>CM040749.1:14526486-15126486 GCA_022829145.1 Albula goreensis | reverse complement strand
TACACTTAATTTTTGTTCTTAGGTCTATAGGACAATCTGGAAAATGTGGCTCATTGCATGAACTTTGACATATTCCATGTCAGCCAAAGACTTGAGATATTGTTGGAGCTACCCAGTCTATTTCACCAACCTTTAGTTATGTATTCGGACGTAATCAAATACAGCAATTGACCTGTACAATTCATTTTTTTCTGCACTGAACAGGTCATGTTGAGAAAAATCTCTCGTTTCAAATTTGAATTCAAATGGGTGCAATTACAAACCAATATAGTGTGGAATTACGGTATTGATTGTGCAATACAATGCATGATTCACAGCTGTCTGCTTGCAACCATAGAAGTATGAGTTTCATGAGTATGTAGGGCTGCGCAAGTACCTTTGAACAACGTACACCAACTGCAAATTACATACAAATCCTGCTCCAAATACGGGTACTTTATACATCACAATCAATTAGTTCTGAAAAATGGACTTCAAAGCAAACACAAATAATGTGAAGTGATTCAGTGAACAACTTTTCTTAAATGACCTCATGCTTTCAAAATGAAAAGGTCTCAGAGCCGAATTTATCATCTGCTGATATTTCTGTTTGCATTGGAGATGTGGAACATTACTATGGCCTATTCAAGTCACCACCAGGGGCCCTTCTGAAATGGTCTGCAGAGCCGTAGCCATGAAGTCAGCCCACACTTCAGACTGCAATGTCCCTGAGCCATTCAACACCCTGTCTATTAGTCTATTGGTCAAAACACGTTATTGTATACCACGTGGAGGACAACTAGAAAAAGCCATTGTTTGTTGGTTGTTGCTTAGACTAACTCAATAATAACCTTTACAGCATAGTTTACTCATTTTATCCAGTATGATTTGCCTGCTTGTTTTGTGTGGTTTAAAACTAGACTGACTGTGGAGACTTATGCAGCACCTTGCTCCAGGTATGGAAGACCATGTGCGCTTTTGTGTGTGGGTGCTGTGACACATTGCACAGTTTTCTTTAGAAGCAGAGCCCCTTTTGTTCTGACGCTTTGTGCATGCGCCAGAGTTACTTTTCACCCCGCTGGCTGTTGTCTGCTCTTCCTTTCTCAATATAATCTGTTGTGAGGTTGGGTTGTGGGGGGTGTGGGAAGCGGAAATGAGGACCATGTTGCTGTGCTTTTGCTGTAAACAAAACCATTTTTCATGCATGCCACTGTGTGTGCTATATGCCACAGGCCTAGGGGGAAAAAAAACCATACCCCTCCCATCTCCCAAAAGGACAAAAACTTCACTATGTGGTGGTCCTACCAGCCCTTTCCTGATCAAACCTCCAACATTATGTATTATCCAGCTCATTATGTTGTGACGGTTAGTCATGGACATACATCCAAGCTTTTATTTCCTACTCTGATCACATCGTCGCTACTGCTGCTACGCTGTCAACCAATTTCAGGGAGGTAATAGCAAGCATTACACCTACATCTCTGGGTGTAAACCCACAACACTTCTCATTATCCAGTGAGGTGAGCCAGGTCTTTCTGTGAGTCATTAAAAATGAAAAGGGGTTTGTCTGGGAGCTGTTGGTAGCAGTTATGACAGATTATTTACCTTGTGGTGGTTATTTTTCTGGGGATATATAAAGCTATTTTAATGCATGGCGGCTAGCCTAATCGAACTTCTCTTTCCAGCAGATTTGCATTGCCACTCTTACTCAGTGGAGGGCCGGAATACTCCACTGCTATATTATTTAACAGACAGCACCAATATCACTGTGTCTAGAACTGACTGCAAATCTGTCATTACACTGTATTTAACTGCCAGAGGGCTCCCAGCCTGTGCTCACCAGTATTCACACGACAACTGTAGGCATTTGAAGATACCAGCTGTATGCATATGCATGCCCTCGAATAAACACATGCACATATGAACCCCAGCATGTCCCCCAGCGCAAACAGAGGTAAGCCCCCCCGACACACACACACACACACACTCAATGCACTACACACACACTATACACATAGGACAAGAACGTATTCACACACAAATGCACATGTTGACATACATAACATGGTGCATACACTAAATGATCATGCAAACATTCCAACTACAGTTTCATCAGGTAGATATATGATGTTTAGAAAGGGAATCTTGACCATTCCCTTAAATTGTGCTCCATGTCTCCGGTATAATGCAACACATTCTAAAGCATTCTTTTCTCCTCTATTTGTTGAAATTTCGTTTGGCAAGGAAAATTACTTAGGATTAGCAAATGCTAGAGGAAAGGATTTACGGGAGATACTATTGATCGCTATATTTTTAATTTCCTTGAGATATAATTTGTATTACGTCACCCTGATAGCATCTCTTATCAACTGCTGGGAAAGCCAGAGAGCCTTGCAGGCCTGACCAAAGACTAATGCCTCGATCTCCCAGCCCCACTTTCCATCATTCAGAGGATTAGAGTGTGTCTGAATACCACATGCGTGCATGGTGTTCTGTGAGCTCATATACAGGTGAATATATGTGCATGAATTCCAGTGCACGCCTGTACAAGCAGCGCTTGCATGTGTTGTGTGTGTGTCTGTGTGTGGGCATGTGTGTGTGTGTGTAGATGCATGTCTGTGTCATATTAGCACATGTGTGTGCATAAGCATTTCCATGTGCATGTCTCTAAGTATTGTACAAACATACTTCTGAGCTTGCTTTGTGAGCACATTTACGTTTCTGCGCGAGGAAAGCTGTTTTATGTTATGTTATGTATGTGTTTGAGAGTGAGTGAGTGAGTGAGTGAGTGAATGAGTGAGAGCGAGAGAGAGAGAGAGAGAGAAAGAAGCACATCAGCTTTCAGGGGAAAAGACATGAGGCAGAACAAGAGGATCTGACCAATGAGCTCAGAAACCCATCCAACATCAGACTCAGTCTTTTCCGATTGTGAGAGGATTAGAGATGGTTATCAAACGGACTGAGCATGCCATTTTAATCAAATTTATTCATGAAAGCACTCATTTTTCGAAAGTGCAGTGCTCGCTCAATTGGATGGCTGTGACCTTCACTGAAAAGGTCCTCTAAAGAATTTGTTTTTCTGTGAAAATGCTTGTCTGCAAGGTCACTGTTGGTACCTTGAGGAATTCAAAGTGCTTCAGCATCTCTGCCACCTTCTCAGCATTCCGACCCTCATTCAGGAAGTCCAGCTCCAAAGGCAGGTTTCTCTTGGCCTCCTCTACCAACCACATGAAGGCGAAGTCAGGAAAGAGCCAATGTACACCCTTGAGGAGGAACTGAAAGACACACACATTGTTTTTGTGATTCCATCACTGCTTTAGTCATTTGACAGCATGCAGGCAAATTCTTTACACTAACAGCCATTGTATCAGTGCACTTAACACCTGCAGTCACCTTCACAAAAGGACTAGTTCAAAATCACATCTTTTCTCTGAAGCCTCAAATCCTTCCAGCCCTCACAGGCCATTTCATTGTGTTTTTTGTGTAATAATAAATGCTTTACAATTATAAAATGTGAAAAAGACCTGCAGCTGACAATGCCACCCATGGGCCATTTTGAATACCTATGAAAAGGAAGGGAATTCTCTCCGGAGTTCTGGCAGATTATACATTATAAGAATTAAAACTCAACCGGAGACAGAGGAACTAAAACAGGCTGTGGAGTAGTTAAAGTGAGAGAGCATGAGTAATTGCAATGTGAGTGTAGCTTTTCAGCAATGTTATTGTTCCTGGTTTCCCTGATTAATCAGGAAATGTTGATTTTTTTCCATGTTTCAACCAGAAGCAGAGGATTTGGTACAGAATCTCACCTACATATTCTGACAGCCAACAGAGCCGCACTGCTCAATTTCAGGTCCTGAGGGCTGCAGTGTTTGCAGGTTTTGCTCCAGCCACACAGTATAACACCTGACTTGGCTAATTAATTTACTTCCTTGGTCCAAAAGGTGAGCTAATGATTGAACTCCGGTGTAGTGTGTGGCTGGAGTAAAGACATACACTGCAGCCCTCAGGACCAAGAGGTGAGTAGCCAGGCGATGGGGTATTTAGAAATTAAGGAAAATACAATTGTAACCACAAACTTATATGTTTATATCTGTAAACAACACATCCCTGACCAAGACAATGCCTGCAATGAGACTGGAAATTCTGCATGGGTGGTGAGCATGAATGGGGAAGTCTCTGTAATTACCTCCATAACCAGGATGTCCTTGGAGCTCTGTGTCCTAACTTTGGGGTGCTGCACTTTGACAGCCACCGTCCTCCCATCTTTCAGCACAGCCTTGTGGACCTGGGCCAAGGAGGCTGCACCTTGGGGCCGGTCCTCAAAGCTCACAAACAGCTGCTCAATCTGTCAGGGGGTGCAGGAAAACAGAAAAACAGCTAAGGAACAAGGTTGAATATCCCACCTCTATATCTAGGGAAAATGAAAGGATGTAAAGCAGAAATGCATAAATGATCTCAGCACATGCTCATGTTTTGATTTTTTCAACTTCTCCCCACCCCAAGAGAGGGGGGATTGATTTTTCTTCACTTGGTTTTCTTCCCATGCATAATGGCAATGGTGAAAAGACCACTCTGTTATGTGTTCTGCAATGCTGTACTTCCTGACATCCCCTCAGGTGTAATGCTTGAATAAAATGTTCATGTTTCTCATTGACTGTCGTGTAATTCACATGCAAATCATTTTCCATATGATACTTAACACGATGTGCATGATGATACATTTGAAGGTTGTAAATATATATTTACCTCTTTCCTTTTCAGAATAAATGCAACTGTGTCTTCAATTTTACAACATGTTTATACAGTATATGCAATAGTCTAAAATATTTAACATGTTTTAAGACATACTGTTTTATATACAATATTTTTCCACTACTCCAGTAAGACTTGGTATTCATTTGTTTTAAGTGGATTTTCAGTTGTGTGCTGTTTAGTAATTAATCTCAAAATTGATCCCTTCAGATTGATTTGTAGCATTGTGCTTAATTAGTCTAACTGCTTAATTGTAAGAGTATTTATATGTACAATAGACCACCTGCTTTATAAACAAGGCATACCATGTATCTGTTCATCCCAGCTCATAATTAAACTTCCCTATGTGCCAATCCAATTGCACAATCATTTCTTAATCTACATTTAGTTCAATTTCTATGCAATGAGGGAACACACCTTTTTAAGCTGACTGAATCTTTTCAGCAGTATGTGACTTTTCTTTGATTGAGCTGAATGAACCAATCCCAAGGCAGAATAACCAACTATGACAAAAGCAAACATTGTAATTTTTCCCCCACAGCAAAACATGTCCCATAAGCAATGAAGGAAGAGTGAGGACCTTCTCAGTCACCTTCAGATAAAAGTCTAGAGTCCAAGCTGCAACAAGACCCCTTCTATTACATTTATTGGATCTTATTGCAGCCTTTCTTCGACTGAAGTATAGTAAATATGGCCAAGGTTAACATGAGCAGCTGTGACTGCAGTCTCTACAAGGAGGCTAATAATCCATTTAGAGGCTCTTAACTTTATTTACCTCACCTTATGCTGTACCCGCACGCAATTCGCCATTTGAATTAATTACCAGTCTTATCTAAATCACTGCACCGGAGGACCATACATGCTAACCTGTATTGAAAGGATTCAATGCTTAGAGGCACAATGTGACAGGCTGAAGGCAGTACTTGATGAATTAAGTGTAGATTTGACAGTGTTAAACCCTCATTAACATGGAGGAAGATTTGCCATTCTCCCTAAGGTTCTATGTATGTGCACTAACCATGGCAGTGGGGATTTCCTCCACCTGTTTTTGGAAGGCACAGTATGGATACACTGAGCAGGGTGATTTAACTGACATGTGTTACATACGGTACATACAACGCAGATGCGTACATGTTTGGGGAAGGGATGGTTTCCCTATGCAAAGCAGAACTGCAGGTATGTGTGAAAAAAAAAAAAAATTAAGACCGTGTTCATCAGATGCTTTTGGTAATGTTTTTGGTAATGAAAAGTCAGGTTAATCAGTCTGTCTACACTCACCATCTGCATGTAAAGCAACTGGTTCAGTAAGTAGTGAGATTAAATGTCTACATTCCTGCAGTTTATAGAAGCATATTTTTGTGAATGAATTTTCTGCATGAACCATGGAGAGACTGAATCTAATAGGCATGCAAGGCATCCAATGCTTGTTCTTAACTTTGATTCATACATAAAAGTTAAAGATGAATATTGCATGAATTCAGGTTTTTATTATATTCCAATATCATCAAAAGTTTTGCAAGGAAAGTAATGAATTAAAAACATATTTTAAGAAGCAAAGTACTAGAAGCAATCTCAGGACACTGTCATCATCATAGCCCACCTCCTGGGTGGCATCAGCATTTGCAATACAAGACAATGTATAAAAGAAACCGTCACTGAAAATAAGTGAACTTGACTTGAACCCAAGAACATGCAATCATGCCCTGGACAGTACATGAGGTTCTTGGGTCTCTTTCTTCTACATGCTTTGTGATATGGCCAGTATGGTCATGTATTCAGGCAACAGTCAGTATGATGCAATGCTTATGACTTACACTTACTGCCTGCTATGCTTTGAAAAAGGCCCAGGTTCAATGTGAAATAAACCTAACTTATAGTAAACAGGGATTGCAGGATTAGCTCTTTGTTCATACTTGTGCTGTGTCTTCCTGATCAGAGCTAATGGCTCACTTTCTGTAAACCCTCTTTCTCTCTTTCCCGCTTTCCCATTCTCTCTCTCTCTCTCTCTCTCTCTCTCTCTCTCTCTCTCTCTCTCTCTCTCTCTCACCTCTTCAGTGTGACACATTGGCCGGCCATCTGCCACTATCGCCACTTCCCCGGCTCTACCCCCTCGCCAGCCCACCTGCTCCTCCCTCGCTGCGTGCGGGAACTGTCAAGGAGACATATGCACCGAACCCAGCCCAGCACACTCATGTGCCAGGCCCGATGCCCTGGGCCATGGGCCTCCATCCCCACTCTATAAACCCTTCACTAAAACTAAAACACTACAGTCTCAGGGAATAAAGCCCTCCCATCCCCATGGTCCATGTAATAGGAAAGCAGAATCAGCTTCTACAGTAATATGTCTGATCTTGTGGAAGGTGCTGACAGCTGTGGATTTGACACCGACAGGAAGCTCAGAGGACTGCCATGGCCCATGACTCATACGGAAAAGCCTCCATTAGTTAGGGCAGACTAACAAAGTGCTGCATTCAAGCAAATGAATATTTCATAACAGGCAGGGAAAAGAGTAAAAATATAACATACAGCACTCACACTCAAATCTCTATTTGGGAGACACCTCTGCAGCACACACAACTGTCAGGACGGTGCTTTCAAGGTAAAATTAGCTTTAGCTTTCATGTGACTGCCAATGTGAAAAAGCTGGAAATCACAGCAGAGAAATGGGGCCAGAAAGGCAGGGTTACAGGAACACTGCTGAGAGGAAGTGACAACATTTGGAGCTTTATTTACAAGCACAGAGGGGTGGGATTCCCATCCAAATCCTGTGTGGGGGGGAAAAACAAAACAAATAAATAAAAAATAAAAACAAAATATATATACATAATTGCAAGTTCAAGTGGAAGTAGCTGTTTCTATTTATATTTCATAATATATGTATCTATATCTATGAATGGGTAAGATATAAATAAAAAAACAAGCTATTGCACTTGAAAGTGGGTCATTAGGTCGGTGTATTGATCTGCTTGTGTATCCAGCAGAGACTTGGTTAACGCCCTGCAAACCTCCCGAAAGAAGAGCAGAGAAACCCCAGTTATCAGATTCCTGAATCACACCTCCAAGCTGTTCTCCACAGATACCCTTTCAGCTGCTGTGAGCAGCAATTCTGAAGGTCAGCTGATATCTTTTGGTCTCTTTTCCAGCCAACCCTCTCCATCCCCTTTTCTAATTTTATGGTTTGATTCCTTATATATGATATTCACACACCTAATCCGTGAGAGCACAGCCCAAATGCAGGCTGGTTATCTATTTGTGTGGATGGAAATCTGAGCACAAATTAAGAGGAGGCTTAATTTCCACCCCTGAGCTAACTACAATATACCAAGGAAGCAGCATGAAAGATCTTTTGCCATCCTTGATAGTGTGATGAGTGTTGCTGAAGCCCTTATCAATCATGGAGTCAGGCTTGTGCTGCATGGCTGGGCATTTCCTATACCGTTTCTGAAACAACACACCATTCATCTGTCTGAGACAGACCTTTCCTGGAGGGGCAGGGAGGAATATTCATGCACCATCTGGAAAATACAAAAAAAACCTTTTACCAAGATGGCAGTACAGTGACAGAAGTACAACCGCGCCCAGTCATGGTTGGAAAGAAAGGATTATGGGGCTGAGTGCATGATGCCACAAACTGTCAAGTCACAGCTTGATTCTCATCCTATTAAAAATAATAAATATATAAATCACAGCCAAAAGCCACACTGCATTTTTTTCTCCTCCGAATTCCTCCACAAACTGTTATTTGAAGGGCTTTTTTAATAGAAAAGCAGTGAGCCGCAGAAAAAGGACGAAACTGCAGCTTTAACATTGACGCACCTCGCAAGGGGGTCGATGAATGACAGCTCCGGACATGGCGGCACCCGTATTGATTCGGAAGTGAACAAGATTTGTTCAAAGGGTTTTTTTTTTTGTATTGATGGAGTCTTTTTGGCATGGCGGCTGGTCCGTAGCGTCCCCGTGTCAGTGGAGCCAGAGTCAATGCCTGAGCTGGTATAGGGAGAGCGGCCATGGTCGCAGGCGCGGTGCCAAGGGCCTGTTTCTGGGCTGAAGAGCCAGGTGAGGCAGCTTTGGCTGCCAGGGACGGGCCGGCATCCTGCCCCCTCGCTCTGACAGCTCGCTGTCTCACCTGCAGATGGGGAAGCCCTCCCACATGCCGCAGGAAGCTGGAACCTACTCAACATTGACTTGACGCGTGTCTGAGAAGCGTATTTGGGAAGTGCTTGCAAATGTTCACAGCAACCACCACAGCCAAGATCAAACTTTATAGCTCTCGTTAACTATCATCTACAAATCTGAAAACAGACTGATTTGTTCCTTTAAAGATACAAATACTCATCCCTCAATACAAAATGCACTTAATTCAGAATGGAAGTTATTTCAACTCAAACCACATCTTTGGGATATTTTAGCATTTGCTTGCCTGGAATTCAAATTGTAAAAGGAAAAAAAAAATCTATTTATATTGCGAGATGACACACAATATAAGAATTACATTTTCTTTCTTAGCAACTGAACCTCTTACCTTTGACATTACCAGGAAAGAGTGCAAAGAGTTCTTGACTAGGTTAAAACAGCTGTTAATTAAAACATCTGAAAAGAGCGAGCAGGAATTAGCACCTACTAATGCTCTCACTCCTGCGCATTGATCACAGTGCAATAAATTTGCACACTCATACAATCATGCGCTGTCACAGGCTGAAAGGCTTGTACTGTACATGCCTGGTATTTACAGTTAAGCATTTAGTAGACCCTTTAATCCAGGGAGAGTTACACCAAATGTGTTTTTACATACAGTCCATTTACACCACCAGATATTTACTAAAGCATTTCAGTTTAACAACCTTGCACAAGGGTACAATAGCTATGCATGACTTGAGAATCAAAAATACAGGCCCAGTAAACCCAGTTCCTTTTCACAACATTACACTGCCGTCCCATGGTCTTACTGTGTACAATGTCATGCTAAATTTCAGAGCAAATAATAAAGTGGAAAAATAAATAAATAAGGGCTGTCCCTGGAGTTTAGAGCAATCCCTGGCACCATGTCAGGGTGTTGCACAAGGATGATCTGAGGATCGCCACCCGGGAGGATGCGATATTGATGTCCGTGCATTGCTGGTGGCACCTGTCTGCTTGCATAGGATCGGAGATGGCCAGGGACTGGCACGCGTTCTGACAGAGAGATATCGCTTCCGATTGCCCGGGCGTGGGTGCGAGACAGGCCCTGTTTGAAAAGCACAGAGGAAACTTTGCAGAACAGAAAATAGCACTGCTTACAGCCGGCCAGGGAATTTAATCAGCACATTTGAACAATAAAATATTTTAAACACATTTGTGTAATACAAGAATATAATTGTTGAGCGTATATGTGCAAAATTAATCGAGAGCCATATAAAGGCTCTGGTTGCTGGCGCTGCACTCAAAGTGATCAAATTTTGATTTGATCTCAAGGAGATCACTACAATTTTCAGGATGGTACACGATTCCTTCCCTCCTAATTTAGTAGATTTTTATGCTTTGGACTTTATTCTCTCTGGACAGCCTTGATTATTAACTCTTAACTTACTGGTAATTGAATGCACTTGATGAGCTGAATGCCAAGGATATGCTAAATTCAATTTATGGATTACCTGTGAATAAAACACCAATTCATCACACAAAGACATTATTAGACTGCTGGTGTATAGACAGCAGGACAAAGAAAAACTACTGGCAGGTCCCGCACTAACTTAAAATTACTTCATCATAAATAAACACGATAAAATGGTTGAAAACAGTGCACATAAACTTGTTATGATTGGTTATTTATCAACTTCTCCTATATTACAGCACCATTCCTCTCTTCCCCTGACTGGAATTATGAATGAGGATGCTGCCTGGCATGGCAAAGATCCAGGACCCATGCCCACTCCATGCTGCTGATACCCATGAACTGGCATATGCATCACATGGTAAAGAGGATCTGTTACATCCTCCACCACTGTGAATACATTACAGTGCATGTGACATGACAAGATGCATCCTGGCAGATTGGGATAGCCATGCATCCTTTGATCTCACATAACAGAAGTACATATAGAAGAAAAAATAGAAGCCTCCCCACAGGAAGTATTTACAGGAAAAAATCCAAATAACATATTTTAAATACTTTTTCACCTTTTCCGATCTTTTGCGCTTTTATTTTCATTGAACAGCGACATTTTTGACCCAGGTCATCCTTTCTAAATTTATCTGGTAATCTGCGTTTCTGCAGGGGCTTATCTAAAGCCACAGATGCCTGGGACCACAGATCCAAAAGCGCCTGTGATAACCAGATAACGGCGGGTGAACTCTGACCTCCCACCGAACACTGGAGCCATTATTGTACGACACTCAAATACCTCAATCAAACTGGGCTGTGGTTTCAGCAAAAAATGAGAGAGAGGGAGAGTGAGAAAGAGAGATGAGTTTAGTTTGTCCCATTGCTGGTTGTAGGAGTGTTAATGTGTTTATCGCTGTTTGATCAAGCACAGTTCTAATCGTGCAGCAGGGAAATCCATAAATCATGATTCCCTACAGAGTGGAGAAAATCAATCAGCATAAGAAAACACTTTCCAGCGTACACCTCAGGGCCAGCCACTTCTTCAAGAACAGAATCCACAACTGAATCATCTGGAAGAGCAACTGCAATGAACAAGAACGTCACACCAGTTATAATGTTACTACGATGTGGCAAAAACTACTCTTACTTATTCAGTTGGCAGACATTCAGAGTGACTTACAAGGTCAGAGTGGCAGGACACACTACATAAAGTGCATGCCATACATTTAAATAATTTTAAATAATTATATTTAAATGTGAAAAGAAATTATAGTGTCTCAAACTCATGGAAGCAACAGGAAAATTTAATTCTACTCACATTAGCATAAATGCCCTTATTTTCATTTAAAAAATATGTACCTGATTAACAGTTGCACAATGAAACATTTGTTAATATATAAACTTAATAAAGTTTTTTTTTCCTTGTTTTAATGGGTCCATTCAAATTCTGAATAGGGAAATATTACATTCCATGATCTTGAAACTCTAGGTATGGCCACTCCACACACGAGGCAAGCCTGCACGCCTACAGACACACAAGAGGCAGACTTATCCAAACATCTGTCCACACTGTCTTCAAACAGCTTCCCTATACAGTACAACAGCAGTCACGCTCTGTAAAATAACAGGTCTAGCTATGGAAGCATCAATGTGAGGCGTCCCTTGAGTCTGGACATTGGAGGTGCTTACACAACATCTCTACTATCAAGTGTATTCCCATCAGCGTGTGATAGCAGATTCCACACAATGCACAAACATTGTCATTACACATTCATTTTTAAGATGAACAAGGAATTCACCTGCTGCTCTGACACTGAGTGGTAATCTCTGCAATTCCCTGACAATACCTGCTGCTTCAAATAACTTTTATCCCCACCTTTTAAAAATAATTTCAAATAGTTTCAAACCTACTGAATATATTTCAGAGTAGAACACTGCAAGCTCAGACATAGATCAGCTGTCTAAGCATATGCTGAGCAAAGAAGCTGCTCTCTCTTATTTACAATCTAAAGTATTACTGAGAATCACCATATTATCAACATTACCAAAACCCAATTAAGAATGCATTGCTATTTAAGCTATTTTTTTAGGTACAGCATAGCTATATGTGTTATATATAGCTATATGTTTAATACTTTAGCATCTTTATTTTTTTAATTCTATATGTTTGTCAATCATGGCAGTACTTGTGATTTTCGCTCTGTATCTGAAATTGGAATTCCATGAGTAGGGATTGTTGTTTGTAGGGACTGTTGACATTTTTATTTTAAACACGCCAAAAAAAACTCTTAACACACAATTAACATTTGTGCTCCTCTTATTGAATGTAATTTTGAAGATGTCATCTTAATTTAAGACACACAAAATACAATGCCAGTCATCTCTTCATTGTCCTTGCTATATCTTAAAAACAAATTGTTTTCATTTACAGATGAAAAGTTGATACACAATAAAGTGGATTTAATGGAACAGAAACATTTCTAGAATTGCTTGCTAATCCAAATTTGCTTGTAAATAAAATTGTCCTTTTGGGGATTTCTACCCATTTGCCTCTGTGTACATATATATTTTTACACCATGACAGTAAAACAAGCATGTACTGTCTTCCTCCATAATAAAAAATTCACAGAGTTGCAATTTTCCACAGGGCCAGATGAGAGTCAAAACCTCAAGCATGAGCTTTGGACTACTTCTCTGCTGACAGCAAGCTTTAATCAGAATGCAAGCCAGACAGAAGAATGGATTCCATCTCCAGCGTATTTCAGGGTTCTGAAAAAGTGACAAAAGCACTTAAAGGTTGCCTTCAGCATCTCCTATACTTTTGTCAAATTATAGGGCAGGGACAAAGCAGGAAGCTCTCTCTCATGCTGTGCTCCACTGAAGGGAAGCTTGCTGAAAACACTCATGTCATTTTCTTCAGAAGAATCAGGGCATTCCGTGAGGGGCTAGGAAGTCAATGTGTCCCAGGGTCCTGGAGACCCACACATCAGGTCACTGTCTGTGCCTCTGACCAGGGGATGAGGGTAGAGAGATAAAATACAATTTAAATACATGAGAACTATTTCTCTGCCTCTGTCTCTCTCTGTCACACACACCCAGTCGTGTGTGTGTGTGTGTATGTGTGTATTCATGCGTAAGAGAACTGGTGACACTATATCTGTTATACCTGATTTCAAATCAGTGTTTCTTGCTGATGTCATGTTTATGAAGCCATGCTTAAAATGGCAGAATGACACTATAGTCCTTCTGTTAAATATTTCTATTATATCCCCTAGTTAGGATACAAATAAATGAAGAAATAAAATCAATAAAAATAGGTAATTGTGAACAGATGGCACTTATTCCCAATAAGGCTCATTGAAACTTCATATGTACACTGGCAAGGAGGCAGCATGAGTCGCAAACTGAGAAACAAAACACTGCTGTGATTGGTGCAGACGCGGGAGAGGATGGGCTGTGGCGTGTCTGACATTGCGAGGGGAAGGCGTCCTGTTCCAGCATAGTGTGGTGCTTCCTCCACCCCCTTCTCTCGCGACCATGGAGTAGTGTTAATCTTCCACGTCCTCCAGCCACAAACACCCGCGGGCCCTCATTTGAATGGGGGAGCAAATTTATCTGCGAAAAATCCGGATTTCACGCTGGCTGAATTTGATGGCATTACAGTTGTCTGCCGGAAAAATGATACCGGAGTGACCAGGGAGCTGCGAATTCTAGGAAAAAAAGGAGGTTGGGGGGGTGGAGGAAAAAAATAAATTCTGCATGAGGAGTCTGGTCCTGCTAAGAGCTGTGAACGCCTCTCCCATTTATTCCTGGTGCATCTATACTGGGACCATCTCCCATGGCTGCAATCATACGGAAGGAAAATAGCTGCAATTGAAATTCGGCAGGGGTGCTGAGCAGCAGTGTTCAGTGACGAGCATAGGAGAAGGAGCGTGGGTAAACAGGAGAAATGACTGAGCTTGGCCATGATTTCACTGTCGATGTGTGGCCTTGCTAATACCATTCATCTAAGGCTACTGAAATTAGACATCTAAAAGCCCTATGAGTCATGGTTTAGCGTAGCTACATGATAGCTTCATACAAACCTGTACATTTATATGTATATGCTATATATGTGCAGATGTGTGTGTGTGTGTTTGTTTGTATGGGACCCAATCTGATTTTTGCCTCAAAGGTATACATTTGTATATCTGAAAAACGCTGTCACAAATATGAAGCACAACTGGCTGCAACAGTGGTACAGAGGTAATTTGTCAATTGGAGCCATTATTAGGCATTTCTAAAATGCACATTAATACCAATACATACAAAGAACAACTGGCTAATCATACTCATGCATAACCAAATCACAAAACTGGTTATTCTGATGCATCCCCCATAATTATTTTGAGTATGCCATCTGACATGCAGTCTGAGGAGCATATATAGCAGACCTCTGACCTGAGGACACAGCACCGTGCTGACTGAGAGCCCTCCCTTCCTTTAGCCCTGGGGGCTGCAGAGATAAAAAGAGGACATTTTTATGTGAAACATTTTAGTGGCAAATGTTTCATCTGGGAAGTTTAAACTGGCAAATTAACTCAGCTCCCTGCCCTCAGGGCAACAAGCTAATTTAATTTCATGTGACAGAATGTGTTTTAACTACCCCATATTTCTAATACGGTAGCAGTTAAACAGCGCATATGTCTTCAGGAATACCTTTTGAATATTCATATTGCTTTTGGGCATTATCTTGAAAAATTGACATGCAACAGTTTATTTTTTTTTTAATCTGCAAGCAACGTTAAGTATAGGTGGACAGTGACACCATGCACAATGTAAGGCTATTTCCTGTGAACTGTTCCCATCAGAAAACATATTGACCTTGTTCATTTTTTCATTACATTAGTGCAGCCCCTGACAGTTAATTGGTTTGGCAATGAAACAGTGAGAACTGCTCCTGAGTATAGTTCAGTGACCGATTTTATTTTTATTGAGCCTTTATTTAACCAGCAAGGTCAACTGAGAGCTTATTACTCATTAACAGCCACTACCTGGGGTAAGGGAAGGGGGAAGCAAGGAGCTGAAAAGACAACCAGACCAAATGAATGATTAGGTGACTAGAGTGAAAGGGCTGATGGTGGAATTTGGCCTACAGCAGACAATATTTCATTGATTTTTTTTTTCCAGGAAAAAATGGAGTTAAAAAACAAGATTTTGTGGTTTTCAAATAAAAATGTCAACATAAGGCCCAGTTGCCTAAGAGTGATTAATATAAATATTGAAACATATTTAATATATATTTAATGTATTATATTTAATATATACTTGAAGTGTGTGTTTCAGAACTCCAACTATTAAAGTGTAAGTCTGCAATAGGTCACAAATTGCTAAAATAAAAACATATTAATTACAACCTAAATATGGATCTACCAATTGAAATAAAAAATTTTGATATCCACCATAATGCAGATATGATAAAGCTATTTTTCACATCCACATTAGCGGTCTCCTTACAGTCCTTATTATTTTTAGCTTTTATAATTACATGCATTATATTAGACTGATGATTTTGTATCCACACATTTTGTAAAACAAACTGGTGCTTTTTTTGAAGGGCCCAATAAGCTTGCAGTGCTCTGAGCTTGAGTCTGACCTAGGATATTCAGCTGTATTCATGTTTAACAGAGTCACAGATGGCAGTCAGCACTGTCACAGCTGGTTCACATAAAAATAGTGAAATATCAAATTAAATTATCGTCATCAAACAACAGGACTACTCTAATTTAAAAAGATGATTGTTAATTTGCATAATACAATTTACTCAAGCAAAGTAAAAAAGAAAATGTTCTCTAGAACAAATTTTAGACTTTTTATCTGCAACTACTTTGACAATATTCGTGTGGATATTGGGACCACTCTAGTCTGTAACTTGTATGAATAACAGGTATAGACACATAACCAAACTCAATTGTACTTTAAGTTAAAGACTTATTCATTGGCGATGAAAGTAGTCACTTTTGGACCTAATGTGAGAATATTCCCAGCTGGATGTCACAGGGAACAACAGCTGGAAGATATGATATTCTTATTATGAGACATTGGCAGGGCTCATTTCAAATGCCTAACTGGACATTCGAATTCGAATGACTAACTGGACATAGGCTGCATTTCGTGTGTTTGTGTGTGTGTGTGTGTGTACAAATTAGGCAACAACAGGCAACATTTGAGTCTGTTTATTTGGAGCTGTCAAAAGCAAGCTCAAATACTTGGTGTCTGTATGTGTGTGGGTGAAAATTGGGAGGGGGGAGGGGGTGGGTCATGAATTTAATTTGCACAATACCTAATGCGCTTATCTCCTGACAAGACACTTGTTGTGAAATAGTCTATTAAATCTAATTAAACAGTTCAGTTAGCAACATCTAGGCGACAATGATCAGTTTATCTGCTGGCTCACATAAGGATTTGGTTATCACCTGTTCTTTACAAATAATGCCATCCTTAAACCTGTCTCATATTTACAAGGATGAAAGTGGTGGAATGGGCTGCCCATCACTGTCAGAGCAGCAGTATCTCATTGCCTAGTGATGGCCTGTGAAGATTCCCCTCGTCTTGCTCTGCCCATGTTTCTCTAACTCACACCAGTACAGACAATGGGGCTTGAAACAATCCATCACAATGCTACTTGATTGGCACTTTGTAATCTCACTACTAATTATTTCTGGGCTGTAATTTTAGCCCTATAATTCTATATCTTTACATCTTCTATCATGACATGTTAATATACAGATTTTTCTTCAGTATAATTTCATAATTGAAATAATTAGCTCATGCATTTTCCATAAAAAATCATTTTTAACAAAGATTGGCAAAGCATTGAGGAACATGAATAATTTATAATAATATACATATATATAAATAAGTTTTGGCCTTTGAGTGCACCCAGGGTCATACAGTCTCAGGTTCATGCCTTGCATATGTTGACTATAAATGGCACTCTACAGTACTGAGAAGCATGTGGCCTATATGTGGACCTCTCAGATCAGCCTGTCCACCAGTTAGTGCAGATTCTCCTGTAGTACGGTGATGCAAATGTACAAAATAATCACAGCTCATTTGCACATCTAGGCAAATGCATTGAAGAAGGCCATGCAATTCAGCTCCAATACAACCTACATAGCTGTGGGTAGCATCCAGGGTGACCCCAAAAGGATCAAATGTCCATCCCAAGTAGGGGAAAAAAAAATTAAATGCAAATAAGGAAATTACCAACCCCCAAAAAAAAAAAAAAAAAAAAACAAATAATTGAAGAGAAGCACCAGGGCAACAACTTTCTTTCAGGAAAAAACAAGGCTACAGAATCCCTTCATACATTCACTGCCAGCAAAGAAATGCCTCAATCATCTAATAACATTTTTAACTTGGATCTTGATAGTGCATCTATCAGATTAGCGATGAGGAAGTAACAAGTTAATAAAAAATAAATGCCAAGAGGATGAAATGGTGAAAAGGGCGAAAAACCAATGTTTCAATTTTCAGCTTTAGATTTCAGTCATGTGCACTCTCAGGAACACACAGACACAGGTACACAAACATTTGCAGAAAGAATATAAATGAACAAACAGCAGAGAAGGTCAAGTTTCCAAAAAACTAGTGTGGTATGAAAGACACAAGCCTTTGATCCCAGAAGAGCAGATTGTTGAACATGATCTGAGAACTTAGAAAGGCCTACAGTATGTACTGAAAAGTATATTCAAAGATTATGATATTAAGCTCTAAATATGTAAAATCTGGATGGAAGAACTTTGATCTAACAACTGAACTTGAAAACTGAAAGAACGTTCAGACATCCAAACATTTCCATCTCAAAGCTTTCTCTCTCTAACAGAATTAGCACGTCACAGTAAATCCTGCTGTGCAGGCTGCTTTAGAATCGCTTCCTCTTCAGGATGTTTATCATCTGTTAACTTAAGACAAGCGGGTACAGTCATTTCAGAATGGATGCTGGGAATAATGACTGGCTTTCTAAACAACAAATCACAAACTGTATGGGAAAGTGTGTAATCATGGGCTACCATTTTGATGATTGCGAAAAGTGAAGCTGCTCTGTTGGTAATGCTGACACAATAATGGCTATGGTGAGCTCGAATCTCTTCTTTATTTCTGCAGTGTAATTATAACATGCCATAATCTTCCCTTTGTTTTTCCAGATGAATATGGTATGGGCCACTTCTGCTTGCATCATGAATGCTGCTGTAGCAACAGGAGCAGATGCAACAGCTTCACTTCCTGAGTAGTAATTACAGGCTAAATGTTCAGTTTTACACTTTAATATCAAGTTGTGGTATTAAACAGGATGTTGAACAGCTTATTAAAGAATTGCTTTCAGTCTTGGATAAATTCTCTCTGTAATACACTCCAAAAGTCTGGGCATACTGTAGTAACCAAAGAAAAACAATAATGTACATGGAAAGAACAAATATAGATTTAAGGAAGAAATGTATAACAATTCACATTCAACATTCATAGCGTTATAGTCATTGTACAATATGCAAGGTACATGTACAACTCATTCCACCTGAAAAAGTAATACACTAATTTAGATAATATAGGTCTCTAATCTGGAAATGAGGCAGATTAACTGCTTGACATGTGACACACTCTAACATCCTACACACAAGGTCAGCTGTCAAATGATGTACTTGATGAACATACAGTAAAAAGCAACCTAAATGGTATATGCACATTCCCCAATAAGTCAGGAAAAATAAATCCCACCCAACATCTCTCAACCGCAGCAGTATTTCAGTGATGTTTAATTCACTGCAATAATTGATATAAAAAAGCAGATGAGTGGCTTTCCAGTAACGAGAGATTGCACAACAAGGAAAGAGGAAGGATCGGAACTTTTGCAAACACATGAATTATTCCATCCAGAAATTGAAAGAAGCAGGTGTCATCCACCAGGGAATTACTGAGTGAAAGTGCCAAGGAAGAGTTTGGGAGCAGAGGGATTGGACTTGGCTAGATACATATCCCAAAGCATGCAAGGTAAGAATGTAGGTTGCAACATTCTGGATAAAGTGCACATAACCATTTTCAAATATGCACAATATTGGCTGTATGACAGTAATTTGTAAACTGGACAGTACAGAGACATGGACATGATCAGTTTCATGGTGAGGCATCTGTTTCAAACCACAATAGTCCTGTTCGATTATATCCAGAGGCTGAAATGACGCAAGTCGAACATTCACAACTGAAAGAGCGCAGAAAAGAATTAACTGGATTTAATACTGAATTAAAATTGCAGTAAGGTGGTACTATTCCTACAATATTAGAAGTTGGTTCATTAGTGCATTTATATTACTGCAAATATGTGTACATTTATCCAAACTAAAATGCCGCAAATAGCTTCTTAAAAACCTTTAGTTGAGCATTTTAAGTCTGCATCCTGCTTTTTCAAAACTGTCAATTCTTTTCTTCCTCAGTGAAGATAGATCAAATTACAAGGCATGAATGAAAAGCTTACGGATCAACGGGGCGGCAAAATATGTGTGGAGAAATTTAAAATGTCTTTGACCTACAAGAAAAGAGAGCGAGAGGCAGGGAGGCTGGCAAACCCAGCTTTCCTCTGTGAGAGCAGAGCAGAGCAGAGCAGTGCTTGTTTGGGATGTAAATCACACTCTGAAAGGGCTGTAAACCAGGCAAGAAAACTAAACTCTATGAATAGGAAAGCAGGCACAGCTGGGTTGCTCATAATCAACATAAAAAACAGATTAGTACTTTAAAGATTAAACATTATCTTTTCACCATACGAAATAAATCAACTGCACTTAAGACGCCATTAATTTGGATTGGTATTGAGGAGAAAAACTCGAGCCGCCAACTTTTTTTTCTGCATCACCTGTCTTCACTTTCACTTTTTGATGATGATCAGTAGTAAAGAGACCTTGGAGCAAAGCATAAAAAGGCGGCAGCTTTATTGCACTCTCGCAGTAAATCAATCTGATGCCCCCACCTCTGCTTCATGAACAGAATGAGTAGCTTCGGAATACAGCGTCATATATTCAAATTTAGTAGCTTAACCCCTGTGGATGAAGGACTGACACCAGGTGATGGAAAACAATGAGGCAGGGTGCAATGAGGGGCTATGTTATACATCATGATCTGGGAGACTGTCAGGTTGTACTACCAAACAGTAATACCGGCCAACTCTCTGAGCAAACACCCAGCCAGCGGCAGCCGGTTCCAGGGCCCAACACAAACCGAAGTCCCTCTGAAATCTGCAAAGTTGATACAGGGGATAGAGATGCGCAGCTTGTTAATGAGCAGATGCAAGCTGTATAGATGGGCAAGATATGGGATGCCTCTAGGTGTGAATGAGGAAGATGCATTGGAGAGAGATAATGCAGCATTTATGGTTTTATAGTTTTAATCACTTACAGTGGCATGGAGCAAAACACAAAACAACCCAAAAGGTAGATTCTGCCTCAGAATTTCAAAATTGGGAGTGGCATGCAATTTTCCCACTGCACTCGTCATGGCAGGGATTGCACCATCCATCCAGAGCCCGAAGTGTCCTCAGATACTTAGTGGAGGCCAGGGCTGTCACTGATGATGAATTCCCATTTGTTCATTGTCTATGGCATTCATGTTTTCAGCCATTTCTCCTCTTTTCATCCTTAAGGATGAGTGAGCCTTTAGAAGGATAGTCCCAGACTGGGAATGGTGGAGAAACTACAGAAGGGTGGGAATAATTATTTCTCTTGAGAGTAAGGAATCGGCAGGCCCTCTGAGCAGGCAAGTGGCTAAGGATCTTCTGTGGGAGAGCAAGGGATGAAAGGAGAGTCAGGGTCCATTCTACCCTTAAGTGGCTTCTTTCACCCACTCAATGAGTTTTACACATGTCAGCTGCATTATGCAATAAGAATACAACTTTCAGACAATAAAAAGTAAAAAGACTATTTGCTCAAGAGAGATTTTGGTAAAAAATACATTTTACTAAATATATTTATTGTTGCAAAACATAGGGAAAAAATTGCTGTGTACACGGTTACTAAAAAGCAGAATTCACACATCTCTGGATTGTAAAAATGTCATGTTTTGAAGATAATTATCCTAAGCAGTACATGTATATATAGATATAGATATTTTGACGATATGAACCACTTATACAGTTTAACTTATTAATATGTAAAAATATGCAATCAGTCTCTCAGCCCTGAGGCAACACCAGTGGAGAAAACATGAAGCTTGAAAATGAATTATTGTGAAAATATAGAAAGGGCATGACTGGCTAACACAGCAGGATCAACATCAAAAAGGACTACATTTACTGTGCATCGTTTGGGAAAGTGCACTCAAGGTAGGTAGCTCATATATCAGCGATGTTTACCATTAAACACAATCCTCAAAAACATTGTGCCCTTATGAGATCACCTTGTAAAGCATACATTAAACAAAGAGGAAGAAAAATAATATCCTGCTGATTTTTCAAGTGCTGGCTGATAGCAGGTGAATTATCTGCGAAGAAAGGGCTCACCAGGAGCTGAAGTCAGATCATACAGCTTGGTCACACACTCTCTCAGACTCAGGTGCAGTTACAGCACCCTCTCATACTTAAGCTTCCCTCAGAAAAAAGAAGCCACATTCATCTGTGTGAGAGAGACAGAAAAATAAATCAGTTAGAGAAGAAGCAAGAAAGAGTAAGGAGGACAGGGGCAGGAGAGAGAGAGAGGAAAATCAGTCAATCAATCAATCCAGCCTACTGGGGAAGTTTTCCAAAATACTATTCACCCTGCCTGTGCCTCCCCAGCCTCGCCCTGTGTGTCAGGCAGCTGTCTGTGCCTCCCCAGCCTCACCCTGTGTGTCAGGCAGCTGTCTGTGCCTCCCCAGCCTCACCCTGTGTGTCAGGCAGCTGCCTGTGCCTCCCCAGCCTCACCCTGTGTGTCAGGCAGCTGTCTGTGCCTCCCCAGCCTCACCCTGTGTGTCAGGCAGCTGTCTGTGCCTCCCCAGCCTCACCCTGTGTGTCAGGCAGCTGCCTGTGCCTGCCCAGCCTCACCCTGTGTGTCAGGCATCTGCCTGTGCCTCCCCAGCCTCACTCTGTGTGTCAGGCAACTGTCTGTGCCTCCCCAGCCTCACCCTGTTTGTCAGGCAGCTGTCTGTGCCTCCCCAGCCTCACCCTGTGTGTCAGGCAGCTGTCTGTGCCTCCCCAGCCTCACCCTGTTTGTCAGGCAGCTGCCTGTGCCTCCCCAGCCTCACCCTGTGTGTCAGGCAGCAGCTTGGGGACACACGCTCAGGGAGTGGCCATAACCAGCCAGGGCGCCTCAGCACCAGCCAGATGCTAACACGGGCTGGCAGAGTGGCGGCTTACCAAAAGGTGTATGTTGTGCACCTTGGGAAACAAACAAAGCCATGGGGTGAAAGAGGGGCAGAGGAAACTGTGCAGGGGCCGACAGGCCTGATTCTGCTGCTGCACTGACATGGGACCGGGTGATGGTGAAAATTGATCTGTGATCTGAGCAGAACACATGGCACCCATGGCTACATGATCACAGTGCTCTGATTTAACAGGCACAGGGATGAACTGGAGCCCAGTCACTTTTCATTGAGCAATCCAAATATGTGAATGAACACACCACAAATACTGGGGTTCAAGCAAAAAATAGAATTAAAACATTTTTTTGTGATGAATTTGTATTAAGGCAAAAACGTTTTCTCATGCTTCACTTGAGAAAAGAGTCTTCAGCTTTTCTTCATTTCTATGTAAGGACAGAAGAGGCAGCTTGCAGAAAAGTCTATTGAGCACATTTCAGTTGCACACTGTGCAGCTACATATGTCACCACAAATGTTCAAGTTTATCTACTGCAGAAAGATAAAACAAAAATTGTCAGTCCTCCATAGTCAAGTAAAATGAATCAGCACAAGAACTTAAGTCATTCATTCACTCTTATAATACTCTCATAGTCCATTCCATTTGGAAAATTTTGCTTTGAACTTAGTCTTCACAGGTAGAACTTGTAATGTTTCTTCACACCAGTTAAATGGCTTAAAAGAAAGATGAGGCCCTACTCCAAGAGAATCAGACATATTTAATGTGCCAGAGTAACAGTTATGAGTCAGTTTATTCCTCTGAAATCAATAGGAAGCTCTAGGAAATGTAACATAGTAGTGATTTTACTGGCATACTTCAACTGGCACACTTCAGTACTTTTGTTGGCATACTTAAATAGATGTACTTCAATACTTCACTTGATCTTTTGTACTTGTTCCTCGAAATTAGTGATGGAAAACAAGAGAAGACTCTGTGGAGACTGAAGAGATGGACTGAGCTGAAAAGGAGGCCTTAGAGCATTGGGACTTTGTGCTGAATGAGCAGTAGCTGTCTGAGCTGACAGAAAAGGTCCCACTTCCCGTTTGT
The DNA here is from genome assembly GCA_022829145.1 of Albula goreensis. Lineage (NCBI taxonomy): Eukaryota > Metazoa > Chordata > Actinopteri > Albuliformes > Albulidae > Albula > Albula goreensis. The sequence goes on along the minus strand of CM040749.1, from coordinate 15,102,768 downwards.
AGAGGACAGGACTTGTCAAATGATAATGTGTCCCTATACACTTAAAAAACACACAATCAGAACAAGCTTTAATCTCAGCAGCAGCTAGTACCACACAATTCAAGACTGACATGTTCCTCAGTTCTCAATATCAAGGATTCCATTGCAAAAAAGGTCTGCTTTTGCAGAAAAGAACAAACAGCAGAAGTAAATAAATGACTAGATAAATGTCTTTAACATATGAATGAAACGCTTCCATTTTTTAAAATGAACAAAGCATTAGTTCCCATTAGTAGCACATTAACATGAATCTGGTACAGTGCAAGCACTACAGGCTTAGCGTTAGTGGTGAACAGTAGCATCAGCACTGTACCACAGGCATGTTAAAAATGGGGGCGGGGGTTAAAACATCATGGCTGCTCTCACAGTTAATGCATCACTTTTGTCTTTGCAGCCGAGCCTGCTGTTGTTGAAAATGAAAAAAGCCACCTCGGTGAAACAGCCCTGCAAACGGACACACATCTTGCACATCATTAGGGAAATTATGCACGTTTATATGCTCAGCTGGCTGGCATGTAATTGAAAATGCAGCAGCAGCTACAATAAAGTCCCCCCGCCCACCCCCAACCACCTTTACATAACGAAGAAGAGGCGCGTGGCTGCCTCGCTGGGGCTCGTCTGCCATCTGTTGTTTGCTGGTCTGAAGAAATGGATTGGGGCCCCCACGTTGGCCCTTGCTCCACTGGAGGACCCAGGGGCCCTCTCACCCTGGGCCTGACTGCCACCAGCCCAGGAGGGGAATGCCTGTCTCTGCGTTACTGCCTTCTCAGAGATTAATGAGGCCGCTCACAATATAATGAGGCCACCAATGGGGGGCACATTAACAGAAAAGCTTTCTCTTTTTCAGTTTAACATTCCTTGGTATGAACCATTGTGTCTGTGATGACAGCATCTCGCACCAAAAACACTGCTGTCTTTTCTTCAGACCCTGCAAAGTAAATGACAAGATCTCCAGTTTGGCTGTAACCACTTCACAAACTATTTCAGAGAGGAAACACTTTAAATTTTACTTAACCTGGTGTTTCAGAATAAAATTAAGAACAAAAAGCTTTCCTCAGATATGTCCTTTTCAAGGACACTGCAGCTGAGAGCCAGAGCTACAAAGAGGCAGCAAAGCTTTTAATAAAAATGGGAGGGAAAAAAATGAAGTAAAAGAAGAAAAAGGATGAGAGGCCTGGAAGCCGATGATGGCTTCTATATTTAGCCGGAGCAGTCCGTGGTTAAGGCCTGTGCTTTCAGCTAAGACGGCATGTTATTTCAGCTAAAGGGATTTTACAGAGGAGTATGTGTTTATTATGTTGTGATTACACTGTATGCTGCTGCATCGCAGGGAATACTAAGTGGTCTACACTGACTCCAATCCAAAGAACCAATGTCATCGATTAAATACAACTTAAAACATGATGGGGGCTTTGAACATTGGACAGTAAATTGTAGCTTCCATAGAAGCGGTAGTTTTTCGTTGATATTACTCAAAGGTGAAAAGCCTGACAATAGTGGATCAACTGATGATGAATCACTGAAATGAGAGAGAGGGGAAAGACCACACACAGTCACTAAATCACTTGTGAACTAGCTCTCGGAGGGCATGGCAACCAAAAGCTCTGTTAAATACATAGATTGATTAAACAAGTTTCTTCTAGGTCACTGCGTCACAGGAGCAATGTGAGCGATGACAAACGAGAGTTCTCCATCACACTGTTAAAAGCATCAGCTGACTCATAAACAACATTGAGACAAACTGAACTGACCCAACCAGTGAGGTCAGAAGTTTGGCTTGGAAATGTGAAAAATGCCAATATCTTCTCCTAATGCCATTTTTAACAGCTTTAGAAGACCATCTCTTTTTAGCTCTTAATAGCTTGCAGGAGAAAGCAGGACAGTTTCTACTTTGCATAGAAAAGAGCAAATCCCATTTCCTGGTGACTCTTGCTGCCTTTCCACTGGCAGAGTGCCGGGCTCCCACACTCTGCCGTTAAGGTGCTGCGCTGGCTGAAAAAGGCAGGAAGATAATAAATACCTATGGCTTTGTGCACAGGGCCCATGATTTCACAAAAGGTTAATTGAGTTTCCTTTTGTTAATAGATGGCAAGGCCCCAGTTTGGTTTACCTGAATCTTTTAGAATGCTCTCTGGTCCATCCTGCCTTCTTGGCAGCAAGTGACCCTTTTCTCCCACCACACTTAAGATGAGTGTACCTGGGTGCATAAATACTGCATGTGTCAATGTGCAAGGGTGTGTCTGAATAGATAAATGTGTGGGGTTATGTGGGAGAGAGAGGTAATAAAAAAAACATATATTGTATTGTGATATGTGTATATTAATATGCAATACTAGCAAGAGCATAGTGAAAGCTATTTCATATTGGTTTTAATTTATGAATTTGTGTTTATATTCCATGAGGATGTCGGCCTGGTGACAGGGGAAAATTTCTTTATGTCAAACAGCTGTATATTGGGGTCGGGTTCCAAGCCCTTCTGGTTCTGCCGAGCTGGTTGTTTCAATACATCATTTTCTAATGTCATACAATAAACACTTTCAGTCCCGCCAGGTTTTGGTACATGTAGGAGAGATTGTTCAGGGAACAAAACTAAACACAGAAGATAATAAAGTTAATGTGGTGCAGAATATCATCCAACTTGTGCAGTAGCAGCATCTAACTAAAAGAATACAGCAGCCCGATTCTCTTCACACCTCTGGCTAATCGTTTGCACCTTTGATCGGTTTAAGCAAGGCAGTCAGAAATCCATGGTATATTTTAATCTTCTAAGAAAAAAAATCTTGCTTGCCTTTGTGTTAGTGCACCCAGCTGAGGTAAAGTCACGTATGTGTGTTAGACATAGCACTGTCACTGTAACAGCTTCAGTTCTCCAGCACAGACGCTGCACAGCTCAGGGGATACTGCAGTCAAAACAAGCAGTGACTGGCTGCTCTGTTTGACAAGAATCTATCACAGATGTTGTAGTGGCACAGCATTACAATAATAGTTGGCCATTCCTATTTGGAGGAGAAATTAAAAATAGAGGAAATAGTTGTAAAAAAATATTTTAAGATACAGCATACCAAGTTTCAAGATAATTATTAGTTTGTGTTGCACTTCAGAGACAAACGTTTTCTGCTCATGAAACAATTGATGACAGAATTAGTTTACCATGTTAATACCTTATAATCAGCTGTGAGTAGAAAGTTTAATGATGCTCAGAATTTTGAGAGCCTTATGGTCTGCTTCTCATTGCATGAGTATATGTCCTGTATATAATGTATTTTTATGCAATGCATTTTTTTTGGAATCTGACACCCAAGCTGCTCATTTTCTGACAAGCTGTTAAACTCAGCATAACCTTCCTTACTGCTACCTGCTCAGGAGGAGCTGAGAAATGCATCAAACATCACTGAACTAAAAGAACTTATAAAACTTATGACACAAAAACATAACACAGGTGCTCAGATACTTTTCAAGACAACAACAGTGTGGACATACTTGAACATATACAGAGCAAGAAATCATACATGTGTTCAGAATACAGCTTGTGCCAAATTATTTATGACACTTATTTGGTGTACACATTGTAGAAGATTGGCAGTAACAGTTAATTATCCCACAAATGATTCCCATGGGTTTGACACATCGCACGCATTATCTAGAGTCTGACCTGACAACCCAGCTCCCCACATGAATGAGCTGTTAAACATAACATAGCTTTTCACTCAAAAGTAGCTGAGAAATGCAGAGGGTGTCTCTGCACAGAGTGAGGTGTGGCACACACAACGCAAAGCACACACAACAGGTGCTCATGCTAAATGGATTTTCAATTAATATGGGGAATTAATGCAGGGAACGTTCTCAACTTGGCAGTGTGAAAATGGTTGATCAGGCAATTAATCATGCAATTTATTATTTTCTAGTGTGTTGCCATCACACGTCTATGTATGTGCTACAATATAACTTTGTTTTATTGAGGAATGAAACATAGGCTAAATAAATTATAAACTTACTTGCTAGTAAAAGACTGTGGGAGAGTGAAAAAGTTGACTTAATTGCCAAAAATTCCAGAACCCAAGTGTTGTGCCTTCTACCTTGTGATCTGATCTGTTTGGGTCCCTATGCCAAATCGCATGAGTAATTCTGGGGCGATGGCACCTCCAGCCCCTGCGCTGTGGAGGGGACGACACGGCGGCTCGATGACACAGTGCCCGCGCATCGACACACGTCTTGGAGCCCCGCTGGACCAGACGGCAATGTGAGCCACCACAGCCCTGCAAGGGGGGGCGAGTCTAAATGATCGCAGCCGCAGAAGGACAAATCCAGCAGCTAGGGCTGACCCACTTCACGCTAAGCAACTCCCCCTCTGACCCCGCCAGTAAACACGGCCAGTGCACGGAGACAGCTGCTGATATATATTTTTTGTGGTGGGCTGCCGGTCTGTGGATGTTGGCGGGGGGGTTCGGAAGCATCAGCCCTGACGGATACGTGCCTGACAGCAATTAGTTTGGCGGAGATGGTGGGTGCCAGTGATGGAATGGAGGTCACGCCCGTGAAGGAGACATGGGCACACCTGATGCAGACCGCAGCCCTGTGAAGAGAGGAGCAGGAAACTGCATTCTGTATTCAGGGGGGCCCTTATTTTAGAAACTCCCCATTACAAACTTGGCTTTACAAAGAGTTATGTTAATGATGGAATACCACATAATATTGTTTATTTGACTACATTATTTACATTGTGCACTATTTACATTGTCAAACCATGAAGATTTAGATTCTCTATAAAATACACGCACACACACACGCACGCGCACACACATACACACAATTTTGTCCCCAAAAGGTTGGAGAATCCCTACTGTAGCCCACAAATCATATGTATTACACACGATTGAGCTACGTGCAATGAGAGTATTTCACAAGAGTACGTGCAATGCTCAGTATTTGATGAAACACTGCCGTTTAACAGCTGTATAAAAAAAAGCAAAACTTAACACCAAACACCTCTGATACCTGTGCATGTCTCTCATACCTCCAGGCATTTATGGCATTTAGCTTCAGGTATTTTGAGGCAGTACAAGGTGATCTTCTGTAGCTCTGAATGGCACACTCCAAAGTCACAAAGCTCAGAGGGTTTTCAGAGGTTCGGTCAATGTCATCCACTTAACTCTGTGCTGGCCATGGAACACAGGGAACTGCAGCTGTGATGTCATGTTCACTAGACTGCCTTGGTGCCAGAACAAATCAAACAAGAAAAGAAAGCCAGAAAGGCAAAAATTCACTTACACAAATGTACACATTGCAGAGTTTAAGTCTAGTTTAGAATGTAATGCTTCTTATACAGGTGCAGGCTATTCAATGCTTCTTTGTTTAACACCACAAGGTATCAAGCCTAAATAATTGCAGAGATGGAACATAAGAAGTAATGGAATGGAAGGTAAACTGAGAAGCTTATAGTCCAGCTTCTTCAGCACTTTTGTGATATTAATAATTTCTTATCTAAATAGATCCGGACCTGTCAGTAACAAGTTTGACCTCTTTATGCCCATGCTAGCCTTCATAAATATTAACAGAGGTGATGCTATAGATTACCTTGTAGAGAGAAAGAGCTACCTGCAATATAAACATGACTCCTCTGTCCTTCATTTACAAAATAATGCAGCGAGTGTGGGCCTTGTGAAGGTCGGCTGCGATCGGAGGACAAAGCCTCGGTGCACAACCAGTGCAAATTGAAAATAAGTGATCTTTGCACCTCATTAGAAGCATTGCAACTGCAGTCCTCCTCTGCCAGCATCAGACAGAGTGGGTGGGGGGACTCTTATTGTGACACGCAGACAGGCAGATTATTCTCCCGCTGCACTGAAATCAACGAGGCATGACAGGTCTATCTCAAGCTCCCAGTACAGCACACAGGATCACCATCTGAAAATGCCTTTTATTTTCTCCAACAAAAAAAAGCTCCCTTCTGTGTAGACCAATCACAAGAGGGCTCTGTAATGAATTACGTAATGCTGCTGCTTTTTTAACCAACGCCACAGCTTTTAACACGGGTAGGTAGGGAGGGGCAGTGGGGATGGATAATAAAGTGTTGCATGAGGAAAAAAAATAAAATAATAAAACTACAGAATGGGCATATCTGAAGGTTAGGCAGAGAAGACCTACATTTTGGTGACTTGCCTTTGTGCCATTGATGCAGAATCGTGAGTCATTTTTATATCTGAGGTTCAAGGTCACACGACCAGATTATAAAAGCAAAGCTAACTCTCATAATGGACATAGTCAGAGGCATCTTAACCATACGTTATGCACAATTAACTTCGATGATCTTCCAGACTAGTAATAAGACTTTCCTTGCATGCACCTTGTGAAAGCGCAGTGATTCTTCTTCTCAAATTGTGACCTTCAATGTTTATACTTTAAGGCATAGTTTTTTGGTGCTCAGAGTGAGGTTTTTGTCTCACTTTGATTCAAGCCTTACAACAAGGGCCTCCAGACATCTGCTTAAATGTAGAACCTTGGCATGACTCTGAAGGCAATGGTGCACTGCCCATGTGCAAGACAGAAGTTTATTACTGACGCCGCTGCTGTACCGGATGAAGTGTCAGTACATAGCCCATGAGCAAGCGAGTGCTGACGCAAGAAGCCCTGACACGCTGCAATAATTCTCATTACCATTAAAGCATGTCCCCAGATATAAAGTAGATAACCTTAAGACACAACTGCCTCATATTACTGCTGCACTCTAGGAGTGTATCAAACCTTTCGCTGTGGAAAAACTTCCAGTCAAAAGACAGGCATCTAGATTGGAATATCACTGTTAATTGTAGTATGGCTGTCAAGAAATACAATTATTATTTATATAATTAAAATGTATTTATATGCTTGTTATTATGAGATGCAGATGGAAAAATATCTTTCTCCAAATCACAACAAGCCAAATCACAAGAAATAAGCACAATATTGGACAAACAATTGAAAAAAGTGAATAAAGGGTTACAACATAATTGTTTACTTTTTGTGAGGGTTACATAATTGTACAACTTTTGTGATTCCCATAAGAGTGACCCAGATCTGCGTTAGGCCTGAGTTGTACTGGGCAACCAAATACTGTGAATTTAAAAAAGATGCAGCACCTATCTGTCTTGATGAAGAGGGATGGAAACAAGTCAACATCCTTCAGGAAGGTCCATACCTTCCCTCACAGTTAATTATGCCTTGCTATGCAGGAGAAAAAAAAAAATTCTTTACACGGACCCTCAAACAGAAAAGTAATGATAAACATCTAGTAGAGCATATTGTCTGCATAGTAACTCTTAATTTTACTTATGAAATCACAAGGCTTTCTATGACAAGCTGTTGTATATATGTATTCATCACAAGTCAACACTGATGAGACTGAACACTTAACCAAGGTTGGTGTGACCCTTAATAAAATACATGACACCCAATTAAGTTAGAACTTACAGTGGGGTCCAAAAGTCTGAGACCACTAGTGGAAGTGCATTCTTTTACAATGTAGTACACAATTTCTTATCACAGATTATACTAACAATTTGAGTGAAAAGTTAAATCTTTGCAAAATGTACATGAATTTCAGAATGTCTTAGTTTATGGTATTTTTTTCCTTTTGCTTTAATGACAGTGTGCACTGCATCTCGCATGGACTCCACAAGTTTGTGCAAAACTTGATGATCCATGTTATGCCATGGTCTTTAAGTGTCCAAAAACTTTCTTGGCCTTCAAGTGCCCCTATACATGCTTGATGGGGTCTGACCTTTAGTAAAAAAGGAGTTAATGTGTTCAATGTCACAAATTTGCTTCAATACAACCCAGAAATAGTGCAGAATATTAAAGATTTCTTGAATAAATTTCTTTAATAAATATTCATTTAAGGTCATAACTTGTAAAACAATGTTGTTTTACATTTTTCAAAATCCCAAAACTTTGTTTATTTCCAGGATTACAGGGGAAAAAAATGAAGAAAAAGTTCAATGTGGTCTTAGAATTTTGGACCCCACTGTAGATGTTAAAGAAACAGAAGCAGCAAGGTATATAAGCACAAATTGAGTCGCTTATTGCTCTAGGGCTAGAAAGCAAGAAAGGGCTAAGAAAAGTTTCACCCCAGACTCACAAAAAAAGATGAAGGTTTTTAAAACTCAAAAATGTCAAGAGTAGTCTGGGAGAAGTAATTGCAAAATTTTCCTCATGAACCACATGGATTGACATGTTTGTTGAGCAATCAGTCCAGCACACGACCTTGTCAGTGTGAACAAATCGCCTCATGCCATCCTCAGAGGCCAATGCACTGTGGGTTAAATGCACCTCATGTTTAAAAAAATGGGTCATACCTTCCATTTATAAATTGACTGTATAACTGCTACACATTTTTCACAATGCCTCCAGAAAATAGTGGGGAATCATCTCAGTCTGGACAACCAACTTTTTTATGATTAAACTGAAAAACCTGCAGCAGATAGTCAACTTGAGGGTACTGACAAAATGTTGAATGTCAGACAATTTTTTTTTTTCAAAAGACAAACATAAAATATTTAACCTTTTGACAGGGATTGAAAGTATTGGCCAAGGAACGTAACAATTACAATGTACAGGACAGCAACAGGGGATTTAATGAGACAATCCTTAAAGGGCTGTCAAAACAGCCTGCAGCCAGTGCACTTGGTGAACACCAGTCTGGCAAAACAAAACTGTGACAGGGCAGGGGCATCCAGTGGTTACTCTTGTACTCTTTAATGGGAGAAAACACAGTTCAAAGTCTGTATTCTGCTTTTATAGATTTATTACATATCTTACACATTTAATCTGGAAACCTATTTTTCCCAGATCATTTTGGGAATGAGAGAGAAAAAAAAACATTCTCTGTCCAATTTTGTATTGCCCAAGAACATAAAACCTTGATGTAATCCCATTTTAATAAGTACTTGTGTATTATGCAGTGTCCTCTGCTGGTGAAATCTGGAATACACATGAGGGGAAAGACCAATCGGCACAGTGTACTGCACACCATAGTTCTACGATACATTGGTGCCTCATGCAATGACTTTCACTCACTAAACCATGGTGTTTCCAGCATATTCCATGATCCATCACTTCCATACCGGCTTCAAAAAAGACCTCAAAAGAGGGTGTTTGGCAGAAGAGATTAATCAATTTAAACAAACACAGCACTACATCTTTCATTTTTAAAAATTCTTACCCCTTATTCCCATTATTTGGATAGACCAATTTTATTCTGTCAAACCCACTCTGTCAATCGCAGAGAGAGCAAACAAGTGTGTGCATATCCTCTGAATACATAAGCCATTGCCTCTTTACTCCCTGCACTTTACAAGTTGAGAGGAATGCACTTACGGTTCACCTTGAACAATGAAACATGGTCACCCTGCCGACCCCTCCCTTCCTCCCTCTCAGTGTAATGTTACAGACAACCAGATGCCATTTGCTTCTGATAACAGAAACCACACTTTTTATACTTGCTTATTACCAAGAGTGTATGACAGTCGCTTACAAAATCATAAATATGATACTTGCTTATATATGCTATTCAGTTCTATAAAAGGTACCATAGACATTAAAGGCCCTGTCAGGAATTATGAAAATTTAAAGGACAAAAAATGTTTAACTCTTGCCAGATGGATATGAACAGGTCCTATTTTATAGGATATTTCACGCCATTTATATATTTGAAATTTTATATTGATATTACCACCATATCTACTACAGCTGGGGATTGCAGCCAGTGATTGGCTGTGAGTCTGTCTGTGCCTCTACTATCACACTAGCTGATCACATAACAAGATAACTGGCTGTAATTAAGCAGTTCTCAAGTTCAATCAATTACTGTATGTAAGGAGAGAACAATCAATAATATGGTGTAAATTATGATGTTAACTACAGACTGAAGACTGAATTAAAAGAATTAGAGGAATCATTGTCAGTCAGACCCTGAAGAGAAAATATATAATGAAAACAATAAAACTGCAGAACTAACATATATACAGTTTAGTAAACTGGTGATAAGAAATACGATCAAACTGTGTGAAGCATTCAAGGATATTAATTTAAAAAAGACAAACTACTATCATCTAATAAATGCAAAACCAGCTAAAAAAAAAAAAAAAAAAAAGCCAAAATTCAACCCACAAGTGTGCTGTTTGGATAAGACCATCTTCCCAGCCGATTTAAGCTCTAGATACAGAATCTAATCAAAGGAACATGACATGGGAATTACCTAGGATGAGTTTTGGATTAAAGCAAAAATAATCCCCATTTCACCATGGAAGGCTGTTGACACATGTTCAGTGGATTCTGATACACATTGTTTCATGTGGGCACACAGCTTCAATTAATGACAAAAGACCACGTAAAGTTCACCAAAGATGGCATCTGCAGTCAAATGTAATGCACCGGAATGTTTCTGTTTCACCATAAATGACACCTATGAAATTTTCACAAGATAATATAATTATATTTTGTATACCTCTTTATGAGGTGCCTCTTGTTTTTTAGGGTGTAAAAAGTTCCAAAATTCATTGAAAGAGACATTGTGAATGACAGAACAGGCTGCAGGGATAGAGAGAAATAGTTTACCATTTTTTTTTTTTACACTTGTCCAGTTGCTTCCTTTCAAATAAAAAAGAATAGTTTATTCTTTTCCAGGTAAAAAAAAGGTAAAAAAGAGCACTGTGGTGAGACTGACTTCAGGCCCAGAGCACAGATGAAATGAGGGATCAGCTGGTTGCACTCGTAACATCAGGAACACCTGTTAAATAATCATTCACTGGGTCTTTAAGGACAAAGATGGGTCTGATGATGATGTCTGACTTCAACACAAGGCTTCATGTTATACAACTGTGAAATGCCCATCACTCCATAATGGATAGAACATCATCGCCGTCACCATTTCAGTGTTTTTTTTATATTTTGTATTCTGTTAGGTGCCTCTAGAAGTACTCAAGTTAAACACAAAACAGGATAATTGGGAGTGATTTTGCAGTTATCAGTGCCTGCATGTAAAGGCACACCGATTTGTCTGTGAGCTCACAATGTGAGAGGCCCTGCAGGCAGTTGAGTGGGCGGCTGAAGCACGACCTCACCTCTTTACCGAGGTCCTCGCGTATGACCTGTTGGATTTCCTCCATGGTGCTCTGTGGGGCGCGGCTATGAAGCACTTTCAGAGTGCTGGTGTACTCCTCAGGTAACAGGTAATCCAGGGCTCCCAGGTGCTGCCCTACTTTGATGAAGGTGCCCCTGTTGGCACAGCACAGGTCTCTGAGACGCTCTGCGGAGCGCCGGTGAACCTGCACAGTAAAGGGTGACTGGAGTCAGTGAAAATCAAAGCAAAGTGTCTCAAAGCAAATTAACATATTAAGTTGTTTTGAACCACCCTATTTGAAAATGTCTAACTTAAAACAGAATTCATACCAAAACATTAGAACACCAGTATGAATACAAATAATGTACCAAAACACTGCATATTGTCATATGTAAGTATATATAAAAGGAAAACATTCCTCAAAGTTGAATTATTCAATTTATGAAACACATACTGATAACTGTATACCGCATATTAACTATGTTTTGAAGGATTTCATCATTTGTACTAGATTTTCATTTTTTGTGGTCTGAGGAGGTTTTACTAAATGCAACATATGGTTCATTAATAGTCTTGAGTCTGTTATGTATTAACATGGTGAAAGTTCATGCATGAATGCTGTGGTTCACAGGTACAGTGTGTGTCTAGTAAACAATGGCACAGGGAGCAAACAGGGATGCTGATTAGCAGGCTTCTCGTCTTTGCGCTGTTCCATTTGGTGAAGGGCCAATAAATGGGCCATCATGGCGGACACTGGCCATTTCAGCTCGTCTCCTCTGCAGGGAGTGGACTTGAAAATGCTAACAGTGTGATGCCCTGACCGGATTCATATAAACACAGAGGTAGAAGCAAGTCCCATTTCTCATGAGAAATCACTTTCTGAAGGAATTTGAAGTGGATTTGTTTACAATATCTGCTGCCAAAAGTATCATCCTGACTACCTTCATGCCAGTGACAAAAATTGCTCAAAGACCACAAAATTAGTCCCATTTTAGTGTGCATGAATGTATGAACAGACATTTGCTTTGGTTTGGATTACAGGACAAATCTTGCTTTAAAATCCTGCTATTATATTTTTCTTTTGTTCCTTATTTCTCTAGTCATCCTGTCGTTTTGGAATGTTTCTGATTCCTTGTTAAGGTGAAAGTAAACATTCTTCTCTCATCCAGGATTAGGATAAATCCTGCTATACAGTGGGTGGTAGATCTGAAGGCTGTCCTGTAGGCATTTTCCAGAGCAGTGTAGCACATCACTGCTGAGCCTGCCTGGGTTGTCCTGCTCGATGCAGAGAAACAAGATTTTCACTGCCTTCGGAAGCCAAGAGGATGTGACAGCCACGAGATAATTATCGGGATGAGGGGAAGACAGTGAATTTCAAGACTAATATATTTTCTAAAGATACAAACTGTAAACACGCTTTCATGGCGAACGAGCATGAAGGCAAGAGGGAGGGAGATAATGACAGTAATGATACCGGTCTCTAGGCAATGAGAGAGTGCCGGCTGCGGCTTCTCTTTGGAGTGTCTGTGGGGTGTTTTCTTTTTTTTCCCTGTTTTTGAAGAGGAGGAGGCGGTGGCTTTTTTCCTCTTCGCTGGTTAATCCCCTGGGGAGAGAAATCGGTGCCACCTGTCATCTCCCAGCCCTGGCAATCAGTCGCACATGCGAATGGCAGGCAGACAGGCTCTCGCTCTCACTCTCTGTCTCTGCTTCCTCATCCCTCATTCTGCGCCCGCTGCCAGTGCGGGAGCGCAGCTTCCAGCCCGGGGCAGAGCCGTGCAGCCGGAGAGAGAGAGATCGTCGGCATGGCAATGTTGACTTTTATGGGGCGTGAAGGGAACGCTCTTCTGCAATTCGCCGAGCTGCAGCGGCACGCAGGCAACGGCCCACTCTCCAAAAGATGGAGCCGTCCAATCCCAGCCTTCTAAAGGAAAAGCCTATTAGCACTTCCTAAACATCCTCTTTTGTGCTTCTACACAGTTCGCTTGCCTGGGAGCAATCCCTGTCCCCCTTTTTCCATGTTCATCATCAAAGCACAACAAAGGGAATATCTGGCAAAAAAAGGATTCCTCTGAAAGTGGAAAAGGAAAACAGCAGTAGCTCTAATAAACCAAAATGGTTATTATGATTCTGATGCTGGCTCTCAAACAATAATAAAATGAGGCATCCGAAACATTCCACTGGTGAAGTACCTCATTTCCATTGTATCTGTTTTTATCATTACCATGAAGTGTAAATATTAGCCAAGAAGATTTTCAGTACAGTTTTGACAATGTAAATGTTATGCTTGATCATAAGATTTTGTACCAAAAAGTAAATTATGTGCAAGCACTTTAGACAAGAAAATCTGTATATTGTTGTGTAGACCAAAATTGTATTAGTGCACAAAATGAAATTACCCATAAGCTTGCATTTTGGTGTTATTTTGCACTGAACTAGGAAGACAGAGCACTTTGCATTTATTAATCAATTTATAAAAGAAAGTACTGTGTGATGACCAATGACTGTAATTGCAATAAATGAAAAGAAAGCTGTTGGTAGGCCTGTAACTGGGCCTCAACAGGTGTAGGCGTAGACATGAATCACTGTCACAGGACTCATTAAGGAACTGGGTCTGCACTGTGATATCAGCAAGCATGGACATTAATGGATACAACCGTAATAACACAGGATAGACAGCTGTGCATATACCTTGAAAAAGTCAAAAGACAATATATATATTTTGTGAGTCATTAATAGTTTGCCTACACATTCACTGTGCAGAAATAGCCACCAGGAATTCATGCTGTTTAACTACAGGCATGTAAATATTTGAGTCACATAATGCACCGAAATATTGGTTTAGGATATTGCACTCCCCAATTTCCTGGAGTAACACAAGACACTGAATGTACAAACTCTGATGTCTACCTGAGGACATGTTATTACAGAAACACATACGGCATAGACTATCTGGCCTAATGGTGTCAAAAACTCAGAGCAGTAAGAGAAGCAGGAAAGCACACTTCACGTGGTCTTCACAAGTTTCAGGTCAAACACCCAATTATCTCAAATATACTCAGTATAGGTTACTTACTCCTTGGCACACCAGAATTTTCCACTTTTCATGCCTAATCTTTGGTCTTCCTTTCATCAGTCATCATTTGTCAGTTTTTATGTCTGTAATATTGTCTCTGAGTAGATCTCTATGCTCACCTGGACTGAGTGGCCTAAAGTTTTCAGAAGACTAGTGGTCACTACACAATGAAATGAAAGGGCTTATTTCCTCTGCTTTTATGTGGCTTCATGTAACATCTGCTGGGTTATTGTCTTCTGTGCTCCCGCCTCCATTGGTTAAACAGCTCTGCAGAGTCAGACTCCCACCGCAGCAGTGGCAAGACAATGAGGTTCAGCTCAATTAGTGCCCCCCCCCCTCCCCTTCTCTCCTCTCTTCCATGGGCTGAGCAGCACAAAGCCCTGGCTCTGACAGGCCTAATAATTGCCGGGGACATTAATGACATATTTCAGCAGCAGGCAGAAGCCATTAGATGGCCTTTGAAAATGCTTTGTAGGGCCATCATCAGAACAGATTTTTGTGAGTCGACTAATAGGTGGTCCAAAGGTCACCCTAATGCCACCCCTTTTCAAGCAAAATAAATGTAACAACCACCCCCCCACCCCGCAAAAAAAAAAAAAAAAAAACAACCAAAACAACCTAGTAAGAATTAAAATGAACAAATTGAAAAAAATAAAAACATATTATAATATACAGTTCTTTCTGGGAGGTGTTTGTAAAAATTTGACTTTTATGCCATTAAAATGTAAAAAAAAAAAACTTGGTTTTGGGGGTAAAATTTTTTAATTGATTGACATTAATACCTTTTTTTCCATTTAAATTACTCATAGTTCCCCTTTTGCCCCTCCAAGGGCACAACAGTTTTCCACTGGCACAGTATAATGCTGTAACTTACTGTGAATGGGGCGAGATGTGGCTCAAATAATACGGCGGTAAAAGGAAAAACCTATTCAGCCCATCCATCATCTAAGAATCTGTTGCTAAAGGAAGAAGCCACATCACCATATTCCCTGAAAATAAGCTTCCCTGTTTCATGAAATGGATGCTGTTTCAAGAATTCTGCAAGAGCCTAGGTCATATCAAAAATATATTATGTAATGTCCTTTCAAATGTGGCCTAAAAGAGGGAAGCATGACACCTATGTATTAGACATGAAGTAGCCATTCACTCTTAGACAGCCTGTTTTACCATAATGATGATCAGCTGACCACTGTGTACAAAGTCTGAATATTTTATTTTATGAGAGCAAAAATCTAAAAAATAAATAAATAAATAATAAAAATAATGAAAAATGTAACAATGAGCTGCTTTTAATATGCTACATTCAAAGTTTTACTGTTTCATGAACAATTTTCTGTAAAAGGCAAATTTACATAAAATCTTTTCATTATCATGAAGTCTAAACCAATGAAAACTGTGGCAACACTTTATAACTTGTACTGTAATTTTTTATATATCGTATAAAAAAATTTTTTTTAAGAAACTTGTATTAAATGCAGATATTCCTTTGCACATTAATTACTAATGCAATTCCCCTGAAACACACATGTATTGAGGAGAAAGGACAATTACCGTGGAAATCCAATCAAACAGACAGAATGCCAAACAAATACTGTACATCTATGTAAAACTATCATGGAGAGTCAACAGTCTGTATGAAGGAGATATGATGGACTTTCATATTTTCTATAGGGATATTAACCTTTATCAACCTTTCTCAATGTGTGTTCCATACGGAGTAGCCCGTGGCCAGTTTTGTTTCTCTTGGTGCCCCAACACCCACAGGACCCTAATGTCATAGACTTCATTCAGTTTTATAGCACAACTGCTGGATTACTACTGATCCAAATGAATCTGTTTATCTCTTCATCAATATGTGTTCACTGTAATGTAGCTGCTGTTGTAACATCATGAAGCAATACTTCTCCTTTACAGAGATTTGCCTGTGGCATCATACAAAGTTATCAAATGCTAAAGGTCAATGAGGTGATGATTAGTGACAGCTGTCATCAATGTCTGCAGGAATGGACAATGGAACCTGTTATATTTAATATCACCAATTAATTTCTTCATGTTTCGCATGGTATTTTCTCAAGGTTACAGCTCAAACTCACAAAGAAAAATTCAAGCACCATGGGTGAAAATCGCTATTAAAATGGTAATTTGCGTCTCACTATTTACAAATTATTGTCGCAATGGGTGAAAACTATTATTAAAATGGTTGCGACTTCCCTCTTGATACATAAATAAAATCTGTTCATTCATGCATATGTATACCTAGGGTGAAGGCGCTAATACAGGGTGGAGATTTTTGAGGCCAATTAATTATTACGTCAAATTTCCTAAACATTGCTGTAGGCTAACTGCAACTCCGTCTTTGCGTGGTCATTTGTACGACTTCTGAAAGCAGGCGGAAAAATCTTGCGCATCCAAGAATTACGCTGTTAGTTAACACAATAGCAAATACTGACGTGATATTATGAATGTTACACAGTCACAGGGTAATCGCACAACTGGAGGAACTTGATCCACGCACCCAAAGATCAAATTCTCTGTAGTACAGTTACAGTAGCGTAGCTTACATGTGGGTTGTTCCATCATACAACCAATTTTGTGATGCAAAACAAATACGATTTACGAATTTACGTCACGGCAGGTTTATTTTCAGGAATAGCTCTATCTGCAGACAGTGAGACGGTGGAACAAGCGGCATGTGTTGGCCGCGTTGTAATAACCTTATACCAAACGGTTAATGTTCTTCCACCACAAGGTGTATTTTTGCCCGTATTATGTTGTTGGAAATCTTTTTGTATTCCGCGTAAAATCACGCCATATTTACTTTACTTCCTACACATGTTTACTTTACATTTTGTCCGTCCTGTATCATACATTAATGTTGAATATGAAGTCACTCCAACACTTACTCCTCTCGGTTGGTGTTTAATTCCTAAACTGTAATACGGCATTATGAAGCTTTGCTTCGTCGGCCGCTACATCTATTACCTAATCAGCAAATGTAAGCTTGATTTTTCTTTACGTTCCCTCACTACTTGCACCTTCTTGCTCCATATCCAAGTCTTATTATCTGGATGTGTAGGCATGTCATAGTCACCGCAAAGTGCCACTGTATAGCGAGAATTTTTGCGCTGTGACTATTCCTTAGTAAATTTGGTCCTGATTGTCAAAGTGAAAACTGTTAAAGGTACATGCGCTTCAAGGTTTAATAAATGGGGGACATTCTGTACTCAGCAAAAGACTGATGGTCCTGATTTAAAGACCTGGTGTGACACCAAATCCTTACAGCTGCTGCAGTTTCCTTAACATTTGTTGAGGATTACTGGTGAGCAATTATTCTGTGTAATCTACATTGCAAACAACAACAGCAAAATTCATAAAAGAAAAATTGATACATATAAATTCAAGTCATATAAAATGCAGCGCCATTTACATGTAGACATCTCTTGAAATATAGGATATATACTGTAATAGAAAAGAGGTGGATAGAGGCCTCCCCCTCCTAACATTCATCCTTTATACATCTTACATCATACATCTTTATACAGAGAGTGGATGAGACAGGGAGACAGAGATTAAACATTCTGAAATTATCATCAGTAATGCTATCAGCATATTGCTTATTATATTACCTAACACTTTGTGATGTAGCAGACACATACATAGGTGATGCAGCTACATACACAGTATACACTTTTACTCACTATCAGTTTGCACAGGAGGGTATGTTATTGACAGGGTTGGGTCAGATTACTTTGAAATGTAGTCAGTTACTGAATACAAATTGCATGGCAATTTTTGTAATTAGTCACATAATCTATTTGATTACAAAATAAATGTAATCTAATCAGAATACTTTTTGATTTCTTTTGGATTACTTCAAAATAAAACATTGAAAATATTGCACCTTATACTAAAAAAAATGGATGCAGCCATAAAAATGTGGTAAAATCAACTTGTCATATGTTCAGTTTAGCTAGCTAGCTACAGTGGAAATGAACGATCAACATTCTATTTCTTGAGGAAAATAACTGAAAATTGCACACAGTACAGCAGACTACAGCTAGCATCAGGAGTGCTCTCACTCCATGCAATCATATTGGGTAATATTATGCATGGCAAAATCTATATTTTCAAGATCCAATATCCATAATTTGCTTAGTATTGTATGTTAGCAAATGACCTAAGCCATTGCTACCAATATCAAACATACTACTGTGGCAGACGCAAATGAGCTGTTGAATGCTGCGGTGAAAATGGTTGAAAGAAAATTCCATACCCAAGATAAGTATAGAGCTGTGCGTTATGACCTAAATCTCATATCCCAACATAGGTCATTTCATATCCCAATAACAATACATATCACGATGTAGCAAATTGTCTGTATATTAAATTAATAAATAGTTTATACAAAATGACCACATGGGAAGACCTACTTTTATTACATTTTGAATTTTATATACTCAACAAATAAAATGTACTTACTCCTGTATGTCAGATGCGTTTTTCATGAGTTAATAGCATTGGTTATCATGAAAAAAGTTCCATGATCTTAAAATGGTCATACTTTAAAGACAAAATAAAAAATGTAATCAAGTAATCCTTGGCAATGTAACTGTAATCTAATTGCACATTTTTTCAAACATTATCTGGGCTAGTTACAGTTACTTATTTTTTTGTAATCTGATTACATAATCCCAATTACATGTAATCCATTTCTACCCAACCCTTTTGAAGTCATTCACATAAAATACCAGGGTACATGGCCATGTCTTGCCTGGAATTTGAAAACCTCACCCTTGTCCATTCACTATACTATGCTGCTGTCTGTTTATCAGGTTTAATGTTTATATTGATGTATTTACAGATGCATTTCCTGCTAATTAATTTGCAATACTGGTGAGAGCACACATCATCAAGCCAACACATGAAGAGCATTCAGCAATGTTCTGTAGTGCTCCTTTTCAAAGGTCTCCAGATGGTGACAGTAAGTTTCAGCCGCATAAAATGTATTTATGCGTGTAATTAAGGGCGATTAGTGCCGATGAACAGACTCAAGCACTCCTTTTTTACCTTGGGAGTCATATCAAGTGAGGACAAGAGGTCAGTAAAATCACAAAAATCGGAGGTCTCATTATTACTGATTGTATTTTTTTATTGGAGCTACAGCAGTAAAACAGATAAGTGAGATGAGGGTTGAGGAAATTTTACAATATTTCATAGTCTCAGTTGAGAAAAAGGAGAGTAGATCCTGAACTGTTCCTTTTCCTGAAGTCTCTGAATAGTGGACTGGTTTAAAATATGGGCTTCACCCACAGTGAAACAGTCACCTTTAAAAATGAATAGTCCTTAAAGAGCCAGCGCCCACAGGAAACTCAAATGGGATGATATCAGACTAAGCCTTTCAAAAACATTTTTTTTTTCTCCATGGTGTGAGTGAAATGCCACAACTGGAAATATAATGTGCTTTGTTTATAAACAAAAAATAAATAAATAAATAATCCAATCATTTCAGACTACAGACACAATTATATATATATATATATATTTTTTTTTTAAATATTGTAATGCTTTCCCCAGTGGGGGGCTGATTACCAAGCAGAGATCTCTGCTGAGCAATGAAATCCCTGTGGACTATATCCTATCCATATGAATCTCAGAAACCCCTGGGGACTGAATAAAAAATCCCAGAGCTGTCTCTGCAGTACAGATTTAACACCAGACTCAGGGGCCCATCCACAGAAGTAAACACGTAAACTGTTACTGTAGACATTAGATCAGCCCACCTTCAAACCTACAGAGTCTTAAAAAAACCATAACAATGTTACACTGTAACAATGGCATACCATAACTTTTAAAAAGTAAATACAAAACACAGAACAAAGTAGTTATATAGACAGAAAATGACTGCACATAATGTGGTCACTCAATACACATATCCAAAGCCATTAACAAACCAAAGCTATTACCCAAACACAAAGGATATCTTTTTTCCCTCAAAGCGCAAATTCAATTGTAGCACCTGGCATAAATGATTATCAGTATTACAATTTTTTTGGACAGAACCCTTGCATGCAATGCAACGTGTGAACAACACAGGTTTGCTTTTTTTCATATCCTATTTTCTCATACGACTTCAGTCATGGGTGTTGCAGCCTGGGGGACGTGGGGGACTGGTTCATCATCTAACCCAACCTATGCCCGTACCACTGTCTTGCTAACGTTTCATCTGCATCGGGAGTCGAACTTGCAGCGCCAGGTTGAGGGGTCGGACACACTAAAAACTGAGCTAAAATTTGTTGTGATTGTGATGTCACCGCCCCACTATTTTTACATTTTAAACACACACGTCTGCTTTCTTTTTTTTGCAAACCTGCGAACTATCAACACATATTTACATACATTATAGGCCTATATGACAATGATACTGTGACTGCGCTATATTTGTATATTCTGTCTTTTTATATGTCTGTGAACTTTGAGTGGGGATATATGAAAACCTCACAATTTAGTTCTTTGGATACCGGACAGGACAGTCAACGGGTTAATTAGAGCAATGCCTAATCATAATGTAGGAGCCTAAATATTATTGTATTCGTACTTGTTCACTCAGACAGGACAGTCACTTTATTTCCAAAACGATCAATATACTTTTGCAATTCCTTGTTTGCGTGGATTTCTTGACTCATTTTATAACATGTAGGCTAGGCTAGTTATAGCACTCGTGTTTGTGTGGGTCAAGTATGAAAAGAGTGAGAGAACTGTGAGCTACTCACAGCTTCCCCCCCAACACCCACTTTAGGAATGCTTGATACGCCCCTGACTTCAGGGTAGAAACAATGTTCCAGACTAAACGGTGCCACTTTAGGCCGTGTGTCCACCAAAGCTGAAAACGCTGTACACTCCCAGCTGAGAGCTCAACTGAGAACGCTTTGCTCTGAGTATTTGAAAGTGCAGAGATTTTGTTTTGGCTAGTTGCTATGATATGGTCAGTCAGATCGCTCGTAAGATAGCTGGCTGTGTATAATTAACCATGCTAGGTTAAATTCTTACTGTAAGGTAAATTGAGATTATTACTTACAGGCCATGAGGAATTCACTGCAAAATAATAAAGATGATAACTGTTATGGGACTGAATATTTTCTAACTACCCTATCGATAGTTAGGTTGTGGATATGATATTGATAAATATATCAGCATAGCAAGTATTTCTATGATCCCATGGGTTACATTTTATACTAGCGATAATTATACACAGCCAGCTGGTGTACAAGCGATTTTCCAATTTCCCCCGAATTGGAAATCATCTTGTTTGTCAGATATTTCAAAATAGTTGAGTATTGTTAACGAGGAAGCCACATATGACCATGTTCGGATGTACCCATCGATATGACCTTAACGTTAGATGTAGTGATGGCTAACCTGTGTTGCTCTCTAACATTAATCAGCTAACTCAATTAACCATTGTCAATCAAAAAGCAGTTTACTAGTGAAAAAAGCCAACAGATGCATTCACTAACTTTCACTACGAACTGTATTGCACACTGGTTAACTATCACTATGGCTAATGAATTGATACAAAAACAGAATAACCAGCCAGTGCTGTGCACTGTATGCCCCCACCACTTCTTCAATGTGATTGCACAGTTAAGTACAAAGTGACAGTGATGAGCGTAGCGTATTTTCAAAGTTGAACATTTTCCAACTCTTGGCAAAAAAAAAAAAAAAAAAACGCTGGCTGCTGTACGGACAGCTTCTTATACTGGCGTATTTTAGCACACCAAAACGCTCAGTTCCCATTGAAAACAATGGGAAAAATATGCGGGCTGATGAAAAAAATGCTTTGGTGGACACGCCCCTTAAACTGCTTTCTGACTACAGCTTACTTGAGTATAAATATGAGGAGGTAGTGGAAGCAGAAGAAATCCTTCATCCCTAGATGCCCAAAGGGCAAACCACATTCTGTCAGGACCCTGGATAGCTCCTGTATAGGTCTAGTATGTTGTCATTCCACACAAACCAATCATTTTAAGTGAGGCATACATTGACTTTCCATTCATACAGCAAATGAGCTCAGTGTAAAAGTGCTAATCAATGACTTCTAATGGCTCCTTTATTTTCCAAATGGGATGGCACACAAATTAATGCTCTATTGGTCAATACACAAAGGTATTTCACTATTGGAGAATGTGTGAGGGCTCAAAATACACTCTGTCAAAGGTTCTCCTTGGCTAACACGACTGTGAGCTTAGAAGAGGCAACAGTAACAAGAGAACAGTATTATGCTAAAATTCTTTTTTTCCAAAATGCCTTTATCAGAACTGCAGATTGTGCCACTTCTTAAATATCTTTATACTTTCCTGGAAAATAACGATTTTTCTTTGTAGGAAGTGTAACAATGACAAAATACACCATGCCATATATAAACATTGATTGATTTTTTGCAGCACTCTATTTAAAGTTTGTAAAAATGCTTTTATATGATTCCATTATCATGACATCTTCTTAAGTTATTTATTGCGATGGGAAAGAGAAAAACAGTACTGTTTTAAATAAGTTTTCATGTAAAATGTTCACATTATCAATACTTTAAAAATTAGTCAGAAAAATGGTCTGCAGATAAAATGTATGCCAAAATTAAGTCAGATATAAATTTAACAATGTGTATCACCTTGGCACACAAAAACAGAACTATTGAACATCACTTTACTCTGGTCATAAATATTCATGAATATTAAAAATGCATGCATGTTCATTTCAAGTGGGGGTGCACAAAAATGCTAAAGTTTGTTAATGATATTTTGGACCTGATCTGAAACCTGAGTTCTCTTTGCATTTTAAATCCATCTAAAGAACATACAGTATATGTTTAGCTTTTTCTGTTCCAGCAAATTCTGTTACATCAGGTGTTAGGTTGGTACAGATATAGGCATGCTTTTAGATTCCTATGCTGCTTATGAGATTTCAAGTGTACTGTCCTTCAAAGAAGGATACCTATCTCCAAAGCTCAGCATAAATGTACAGAAATACAAGGTGAACAGAAATCTATTACATCAAGATAAAAAGTTAAGCAGCTTAATTTAAGCGGTTTTCCAAAGTATTCATTGCTTGCTACATCACATTACACTTTCATTTAATGAAATTATTTTAAAGTGTGATGAAATGAATGAATGTTCCAGAGGTCAGAGGTATTATCAGATTTGCCAGTTGACAACAACAGTTCATTAAAACAATCGTGCTTGCATTGAACAAAACCAACACTTGCACTTAGTTGTGAGTCAAAGACAATGGCAGAAGGTTAATTGAACACTGGTCAATGTCTCTCTTGGTTACTACTGGCAGGTCACAATTCAGATATGGTTTTTGTAGTTAATTAATGTTTCATGAAATTTGTATGGCCTCAGTGCTTCCTGGTTCAATTGTTCAAGCAAAAGACAACATGAACCATCCACTGATACATATTATGTACAATGTAGCTACCTGAAGGCATGGACTTTGTATCAATAAGCAACCGGTAATTTATATTAAAATTAAAAATGCACTTCGATAACAAAAATATTTATAGAAATGTGTTGCTGATGAATTTGGGACAAAAAACAATTTCATCATTTAAAAGTTCATATGAATTGATAAGTGGTGTTACGCAATGTTCATTAGCCCTTAATATAATTTCTCCATGCCATTATCAGCCCTGCAGGCCTACTCTGAGAGCACTCAGTCATACCTCTCTCACTGTCGGGAGAGGCACTGACAGTCATATTCATGAGGATCTCAGGTTGTTAAGCAGCATCATTACCATGAATGCAGAGTGATAAAGTTTATCACTTTAATAACAGTGAGACACATTCATCATCGCATTGGTTGATGAAGTGTCCGCATTACATTTTTCCATAATTAATCAGTTAGCCAACTGCATAAAGTTAATGAGCTTCCAGTCTTTCCATGCAGGTTTCACCTTTGAAAAGCATGGCCTAAAAAGCACCATATATCATTCTTAATGCATGCAAACAAATTTGTTGTGTATTGTTAAATATTGTCATGTTGTAATTTCCCATAACTTTGTAAGTTACTTTATCTTTATCTTATGCTTCATTCTCTATGAGTGTAATCTGATTAAATTAAGGCAGATATAATAATAGGTGATGATAAAGGTGGATTAAAAAAAATACTCAGTAAAGAATGCGTATAGAGATATGGATATGTGAAGAATGCACCATACAGGGCCGTCAATGGGTTGGAGATGCTAATAAACCAGCCCCTGAGATTGCTGATCAGTAGCGACTACATATTTAACTGTTTGTAAATACAAGTGTTCCTCACAATATTAACATGACTAACTAAATGGTTTGCTTGTAATGTGACCATGCTTCAGATACACTGATGCATATACTTGGTGGTGGTTCCACAAACATTTTTAAATCGAACAGAGTACATATTTGGCCGCTGTGGTTGAAAATTCCATGCCTTAGCTTTTGCGATGCCACCTTAGTGTTGAATACATGGTAAAAACAGTCGGCGGGTGCCCAAGCTGCCATGGTGATGTCTGCAACCACTTTCCACTTTATCAGGTTTTATAATATACATGGGCAATCTCTTTTCCTGCTTTGGTAAATGTTATAAGGTATTTTGGATGGATATCATTTTGCAGTTACTTGGGTGTTTTTCATAAACTTGGTGCCTACTACATTATCGACCCACATGAGATAATTCCCAAAGGTTAATTCCAACACTTCTGTGCACTTTTAATTAAGAAAATTATAATGCAAAAATGGAATTAGAGGGAGACGTGTAAATACAGAAAGAAGAAATGATGAAAAGGAAACACAGAGGGGGGAGTGCTGGCTTTGTGAAACAATATGAGCTCCAACCCAGAAAATGGCAGTGCTGCTAGTCTGAATTTTTGCTGCATACAGTATAGATTATTATGGCTAATGAATTTTCTCTTTTTTTCCAGAGGAATAATCACATCCGCTCTGACGTTAAACAAATGAAAAGTCTAGTGAGTGTGCTGGCAAACCCCTAGCACTGTGTAACAGTACAAAAGCATGAAGAAGACTTCTCAATGAGTCATTGTGTTTGAAGGATGTTCCTAAAGCATACTGGAACTTTGAAGAAAAAACATAAGGGGCCAGGTCGAGGCAATAAGCTGACCTCAGGCATGCATCCTTCCCTGATATTCTGCCATTATGCCTCTTATAGATTCATCCCTGCAAAGCTACTGAGTGTGCCTCCCCCGGGAAGAGATTTCAATCAATGCGTCCATGCTGTGACTGCTGGAAGAGGTAATGAGCAAGCACAGTGGCTTAGAGTCCATCAGACACGTGGCTGTGGCTTTCTACAGAGGCCCGTCTGCGCATCTGGAATTCAAATGTCCAACAAGGGCACCTCAGTGCCATTTGAAGAGTGAGCAGTGGGGCATCAGTCCCTCTCTGAAGTCTCAAAAAAGCAGGGGTGCAAGGCTGAAAGACTACGTAGATCTGTGGTATGAGCTGGACAATTCTGGAGCGATCGCATGCATGCACAAGAACACCCATGATGCACAACCACAATCTTTAAACTGAGCTTTGTCATGTGACCTGGGGTCATGTTTTCTTCAGATCAGCTACTTATTATTCAAGTCTCATTGCTGTGATCCTTTTGTGATGAGGTTAACAAGTCTCTTCGCCCCATCAACTTGAGAGGAGACTTGATCTAATAAATGAGAATGAGGGGAGGTCAAATGCTGCTGTGGAGAGAAATACTAAATAGCATGAGTCCTTGGTGTGGGTTTAATTCCCTATGGTTAATACGCTGCATCACACTGAGCAATGCATCATTATTTCAGATCAGAGTCCTTTTGCTCCCATACATGTCTGCTGGGAGGAGAAAACAGTGATGAGAGAGTGAGGTTTCATGACACCACAGATGAGTGGAGCTACCATATGTTGCTATTACCTGACTGAGTTGAACTATTAATTGCATTTTGCTGTGAAGAGCAAAAACACTTTACTGGTTCAAAGTCATCAGTAATTGACAGCTTAGTGTAACTCCACCCCTTATGGAGTTCATGAAACCTCATTCTTCTATCATGACTATCAAGATTCATAGCTTCATTCTTAAGAACCCAATGCTGCTGGATTATTCAAGATAACTCATCACCATAATTTACAGTGAAAGACATCTCAATATTCATGGAACATTTTACTCTCTTTAATCTATTCTGCATCTGAGACTGCATCTGAAATAAGTAGTATGGAAGAACAAAGAGCCCCTTTTACAGTCCAGGGTATACGAGAATGATCATTTCAAAAATATATGCTACGTCATACTGTTCAAGAGGTTCTAGATGATGAACTGGAACCACTGTTCAATCAGAACAACTTATAGCTAGCATGGAAGTCTAGCTGTGGTTGTAGTATTACAATTTGGTTACAGTACACAGCTCAGGACAAAGGTGTAAAGGTGTTAAAATGCAATCGTGATGCGTTTTAATTTAGAATTTCAATTCTACATGTCAATACCCTAAAAGTAAGAGCAACCAAGTCAAATATTTCTACTGGGTTGTCCATATAAAGGGCACTCAAATATAAAATGTTTCAATTCTGTATGGTATCTTAGCATGTATGTGACATGCTACAAATCAGCATCATGCTTTAGTGTGACTGCTGTTCTGGGACCAATAAGAATTTCACTGACAAAACTATATCTACTTGCAAGGCCAATGAAGTTGTCTCCAGAGGGAAATGCTAAGTGCCTGTTTAAAAAGAACTGTACATTTACAAGCTTAGCAACGAGCTCTTTTATGGGCTATAATCAATTTCATTACATAGACTTTTCCTTTAATGGCATAAAGAAAATTGATTATGGTAAATGCAAACTACACATTTACATCAGTGTTAATTTGGAAAAGAACACCAAATATCAAGGTTTAGTTATGATCCATAAAATGTGTTCTGTGCATTATTAGGCATTAAGAATCAGTAAAATGAATCTCTTACACAAAATTAATATTGTATGAGTATGACAGCGGCCATTTCAGTTGTGTCATTAATTACATAAGTTGCTCAATATTGTTCTGCCCATACACACACCCTTTAGTAAGAGGTCACAGCTATAAACATTTTGATGTAATCTTTATATATGCATGTTTGGGGAGCTTCTAAAGGAAACAAATGTTCTTGAAGGTATTCATATTGATCTTAACAGAGATGAGCATAGCAAATAGATGCACTCTACTCAAAATTTAAATGAGAAAATTAAATTCAATACAACCAAAAGGTTATTTAGTATCCACATCCTCATGATGAAGCTGCCTTGTGCAGTGACATTCACACAACATTTAATGGTTAGTAAAAAAAAGACCCTACAAAAATGTATTTAGCCATAGCTACACTATCCATGCTGTCACACACATTCTGCTTCCCCCACAAAAAAGGATTGATAGCATTCCTATCAGTTCGCCAAATGTTTCAACCTTTGAATGGAACAGACTTGGAAATTAGCCCAAGTTAAAGCACTCACCTACAAGCATGTCATCTTTCCAGTAATGAGATGACAAGTGTGGGGCCATGTTTGTGAGTTGCTACTTGAGGTCAATGCCAGAGTTGCTAACACCTACATTACCATAAAGAGATTTAAGAAGTGCTTTTAAAGTGAAAGCATGATCTAAGGTTGCTACAACACTGCATGTAACTTTCAGTTCATTCTTGCTGCTTCCCTGAGACCTTTTTTGTGGCAATTAACCAAATGATAATATTACGTACAGGGGAAGCTAAAATTGGGGCCAGGGGACATTATGAAGCCCAAGATGTGATATGATGCTAAACTCATGTAAATGACTACAGTCTGGCAACATTCTCAGCTCTTTTGAGGAATGCAGGATGTATTGCAAGTTGTGTCATAATGCTCCCACAGGTGACAGGTCTGCAGAGGTAGCAATGCCCTATTTTGCACTTTGTTGTTTAAAACAACTGCTAAATGCATACATACTTCCCCTTTACTCTTGAACAGTTCAGAGCAACATTCCCTATGCTTAACTACATAGAAGCTGTCCAAGTCTGATTTGAAATTTATTCATTTGGTTGTCAACAGTAATTTAGTTGCAGTAAGTATGTATGCATCTCTGGATACATAGTCATTTTAGTATCTAAATATATCTAAGGATTCTATCCATATGACTTCAAAAAATAGCAAAAAGCCATACAGATAGCATATAGTGATAGCATATACTAATGTCACCACCCCATCATGAGTCATCACCTTTAATTATTATTACTATTATTATTACTATTATTATTATCATGACAACATTGAATGAAAATACACATTTTTACTTCCCTACAATCTTTATGCTGTAGTTGTAATGCAAGTGTTCTTGGTATTGCTGAAAGATACTAATTTTATGTATGAACAGTAATCATGATTAGCCTAAGGACAGTCTAAAATAGTACAACATTTACAACCTTTCATGTCTGTAAGGAACAGAGGTTTTAAGATGCTCTTCCTGAAAGTAATTTCTCCAATTCCAAAGGTCCTGCTATCAAAGTAATTTCTTCACATGGCTGTGAGACCCAGTACAGCCTTCTAATTAAACCATTTGCTCCAGCCCTGTAATGCTGGCCGATCAGAGAGGCTTCAGATGCTATTAAGCACAGATGGCAAATTGTTTCCCTGAATTCACTTCCCTTCCATTCCACTCATGTGAAAGGTACCACTGGGAAATGTGTTGGAAATGAAATATCAGTGCTGATTGCGTTTTTGGGAATGTAGTGCTAGAGGTGTGTGCCAATGCACTTAGTTTGCACACACAAGCATACCTCTTCTTAAATGTTAACAAGGAAATGTTTGAGACTAGAAACAACAATACTTGAGAAAGTGATTTGACCCTTCATGTTTGCAAGAATAAATAATAGCATGCATTTGGTTGATAAATGTATACATGAGGGTTTTATTCAGTATGGGTCACATGCTGATACTATTGTTTTTGACAGGATTACTTATATCTTTAAATATTGTTTGTGTTCATAATTATCTAGCCTATTATAGGATTTCCTAGTATTGTATACAATATTAATTGCAACAATAATGGCTGTTGAATTTCTCATGGTTTAAAATAATAATAATTAAACCAGAGACTAATACAAAAATCATACTTTTAGTTTTTGCATTTCCTTGTCCTAAGGTCAAATTATAATGAATACCATATACAATGCTAAGATATCCTGCCCTGTCTTTATCCTATCCTCAACTTTCACTGCAGATAGGCTACATATCAATAAACACATTATACATGTCAGTTCAGTGGCATTCTTTATATTGGCCATTTGCACTGTAATAACCATATAAGACAGAATATCTGGACTGTTTGCTTGGAATATCCAGCTTCTAGCCATGTGTTACAGTGCAGATTTGACTTGAATGCAAGTATTTACTGTGCAACAATTTAGTGTGCAGATTCACTTCGAGGCAGTGGAAGCAACGATCAGAATCAGTTGCTAATAAGTATGCAGCCAGAGAGACCATTTTTATCTTAATTTCAGTGTGAGAATGAAGTTATTTTTTCCTCATTCCATCTACATCCTACACAGCATTCAGTGAGCACTGCTTTCAGGAGCATGATCACTTCCGAGTGATTGCGGCAGCTACCCACCATTACTTGCTGCCCCCTCTGCAGTGACTAGTCATTTAAAGGCTTAATAAACTGTACCTGGATGTGTGGCTTTAATGCTAAATTCTTCTCTCTGTAGAGCAGTGCTGAGTAAGCATATTTGGGCATTCTGCATTTGGCAAGTTAGGTATGAATTATGGGTGGAAACCCATTAAAACCTGTGTTTACTCAAAGCCATATTGTTTATTTTCATCCCCACAAAGATTTGTGCATACTGATGTGTGAAAACTGGCTTATCATTTGTTACATAATCATGCGTACATCTAAGAAACTGAATCTGCAAAACATTCACACAAGGTCCCATCTGTGTTCTGCTGGTCTCCTACATGGAAGCACACAGGCTCTTATAAAATGGAACCAGCAGCAAGGGAAAACAGTAGCACAAAGCGCTAATGCAGGAGTACAAACATTACAACAAATAGCAATTAGCGGCACATTCATAGCTCTCACTCTGAACAGGAGTTGCGTTTGAAAGCAAGCACTTCAGTGTTTAATGGCCACAAAGTGTGTTTCAGCCCACATTTGGGCACACAGTTGCCTCAAATGAGGTTTTGGAAAGCCTCCATAAAATGGCTCCAGGTCTATTTGTTAGCAGATGTTTGAGGGATTGGCTTGGCTTGAATGTTGAACTGACTTACCAAGAAAAGAAGCTGCTGATGCTTAGACCCGCAAACAGACATTTTGTGAACAAAGACATTCACTTTCAAAGCCTTCTGATATCCCATTGTTCACAACAACAATGACAGAAAAATGATTATACAATACGCGTTCCCACACATTGTATACAAGTCACTAAAAAACAGATAAAAATCATACTACTTGAATGGCATGGCAAACTGAAAGAATCAATAAAATCATAATGCTAGTCATTCATTTATGCCAATTGCACACATTGCCTCATCAACACTATAAATAACAGAAAGTGCATTATATACAGTATAAGTGCACTTAGTGGCCTAAATCTTATAGTGATTAATTTTACTAGTGACATTTGAAATGTAAAGCAAAGCTGTTTTTGCTATTCATTAAAGGCCTGGTGCTAGTGATCCGTAATGGGCTTTAAAAGGTATGTGCGCACACTTCATATTTCTGCCATCTCCTCATCATGCTAGATTAGCTGAAACGTTCCACCTCATTGGCTTTGCCTCTCATTAATTACTGCAAACTAAAGCTAAAAGGCAGCAAAAGACCAAAAGAGCCATTAGGGTTGATTTTTAAATTCCATTGTTTTGTAAACAGTCATTTATTTGTCCTAATTTACAGCCTGTATTCTTCAGGGCTAAAATGCTTATTACACATGCATGCATACATGGTACCTCCATTCGGTACCTATATCTTTAAAGAAACTAAAGATAAGCGATTGGCGCACAAAAGAATTTATAATTTTACATAACTTTTCAAAGACAATGCTCATATACAAATTGAGAAATATACACACGAATGCATTGGTAAATGTCATATGTGAGAAACAAAAGAGAGAGAGAAAGAGAAAGCGAGAGAGAGAAGGGGGAGGGGAAGGAGAAGAGATGAACAGTAGCAATTTAGCTCTCAGCCACAGTTAATTTCATGCCTTGCATTTTACTGTCATGCATCAATAATTTCAGGCCAATTCACTGCTGAAACATTCCTCATGTGTTTCTCTCCCTGCCATCGCAGGCAGCCACAGCAGCGGTGCCCTCTTATCGTGCCCCTGTAGTGAAGCCTCACAAATCCATATATTCTACCATCCAAAATTTATGGTGGAGGATCGAATCTGTGGCATCAGGAGATCGCATTTGCTCCAATTCTGCTTGCCTGACAGCCTGACTGCAGCGTCTAACCAAAATGCTGCTGCATCACAGCAGTAAATTTCATTTTGTTCAAATGGTAATATATGCCATGGGGGCATTATCATTTTCATGAATCATGATCAAATCTGAAAACGCTCAGCATTATGGTTTGTGGCATCTGCAGGGAGAGATGGTGAGGGCCTTGTGTGTTTTAGTTCTCATTTTTCCTGATATAACTGCAATTTGCAGCCCTAAATTCACTGAGACTTCCTTACATTTATCCTGTCATCATGATGCGAAATGCTATTAATTTGAATATAACACAGTAATCCAGTCTATTTTGTGCATGAGTAATACCGCATCAATCCTGAGATTTTTTTCCCCCTCCGTTCTGTACTGACAGACAGTGAAAGAATGCATTCTGTGCAATGAAGATTTAACAAGGACTTTTTTATTTCTTTGTACATCTGTAGGCAGGATAAATTGTCAGACAGGTTCCAGGGCTTGTCCCCATGATTTGTGATTCTGTGACGTATCACTGCAGTTTGCATCCTTTGATGAAGACCACCAACTGTGTTTCAATCACACACACTAAGAGCAGCTGCAGCTCAAAACTGTGCAATTGAGCGATGATCTTCTCCCTCTCCAAACTAAGTGCAATAATCCCCTGAAACAATTACAAGCTGATATTTTTCAGGTACTGCATGTCAAAAAAAAACATATATGACCTCCATGCCAGGAGGCAAATCAAGGCATTTTACAACTTACTGCTACTAATGTATGATTGTATTGGCCTTGGACTACTTCTTGAAGCCAGCCAATCAAACAAATCCCCACAAAACTGCTATAGCCAGCATTTTGCACAATGCCAATTAAAATTTGGGGTGGAAAACCATCAGCACAATTAGCTGCAGTAAGTTAAAATATGCATTCTTACACAAAGCAATAATGATAAACACAAGCTCTTATTTATGGTGCTTGACCTTATGCAGTTGAAAGTACAGGTAAACAGAACCACGATTGAATATCCCACCTTTTATACTCTGAATACTTTTTGCATTTGACAACAAATCTTAGATCTCCATATTAACCTCTCCAATCATGTGCACAACTATGCACTTATGCACTTCTGATCAACAATCCCTTGCTAAATGTATAGGAGATGAGGTTCATATTACACTAGAAACTCTGATACTTTATTTCTACAAAACATTGTAAGTTGCTGAAGGATGAAGAGTCTTTGGGACTCCTAATGTTGAAGAGATTGCACTTATAAAACAGAAAGATTGAACAATTCCTTAAGCTAAGAATGGCGCAAATCCCATTGTTATAGTCACTTCCAACATACCCACAGCCTATTATATGAGTTATTTCATGGAAAAATAGTTATGGGGTAAAAAGTATGTTTGCTCTGCTAGTTATTGACCGAAGAAATGGTATTAGAGAATATGAGCTACTAACTGAGTTACTTCAGCATCTCATGAAGGTAGAAGAGCAAGAAAACTGAATTTGCATTAAATTCCTTTGATTAATTATTTATAGATAATTAACTTGCTATCCATGAACAATCTGAGGCTTGCTTGCCTAGATAACTTTGGAATCCTTGGATATGTATATATTCCAGTATAAAGTATACCATTTTTCTAAATGGCTAGCAGTGGCTTTTTTAAACAAAGCAGCTGGGCACAAATGTTTCTATTCTGTGGGCCATAGTGAATTTTACAGCATTGCAACTTGGGTCATTTGTGCTAAAAGCCTGTTTTAATTGATGCGGTGCAAAGTCACTTTAAAAGTGGTCCTCTAGCCCTAGAGAAAATCTATAATTTAAATACACTTCCTGGGACTCTCTCATATTGTTTAACAAAGGCTTTTTATCATAAAGAAGATGAATAGGGGGGTGAATACATAAGCCACAAAAGATTAATTAAATTTCAGTTAATATTACAAACTGCAACAATTTATTTGAATAAAAAAAGGGAAGTGCAGCACTTTCAGGGGAACTATTTGCATTAATGTTTTTTTTTTTCAGGTGCTTATGGATGGCAGTTTTCTATGTCCATGAATAATATTCCGTATACACTACTGTCTGACCATAACAAAGAACAAAATAAGTGGAAAAGGTTGATAGACCATGTGAGCTATTTATGCCACAGTATAAAACAAAATGTTCTGTCATTTCATTACAATGAAAAATGCTTAGCACCCAAGAACAAATATAAGCTTTCATTTAAATTAATCAGCAGTTGCATTTGTGCTCAGAATGTACAAGTAAACTGTATAGTTATGTTGTTCTCTCAAACAGTGCAAAATTACATCAGATAGGCAGCAATGGCCTGCTGTTCATCTTAATTATAAAAGATGATATTTCATTCACTGGTGAAACAAATGGACATGAAATTGTGTTTACATCTATTACTGTCTTTCATTGTGTATTGTAAAGGGGTGGCTTTCAGTACCTCCTTAAATAATTGAAGAAAATAACACCCGGCACTACTTTACAGGCAATGTCAGGCAAAAATGAATCATGTATATTAATCACTAGTAGTACAATTAATTCAAAGCAAAGACAAATCTGTGATGAAAAGAACACTGCTCCTTTTGTAAAGTCTCCATCATAAATAAGTGTAATTTATTCATTGGTGATGACCCCCATGCCCCCATGTGTTGTTCACTGATATAGAATGCCCAAATCATCCAATGGAAACAAACAAAACTTTCTCACACAGACGACCTATCTATGATATTTACATGGAACCATATGCCTGTGATTTGACATGTCTCACAGTTCCC
Source organism: Albula goreensis (assembly GCA_022829145.1). Classification (NCBI taxonomy): domain Eukaryota; kingdom Metazoa; phylum Chordata; class Actinopteri; order Albuliformes; family Albulidae; genus Albula; species Albula goreensis. The sequence continues at coordinate 15,068,362 of CM040749.1, read as the reverse complement.
TGGAGTGGTTGACAATTGTCTCTGTTCCACTGTTTGAGCAAGAACAAAACAACACTGCAAAGTTCTGTTTCCACATGCTTTTCCACCATCTTAACAGCCAAATAAGCAACACTTGTGGGGCAGTGTAGTAATGAGTAATGAGTATTAACAGATCCAGGTTCCAAGAATAATTAGCCAGGGGAAAGTGAGAGTTTTAACCTGCAAATAAAGTAATAATTAACTAGCCATGTTATGAAGAAAGACTGCCTCTTATGGTGGTTTAAGTACTTTTTCAATTTAACATTTTTTATTTATCGCCCTATCATCCATGAAAAACTCAAGCAGGTACCTAACATCATCTCCTGAAGCTTGGTATCAGTGGGCTTATCCCTTGTGTTCTGTTTGGATGTACTTCCTCATTGTTTGGGGTCCCACAGACCCCAGTGCTGTACATGTAAAAATATAAGTTAAAAGTTAGAGATCAACCAATTTTATTTTTTCTCAGGTCTTTTCTACTTCTCCTGACCTCATTAAAACCAAACTGATAGAACATTTTTGTAGACTTAGCCTTCCCTTTTGCCAAAAAGTGGCCCAGTGCATTTCACAAAGGTGTAAATTACCATAAAACTTTATTGTAAAAATAAATAGATAAATATTTTATGTTTAATATGTTATATGGGCTATATCTGTACACGTATACATTTCTTTTGTTTGTCAAAAATGTTAACAGGCAAAAATATATGTATTTTATCCAAGATAGTAACAAAGGTTATGTTTGGGGTCAATTTGACCCCAGAGAAAACAAACTGTTATACAATAAAATAAAATTAATCCACATAGACAACTAATCTGTCCAAAGACTTCTCCGACTGGTAAACTAACAATGTACAAATTTCCAGAGTCTTTGAGTCACCCTCACACTAGATGCAGCGGGTTATGCCATGGGAAAGGGCTCTCTCATCTCAATATGAGGCTTCAAGGAGCTCTTTGGGAAGCTCTCCGAATGTTATTCAGCATTCAACATCTGATGGGGCCTGGAACCATGCTGATACAATCTGCACCACTAAGTCTGCCACCCCAATTGAGCAAGTACATAAAAGGTTTCCCAGACTGTGCATGGTGAGAGGGCTTGTTGACCATGTAGCACAGTTCCCCCTGGACCATGAGATACAGCCCCACGACAACTAGAGTTGCTCCCATAGTGAAACACTGGTCCTTCATACTTGCAAAGCAATAACGTTGCAGCCTGGTGGCAGATGTGTGTATATGTGAGACACAGAGAGACAGGCGGGGGAGGGGTTAGTTATGCAAAGATTTGTGAATATGTGTGTGCCTGCACATTTATAATTATTTAGGAGGGGTTTTACTGAGCCAACTATACCTTTAAAATCAGTCAAGGACTCAAAGCATATGGAAATTCATTGCATTTAACCATGTTTTATAGTTGGGGTCTGTGAGACCCCAGACAGAACCAATGTGAGTTTTTCTGTGGAGGATGTCTGCAACATGCCATTGACTCAAAATCATGTTTATTAGCAGTTCTCATGAAATGAAGAAAAGTCATGAAATATCAAGCTGATAAAATAATGTTAAGTATGTTTTTTGAGCTGTTAAAGAGGCTCTGGGGTCCCACAGACCCCAAACAGAAAATGAGGGTTATATGATTCAGGCCAATATAAGCTACAATGGAAAGCAACAACTACATGTTTAATATAACTCTGAGATTCATAGATATTCTTATTTTTTACAATTACTTGATTGTGTACCTTCTCCATCCTGAAACCTAACAATGTGAATGGGAAACACAGAATGGGAAATCAGGAACCCTGCCAGCTTCTTGGTTTCTGGCTCATGTTTTCACCAGGTCCTTTTTCCAGTAGTGGAAAAAGGGCTTGATTCTCTGCAGGTAAACACAAGCAACACCCCCAATTATGAAAATGAGATCACTTCTACAATAGAAGTTGCTTGTTGAGTGCCAGGGCGATAAGCCCCACGTTTATTTATGAATAAAGATGAAGAACCAAAGTCTCTCTTCACTGACAAATTGATCAGACAATGGTAAGACACTGTTCAAAGGGCCTGACAGCCTTTTGTTTGATGCAGTAATTAAAATGTCCTGATTTAGTATATTCTAAAACAGATGCCAACATCAGCTCCACCAAGCTGGCTGAAACGATGAGGTCAGCACTGTGTAGACTTTGCTTTGAGTCTGATTCAAACCACACATTTGAATATATGGTCACAGGCATGTTTAAATCATGTAAAAAGTTAAAAAGCAAGGTTTTTCTGACCTACTTTTGAATCCGTAAATAAATGCAAATTGAACAATTTCACATCCTTCTAAAGTTATGAAAAATCTGAATACATATAATATGAGATACAGCAAAATACACTTTTTTAAAAACCCACTGTTTGTTTATGTAATGCCGCAGAGAACACAGCAGCCAGCTGTGACAACAGTTTGTTTCACTCTACACATGAAAAAAGAAATCTGTCTTCATTAACTTGGACGGCGCTCTCCACAGGCAGAGATCAGATTGTGTGACATGGGTTGGGCAGAGAAAAAGACATCACATCCTCCTTACAGTCAGCTCATCTGCTTCATGCTTCTGAAGGTGCCTTATTTTGGTTAAATTTGGAAGAAGCCTCCAAAGTACCCTTCATCAGGTACGCTAACCCATGGACCTTTACAATGACTTCAGAAAATGTACCTTTGCTAAACCACTGGTGGCCAGAGTTGTCACTTGGATGAAGTGTTTTACATAATGGGACAGCTATCTGCCATAGCAATGATTGCATATCAATATGTTAATTGTGTCATACACTTAAGTGATAGATTGTATGTATTGTGACTTATCCTGTTTTCACCTTGCAAAAGTGGTGTAACAGACCGTAGTTGATCCGGGATCTGTATGGATCCCCCCTAATGGTTCAGCATGCATGTGAACTGCTGATAAATTGTAAAGTTTAATCATAATAGAATGAAATACAGGTTTACTGCTACTGTTACTTTTTAAGATAACAATTCTCTATATCTCAATGCAGAGTGTAGTGTTACGAACACACATCCATCATATCATCGTTTAAAGAATTTATTGGCTAACTGGATTATATGTAGGGGCAGTCAACTGAACATGACACGTTAGTCTCATATCAATGCACTCTGTGCTCTAGATTTTATTTAAACTTTGGACATCTTAAATGTTGTTTTCAATTACGACCATGGGCAAAAGTTCCTTGCTTTAAGTGTTGTTGAAGTTAATTTAGTAATAAATGGAAAAGCAAAGTTATATTTGTCTCCCTTTTTTTGGCTAATCCGAAAAATTATCCGATCCGTGACTCAAAAACCATGATATGATCCGAATATAATACAGCTGTAACACAATGTAAAGCATAAGTGGCTCTGGATAAGATGTAATGTATGGTCATTTCATGTACATTTTCATGTTATTACATTTCATTTACATGTACAGAAACAGGAGGTCATCGTGGGACTGGTGTGAGGTCAAAGGGACAGGCGGGACAGGCGGAGAGAAGCTGTGAAAACCTTATGGCCTCTCTAATCACACACGTTTACGATCAAAAGGCACCCACTCCCTCTTAACACCCAGAGGACACTGGGATCCCAGAGGATGCTGCTGACAGCAAAGCGTTCATGTGAGGAGAGCTGTGTGCAGATACACACAAGACAGGGCATGAAGTCACTAAACAGAGCTGGTCATGAGACTATCACAGCTCACCCACAGCACTTCAGAGGAGAACATGTGCCCAGGATATATATTTAAATAGTTGAAAAGCTGAGAGAAGTACAGATGAAGAGTCACAGAGAGGAAGGGTACCTGAGCCAAGACTCAGAAAGGCAGGGGATCAGTATGTGACATCTCTATGGACTATGCCACATGGTCTCTGCCCTTATTACATTTTACAGTTCCGTAAAGTAGCACAGAACTGTGCATGAAACATGCACATATGCTGTGTCCCAGCCACTAGGTGGATTTAAATGTTTTTAACTCAGTATATTCTTTCTGTAAAGGGTGAGTGGAGTTGTCTCACTAAGAGCTAGAGAAAGGGACTGTGACTCTGAACCTCCATCAGAGGCAGAACAGTATAGGGCTATCCAACCTCCCTTCCTCTGCGTTCACACCCACCAAATCACATTTACCTCAGAACACAAGTGTCAGCACAGTCCTGCATATGTGCTCACTTCAGCCACAGCACTCAGAGTAAAGACCTCCCACAGGAGCTGGGGACTGAGGCAGCTCACAGAGACTGTTAGTCTTGTTCCTGCAAGTAGCCATGCTTGGTTCCCCTGCCGTTCAACAGAATGATAAAGAGCAACACAAGGATTTCTAGTGTCTGACCACAGTGCAATGTGGAATAAGAATTTATAGTTAAACCAATACCACTCTACAGTATTACTGAACTCATACGCTGTGGCCCAACTGCAAAGCAAACTTTAACAAAGTTGTCATTTTAAGGCATGTCCTAACCTGAAGTCTAGGGTGCCTTATTTGAGTTTCTTTTGTGAGCAGCATCCTACGTATGCTTCATCAGTTAGGATATCCCATAGACCTTTGCAACCATGTTTAATGGAATGTTTAATGCAATGAAAAACAGCAACAAAATGAGCTCTAGTTTCTGAACACACTGCTACATGAAACAACAATTTTTGTGTTGTTCTTTCCAAAAGAAAGTGTACCAGCTACAGTTTTTATTCTTTAAAATGCCATCTCAGTATCTTTACTCATGGCGAGGAAGCAAGGCATCATGAGATAAAAAAGACAGGTGGATCAACAGGACAATAACTCAAAGATTTGTGGGAAACATTTCAATTGGTTGAAACAAGTCAGCAATTTACAGTCTATCTATTTTAGATGTGACGAAACCTCATTCACCAATCCTTAGGGTTTAAACTGACATATTTGTCATGTTGAAAACAAAGTATAAGGAAAGTGATTGATTAGTGCCCACAGTGAAGTAAAATTGTGCTTCTGTTGTGCATGTCTCCTTCCCAGGCTGTAAAGAAAGACAGTTTCAGCTCTCCATGAGCTCATGATGAGAAATGTAAAAGGGAACAGTCTTTGCAAATATGAATTCACTGGATACAGGTAAACTTGGCATTCAGGGACATGAATGGCTAAGAGGCAAAACCAAGAACTCTTGCTCTGTGATCAGACAGGAAATGACACTTAACCACTGCACAGACTGTGTTTTCAATACCAAAGAAATCATATCAAGCTGTATTTCCAGCTTCAGAGCCTGGCAGGTAGCTGACCTCATTGCCCTCTCTGCTCTAATGAAAAAGAGATTGCTTTAAGTGCTCCTTTTGCAAGGACTCATTTGAATAGCAGCTGCATCTACATATTAGAGAAAAATCCTGTCTTTATTAGTTGAAAGCATTCTAATTATCAAAACACTGACATCTATTAATGAAAGCAATCTAGGTAATAAAACTATGTATGGATTATGAAGAGCATCATTTATGCCAGTTTCCAGTTACTATTACAGTTGGAATCTTGTAACTGTTTATATTTTTACTGCATCATATGTGGTTTTTCCCCCTCAGATTGGCAGGGGTAAAAGTGCCAAAAAATGAAGAATGTGTGTGTTTTGCTGGAATTCAGGTTGTCAGCATTCTATTCCTGCACTGGAATACAAATGTTTAACGCTCCAATTTCCCACATCACCTCCCATGAGGATTCCTGCACAGACTTGTTTGTAGAAACAGTTTGATATGAAGTCTGGGTCCACATTGCCAGAAGCCCTTGAAAGGTTATGTTGAGTTGCGTACTGAGATATTTACATATGTCCCACAGAACAGTTTAGGCTGAACAGTGACAACATGCACTTGCAGAAAATACAGCATTGCTCACACACCATTAACACAACCAGGAGGACTTTAGCTAGTGCTGCCATCTAGAGACTGAGGGATCAACTACAAGACAGTCTTTTCAATCACTATCAAGTTTCACATTAACAAAAACTGCATGCCTATGCTGTAATACATTATCTGTAAGTGTTCTGTAATCTACAAATTATTTGATGTAATATATGTGATTTGCAATTCTGCTCTACGAACGATTTTTGGAACAGACATTTTCTTGTCTGTTGGAGTCTTAAAATTACAATAAAAGTGGTATTTGCTGCAGCTTTACTACCTCAGATGCTGTCACAAGTGATGAATCTGGCATAAATCCTTGGCAGGAGGAAAACACATCCTCTCGGGAAATTAAGCTAACTAAGAGACAATTAAATATCATCACTAAGTCTGCTTTAATTTTAGATGGTCCTCATTAAAAACACTAAACAAACAGAAGACTGCTGAGCAAATATCTGTCATTTAAAATTTTAACCATTCCTGAAATCATAACTATTTTAACTTGTAAATGTGAGTTTTAACACTTTCTTAAATCAATAAAGAATGGCACCATACCAAGGTACATAGGTTGAATTTATGGAGTCTGGATGAAGGGAGATGGGAAATGCTTGGAGTATGTAATGTATCATTTAAAAAAGCAAAGGAGAATAAAAAGGAGAGGCTAGACTCCAAATCATGGATGGCTATACTTCACAAAGTAAACAAGGCTGATTATGAAGTAAAATACATCCGGCTTACTATCTCAATGGCTATTCAGGACTGATTTCTCTGAAGAAATAAATGTGCAGCTTACATTCTTTTTTTAAAGATTTAATTGAATTTGAGTGTCATCCCTTTGAAGTAGCAGGCCCAGATACACTCATAAATGAGTAAGAAGTTCCACAGCTTCTGCAAAGGCATAGTAACAAGGCATTCCTAGAACACACTCACTCACTCCCACACACGTGCACACACACGCACACAGCACCCTACGCCCAACACCTAACACCCCTTTTATAACCCGTTTCATTTTAAACTGAAAATATGAATCAAAGACCCCATGAACAAAGTAATTGTAGGCCGCCAAATTCTACTTGCCTGCCTCTGGATTTCTGAAAATAAATTTGTGATGATAGACACATACAAACAGAAGAGACCTTCTGAATTACAGCAGAGAATGACACATCTTGAATCTTTATTGGATTTAATATGACTTCTACTAAATGGCAGCCTGAGAAATCTGTTCCTAATGTATTCTCAAGAGTCTCAATTGCAATGACCAAAAAATGAAATTAAATTACCCTATGAACTCCTGTCAATTCAGGATGCAGAAGAGTTGAAAACTGGATTATTGATTGCTTGTTGTTCCATACTTCTGTGTTATGCCATTCAAAAACAGATCAGATAAATTTTGAGTTTTTGTTTGTCTTCAGAAGCAATGGCCCTCAAACACGACAGGAAAATAGTTTTATTCCATTCTTTGAGCAAAGAAACATCTACAATTGAAATGAAAGCGATCATAAAGTCACAAAATCCCATCATTCCACCGCAATATGTGCAAAGCCTTCTGTGCCTGTTTGGACATTCAATTACAGTTTAAACACTCAACACATTCAAAATAATGGACCACATGAAGAATCACATTTTGTGCGGAGCAGTTTATGCTGGATTCAAAGTCTGGAAGTGCAATGCCTAAAATTCTGATGTTAAAATTGCTTTAGAAATTCACAAACCATAAGTACAAATTTTTTAATTCAAAAGTAGAACTACACACGTTGAAAGTAGATAACATGAATGCTGCTGGTTTCCTCATGGATGATAACAATCTCAGAACATCTAATCAGACATCTCCAGCACAGAGAGGTATCCATTCCAATCAGCTAGCTAAATGGTCACTATCAGACACCAAGTTTTCCATTGCCTCTTGATATTTCCCTCAGAAACACCTGAGAGCTAGCCCAGAATCCAGCTCTGAAATTACATAGCTGTTATACTTCTGTGTTCTGAGCAGAGAATAAACATCAATATCAAATGTCTTTCTGTTTTTTTCACCAGTTCATAAGAAATGAGGTTCTGAATATTCCTGGATAACTGTCGTATTACCACAGTCAGACTGAAGTGCACTGTGTTCAGTAGGCTTATGTATTCAACCACTAAAGAAGATGATTAAACATTGAGTATGTGCCTACAATGATCCTTGTCAAATATACTCTGGATTTATCCATCAGCAGAAATCGTTGTTTTTATAGTGGGCTTTTTTCATCCTTTGAAAAAAAGTCAAACATCTATTTCCCTTAAAACACGCTGTGTGCGAAATGGAGAGAAAAAACCTTTAACCCAGACCAACACCCCCAGGTGTGGCATAAATCAAAAATGTGAAAGAAACTTGAATGCTGAGGATTCAAAATCAACACTACACTTAGTTTTTTGATTTTTAACACAGTTGAGGCAGAAAATGGCAGATTCAACAGTGCCTGTGACCTTTCAATGCTATAATCTAAAGTATGGCTTATAGATCTATTTATTGCACCTGCACACTGTTGGTTTTCAAAAGGTGAACAAAATTTGTATGTCAGCAGCATCTGTACGTACCTGTATGCATCTGTATATAAGACGTGAAGTACTTGCTATTGGACAAACAATCATCAAATACTTCCCCACTAGCTGGAATAGTGAAGCACATTACCTAATAGCCTATCTGGTAACTTAAATTCATGCATGAGATGATTCAGCTCACAAACATATTTGGTCAAATACAATTTAATATTTTCAAAGGGCCTCAGAAGATCATTCCTCTACACAGTTAAACTACCAAGGGGGGTTTCCTGAAACTTGAAGCCTACCTTGCACAGACCTTGACTGGCTAGTGTTATGTCATTCCTATAAAAGCCATTTTTTTCTGCTATGGGAGCTCCAGAGAAGGCTTTTGTCAGTATGCCCCCTCCTGAGACCAAGCCCATTAGAACATGCACAAGCTCATGGACTATAATCGCCCCACAGCCCATTCTTTACTTTAATCTGCATACAGCAGACGCAAGCTGCCCATAGTTATGAACGCTTAATTGCCTCTGCTGTCCAAAGAGACAGATGAGCAAAACATTTATGATTTAGCAGAGAGAGGCAAGGTTGATTTTCATGTATCCCATACATGCGGTAGATGGCGTAATGTTGAAAAACACAGACATAACTTATTCATTCTTTTGGCAATTTTCAGATGAGTTACAGAATAATGGGTTTAATAACATTTGCTATGGCTTGTAAATGGGTGGGTTTGCATTTTAATAAGGAAATATCATGGCCCAGCTTGGCTCGTCATTTATCTACAGTACATGCTCCTTCACCACCAGTGTCACGAATGCTTGGCAAGCTGTTCCAAGAATCTTTGTGTAAAATAGAACTTCCTCATATCAGTTTGAATTTCCATCTTTGCCCCCCAAAACTAAACCTGAAAAATCATCTGTAATTGTCCTTGTTCAAAAACTATTAAATTCATTCCAAGTATCCTGAAACTAATTATAATAAGAGAACAAGCATCCTGACTCTTTCCTCATAGCTTTTAAATTTCATACGGGGACCCAGCTGAGTTGCCCTTCTTTGTACTTTTTAAAGAGCCTTGATATCTCTCTCATAGTGTGGTGCCCAGAACTGCATACAGCACTCTAAGAGGAGATTGAGCTGGAATCACACTGTTACCTTTACAATCCTGGCTGCCAAAGTGGGACAAGCTGACATGCCAGAACACATTTACTGAGGAGACTTCCGTGTATGGCCTAGACCCCCTCCCCATAAACATCCACAATAGAATGAAGGAACAGCCCACTTGAATACTTCCTTGCCTGTGAGTTACTGATGTAAATGCTCTGATGTATCAGGGGTAGCCAGAAAGGCTTTGACATTAAAATGAGTATTCACTGCAAAAAGGTACTATATATATATCTGTGATACAGACCTTGAATTTGGCCCGGTGATAGGACAGAAAGCCACGCTTACTCAACTAAGGAAAACAAATTGACACTTCCCTGAAACCACTTACCCTTAAAATCATTAGTATGACTTGTGCATAAAGCAACATAATAAATGAATCTGGGGACTGTCTCGCTGCTACTGCAACACCCCTCAAGCAAGGGTTATCTCAAAGACACGCAGCCATGTGCATATCATTACTGACCAGAAATTTCAGCAGACTCCTCGCAACCAATGCGGGTATCATGCACCAACATCTGCCAGATTTCTGGTTCTGTTGTTTCTTTTAAATATATTTTTTTCACTTTCATTTATCCCAACAAAGCTCTCCCGCACAGCCAGCACAAGCCAAGACCTCATTCTCCGTTCATTTAGATGTCGCTCTGTCACATTGCCGCTGTAAACGGACACGAGGGAGAGGGGCTCCTGCAGATGTGTCGTAACCAAAAGGCCTGGACAGCTTCCCAATGCTGTCAGACGACAGGAGGCCGCGTCGCCAACACCTCCCTCTGCCCAGCCGCCAGTTGATCACTTTAGTACATATTGCCATTTCATTATCATCAAGCCCTCAAATTAAAGGCCTTCAAAGCCGCAGCTGCATGCACACACAATAAAACAGGCCTCTCATGCACCAAAGCAGCATGTCTTCAGACTGCACATGTAGGCCGTTTTTAACGTTCCTCCCCTCGTCTAATGAAGATTGTTCTTGTCAGCAGATCTCTTTTATTTGATATGTATAATTCATTATTGCTAAGTAAGCTACATTTAATTTGGAAAATGGCTCTTCACGTTTTCCATAATGATATGCTAATAGCCAAAGAAAGTGAATTCCCTTTGCAGAGGTCTCTTGGGTAAGAACGTGTTTATGATTGCATAATGTATCACCATTTCATGATAAGTATATTTGCATGTGCAGTTAACAGTTTGTTTTATTTTAGTTGTGCATGCATTTTTTTCTATCATTATTATCAGCAGGATATGTTGTTTCTGATTTTGAATGCAACACATGTAGCAGTAAATAGTTTCTGAGTAAAAAAAAAAAAAAAAAAAAAAAAAAAAAATCAAAACTCTATTTCAGTATTTTTTTGTTGCATGAAAAAAACAGGCTAGCAATCATAATTATATAATAATACTAATAATAATAATATCAGGTAAAGATTTCTTAAACATTAACAGTCAGTTAGGATAATTCCTACAGTCGGTGCAAAGATTTTTGCAGATGCTTCAATCTTCAGACTGAATGAGCTTGAAAAGCAATGCTTCATCATTAAAAATAAACTGTAAAACCTATTTTCAAGATGTCCTCAGTTAATGGGCAATTTATTTAAAACCAGTGTACAAAACACTAATTGAGTTATGAGTTACTATATTTGATAGAAAAAATCAGGCATTGTGCCAGACTTGAGATGAGAGTACCCACGCTCACTCCTCCATCCATTTTAGGAAAAAGTGTTGTTCACACAGCAATTCACCTTCTTGTACAAGGTAAGATTCATACTTGGTAGTTACACCCCAACTACTTATCCACATTACTGATGTAAGCATTGTAATAATACAATATTACTACATATGAAACTACAGTATTAAGTCCTGTAATAAAAGATAAAATCATATGAAACATTTTGTAACATTTGCATTTTATAATGGAAGCTCTTTTCTTGTGAATTTGATGGCAACATAAGGAAAGAAAACTGCTTGTAGAATGACAAGCGCACATTTTACTTTCTTAAAGGGAGTTTGAAATTACAGTATTTTATATAGCTAATATAATTAAGTACAATTGCTGCATTTGCCTACCCCCTGCAATGTAATTAGTATGGCAAATGAAAATTGCACTTCTGTACATTCCTAGATGTGTTCAAGCAGATCCCAAGGTAGTAAAAATCAATTTGCTTTGCTCAGTAGCTTTGTGGACACTTGATGAAATACCTAATGCTTTGAGATGTGTGACTTGTTTCCACAAGTTGAGGCGGACAGGAAGGCCTTCATTTCCCCAGGATAAGTATTTCTTTGTGGTAATGTATTTTTCAAAACACTACCTTTTAGCCAAAGGGAAAGGGTATAAGGTGATTTAAGGTAAGAGGGAAGAGAAAATGCCCAAAACACTTATTGTAATGTGAAAAAAACAAAGTTCCATTTTCTACAAGCAAATACAAATATTATTTAAACCGCAGCCAAGTGCCATCTTTCCATTTGTGACCATTGTTTATTTGTCCACTAACATCAGTGTGTGAAATAATGGTTAAGGTGCCTGACTGGGATCAGGAAGGGTGTTGTTTGAAGCCCCAGGATAGCCACAATAAGATCAATGCAGCTGCTGGGCCCTTGAGCAAAGCTCTTAACGCCACGCTGCTCCCTGGGGGGATTGGCCCCTGGTCTGTCTAATCAACTATAAGTCGCATTGAATAAAAGCATCAGCAAAATAACTGTTAAGCAATGTGTAAAGATGATCAAAATCATAACAATGCATGTGGTCATTATTGTGTTGACCAAGGCCAGCTGGACCAGATACAACCCGTGACAACTGGACAAAGACCTTCACACTTCACAAACAGACCCAGGACTACCCTTTTATAAGTCTGGGCCCTGGAGATGTGCCCAAACGAATTATACAGCCATTATGGCCAAATAAAACACATTGTCTACCCATAATGATTTACTAAGTTTCTATTCCTGATCCTATTAATTAAACACTTCTGATTGAAAGTGTCTGAACTGCAGTAAAAAATATCCTCATAAACGGTGACACACGTACACATACAAACACACACACACACACACACACACACACACACACACACACACACACACACACACACACACACACACACACACACACACACACACACACACTCTAGAGTGCGCCAGGGTATAATTGGATTTTTCCCTGTGGGAGGTGAGCAGGAGAAGGTCAGTTCCTGACTGGCCAGTTCCTGTTCAAACAGTCGGCAAGTGATTGATATTCAGCATTGATTTCCACTTATGAGCTTTTAAACCCCCACGCTGCCCCGGTAGGCCTCGCTATTTGTTTTATTACACTCCGACATGGGTGTTGTCTGTGGCTAAATACTGCTCACCAGGGGGAGTTCAGGTTTGTTAGATCAGCTCGACCCGACACAACGCAGGCCAAGAAAACACACAGTCAAAGGAAAATAGAAGTTGGGAGAGTATGACGTCTCCTCCAACAGAGCCTTTTTTTTTTACTGCGAGCTAGAAGTACTTCTAACAGCACTTCATAGGCCAGTCAACCTAACACCATAGCATGCTGTGAACAAATGACTGGACATAAGCCCTCTGAAAAAAGATTAACCTTGACAATATGAGGGAAGATTACATTCAAATGTGCTAGCATTGTTATACTTTGTCAGTGCACTGCATACTAAATTTTTGTGTCTAGCATAAAATGGGAGTGTTTTTTTCCTGGTAAAAAGGTAGAGTTGATGTATGTGGTATACGTCTCACACACTGCTCACTACCAAAACACATTCTTATCTCTGAAGAAGAGGCACAACAAAGGGGGGATGGAGTACCAGGTAAATTACATTTTAATATGAGTCAGATCCACCTTCACTTCATATTAATTCCTACCACATGTTTTTGTGTTAAACAGTTTAAACAGAATAGCAATAAAACCTGGGAAAAATCCCTTGTATAACATTGGAGTGATACAGGACAGGATTACCTGATAATCCTACATGCTTCATAAACATATACAGGCACATACCATCTCCATAATGGTGGACTTGGCACAAGCAGTTCCAAACAGTGAGCTGATGAAGGTAGTGAGGTATAGAATACAAACTGATCCTAATCTATAGGCATTCACTGAACCCAACTAAATAATATGCTTGCTGTTCCCTGTAGTGTTTTGACACATGCATTGAGGCTTCAGAAAGCTTAGCAACAAATTTAAACTATTGTTCAATCATAGAGTCATAGACCAAGGGAGGACAGGTCACCAAGCATGAGCTGCCCACTTCAATCCCAAAACACCCAATTAGCTTCCAGGGTGGCACCTGCTCAAGAGAAACCAGTTTAAATCATACGGGTAAAGAGCACCAAAAGAGACAGCCAGGGTCACACATGATAGTCCTTGGCCCTGTTGGTTTAAATTGCTCTAAATATGGAGTAATGTTGCCATCTGCTACCTAAAGATGATAAATTGGCCTGTCTCTAATATTAATTTTAAATCAAAGGGACATTCCAATGCAGTCATCAGCTCATGTTATTTGGAACAGTAGCTCATCATTATAAAACATGTAAAGGTAATGTTGTGACTCTGCATAGTCAAGCAGATAAACCATTAGTGTTCATTAGAAACCTAATCTTGCCCTCTGGTACACCAAGAGAAAATTAATTCAAAATTTATATTTCTGGGATGGCAACCGATGAATGGGTCAAAATAAATTCTCTCACGGTATTAATGTCCTCTCCCTACTATCATGCTTATTTTAAATTTTACCTTGCAAACATAATGGAATATAATGGAGGGTTTTTACACATAGGACAAAACTTTACATCTTTCATGAATATAAACATACAGCAGACTCACAAGTTTTTTATTTTTGTGTGTAAATCTCTGCATCTGCCTTTTTGAGAATTCCCAGGATCTTCTTGTAATGGGGAATCCACAGCATGCCAGGAGACTGACTGCTCATGAACCCTAACCAAATACTCTTGAGTCAACCACACAAAATACTCAACACCATTCCAGGAGTACACTCTGATCAAGCTCCTCCAAAGACCTCAGTAGTCTTACTGAGTGCTAAGACTATCATAAAATACATTCAAAAACATGTCGAAAAATACATATGTTGATCATGTGATCTGTGTTTTATGGCCACTGTTTTGAGATCCAGTCGAACTGTAATGTTGCCAAATTAAGTGCATTGGCTGTAAATGCATTTGTGATCATGTGTTTTATAACATAATCATTTTGTTATTAATGACAGAGTTTGGGTGGCCTTAGAATGATTTTTAACATTTGTTCATGCTGACTAACCATCAGCAATGCCTATATTATCAATGTGAATGCATGTGCCTTATGGTTATGCATCATAGGTTCTAATAACTGTACTATAGTTTACAGTATTACTATGTTTGCACTGTACCATTATTTTCCTTTACACACACACAAAGGTCTATGGATCCATTTCATCTCCTATCTTCTAAAATTTTAATGAACTGGAAAGGTCTACAAATCCATGACAAATTAGAGCTCTGAAAATGTGTCTATGCTAATAATTATCAAGAAAAAATAAAAAAAAAAATGCTCCTGACCTTCATCTCTTTTTCAGCAACCTTAGCCATTAATCAAGTTGAGAAATGGTAGCTACTTTCCATCAGGCTCCAGTATCATGGGCACTTTGCAACATAGGAATCAGACTCATACAATTAATTATACTGCATCACTTCTATTAACTAATTTTCATAGGATGAGATAAACACAGAGGCACACACACACTGAGAAAGCATGAATGGCTTAGCCCATCCAGGGATGAGCACGTTTGAGCATCATTTATTAAGACTTATTTCAGATAAAAAGCACATGAACAAAAATATATTATCTGCAAAGTGATGAGCACATTGTAATATGAAAATACTTTACAGCTTTTAAAAACTAGTGTTATGACATTAGGTAATTTCTTTCATTGTTTTTAAGCACTGTAAACTTTTACTGTCACTTGCAACAGGTTTGTCAGGAATGTCTAGTGGCTTGGTTGTATTTGAAAGGACTAATGGCCCTATTGAATTGCACCAGGGAGCTATGTTATGCCACTTTAATGTCCCATATCCACCTCAATCAATCTGCCTGGCTCTTGTCCAAATCACCTTCATCTGACCACATTATTTGTTAACGTAATGAGTTCATGGTAACGGCTCACTGCTAAGGCAGACCACACTGCTTGATATAGTTTACCATAACAAACAAACAAAAAAAAACACTTTCAGATTTACATTTCTTCAGTTGCTATTTCCTAAATTGTCCTATCAACTTCATTATTGATCTTAGAGGGGGTCATTTTACTGTGTCTGTCACTATATATTTCTACCTTGTCATACCAGTTGTTTTTTTTATTCTACTTTTATGTGATTTAAAAAAAAAAAAAAACTTTACAAAAAAGATTCATGAAGCATATGCCATGATTTTAAAACAGGTATTTGTGGATTAATGTTGAGATGGATTTTTTTTTTTGGACAACACTGTAATCTTTGAGTGTAGGAAGTACAAAGTAGGTGTGAGCTCTGTTGATTCAGTCCTGGCTTTGTCCTCTGCTCCAGAAACAGCTTTAAACTTGATCAAACTGTGGAACTTTTACAAAGGTACACTCCTACTGCTCCACTCATGAGCTCACACTGTAGGGGCATACTACTAAATAGGGTTATTTTATCTATATAGACACACTCATTTTATTCATACACTTCTTGACCTACATACTTAATGACTTACATTTGCTTAAGTTCACTCCAAAAGCACCATACTCAACAATGCCATTTTACTGAGAATGTAAATTTACCTCCTGTGATTGTTGACTACTGCTGCATTTACAATGTGTCAGATAGTACTAGTTGGATAAATGTAATCCTTTAAATTTTGTAGGTAAAAGAATAGCCTACACTTGATTTTATCCATTTCATTTATTAAAATGAATCTTACCACATTACATCTTGCAATCTATATTTCACTCATCTCCCATATGTACCAATGATCCCATAAATATTCACCTGAATAAATTCTTCTTTCAATATTTTTATTACTTAGAGCTGAAACACATTCAGCTGTTTACCCACTATTTACTATGTAAGAGATTTTCCATCATCTATTTACTATGACAAAGTTAATGTGAACCAAATTCAATTTCCGTTTTACATTTTGTGTTGCAAGAACATTTTTGAAAAATAATCTGCACATCACAGTTTATGACAAACCTCTTCATAGACAAAGACACTGGCCTAGTTTGTTGCTCTTTTTTCATATTTGTGTTCTATAAGCCAAGAGGGGTGACTGCCTGGGAGCCCTAACCTGTGTCAATGAGAAATTCATCATTTCGACAAGGAAGAGCAAAGCAGAGCACCTGTGAAATGGAGAAATAAGCTGAAGAAGAAAACTGTGTTGCTTTGGACTTTCATGAGAGATTTCAGAACTGAAACTATGAAGGGCTGACATGACGGCTGATACATACTAATGTATCAATCAAGCTTTTGCAGTCTCAGTAAACAGGAGCAGCACCGGTCAGAAGGATCAGGGAGCACCAACATATGTGAAATTTCCTCATGCGGAATGTACATGAGCTCTCTGTGATGATGAATGCTGTGAGTGAGATCCTGACAAAACTGAAAATCATTCAGGATGCTAATACTTCCATTGCAATGCTGGGTACACATACTATACACAACTTATGTGGAACTATTTTACATACACTTATGCAAATAACCTAAAGGTCACTTATTTGAAAAAAAAAAAAAAAGAATACACACTGAAAATCCCTAATAGCTAATAAATTGATGACTCTAAAAAACACAAGTAAATGAGCAATGTAGACCTTATAACTTTTGGGGTAACCATGAGTGCAGGATGCATGCACACTGAAAGGGTTTACGAAAAGATTAAAGGCACATTAAAGGGCAACTGGCCTCACCATTTGCAACGACATAGAACTATCAAAATGACTAAGGTCTGTATTTTTCAGAACTGTCTAATTTCAGGCCTTAGAAAACCATCAACTTAACTGAGACAATTAGCTGCTAACAAACATGTACACACAATTAACACACATTTACACATAATATCAGATTGAAAAGCCATGTTACATGGCTGATAACTGTTTCCGTTTTCTATTATCCATGTATAACATACTTAAACTGGTATACTACACGGGAATGGAGAAAAGATGAGAAGAAGCCATGTCGAACAGAACAGAGACGGACTCTCACCATCTAATAACACCATCTAAACCCATTTTATTTCTATTCAAAATATGCAACTTTAAATATAAAAGAGTTTTTACAGTTGAATCCTGTATTCCAATGTAACAAATAATTAAAATAAATAAAAAATAATGCCTAAAACCCTCCCTTGAAAACAATTATATCCAAATGTTTAGTTGGGAACAGGAACAGTACAGGATAACATGAAAGAAAATCCAAGATGGAGGACACTGGTACTAGGTCACACAGGGGAATACTGGTTATGTAGGTAAATAGGGGCATGTTAAGAATTAATACTGTTTTCAGAGAGACCTACAGAAATGGAGAAATAAGGCTCAGGAGGACTGTCTCTGCAGCACTGACACACAGCTTCTGAACCCCAACTACCACTCCCCTGCTTGGCTGCATATAGCAGCGATGGGAACCTGTGTGAACCAGATCACTGTTGTGCCTGTTTTCCAAAAAAGGGAGAGGAAAGGAAACAGACGAGTCCTCAGCTCCCCCTGGTGGTGATCAAAAATCGCATGAAGAGGGAGAAAAGGACAAACTCCCAGGGCTAAATGTATGCAAACCAATAGCATTTACACAGATTAAATAGTTTTCCAAAGGAGCAAAAGACTGTGTTAATTAATGAAGCTAGATCTATTGTGGAATAAGCTCCTTGATCTAATCAATATCATTGAATTCTTCTTGGTAATGAGGAAGGAAACTCAACATTTTTACTGAGATAGTTATTCACTGCCAGCAGGATAGGGTAGAGAAACAGCGGGATAATTCAACAAGTATGCTGGTTGAAGCAATATAAAGTGCTCATGTGCCCCACCCACCATATTATGCAAACACCACCCTAAGGACATCATAAAAACCATTTTATTCTAGTGGGTCATCTGAGAAGTGAATAGGAAAGTTATTAGTAAGCACTAGAAGCACTAAATCTTGAAAATCAAACAACTTCAAGAACATGGACTCTTTGGGGTAAAATCAAAAGGACATGTGTAGGAAAGAGTACACAGTGTGCTCTTTTGTACCTATGGCTCCTTGAAGCCTCTTTTTAAAATAACAAATTAGCTTGAAGTAGCTCATGACAGAAATATTCAACTGCTCATCCCATTGTTTTAGTCACTCTGACCCTGCACATGTGTGCCAACCCCCAAATTCCCTTGTATCTGAGATTACAGGGCCCATATTTCAGTTTGAGTGGTATCTGCACTGCATCTAGGCCTCTCTGAATGAAGTGGAGTGGAACTGGCTATGTCTGAAGCTTAATCTGCTGTGCAAATGTCTCATGCTGCCCCTTGTGATGAAAAGGGGAAAGGAGCCAGAGCATTTTGGCCTCTGCGATGTGCATGCATGTGTGCAAGCGCGCGCACACACACACACACACGCACGCACACACACACACAGACCACCCCACGGAGGAGGCAAGAAGTCCTGTCCCTGTCATCTTGCATAAGGCGGCCTGCACCGCCTTCCTAGAGAACAGCAGCTGGTGCCAAGTCATCCTTAAACGAGAACAACTTGCGCCCAGGATGGGGAAACTCGCTCAGTCTCTGCATGGGTCACAGGGGGTGCAGGAACAAGGTTCAGCAGAGTGACCTGCTGTTGAGGAGTGGCAGCTCTGTTCCTGGGAAAATGACCCTTGTATAACACAGCTGAAAGAACTTTAATACCATGCAGCTGAATAGGAACACTTCACTTGAAGTGGGCTTTCATATTACCTCTATATGCCCTAAATACAGACCATAATACCTGCCACACACATAACAGACATGGGTAAGAATTTGTTATGCTACAAACATTTACATGTCTATTGAACCAGCTGTAAACTTAATTTGATATTTAAGCATGCTTATGATATTGGTTATGATGAGTTATATGGCACTTACAAAGATAGTATGTATTATATGTGAAACCTACTTAATATGCTACCAGCCAAATAATTTTTAGTTATTTAGAAATTGTTGTGAGGAGTATTTCCAAACAGTAGGACGTTTAGAAATTTTTTCTCATCTTAAAAACCAAAGATGATAGGACAAACTCCATTGGTACAGTCTCCTCACAACCAGAGACAGAGCTGTCAACAGAAGCAGGTTACTCGTGTATACTTATCACACAGCATAGCTGGGTGTTGAACAAAGCCGTTAATGAGAGACCTGGCAAGGTTTTTTTTTAGTGTCACATTAGAGAAGGCAGAAATCAACACGGCCTGTGGCCTTAGCACCTCTGTGTCAGTATGTCAGGCTGCGAGCTGGTAAAACATGAATGGTGACCTCAGAGGAAAGGAGAGAATCTGTCTAGCAGTTTAATAATTGTAGGGAGTATTACAGACAGAACATCAGACTGCACATGGGCTCAAAAATTCATTTTTCCTTTGCACCCTAGTAGGGCACCCTAGCATAAACCAGAGGCTTTTCTTTTGCACACGCTGGTCATGCACTTACATAGCATAGAATATACAGTCTGTGTTCAAGGAAAGGCAGTCAATGCCAAATGCCACACAAAGCAGACAAGGGACCTGAAACTGATTGGGTCTATTAAAGGCACTTTCTCCCCCTGCCGCACTAACATGATGGATTTCATCTGACACATCCTTTTATACTTTGTCACATTAATAACAGTGTTTCTCCAGAGAGTATGACAATCTGCCATGTCTAAAGTGAGCACACATCCAGTCACTCAAGGTTACCACATACACTTACATCAGAACAGTTCATCTAAATGCAAGGTAAGGACAGCTGACAAACACACAACTTCAATATGCATTCGGCTTCTCTGTCTTGTTCCATTAGCAGTATTTCACTGAGGCTAAATCAGTAAAGAGTTTGTCTTTTTGAAGTTCCCCTGGTAATTAGGGCTGGGTGATAAAACAATATATATTGTTACATACCAGTCAAGTATCCCTTATCCCAAATGCCTGGGACCTGAAGTGTTTCGGATTTGGATTTTTCGAATTTTGGAATATTTGTATGTCGGCTACAGCCATTCCTCGACATAGATCCGAGTTCTGTTCTGACCGACTGGTTGTATCTTGAAATGGACGTAAGTCGGATGTATGTTAGCATTGCATGTAGAAGCACACATGTAGCATGTACAAGATGTACACAATGGCAGGATAACGTCTGACAGTCACTATCAGTATTTATACAGTATTTTTTTTGGTCGTATAGATGGTCATAAGTCTCATAGATCAGGCGCGGAATTTTCCACTTGTGGCATCATGTCAGTGCTCAAAAAGATTTGCATTTTGGAGCATTTTGGATTAGGGATGCTCAACCTGTATTTGCATATTTTATTGTGTATATATTGTATGTTTTTAGATTTTACAAATATCTAAAAACATTGATTTTTTTAAGAACAATTTAGTTCACTGCAAAGAATTAGATTAACAAGTAAACTTGTGCTACCTTCCTCTACAAATGAGCTTTGATGAGAGTTTAGCAATTGAAAATGGCTTTGTTTGAAGTTACTGGACTTTGGTCATCATTATGCAAGATGGTAAAACTGATGTAGTTAATATTCCGTATATAGTTAAAAAGGTGTTTTGCATAATGAGACATATACACATATATTCACTGACATCAAAAAAGGCCAGACAATTACTACGATATATATTTCTTTCATATTGCCAAGCCGAACTACCATGTATTAATGGTACATGCCACATGGAGGCCACAGTGATAAAACCACAGAAATGCACAAGTGACCACTCTATCAAGGTGACCTGTTGAAAACGGCGCATGGAGAACCACTCTCTGCATTCTGCCTCTGTGTTCCTCTGGCCATGCTTACAAAATGCTGCTGCTTCTCCTTCACAGGCGGAAGCAAGGATGGATGGGCGGGCATGGCAGAGAACAGCGGGTGGAGGCTAGTGTCTTTTACCCCATCCTGAGCGCTCAAACAAAAAACAGATTACTTCCACAGCGCTCAGATGAATGTTCGTCGGAGGCAGTTGGGCGCACCTGGGCACTCGTCTTGACGCTCATAAATAATTCAGTGGGTTGATACGCAGTGTGCCACCGATGTTGTTGTCATGAGAAAATCCCCAGGAATCCCAACGTCATAATCAAACTCAGCTGCCGTGCCTGCAATTTACAATAATATCTAATGGTTTAAGTGTGACCGTTTCCAAAAGTGCCATGACCTGAGGAGGCAGGTGCCCTGGAGTGTCGTCCATTGGCCTGAAACAGCTGTCTACATCCCCTTGACCAGAGCGATCATCATTATTACCGCCCTGGCTTCATGCAAGACATCAGCAGCCGTAATCGTTTTGCTCATTAAACAGCCAATCTGGCCCACATCAAAGGGGGTTATTTTTCTGTGCGTATTATGAGATTCTCCATTTTTAAACCTTCACACAATATTCATCTGAAATACTGAAGATGCTGTATTTTTCTTAATTCCTTGATTCATGCAACTGGAAAGACAAAACTATGGCAGGTTACTGAATTTTCAAACTTTTTTTTTCCTACACTTCTCAGTGAAAAGTGAAATGTATGTGAAACTCTGAGAAATAATTAGAGCCTGATACCAATACAACATACAGCAGTTAAAGGCAAACAGAAAAGTTTCTCACTCTGGTGTAAAAGTGAGATGACACATTGGTCACATTGGAGATCTACCCCACGTAAGGTTATTATGGGCTGGGGAGCATTCTGCCATTCCCTGGAGGCCATTTTAGAGGGGGGGGATAATGGCGGCTGTCTTCCCTGCTTAAACTGCTGAGCTGCTCTTTTTAAAATGGGGCTGGAACTGTGAGGCCGCCACTACGAAAACTGTTTCTCCTAGCACATAATACAATAGCCCAGTGAATCGATACACCATCAGAAGTCATCAGGCAGAGGTTAAAAGGGGCTGTGAAGGGCTTGCTGAGAGACACCAGCTGTGGGAGAAATGATTTTTCACTCTCCTAGCTGTCAAGGGTAGCCATTCCGCCACCTCACACTGTCGGTTATTGACTTTGCGAGCAAACGTGAATGAAAAATTGTATGCCGTGCCCCAAAGGAGAAAATGGCAACAGTCGAAATTCTCATTACCAAAACCAAATGCTCAAGCAATTAAAACCTAGTCATTTCACTGAGCGTTATCATATGGTCAGGACTCTGTGGCACTAAATATGCAAAGCATCGGGAGACCGTTTAATTTACGATCTGGAAATAAAAACTCAGGAGAAATGCTTCTCTCCCTCTCTCGATGACTCAAGGTGGAATAATCCCATCAGAATTAAAAAGTGATTTACAGCTGTGAGATGTACATGCTCCAAGTTTTATTCACACTGGTAAACTGACAGCCCAACACAAAACACAATTCAAGCGAAGATAAATACAACTGTCTAAAATAAACAATGGACTCAAAGCTACTGTCTGATTTCAATAAATGATAATGATTTGTTCAGAGCCATCAGATGTACTCCTGACTGCTCAATTATGATTTTTTAATACTGACAACAAGATGTGTAAGGGAAGAGAAAAGAAATGGTGCATGCAAGTTAAAACCAGTTAAAATCATTATTACCTCTGAAAAGTCCTCAATCTATCTTCAAGCCTTTGATGAACATGATACATTTATGCCCAGTACTTAAATTGCTTTCAAGTAAAGATTTTAAATGAACAATGAACTGGTGGCCCAATGGGCACAGAAATGAGTAACTGTGTGGAACGATCCTAATTATGAGAGCACCAGCACGCGTCATTGATTACAACTTTACAACACCTGTGAGCTTATTCATGTTCCAATGCAGGATTCCACTTTCAACCCCCAACACACTTTTATACATTTCTGACTTATACTCAAAAAGACAGATGAATGTTTTATTTCATAAAATTAAAAGTGAAGCTTACTCCTTCACAGAGGAAAAATGGTCTCTTTCTCCATTTGAAAATTTCAACATTAGATAGAAGTCTAGTGTACGATTTGGTAAATCAAATAAAACATAAGACTTTCTAAGAGTCTTAATCAATAATCTGATAATATTTATCAAAGACATTATTATAGAATAATATAAAATTATATTTTTGCTAATGTAATTTCCCATGAATATGATATTAATGTTTCACAGTTAAAGTATCAGGAGTATGTTTTAACTGAATTCCATATTTGATAACCTGTATTATTCAGTGGTGAGACATTACACAAATATATTTACTGAAGCAACAATTCATCCATTTCTTTCATTTTCCTGTCCCAATAAATAAACAAAAATCATACTAACAAAGGATACTACAATGATCCAGCAGCCTCACATGAACAGCTGAACCACATCACACCAATGACTTCATAATAATTATGAAGCAAATCTCCTCTCTGTATTAAATCAGGAGCTTGCATTAATTCTAATCACCATGTGTAGCCAAGCTTGAAAGGAGGCCCAGGGGGAGGTGCAGCACTATCCTCCACACTCTTGCACAGGGGGCTAGGGCAGCCAAGTCGAACCTTGCTCTTCAGGGTTCAGTGAATTCCTCTAGCACCTGCCTCTGCCAGCCCTCGTCCTTTTATCGGAACAGGTGAGGCTCCGCGACCCTTAAGGTCATCTGCCTGCTAACGCTGGAAGCTGCCCTTTTTAAAAAGAAGCGAAAAAATAGCGAGATAAACATTATGCGATATTCAAAGCTATTATCTTAAAATATATGCTGGTGTGTGTGCAACTGTGTGAGGCTGAGCGTTTATGTGTGCATGTGAAGCATGCATCAGTGCTTCATTTCTGACCATAGAAAATGTTCAGCAGGAGGTAATGTCTTTTCAGGTTAAATGTTACTTTGCTCGAGAAATATAAAGGTCAGACAATCCTTGAAGGTATGAAAAAAGCATGCCCACTGACTGCTGCTTAATGCCTACTGGCTGAGAGAGAGCAGAGAAAACTTAAATAGGTCAAGAAGCAGGAGTGGCACAGGAAAATGTTTATAATGCCTCTTTGACTCTTCCAATCCCCACTCTGAAGATTCCTTCTGTTATCCTACTGCTCTACCATTAGATTCACCTTGGAGACCACAAAGAACTCTGCCGTTTCAAGAGTTCTTTTCATGACATGGTCTAGGTAATTTCATGATTTGCAAAAATGTTGAAACAGCTTAGCAAAGTTTGAACTGGCTGGTTGTCTATCTTTAGAAAAGCATTCAGAGATGAATTGGTGAAAAAGGTGGAACGTGATTGAGCCGTGAATCGTACAGATGAGCAGTTTTCCCCTCAAACAGGCAAAGTTTACACAAAGCCCAAACAGTGAACTCATAGTGACCCTGTCAGATGTATCCAGGCGGCTCTCTGTAATGCTCAAATACCTTTGTACTTATCCTGGCGGAAAATAAGAGACAACAGAATCACAAGCTGGGGTGGCCTTCAGAGCGCAAGGCACACATTAAAGTGAAAAAGGCCCCTTCTTGAAATTACAAACGGCAGTAATATGCTGTTGGGAGGGAGGAGAGCGAGCACAGGGCCCTCAAGCATTTGTGTGTGTGTGTGTGTGTGTGAGTGTGTGTTGATTCTTCCTTTAGTCACACAGAGCGGAGGTTGTGGTGAGGAGTCTCCAAGCACTCCCCAGGAGGGATGCTTTCTGCACTACGGAGAACGCTCTTAGTATGGGGACGACCAGTAATGGAGAAAGTTATTGAGCTGTGCCCTGGGCTCCACACAAAAATGAGCCTTCCGTTTCATCTCAGCTGGCAGACTACCTAAAATTCATCATCACACACTCTCAACTTGGACAGAAAAAGCAGGCTTTTCTTGCACATGATGAGGCAGACAAATACACTGCTAACATAATTTCAGCAATAATAAACATAATGTCCTAAACATGCAGCTATAAGGAATGTTTACATTTTTGTTGCATTTTTTTCAAATCATGGTATTAACATAACATACCAAATATAAATGGTACAACCAAGTACGATCTGGCAGAGTTAAGATTTGATTGGAACCATGTGGCGTTCCGTGTGCTGAAATAATGCTTTAGTTGTATGGCCGGAACCTCAAACAGTTCAATATGATTTTGCTTGGTACCCAGTACATCTACCTCACTATATTTTGTAAGTGGTCAGGTCACTTTTCACATTAATTGACTATGATATGCTCAAGTGACATATATGCTAGCAAAGCAGGGTGTGTAGGAAAGCCTTAACATTGTTTTCAGTAAGAAAATGACTATGTGTATTCTTGTTTGAACTAAATTTGTCTTCATTATTTATATGTGCTCCAACTCTGACTTGAACTTTTCAAAAATACTGGTTTGTGGGTTTAACAATAGAATAATAGGGCAT
The DNA here is from genome assembly GCA_022829145.1 of Albula goreensis. NCBI lineage: Eukaryota > Metazoa > Chordata > Actinopteri > Albuliformes > Albulidae > Albula > Albula goreensis. The sequence goes on along the minus strand of CM040749.1, from coordinate 15,042,388 downwards.
CCATAACCTTAATTAATTACAAATAGTGATGAAATTCATGAAAAGGATATAATAAAGTTCAATCAAAATTTCTTTCCAGCTTTTTTCTATGAAGTCACTGCAAATATTCTCAGGTAACCAAATCAAATGCTAGCCTCCACTGTCACAGGCCAAAGGTCATTTGTCCTACCTTAGATTTTAGGGCCCAGTACTCCTCTGTTCCATGCTCCACATTTTGGAGGGATGTCATGTAGTCATAACTGATGACTGCAGTCTGTAATCAACAGCAATATTATTAGAAAATCACAGAAGTAGTTACATATTTAAACATTTGCAAAAATACAGAACCCAGGACAAGAGATGGAAGATGTGAGGGGAAGATTTCATAAAGGAATTGACTGAAGAGCAATATGTCCCACACAGGAATCTCAAAACATCGACAATTTGGAACAGCCAACAGGCATTAGATACAGCACATTAGATGGACTAACATGTAACCTTTCTTCAAATGACAAAGGAATGAGTAACATGTTTTGAAGAAATTTAATAATCACACAAATTGTGATCATGTAGGTTCAAGGAGTTTCATTCTGGATGAAGTGCAAAGTGCTGACTGAAGTTTTGATACTCTGAATTTGTCTATACGTTGCATATGCTGTACAGTGAGTAAAATGTATCGATGCCAATTTAGTTCAACATTAAAATTAGGAAATTATTGTATGTTGAGAATTATTACATATCTAACCCCAAGCTCAAATGACTTGTAACTGTATGAACCTTTTCAGCAAAACAATTGCGTTTTGTCATCGGTCAATGTTTACTATGAACTGAGTGCACAGTTTTGAGATAGTGAAATAGTTTGATTATATGATTAAAACATTGTGTGGTCTGTCAGCTCTTTCCCCCCCCCCCAAGTCTATGTCAGTGTTCTCTACATTATTGTTGTCAAGAATCATGATGTACAGTATGTACTGGTCTTCAGCCAATTACATAATATTCTCATGGCTAAGGAAGGACAAGGTCATCTGATGAGTTAGATGGAAGAAAACAGTCAGTAAGGCATGGTGGTTTATTCATAAAGACTGAATCAAGTCAGGAAAATCACTCCCACAATTACTGTAACGCTGCATTAGAAAATTTGCTAATATAACATCAAGCTCAAAGTTAGATGGAACTTCTCCCTCTGCACTGTTCACTTACATATTCAGACATGCAAACATGCACATTGCTGCCTTACCGTAGCTGCAGCTCTTCCAAACCTAATGACGCTGATGTCACTGGGATCCACATGCTTACTGTACAGATAAAAGCCAGAGGAGGCAAATACTGCTGTGGCAACAGAGGATACCTTCAAGAGCCGGCCAGCCATGGGAGGCACTGTAATGCAGAACATAAAATATGCTGGTCTAGGTACCATTTCACACATAGACTACCAGCATTCAATGAGATAGCTTGTAGGAAAAGGTAACTGAATGAACATATTCTCAAAATCATCAGTTCTTACTTCAGTATATTATGCTGTCCTATCAAAACTGTGTTTTTCTTTTGACTGCTAAGCACTGACACGAATTATGGGAAGTCACCAAGTGTTGTTCACTTAACAGAATGTAAAACTGGTGGCTCCAAATTCAGAATCATATCTTCAGCAAACACACAATCTCAAGTAGCACATGCATAGCCTCAATCAGCACTAGCATTGTTTTGAGTGGTGGCTGCATTTATATTTACAATGCTGGTGCCACTTCCTATGGTACAGTGCGGTAAAGACTGCCCACAGCAATAGTAACATCTGTTATTGCTCCTAGAGTAAGTCTGCAACTCCATAACAGCCTGTTAGGCTCGGTAACTCCTCCTGACCAGACTTATCTAGGTTGTGTCAGTAGCTTATGCACAGGGTCCAAACACCCTGAAGGAATAATGTACCACTTCCAGACACAATCACTCCCTTATGAGCCAGCAACCTATCCCAGTAGCATTTCATTCATTTTCTGGTTGACTTATAGTCATACAAGACACTGAATGATGAGCATGCTGCTTTGTATGCTAAAATCCACTTTTCAACAATGCAGAGCAATCAGAAAATTCCAGATTATGAGTATTATATATAAGAACATTTTGTGATGGTATGTGTGAAACTGTTTTGTTACAAAAATGTACTTTAACACTCAAACTATTCATACTCTGATTAACATGTCAATATTCGGACATCATTTTCAAACTACAGGATCTAATATATAGCAAAGAAAACATCAGGGTCAGTAAAGTGGGCCTTTCAGGGTGCCCTAAACTGTTCTTAACAAAATTATGGGTATTAGATGGAGCCACCTGGATTCGTACCAGAACACAACCTTTCTGCCTTAACAACATTGAATCAACAAGAATTCATATTTATAATGGATGTGTATATATACTAATCAAATAAATCAAAAGACTTAAGGTGAGATAACAGATAGGTTGCCATGTGACAGAGTATCTTCAGCATCAAGGTATACACAAACTCTCCTGGCTACTAGTAAGAGATCAGGGCTTTACAAAAAAAAAAAAAAAAAGAAGAAAGAAAGGAAGTTCCATTTACTGACTGACCGGTGTGATAATCAATGAAAAGTATGTTCACACAAATGTCACAGTTATTTAATTTTATTGCACTGTTTAATTTATTATACCATCCATACAGGGACAGGAGGAATAAGAAAGATGGGTTTTATAAGATTAGGCCTAAATTTGATATGCTTTAACACATTTAGTAACAATGTTTTGATAAGGTGAAAACGTCTAATTATCAGTACATAGCTTTATTGGAGCTGTGTTAATCCTGAGATCCTCTAAACTCAAGTTCTGGAGGTGGTGGTGTTTTTCAGACAAACCACGGTTGCAACAATTGAACTTCAAAAAGCTAGTCACTGTTCTCAATGAGACACATCTGTCAAGGGGAAAGATGTGCCCTCTCACTCCACATTATGACAGAATTAGCTGTTCGCATCTTAGTATTTTAAATTAATATGAATTCCGAATAATCCCTATAAAAAGACAACATTTACTTGACTGCTATACAATCTGACAGGTGAATCAGCGTGGCCTCAATAGTGAAAGTTTAGACACCGTGTCACTGACGTATTTGCAGAGAATGAAGAATTAAACTACAAAAGCATATACAGGGATCGAACACCGAGTTTTACACCTACTGGTCTACGTTAGGCTACACCTTATCATGCTGTACACACTTTCCTTCGTACCATTTTGTTTTCATCTCATTTAGTCAAACCAACTGCACAACACCCCTCTCATGCTAACTGGTGGCGTTTAGTTCTGCACTCCTGTCACATATAAAAGGCATATAAAGAGTGATTTGTATGTCGTTATTATCATAATAAAAGACGTGGTTAATGAAGTTGGCCATTTAAAATTCGATATGATCTTTGCCCATTGCGTTATTGACTTGCAATGTAGCGTACTAGAAATCGCTCTTGAGTGTCTTTATACAATCGGTTTCATAACATGCCATGTAAAATTGGTTGCATACTGTAAGCTCAACGTTAACCACGAGCTGACAAGGACAGTTGTAAGTAAATCTCATTCTGTTCGTAGTTTAAAGCGTGTCCGTGTAAATAGCTAGGCGAGGAATACATATCCCACCTCTTCACAGTGATCGCTGAATAACTTTAAGACATAACATGAAAAATTAGCGCAGGAATAATGTAATTCAACTGTTTTGAAACGTTACTTACCGGTTTCTAGTGACCTCTCAACTCTCGCCCTTTTGATTTTAACCGGGGTTAAAAATGGCATGGTGGGTAATGTAGGTTTTATTGCGTTGCGCGTCGCGTTACGTGTTTGCTGGCTTACAACTGTATTACTTTTTTGTTTTCAACGACCATTGTTATAAAATTGTGAATCTGTGGAAAATTTTCAGAAAATGTAAAAATCTCGTAAATATATAATATATAAATATATTATAAAATCATTTCAAAAAAATGAAGACGACGGAAGCTGATGCCGTTGTAACCTTACGCTGTGTGACGTCAGACGCAGGAGTAAGTCGTAGTGGGAAAACAAAAAATGTCGCTTGCGAGGTGAGTAGTATGCGAAGGAAATTAGTCTTGTGTTCAAAAAAATGCTAACTAAATAGATAGGATTCGTGTCATCAAATATGTCCGTAGTTACCTTTAATCTCTGTTAAAACAATGTCACAGACATTATACGGCTAATGCCTTGTTAATTGTAATGATTCTCGTCCGTCATGATTAACGAATACTGCCGAGTTAGCTAGGCCATAAAATTTAGCCCGGCCCAAGCATGCTGAGTTGGGACGATGTGTGGGAATTTAGCGAACATCACACGGATTATAAAATAATTTAAATGTAAGATGAAGTTCTTTTGTTTAAAGTATGTGATTGTAGCCAAATAATGCATGATTCTCTTCTTGCCATTGAACTATTTCCGATGGTTGTATATCCTAAAGTTGTATTCTACCTAAGCAGCTTTAAAACGCAAGAAAGCCGGGACTAACGATCAAAGGACGTTGCCCACTAAGAAAACGTAGTCATAGTTATGCATTTATGTAGCTTTTGCTATCTACCTTGTGTTGTTGCACTTACTGTAAACAGCGTGAATTATTTGGTGCTGGGGCCGGTTTCATGAATATTGCTAAAGTCATAGAATTCAGGTTGACAGACTGAGTTGCAAAGACATTTCCTTTCAATTTGTGGCACATTGAAACATTTAAAAAGCTTGGCGGACGTTAAAAATAATCGGTTAAAGTAAGCGACTAAGCGATGTTTGACATTCTCAATTTCAGAATGGTTCAATGGAATGAGGCAAACTAATGCCAATTCGGAAAAGTTATGGATTATTAAATAGCTGAGTTAACTTCATGGAGAAGACGATGATCTTGCTCAAGGATTTGGAGTAGCTTTGTAATTGGGGTACTACATCTGTGTTTTGCAGCTTTCTACCAGCACCTACACAGCTGTCCCAGGACCAGCTGGAGGCTGAGGAGAAGGCCCGATCTCAGAGGTCCAGGTCCACAGCCCTGGTGTCTTCTCGCAGAGAGCCACCCCCCTATGGCTTCAGAAAATCCTGGGTTCCCCGGACCCTGGAGGTATGAGTGCACGCCTTTACTTGACGTGTGGCATTCTCAGGAACCTCTTCTTGTATAGCTTCTATTGATACATGTGTTGTGCGCACCACATCATCCCATTGAAAAATGAAACTACCTTAGCAAGAATTAAACTTTAAGTAAGTTTGGAAAGGCATGACAGTGGATGGTTGAGATTCTCCCTTCTCTTCCATCTCTCCCATTAGTGTACTCAATTTAGTAGTGAAGATTATCTTTTAGACAAGGTATTAAGGATTTCATAGGTATCTTTTCTGAGCTGTTATAAATATTTTGCTTTGACTGCATTTGATAATTCTGTAAATGTACATTTATTCCCTGTCACTTTTGATGTTAGATATTGCGCCCTCTTATCTGACCATTAATCCAGTCACTCTGTGCTTCAGGACTTTGGCGATGGAGGTGCTTTTCCAGAGATCCATGTTGCCCAGTTCCCCCTGGACATGGGTAGAAAGAAGAAAACCTCCAATGCCCTGGCGGTCCAGGTTGATGCGGAGGGAAAGATCAAGTATGATGCTATTGCTCGCCAAGGCCAGGGAAAAGACAAGGTGTGACTCCTGTTTGTCTTTATTGAAGACATTAGTAAAATGTAATCCTGCTTGTATGGTCAGTGTTGGTGACAGAAGTATGTGTGCAAACTTGATGATCAGTTTGGTATTTGTCTCTGGTGTTGTCTGTTGCAGATCATTTATAGCAAGTACACAGATCTTCTTCCAAAAGAGGTGATGAATGAAGATGATCCAGATCTTCAGAAGCCAGATGAAGAAGCAATCAAAGAGGTGAGAGCTATGTTGAGCATTGCATTGCTTTACAATGTAATGCATTGCAATCCTGTTACAATTATATTGTAAAGTTGAAATGTATGTTTATGTAGGTGATTGATTTTCATTTTAATTTTATCATGCCAAATACATTTGAAAATAAAGTGGCTAATAAAAAATATGAGCCATGAAAAAGCTAATAAATGTCACAAAAAAATATTTTGCACCTGTGTTTATCACTTTCCTTAACAGATCTGTTCAGAATCAAATGTGGAGTGAGGGTGGCATGAATGTATTGAAGGGAATGTGTGTTCTTTTGGTGTAGTTAACAGAGAAGACACGTGCAGCCCTTGACAAGCAGGTCTCTCAGAAGATAGCTGCTGCCATGCCAGTGCGAGCTGCAGATAAGCAGGCTCCAGCACAGTACATCAGGTAATACACGCACATTCTCATGCATGCAGGTCTGAGTGGAGAACTGAGAACCAGCAGGCTGCTGTTGCCTCTGGAACTGTTGACTAACCATTAAGTCATGAAAGGCTTGCCAGTCTTTGGAGAAACTTCATTTGGCCTTAGGCTTCAGCAGTCCCTTCACTTAATGATAAAAGAAGCACTGGTTTTAATGGTCTTTTCTAAGGTGTCATGTTCCTTTGACTGCTGTGTTGTAAAGTTATTTTTCTTACTTAATCTGATAAACCATATTTTTATATTGTTAGGTATACACCTTCGCAGCAGGGAGTTGCATTTAACTCAGGAGCCAAACAGAGGGTTATTCGCATGGTGGAGATGCAGAAGGACCCCATGGAACCCCCACGATTCAAGTGCGTACATCTGCTTTGAGTTTTATTAAATGTCTGGTCTGGTGGAGGCTGCTCCATGGTGCACAATAACAGTTTTAATATATAATGTTTTTGTTTTCAGGATCAATAAAAAGATTCCCCGTGGACCTCCTTCCCCTCCAGCACCTGTAATGCATTCCCCAAGCAGAAAGGTATGGCAGCCAAAAGAGTGATGTTAAGTGAGATTTTGGGTGACTTCTATTAAACATGCATATGGGCAATGAGATAAAATTCAGAGAAGTAAAACAAATTAAATTACGAGCTTGAACAAATGTAATCTAAGCTTTTGGCTGCAGTCAAGCAGTCCTTGAAATGATTGAGTCTGATTCCTGAGTGAGTAGCTTTCCTAAAACAACATTGTGATTTACCACTCAGTGGCAAAAAGGCAAGATTCCCGCAACAATTTGTTATAGCTCTTTAAGAGTTTCTGTTTTGCCGGTGTTGATGCTATATATTGTCCTCTCAGATGACAGTTAAGGAACAACAGGAGTGGAAGATCCCACCATGCATTTCAAACTGGAAAAACGCAAAGGTAAACCTTAAGTTGTTTTGACATCTTCAGTTAGGGGAGTGAATTATTGACAATTTTGTTTATCCAACAAGCACACTGTACATTAAAATAAGAAATTTTTCTTCACTTCTCTAGGGTTACACAATTCCATTAGACAAGCGTTTGGCTGCAGATGGGCGGGGATTACAAACGGTTCACATCAATGAGAACTTTGCCAAGTTGGCCGAAGCATTGTACATCGCCGACAGAAAGGTCAGTTCAATGCATGTAGATTTGTTTATATATCCAAGCCCTACATCTGTCATTGTAATCGATCCGATTTATTAATACAATTTGGTAAACTTGTTTGATCCCGTAGGCTCGAGAAGCAGTGGAGATGCGTGCACAGGTGGAGAAGAAGATGGCGCAGAAAGAAAAGGAGAAAAAGGAGGAGAAGCTCAGAGAGCTGGCTCAAATGGCCAGGGATCGGAGAGCTGGGATCAAGGGCCATGGGGATAAAGGCATGATATAAACACAGACACTGATCCATACTCTGCCTTAGGAATAGTGTAGATGAAAGGGAATACCAACAGCACAAGACAGATGATCATGGAATAGTGTGAAGGTGCACAAAAATTTGAAGAATCCTGTTAAAATAATCACATGGACATGCCCTCCACACCACAATGGAAAGCCCATGGATTCAGTTGTCAGTCCACTTTATGTTTGAGTGTACAGAAATGAATGGATGTGTGTTGACATTGGTCTCTGGGCTGATTGTCTTTCCTCTTTTCTCTCAGGTGCTGAGGATGGAGAGGCGCGAGAGCGTGATGAGATTCGTCATGACAGAAGGAGAGAGAGGCAGCATGACCGCAACATCTCCAGAGCCGCCCCTGATAAGAGGTATATATGCATTTGTTTCCACTAAGTCAGTCCTGAAGGAGCCTTGAATAGAATTTTGTCTTGCTAACTTGTCAGTGGTCAGTACTTCTGATGACTTGTTTTCAGAAAAAGGTATTTGAGGCTTCAGAGTAAAAATACTGCACTGAAAATCTGTACAATAGTTGATTTGAAAACATCTTATGAAATCTCCATAATAGCAAAGCTTATTACACCATGTTTGAATTAAACATCAACCAGCTATTTACAGAAGGGGTGGGGTAGTTGTCTCTTAAAAGTTTGTTTCGTTGGAGGAAAACAGGCAGTAGCTCATAGATGAGGTTTGTTCCCCTAGCCCCACACATGGCATCTACATTCACTCTGTAGGTGTTTCACAGTTGCTGTGTTGACTTGTGTTGATTGAGCTCATTCAGCTGATGAAGTCTGTGATCATATTTAAACTTGGGTTTTGGTTCTGAGTAGTGTTATTCCCATCAGTAAATTACTCAGTATTACAAAGCATGTATTCTCTTAATCTGACAAATTATTCATGATAATGCATGTATTGAAAATTATGCCAAGTTAAAATTGATGGGTTCACCATTGTTGCCTCATATAACTGAAGAAGCCTGTTCCTACATACTATTTATTACCCTAAGTCTCCTACATTATGTAACTTAATTTTTATTCCTATGATCTGAGGAGAATGTTAGTTTTGTGGAGTGTTTGTATTGTTAATTGTACCTTGTTAATTTAATGTAATGTTTCTGGACTCATAAAGACTGATGTGCTTGAAAGCATGAAAGCACAAGTCTATCCCTGTGAGAGGGTAAATAATTAAAAGTTTTAAATCTTGTATCTTATTCTTTTACCATATTCAGCATTAGAAGTTTTATTTGGCATGTGTAGGTGTATGGAATAGGGCACACATATGGTTTTGCTACCATGTAACTGCGGTTTAATTTTTGCCTCATCGTGTATTGTTTGTTTGCAATTGTTTGTTGCATTATTTGCAAGTTGGCAATTTAAAACTTCAAGTACCGAAGAACAAAGTATAATGACTTCCGTTGTGTGGAAGAGTAAATAAAGGGTTTGTGTGAAATTAAGAGGACATGTTTGAAATGTTTGTACTCTTAGTTTATTCAGCCTGTAAAATTCATTTAAGGCTCTGTAGCTCACCGTGTGTCCAGGGATTCCGCTACAGGGAGCCACACTGTCAAGAGTAGACCGTCAGCTTGTTAACAGCCATTGGTCTAGAGATTGTTTGCATTGCTGTTTGGATTGAATTATTTAGAATACATAGATCCATAAATTTAATCATCTCCATTCACTGGTAGGCCACCCTGACCAATTTAAAGGTCATTTTAGCTGTACATTACCATAACTATGAAGTCATGAAGATGAATCATGAATGTATCAAGGACAGCTGCTTATGAAGTTTATTTATTTGGTGAGTGCCAATAAGTAAATTGATGGTTTAATGTGACCATGTCATCCATTTTCTGTGTTCACACAGGTCAAAGCTTCAGAGAGATCAGGACAGAGACATCAGTGAGCTCATCGCGCTGGGTCAACCCAATCCACGTCCCTCAAATGAAGCTCAGTATGACCAGCGTCTCTTCAACCAAAACAAGGTGTGGTGCCAGAGATGCTGTGGTGGTACAGTCAGAGTTTAAGCAGTCTATTTAGAGACTAAACCTTTCACTATCTTTTCTATCTTCAGGGCATGGACAGTGGCTTTGCTGGTGGAGAGGATGAAATCTACAATGTGTATGACCAGCCCTTCAGGAGTGGCAGGGACATGGCTCAGAACCTCTATAGGCCCAGTAAGACTGCAGACAAAGACATGTATGGTGATGATCTGGACACCCTTATGCAAAGCAGCAGGTGGGATATCTTCAGGATATTCAAAACACGGTGCTATTATGATGACAGAAGCATAAGAACTCTGCCATTATTCTACAATGTATCCTTTAAAAAATGTTTACGTTTTCAAGTAATGCAACCTGACTGATCTGTCCTCAGATTTGTCCCCGACCGTGAATTCAGTGGGGCTGACCATGGATCTCGCAGGGATGGCCCTGTGCAGTTTGAAGAGGATCCCTTTGGTTTGGATAAATTCTTGGAGGAGGCCAAGCAGCACGGTGGATCCAAAAGGCCATCCACCAGTGGACGCTCAAAGGATTATGACCACGACAAAAAGCGCCGAAAGGAATAATGATTTGTTTTTGTTTTTTTTTTTTTTCCTCCATTTTAAGGGTAGGGTATCATAGTGTAGTTTACTTACTGTCTTTTAACACTTAATTAAATTTGTTACTCACATACTCTGGACTTGAATATTTTTATTTTTTATTGGTTTATTTTGCTTTACACTCTAAATGGGTGTTTTCATGTTGTCAATGTACTGGATGTAAATGCAGTTTTAAGAATACCCGTGTGGCATTGTCCGCTACAGAAAAACTTGCCATATGTCTCATTCCTGTTAGTAAATTGTTTAAATTAGGCAAAGGCCATAACTTTGTTTCTTCCATTTCTCACTTCAGATGAATTTCAATAAATCTGTATACCAAGACTATATTTGTCAACCTCTTGTACAGTAATTCTACAATAAATGTTGTTTCAATGGGAAAATGTACTATTGATTACTTTATTCTAGTGAATGTAATGTTTTTGTCTGCATATTCAGCCTCTATCAGATTTTGCACTTAATCCATGGTCCAAGCCAAAAGTGCCCTTTTCATTTGTATTTGCAACTGGGGAATAAGAAATATTGGCCATTGCTTCAGTACAGATGTATTAAGCATGCAGACTTGATTTGCTATTTAGTTGTGTGACATTTAAAAAGCTAGCTGGCAATTTATAGTTGGAAATATGTTTTTATTTTATTTTATTTTGGCAAAATTTACAAAGTATTCCTTTATTTCTCCAACAAACCAAGGATGTAAATCCATGATTTGGTAAAAATGGTCTAGTTGGTTAGTTATTCTAGAGACCTATTGAATTTTATACTATATGACTTGAACATAAATTCAATTCAAATAGCAGCAGATATTCTGTAATATGTCCTAAATGTCTGCCGACTGTTTTATTACCAAACTACCAAAATCTCCATATTTTTTCTTAAGATTAATGAATTTAACTAAGCAGTTATATATGGTAATGCAACACTAATTTACGTCACCAATTTATTGGTTTCAAAAGAGGTTACATTATTTAAGAAAAAAATGGTTCGTTTCCAGAGAAAATAATCCCTCAACCAAAATACAGCTGCAAGCAGCGATGAGGGGGCCAAGCTGACCAACAGGACAGTCTCCATTGCGACTTGATCTGATCATGTTAAAAGCGTGGCTGTTAAGCCCTAATAGGACGTTTTATGTCAGTTCATCTGGCGGAAATTGACGCTGAACTCTGCTTGATCCAAGGTATCCAAGGGTACCTCATTTTTTAAAATAGGGGACAGGGTTCGAAAGTTACGTGCGTAAACGCACCTCCAACTTTGACTCATTGCTGGCGCTAGAGTGCTCTCAGCACAGACATGAAAGTTAATGAAAAGAATCAGGGGACTGTCCCCATTCAGTGTGCAAAAATGTAAAACATTTACCATACGGTTTTATTGGCTGAGGTTTCAATGGCAGAATATGATTATGCATAATAAGAAAAGGTAAAAACTCAGAAGAAAAGGGCTCCTACGCGGTTTCGCTACTTGGCCCCCAAAAAGTACCTACCAAAATGTAATTATTATAAATTAGGATATATAAATGTTGTACGTATTGTTGCAAGTCATTTATCTCTAGTGAGCTGTGAGAGCCAATATGTGTCGATCAGCCTATGCATGACACTGAATGAATATATCCTGGCAAAAGATTAGCGATTATTTCATCTGCAAATTATTTGTGCAGCACCGCGTCTTTCGGTAGTAATTTTAGCGAATACGTATTTCTGGGACTCATCATTTCGTAAAATTTGTTAATGTATCGTTTTAATTCTGAATGAATTATTGTGAATTTAAGCTTGGAATATTTATTTGGCTTCGCTCCAGTTAATCTAAAATGAAATCTAAATGTATGTAAATTGATGCTCGTCCTTCTTCATACTATACCCCGAGCGTGTTGTTGTGACGTTAGGGTTCAAAGTTCGTCACCACCAAAAATGGCCAAGATGGCCGCCTCCATTGTGGAGCATGGGGAAGATGCCCTAAGAAAATTGTTTAAGTTTTACAAACGCAGGAATCCACCACCTAATTTCAGCGATGTCATTGACTTCTCTAAAGGTTTGAGAAATGAAAAGGTGAGTAGCAGCATATACTGACAAAGCGAATTCTCTGCCATTTTTCGCTCGGTATTTGTCGTTTGTCAGTGGATATGGCTAGCACTGGCTCTACCAGCTAGACGAGCATTTCTCTGCTCTGATGATTTCTAGTTTGTTCTTGTAGTTTTCGGTAACTGATGGTATGCGAAGTAAATCCTTTATTGAGGTAAATCTTCCATTGCTGATGCAGCTGACTTGGAAGCTACATCACCCGTTTTCGCTGAAACTTGTTGACTCTGACAGTTGGTTCTGCTGAAGTAGCCGTTGACATGGTAATTTAATGTGCCCCTGGGCAAACATGTAGATCGAATGAGCTTGATCTTCCGTCGAACAGTGAATTTAAACATGCACTCCTCAGTTGGAACATAAGAACCAGTTTTTAATTAGTGTAGTCTGCATAGCTACTTCAGTCTGATCAGTTGGAGTAACAAATGAACTATGGTTGACAAACTTGGATTTTCATGATTCTCTCTAAACTGTCATATGGTCAGTAGATAACCCATGAAGAATTCGTTGCAACAAATGAAATTGATCTGAAGACCAAAATATATTCCTCATAACTCTCTGATCAAACAAAGTTAGTTGTAGTGAATTCCTAAAATTGGCACATGAATGCAGCATTAATATTAGAATAACTTACAATTGCCTGTTGTCCAAGTCTTAATTAATGTATTACTTTGCCGAAGCAGTGTCTGGATGTCTACGAGGTGGTATTTTATGGGGGGAAAATAGTAGTAATGCTTAAAACAGCCATTAAACTGTAGGAAAAAACTTAGAGTATGCATGTGTCCTCTAACTGCTATGATATAGGTTAATTATAGCCCAAAAGGAAAAGGAACCAGATTCCCTATAACTTGCAGTGAAGCTGTTGTCGCTGAAATGACCTTGGTTGCAGTTCAGGAGACAGCTCCTGATGATAGAGCTCTGTTTGTTTTGCCATTAACTTCATTTAAAACCCAATCATTTGAAAATATTTACTGAAGCATTACTTTTCTGTTTTGAATCAGAATTATAAATGCAATTTCTGTTTAATCAACATTTTAGTGTTTGAGGAATTGCTGTCACGGATGGTTTAAGCATAATTATGTGTGCATTTAAAAGAGATGATTTTTAAATAATTCATAGAATGTGTGTGTGTTTTCATTGATATTACATGAAGTTGTGAGTAACCTTTGTGAAATAACATTTTATTTCAAATTTTGCTCTGATATTTATACTCATGAACATCTGTCAAAAATTATATTCTATTTCCGTATTCACCATTTATTTCTTAAGTTAGGTTGATTTACAAAAACACAGAAATTATGGTCATTTGTATTTGTCTATGTTAAAAGAAGTCAGGTACTTAATACTTGTTTAATTTTTCAAATTGGGATTCAAAAGAAATGAGTAGATCTTAATACATGATCATTTTTTTTCTGAACAATAGTCCACCTATTTTCAAGTTGCACATAACCACTTTCTTGTAATCAGATTCAGGATTGCATTAGCAATGAAGATATAGGATTAGCCTGTGTATTGTGAAATTATTCAGAGGTATTATCAGTTGTAAAGAATCACCATGTTACAGCTTTTTTAAAATGAGAATACGGTCCTGTGTATCACAATTTATTTGCCAGTTTAAAAGAAGAGCCACATTATGTTAATCATCATTAAACATTTACTAATTGCTGTTCTGTAAGCATCAATCTACCCATTTTAAGTGTAGCTAGTATGAAAGTCTAACACTTTGTAGAAGTAACAGAATGAAACAGGAGGGAGGGGAGGTATGTTTATTTGAAATTGTTGACCGTTATTGACAGCTTTCATCATGCCTAGGTGGTCAGTGCTGAACTGAGCCCTACAGCGGTCAGTGACAATGATGCACACATTGCTGGATTGCAGCCTGTTCGAGAGTGGCATGCCTTTGGTCTGAAGGGGTATCCAGGTCTGTGACACTTTTATTTTTGAGTTAAAAGGCTTTCTTCCTATGCAATTACAATAGTAATTAGTGGGGGCATAACAGTTCACAAAACTCACAATTCAGTTCATACTTTGGTTTTGGTCTCAGTCTTGCATTTTTGTTATGGCAGGAAAATGGCACAAGGACATTTTTCTTTGATTTATAGTTACAATTTTTTAGGTCATGAAAAATAAAATGTGATTACTTAGAAACAGAAATATGGTGGCATATACTTTAAAATAAAATAGTACAATATAAAAACATAAAATTATTGCATTAAACAGATAAATTCTGTCCCATGAGCCATTTCATGTCCAGGCTAGCGAGCTTTCTATTTTGATTGCTGCTAGTTGAATCTTCTCTGTGCATTGATGAAGTGAATGTACTGATTTGGTTCAGAGTATGCACAAAACCTGTATCAAATGGTTCATTATGAATACATGTACCTTGGCAGCCATAGTTATTGCTATAAAAATGCACATGTGAAATGGCAGAAAGTTGTGAGTATTTCTCCTACATTACATACCATGTGAAGAGGGTGAACTTGCATTGAGCTTACTTTGTGTATAGGTTAAATACACCTGCCGCTCCACAGACACAAGGCTACTTCACTTTCATTTGTTGTTTTTCGTACAGGATTCATCTTCATTTCAAACCCATTTCTCCCCGGTTCACAGCGTCACTGGGTAAGGCAGTGTCTGAAGGTGTATCCACAGAAACCAAATGTATGTAACATGGACATGCACATGTCTGAAACGGAGACAGAGCACCTCTGGGAGAAGAGTGCAGATCTGATGAGGTGAATGGCTTTTAGCAGCTTTGCACATATACCGTCAGGAATTTTATAACAATTTGTGAGATCTTGCCTCAATTTGTATGATCTTGTCCAACCTGCATAAAGTGAAAGTTCACCCTGTATGTATGTATGCATATATGTATGTGTATATCCACACACACACACACACACACACACACACACACACACACACACACACACACACACACACACACACACATAATTTATATAAAAACAATATACTATATTTAAGATATTTTTTTTTCCTTTCAATATAAATAGAAATCCATAAATGGCTACCATTGACATCAGACAACAACATATTGTATCAGCAAATGGGTAGCATTCTTGAAATTACAGTGAACCATATTATGTTGAAAGGAAAAAAAAATATGTATTATCATTTTTTCACTTTAGCTGGCACCACAAGCATTTTTCTTGAAGATTTGACTTATTCTCCTCCTGGATTGTTGCACTGATTTTTGTGGGGTTGTTGTCAGACACCAGACCATGGGAGGGAAAAAAATGACAAAAGCATGGCTGACTCACCTAGCGAGGCATAGCCCCACCTGCTTCATGTACTACACACGCATGTTCATTCAGGCCACTCTCCCAGCCAACTGCGGATTCTTCCGCCCAAGAATAAAGTAATAATCACATATCAATTGGGCTGCGCTCTCTAGCCAAATCCCTTACTACTGATTATTTCCAAACTGCAGGCCCTAACAAGCTCCACTGTGAAGGGAGTGATAGTGTGGGTCACCCATGAAAAGTTAAATTTGATGATATTTTGTCTTTTTATCCAAATTGAAAAAGGATTGTTCAATTACAACAGGACTAAAAGCTTTGGAAAGCGGGAGCCTAAAACTCTGCTGGAGAAGCTGCGCTGGGTCACACTGGGATACCATTATAACTGGGACACTAAGGTGATACATATGTCTCTTTTATTTAAAAAATGTAAAAAAAATATTTATGTCAAATTATGTCCAGAAATGTAAATTATTTATCATGCTATTCTTTACTTGTTTTTGTGGTTCTCACTTCAGTGTTTGCTGTAAATGCAATGTCTTTGCAATCAAATAAAATTGCAGAAGTTATTTGTTCATTTCCCAAAATAAATATCACCACTTACTATGAATTGTTCCACATATTAATATAATGCATGTATGAATGTATTCCATATTTTAGCAGTGATTTGCATGCTATTTATGCTGGTTCACTACTCTAAGGGAATTCACTGAGTCTAGGATCTTATTAGGGTTGTTTGCTCCTTTCGAGACAGTTCATCTCTAATTGTACAGGCATGACGCCTGTCTTGTTTATATGCTAATTGCGCAAAAGTGTTTAGTCTTCTGTCATATTAAATCAGTCAGGAATTGCACACCGGATTCATTAACTGTGATCTCAGTTTGACATTGCCAAATGTCTGACAACAATCTGTGAATTTTAAGCGGAGTCCCCCTTCAGTACCGGTGGAGGAGAGGAGGAGCAGGCTCCATTGAGATCAGAGACATCACAGACTAATTCAGTTGTTTGGAAAGGCAGCTCACATTATTATTTGCTGATTACATATTTATGCCCCGGTGCTACGACAGGAACACATTCAGAGAACTAAAGTGGCAAAGTGAACAGTTTTCTTATTTGAATAAATCTCTGTTTTGGGGAAGATTTGTGTAGTATGAAAAGGTTCAGCATATAAAAAAACTAACCAAAATATTTAGGTCCTGGAAAATATGCATACAGTTCATATTTCTGCTAATATTGGCTCTGAAGAGTAATTACAGCCTCCTCCATATCTCCATAGATTCTAGTGTGCCACAGCTGGCTGACCATTCAACTTTTTCACTTTGTTTTGGTTGTTTGCGTACACCAGACACATATTGTTGTGTGACTCGTACTTCATCAAAATAAGCTTTTATTATAATCATTATTAATTATTTTTTATTGCACATTTTAGGCTCTGAGGAGGCTGAAATGTAGGTTTTGTGGTTGTGTGGTGTGTAACTAACATAAAGATGTCATTGCAGACATATTCTGCAGAGCACCACACCCCCTTCCCAGCAGACCTGCACACTCTGTCCAGGCATGTCGCTGCAGCCTGTGGATTCCCTGCTTTCACTGCGGAGGCCGGGATCCTTAACTATTACCACTCCGATTCCTCACTCGGTATCCACGTGGACGAGTCTGAGCTGGACCATACCAGACCCCTCCTGTCGTTCAGGTAATGGGCAGTGCCAAGGGAAATAACGGGGCATTGAATTAGTTTGATATGCTGAGTAAAGCTAAAGAGATAAGCCAGCAGATTTTTATTTCTATTTTTGGATCATGCATAGCTAATTTTTAACATGAACAATAACTATCATTTCAATGGTGCCTACACTAAGGTTTGAATAAGAGAGATGGGGTGACACTGGCATTTGTCATGAACAGATGAGTAAAAACAATGCAAATCGTGTGGGTATAGTCCAAACATCATATCTTAACTTATGATAAGGTGCTGACACTGATTGTTGTTGGTTTGCCCATAGTTTTGGCCAGTCTGCAGTCTTCTTGCTGGGTGGAACCAGAAGAGAGGATCCTGGCACCGCCATGTTCATGCACAGTGGTGACATCATGGTGATGTCGGGCCCCAGCCGCCTGCTGTACCATGCCGTGCCCCGGATCGTGCCTGCCCCCGCCGGTGTCCCCGTGCCCCTGCCCCTGCTGCAGGGACTGGATGAGGGCCACCCACAGGAGTCCCTGGTGCACTGGGTGGAGGAAGAAGACTGGGAAGTGTGCACCAAATACATTCAGATGTCCCGTGTCAATATGACTGTGAGACAGGTCTTGGGGTCTGGACAGGCCTTCCCCCCTGTGGAGACCCAAAGACGGACTCTGTCCACAACCAAAGAGACATATCACGAGGCCAGCCCAGAGGAGGGCGAAGAATTCTACCCCAAAAAGACAAGGACTAGCACAGATAGCTCTCTCAAGTCATGATGAATATCAGAAGATTACAATGATATTAATTTATTACAAATTGCTATCATTTCATCACCACTGTCCATATTTGTTCCTATGAAACTAAGGTGCATTGTTCACAAAGATTCAGAAGTGAACAGTTCAAAATAAACTGTATAAGAACATCTTTACATGTGTATGCTATTGCATCATTTATTAAGTTGAAAATGCATATTTCTGTTTAAATTCAGCCATATCAAATGTTGTCATTGCTGCTGGTGTGTACCTCGGTCTTTCATAGGGAAGGTCACCGTGGAGAAGGTAAAAGCATTCTTGAGGAAAGGCTGGTACTACTTTCGAGTCAATTTCTGCACAGTTTTGGTGTTACGATACACAGCATCTCATTTCCTCGCAGTTACATTTACATTTTTTCATTCAAGCCAGGGGAAGATCTGTAATTACAGGCACAAATGTCTAATAACAGGTAAAAGTTCAAAGACAGGTTTGCAGCATCACTGTTCATATAGGATGTTATTTATTAAATGACATCTTAGCCATTTAATACTGATTCCACAAAGTTATACTTATATAGTGGTGCTTTTCAGTTGTAGGCTAATAACATGAATTACAATCAGTGACCAAATATTTACTGATATTTTTCACTTTTAATATAGCATAAGCACTGTACTGAATTATAGAACCATTTTAATACTTCTATACTACTTGGTAATTGGAAATTATTTTTCTGCACACAAGAGCACTATTCATGATAACTGTTTTGCTGTTCACATTTTCATTGTGATTAATTAGTGTAATTTTTCCATAAATAATACATAGTGTAGTGCACCCTCACTATTTTTACTACACTGGTAGGCAGTGATTCACCTAAATTGCTGTACAAAGGGATCATGTGTAAAATGTAAGCTGTGCAAGTCACAGTGGGTACAAATAGCCAATTAACACCTTAAATGTAATGCAAAGGGTCATATCAACAATAACCAGAGGATTATAGCACAAACGCATGTAAATAATATCTGAGAACCTATTTTGATTGATCTGTGTTCTATACTATTGTAACTAGCTTGAAAATACTGTAACGGTAGGCTCTCCATTTTGCCTGCCTCCACTGAGGTTTCAAATCATCTCACAGCATTTTGCTGTAATATTGTCTGTGTTAAGTAACACTGCCATGTGTAGTTAACCTTCACAGTAAAACTAAATGGACTTGACCTTTAGTGAAAGGCCAGGGGTGCTGTGTATAATCTTTTTAATCTGGTCAACCAGCGTCAGACTTGTCAAAGAGGGAGCAAGATTGCCTTTGACAGGCCCCAAGGGATGCAGGTTGACAAAGCTGGCCATCGAGCCAGAACACTTTGGGAGTTTGTTACCACGGCAATGGAATTCCTCTGCTGAATAAGTGGGGAGGATGGACCGCTGAGGACAATTCAATATCTGATCCAATTTCATGAAGCATGTTGAGCTATTTTGACAATTGATGTTTCAGTTTGAATGATATGGAAACTTGAACTACAGTAATTGTACAGTTCTTTTCATTTTCAGAGCATTGGTGGGATTTTTTATTTTAGAAATTAAGAAAAATGGCAAAATTACAATCCTAGTCTGATTACAGTGACAGTTTGATTACAGAGTTAAGTTACTTCAAGATGTCAGTCTAAATGCAGCCAGAGAAAAGCAAAAAGGGAATTACTTGTGCAAATATAACTATTAGTGCAACACTGGCTATCTGTGGTTTTCATAACATCAAGTCTGATTCCCAGAACTCTACTTGTTGCCCTTCTCAGTATATTTAGGGTTTGCTTTAATAAGACCCCAAATAAGGGATCCTTTAAGGGAGTATAGTCCATGCTAACCCCACTGACACTTGAGATTTTTACCATCACTAGCACTTTAACACCCTTGTCCTGTAAGAAATGCACTTTGTGTTGTAAGTCGCTCTGGATAAGAGTGTCTGCTAGATGCCTATAATGTTATGTAATGTAAGGCATGCTAATTTGCAAATGTGTGGCTAAATTGTTTGCATATGCTATGATTTCAGTCTATGAGGGTGAAAAACAAATGTCATGTAGATGATTCCAGGTGGAAGCAGCCATATTTAAATGGATTTTGCATGTTTGGTGAGGATCTCAACCATGGCCATTTTATGGAAAAGGGAAGTAGCTTAGTTACTCTCCATAAGAGCAAAATTAAGTTTAAACCACAAGAGCTTCAAGCACTTCTGGAACAAGCAAACAAACACATTGCTGAGTAACAGGACTGTAAAGAAATAACACATGGAAAGACCTGTGTAGAGGCTGTGCATGGTGTTTCCTGAATGTTGGGGATATTGATGTATTGGTCCATCATCAGCAACATGGCATTAAGAACCAAGGAAAGTGCATCTGAACAGCAGGACTGAGCGATCCCGGGGGCAATAGTCACTATACACTCAAGCGACCCAGATGTTAATCAGTTGTACCAGACATTTAGCCATTATTGGTATGGTATGTTTCTTCGTAAGTCATCCCCTATTTCACCCCAAAACTGTAAAAAGGCATCTCTAGGTAGGCAATATTTTTCAAGTATTTTTGCCTTCAACGTTCCAAAAATATTCCCTCAGAATTTCAACTGTGCTACTCATTCTCAATTTAAATTAAATGGTTTTAACTACGCCACTGTCACTTCACATTTAGTATAATTCATCTTTGCAGTGTTAGATTTCAGATAGTTGTTATGGTGCATTCACATGGTATGGTACAATGGAACCAGAGTCAAGTCAAGGAGTGCAGGGGTTGTATAAAGTACTGTGGAAAGTGCCAAATAGCCTACTTCTGTCTGGAGTTTCAGTATAGATGAGTCTGCTTGGTTAGCCAAAGGCGATAGACTAATCAGGCAGGACGCACAACCAACATAAGTAGAGCTTTTGCTACTGACATTCAGTAGACAGTGTAACCCATTTAATAACCTTCTTTGAATAAGGTCTTTGGTAATTGACAGGGTTAATGGTGTGCACATTTTGCAAATTTGTTTGAAGAAGCTGAAAAATGAAAGCTTTAATCCACATTTCTTACATGATGAAATGCAGATGTGAATCGAAGCAAGTGCGTAATATCTAATTTTGCGCATTTGGGACAGTGCAAATGCAGAATAATACTGGCATAATTACTGGTTGTCATTTTAATCACGAACATGTCAGATGTACTGTAGATTTTGAGGGAAAATAAATAGATAATATAGCAAGCCACTGAGGCTTTTTACACCACAAGAGGTCTAAGAGAGGGCTGCTTATAAACCAGAACAATTGTTACAAATAAAACTTAGTTAATTAGTAGGAACAAAATTAAGAAATTCATTATTTTTAGAGGACAGTCCAGGGCAATCTTTCAAATTAGATTAACACATTAACATTAACACATTTTAGTTTATTTTGCTAAAAGGTTGAATTATGTTAAACATCATGATGAGTGACTAAAACTCTGGATGCATAACTTTGACATTTCAACCCCTTTTATTTCTCTTTCATTCAACAATGGTTCTCCTTTGCTCCTGCTCACAGTGCTGTTCACATTGTTTCTTGGAAGTCAGCCACATTGATTTTTTTTTCAAAAGTGCATCACACTCATTTGTTAGGTTTTCAAAAATAACAATCAAAGACATCCATCAACTCGACAATCTTCTCTTCAGCACTCTGGAACCCAGAGCGTTAATAACAATGACTATAACAATAATCATTATAACTTTCACTGAGGATGCCATAAGGCACAGTCCTTCGAAAGTGCTAGGTACGTGTGAACACCCTCCAACTGGTCAAGACCTCTCTGTTTATCATGTATTGCAATTATTTAGTTTTTGTTCTCTCAAGCTGAGAAGCAGACAAAGTGGAATGTGCATTGTGTGTGTGTGTGTGTGTGTGTGTGTGTGTGAGAGAGAGAGAGAGAGAGAGAGAGAGAGAGAGAGAGAGAGAGAGAGAGAGAGAGAGAGAGCATGCAAGAGAGGAATACCCAACCGTCTTTGTGACAACAAAGATGGTTGGGTATTTTTTTCATTCCTTCCCATAGCTCCAGAAATGCCATTTGTCTCACAGCCAGGTCCAATCAGTGTTGAATAATGAAGCAAAGTGACAGGTATTCTTGGGTTTCTATGCTGGAGACAATGTTCCAACTATTGTATAAAAAGGACTGAAGCAGTGCCATAGGCTCCTTTTAGCAACCTGCATTGTATATAAACCATATAAATGGCCCTTATTCAGAGATGGCTGCCAAAACATCTGCATGAACTAGACCTGCAACAGCAGTGATCATTTTTATATGGAAGTGTAGCTGCCCAGATAATCTCAACTGTGTCTTTATATCAGATGGAAATGAAGGCAAACGTGGAGAGTATTATATGTACATGGGGTTTGTACAGTGCTACAATTATGCTGCATCATCATCCTTCATATCAGCTTGCGCTAAAATGGAGAATGACCAAGGTCTCTCTTCCTTTTCTACGTGAAACTGAAGATGCTGTCTCAGGAAATCAATGGCTATTTAATAAACTGAGGAAGTGTGGCAATTAGACTCATGATGTGTGTGTGTGTGTGTGTGTGTGTGTGTGTGTATACACATATATATATATATATGGCCACACAAGGGAGCTCAATATCTCTTTATACAAGAAAGCATTTACCAACAATAACCTTCAATGAAGAACTGAAATTGTATGATTTTTTCTGTCCTCTGGAAAGTGTGTGTGTGTGTGTGTGTGTGTGTGTGTGTGTGTGTGTGTGTGTGTGTGGTGGGGTGGAGGGGTTATTGGATCATGATTTTATCACTAATGAAGTCCTGTTGCATGTTGTTTTGCTTGACATTGCTGTGGTAATAAAATTCATTGTGTAAAATTTATCTGCTTTTCATTATTTATCTGTTAACAAAAGACTATACTCTGTATGTAACATAAAGTGCTGAATTCGCAAGGGAGTTGTTAGAATAATGTCCCAACAATAGATGCAAATGCAAAATACCACAAAATTAAACCATTTTGCTGACACAAGCAATATAATATATGTCATTACTGTAAAAGGCCAACTTGACACTGAATCAATTCATCAAACAGAAGAGAATAACATACCCATCTCGAACATACAGAAGGAGAATTATGTGGTAAAGAGAATTTATATCAGCTTACTCACAAATCACATTATTCACTACTTAAAATAACTTGTTTATCCCCCATATATTTCCTCAGCTGTTATTCGACTGCCATCTTTGTGCCATTCAATTATGAATACAACTGCTGCATTGGTACACAAGGGGGTTTTTCCTTCTCTTGTGAAGAAAGACAAGAGGCCCTCAATCAAATCTTGCTTCTGCCTGTCATAGATAGTCTTGTGGTACAGCAAAGGGGACCAAAGGGAAATACCTAATGATGATGGATACTAACCATCTATATTTCCAGTTATTAGATTTTAGGAATGCATGCAAATTATTTCATTGCAAAATAAAATAGTTGTGATAGATGTGAAATATAAATAAATTGATACTGAGTGCATTCATAAAAAACTCTGACTCTGTGTTTTTAGTTAAGATAAAGCCAAAAGATTATGTTATGTTAGTGGAGAGTACAGTGTGACAGTATGAGGATTTTTTTTTTTGTGCAACTGTCCTTCTGAGCCCTTGTTGTCTCTCCTTGCTATTGCACTAGGAGTAACGATAAACAAACAACAAAAATTCAGCTACACCTTGGTTTTTTCTCCACATTCAGGGTGTGTACAAGTTCCGTGATTTCAATGAGAAAGGAAGTAAGTGACCTTCTTTTATGCTGCAGTGTCTTCATGTTATTGTTTCAGTAAAACATCTGGTGTAAGTGGCATATCAACTACACTGTGCTGTGGAGTACAAAGGCATCACAGAAAAGGTTCATTCCAAATATATACCCCAAAGCAGTGGAGGTTTGGCTTACAGTTTGTTAGACCAGTGTTTATCATATCTACCTTCAAATAGAAAAGGAAAACTCAAAAGAGAGTCATCTTTTCCAGAAAAGCACTAAGCTCCTCCAACACATACACCTATACTCACAGACACACATGCACTTACCTCCCTGCTACAAACACAGGAGCAATGAGGTACTTCTCATCCACACCCCCACAGCTCTTCCCAGTGCCTCAACTCCTGCACATGCTCACCACGACCCTTCGGTAACACACCCGCTCCAGTCTGTGCCAAGGCCCTGCTTTCCCAGATAAAATTGTATGCTGGCAGAATGATGTATGTAGTCATATAATTTTTATTGCTACCACTTTATCGGCTCTTCCTGGCGGTTCAGTTTTTTGCCTTGTTGCTTCCTTTCTTGTTCCTATTACTCTTTAATTACCAGACACAGCCTGGTATGACGGCATGAGGGAGTGGGCACGCTGGGCAAAAAAAACTGCTCCCGACCCGCCCACTCGCCCTGCTCAAGCTCTGTCCTAAATTAGCTGCATACTGGCGAGACCACAACACTCCATGCATTATTCACCACACAGAGATTTATGGAAAAATTCTCATGCACACATCCATCACAGGGCAGATCGGCATACCTTGTTAGGATCAGAATACGGTTCATTTGCATCAGAACATTTCTGCTTTCCTATAAAATGTCTGGCCTGAGCCCTGGACTTCCATGTCATTTTACAGTACAGGGTACCTCGACTGTGCCAGCCAACAATATAGTGCACTGAAGCTGACACAGGCTGTCCTGTTTCTGTTGACAGCAGAATAATAGATGTCAGTATTTAGTATGTGTGCATACTGTAGGTGATTCAAGGACATCATTTTTTGTGTATGTAATCCCATCAGACTACAGTATAATCCATTAAAAATGATGCTTTAAAATGAAAGAAGGATTTTACTGACAAGACAGGCAATAATACTAATGAACAAGAGGAGTAGGTGGAAGTGGAAGTGCTCAGCAGTTATATTCTTGACATAACTATAGTGTTCTCATGTACACTGTGTGTAGACCATGTCATTTTGAATTTTCTTTTGGGGGGGGCTGCAATGTATTATTGCGATGGGACAAAAGATGGCTTTCATCTGCTTTGTTGATTTCACCTTCACAGCTCCCATTTTGGGAGATAATGAGGGAACATTAGCTTTGCAAATTGGGGCAAAATTGCATTTGCTATGTCATTTTTATAATCACTGCCATTACCAATAATTGCTGCAGTCACATTGAAATGTGTGATGCCGCTGAAAAGGTCCAGGAAAATGGGTGGTCCTCCTTTTCTGCAGCAGTCTATTCCCTGGGTGAAATGCTCCCCCTAGTGACACAAAGAAGGACTGCATAATCACCCTAACAGTACTGCCTCTGTCATTTTCCAGTCCTCTTTGTAAAGGCGGATGAATATTCTGCCCCATGCATTTTTGTCTTTTATTAATCCTACATAAATCCTTGAATTACAATTGAACGATTCCATCTGCATAATCTGGTTTCCTTCTTTTGCTGTGTTTATCTGTTAACCACACAGACGGTTATTGCGGGAATCTTCTCTCTCCTGCTGGAGCCCATATTCAATTCCCTGCTTTGTAATTCAAAGTGTGCAGAGATTTTCATTTAAGAAGCTGTTCACGTGACCGCTAGTCCAGAGAGATAAGCACGTTATAGCTGGGCAATTTAAATAGGAGTGCCGGTGCTGGGATCCCTAGTCAGGGGTCTTGCTGGGATGTGAGGCGCTTGAGGCATGATTGAAATTGTATACATTCGCATCGGTTTATTTTCAGCAGAGCCATTAAAATGCTTGAGCAGGCAACACTCCACATTCATCACCAACTCACTCTTCTCTGTAATGCAAAAAAGCATTTCTTTATTTTGTTGCAGGAAAACTTGTTTTAGGTAATTATGGCCAAGAAACATTGAAAGACCCTGAGTTTTGGTGTTACAGGGGCTCAAAGAAATCAATGCTGGATGACTTCCCAAACCCAAAAAAACAGTGAGAGTTTGCTATAATACAGCACCACAAAATCGTTCCCCTTTTATGACCAAAGAAAAGCAATGACTGTGAAACTGAGACCAACAAGTGACTTTCTGTAGTCATTGCTAAATAAACAAAGCTGCTTTACTGTGTGCCAACATAGCTGTCATGGACAACAAAGGCACCCCAAGTGTGGCTCAGCTTTCTCCATTGTAAGGGTCTGCTCAGTCTACGTGAACATAATCAGTTACCTTCCCCAGTCTGTGTTTGGATAATAACTTACCTTTTCCAGTTTGTATGTGGGCTATCACTTACCCTCTGCAGCTGAGAAAAACTATACAACACCAGATTTTTTCCCTGTCCCTTCTTTGTTTTGACCAGGCCTTTTACCACAGTGCAGTTGTCCCTAACCAGTTCTAACAAGGTCAAGCCTATTTAATGTCAGCCAGTTGTTTTCCATCTATGTGGAACATCTCTGAAAGACCTGGTGTGTGTGTGTGTGTGTGTGTGTGTGTGTGTGTGTGTGTGTGTGTGTGTGTGTGTGTGTGTGTGTGTGTGTGTGTGTGTGTGTGTGTGTGTGTGTGTGTGTGTGGTGCGGGATGGAAAATGGAGGGGTCATTTATAGGTTTGGTTTCAGGGAGTATTGAAAAACTACAGTTTTAACTCAGGAACAAGCATTTCCAGGTATCAGTGTATCTTCATTGCATGCATAGAAGATTCTGGATATAGTTACTTTCTAATTCAGTATGCGCTGCCAAAGCAGAGGAGTTCATAAAACTTTGGACCAGACTGTTTTCACATCAAACTTTCAGTTGCATTTCGTCTTGCAGTTATGTTCGATTTTGTTCTAAAATAATGATTACAGAGGGACTTACATCCTGATCTGCTTTGTGTCAGCGTTGTCAGCTTCGCCTTCCATGGATTTCTTTCGTCCTCACTGAAATTCTGTTTTATAATCCTTCAGTGATTAGATATTGACTTGGACTGGTACTCCCACAATGCCCAGAATCCCTCCAATGCTCAGAACAGGACCATGTTTCTTATCAACTGGCTCCAATTGTCAAGACAGACGTTCAGTGTTCCAAAGTTAATGATATTAACCAGCTGTTTGGAAAGCCTTGGATCCTAATCCTGTTGAAATTGAGTCAAACTTTACTTCTGAAGTTACAGCAGGAACTCAAACAAACATGTTTATTGACCTTTTTTGATCTGATTCACTACATTGTATGTTTAATTCATTTTGATATATGTGATTTGTAAGATTTCATTAATAAACTGAATTCCAGAATGTATGTATTCCATTACTTACTAGAACAGTTAGACTTCAATAGATACAGCTGTCATAAAATAAAGCCATATGTCAGTGCTTATGTTCAGAGCCTCACTAGTATTAAATAACTCATTCGACTGGGCCAGAAAATGGTTTTGGCAAAGTTTGACACTTGGATAGAGGGACAAGTAACCACTCTCCTGGGAGCATCATGTGTAACTGTGATATTTTACCCTTCCATAAGAAATAAAGTGACATATTTATTTGAAGTCATTCTCTGCTGTATTTGGCCAATGTAAATAAAAGCCTGGTTTGAGCATGTTACAGCAATTCCTGCAAATGAGTAAAAGTAATATTTTAAATTTAGATTCCTGTTACATCATCGTTCTCCACTGAATTTTGCAGTGTTTTTAATTTGAACAATAGTAATAATAACAATTGATGGCAATTATGAAGTGTGTTTAATCTCAAAGCACTTTGCATTGACAGGGTAAACTCTAATCAACCACCACCCGTGTGTAGTGCTTAACTAGCTACTCAGTTGCGCATTTTATAACTTTCTCTCTAACTAATAATTAAATAACTCTCTAACAAGATTATTTTTAATCATGCAGAGCATTTTCTGCAGTAGCCAAAACCAATATGTATATTACGTATACAGACAAATCATTAATATATATTGAGGACATATTTATCCATAATGCAGTCTTTCACTTTCACGTATGTACTGGGGTCATGTGGATTCGGTTAAGATTGGTTAAGGTCGAGACAAGAAATATCACATGCACACAAAGGGTTAGAGGGAACAGTTTATACAAATCAAAATACTGTGCACTTTTAATCATTCACGTGATCTGTCCAGTATTCATAGACGAGTGCATTCAGCTTTCTATACTTGGCATAAAAGTCTTTCAAAACAAAAGACAGCAAATGGCCTGTTTCTATGGCACATATAAATGATCCCTTTAAATGTCCAGCACTGAATGACTCACTTTTGTTTTTCACTTCAGTTTCCTCACAGGTTATTATTTATGGGTGAACAGTCTTAGACTTCGTCTGCTCTCCATGTTTAAGGAACAGCTAATGGATTTATATTACTTCAGGCAAAAATGTTTTATAGAAAATTTGACTGATGAGTCAATATAGACTAAAATACCTGGAAGTTCAGTTAAACTCTTCAGGTTGCATGCACAGTAAAATACTAAGAGACCTGTCATAATCATTTGGCAAAACTAATCAAGTAAGTAAAATAGTATTTGGTATTTGAATTGAATATTAAACACACACAAACACATTTACAATAATTATATGCAAATGGACCATGATAATAAACATGATAATTTGGAGATTAAGATTTCAATGAGTGGATTCTCATAATTCTTTGAAAATGTATATATTTATTGAAATGGGCTAGCATTGTATATCATTTATTAAATAGCATCACAAAATTTCCCTTTGCAAGAAAAATTTCCCTTTGGCTGGGAAATGGAGCTCAAGTTCTCTAAGTTCTCTACATGCAGCGACATTGAAACTATATATATCTGATTTGGCAATTTGGGTTTGAATCATTGTGATTCATAATGCAGAATCTTTAAGTTAATGTATCACAATGCAATAAACAGAGTAATACCAGACCCATTTATATTCTTTTTTCATTGTTATTAAATATCTATCAGTGTGTTATGATGAATTGCTTGCATTCTAATACTTTCTCTGCTGAAATGAAGATTTTTCAAAAGCTCCTTATGAAGATGGGAAAGGAATGGGCCTTCCTAATGGTTCCATTAGGTCTATTCAGTGCTCTGTGCAGTTTTTGTCTATGGTCTGACAAAACCGATACTCTGAACCTGCAATAATGGGAACATATTCATCTTTCTAAGGCCCTGTCACTTGAATAGAAATCAGACCCATGGACAACATTATAACATTGACAAATAGTTCAGTGGAATTTGCTTGTTAACTTGTCACTCTTATTTATCGTCTTGTATCCTGCAGGTGACAAAGAGAATTGAATCTGAATGAAATGTTGATATGTTGGCTATCCACAAATTATATTTTGTCACTTCACATGTAAAATGATGGGCTTTATTGGGATTCATCATACACACATCCTTGATTGCTATTTCACAGCAGTGTTCAACACCAGTGTGTTTGAGCAGGGTTTCTGGCTCAAATTGTCCTGATGTGGCCCCAAGAGTAAACATTTGTGATGAGTTCCAAACCAACTTCTAGACCCTCCCCTAGAGCTTAGCTAATCTAAGCAGAGATGTGTTGTTATGATGTTCACCTGATGCAAAATGAGAGGGCTTTTCAGCATAGTACAGAGTCACAGAAAAGGCCCAAATGGGACACCTTTTCCATTGACAAAATAAAATAACAAGGCAGACCCTCAGCTGATTTCAGTGCTTTATGATTGCTCATGAGCATGGGATTGCATGTCCTCTCACAGCATCCTTCAGTTGCCATCTGACCTCTTGCTTCTTATACAGCATGCAGGTGCCATGCACAAAGAAAATGATCTTGGGATACCACTGCAAGAGTCAGTGAGTGTTTTGGATTATGCCAGCCACTAAGCCGTTGCTGATATTTGGTCACTTACAGCTAGGATGTTGTTGAACGTATTAGTTTTATGTGGACATTCAAATCTAAATGTAGGGTTTAGGTCATGGTTTAGTGCCAATGTTTACAATGCATTGAAGACATTTAGGCAGATTTTGCTGTGCTAAATTACACTTTCCATTACATACATAGAGCAATATTAATACTCCATAATAAGTCATAGAACTGGCCATTGATGGACATTTATGCCATAACTGACCAGTTAAAAATGACATTGTTCTTACTTCTTCAGTTCTTTTGTTAGTATCAGCCCACTAACCATTTGAGCCGCTTGGACTGGATGTGTAAAAATGCCAAAATGGATTCAGACACACGCTTTTGATCAGTGTTGCAGCCCACTGTAACTGCAACCACAACTGACAACTGTATCTCTGTTGCCAAAACAGAGTCCAGGAAGTTCACTCCAGGCTAATCAGATCAGTGAAAGTGTAGATTTGAAATTTCAGATGTGGAATGAGAGGTGAGAGGACTCTGCTGGAATGGATGAAATGTCTGAATCCGAAGGGAAATGTACCCTTCAAAACTCCCTCAGACACTGTGTTGCCTCATCACACAACATTTTACAGGCTTATTTCAGCTTTGACTCTCACGCTGTCAAGTGTGAAATGAAGCGCTGCATGTTGAGTGGAATCAGTCTGTAAGTCATGGAGTTGTGT
This sequence comes from Albula goreensis, assembly GCA_022829145.1. Taxonomy (NCBI): domain Eukaryota; kingdom Metazoa; phylum Chordata; class Actinopteri; order Albuliformes; family Albulidae; genus Albula; species Albula goreensis. The sequence continues at coordinate 15,011,872 of CM040749.1, read as the reverse complement.
GGATTATGGAGTGAAATGCTCTGCGCTTACAGCCTGCTGGCACACTCTCTGTGAGAGTCCCAAAACTGACAGATACTGTGACAGATTGCTCACTTTTTGCATCTGATCCACTGTCAACCATCATGCCAGCAGTAATCTGCAGTCTTGCTCCATAAAGTACCATGATCCTCTAGGGCCCTTGGGAGAAAAATCAGTCTGAACCTTGAATCATTTGTTTATCAGAAATGGCTGTTTTACAAATAGACATTATCAAATTATGTCTATTTTTATGTCTATATCTATCAAACGAATCAATGATTCTATTTAACATAAATATTTCTGGGAATACCTTTCTAAACACAATTCTCTATCAATATATGAAAAATAGGTTCCCTTCAGTTATTTGTATAGCTTTGCACATCTGTAGTGAGCTTTCCATTGGAATGTTAATGGTTTACCACTGGTTTATCTACTACAGAGGACTATTTTCAAGTTATCCAGGGTATTGTAGAGTCCCAAGTACCCAGATGTTCTTCATGCATTTCACCTACTCTTGCAGTAGACAATTGGTATTACTTTGCAGATGAAGTGGAGATTTGAGGCATTATGTGTCACAAAATAAATTCAATTATCAGGCTCTTTTTTTAGCATGCAAATATACTATGATTTCAGGCAAGTCCAACCTTGCTTCCAGTGAAACAGTGGCATAAATATCAAGAACTGCAAATGTATTTATCCAAATGAAATCCATGATTATTAGCATGAAATGTAATTTAAATGGATAATTAGCATGAATTTAAATGTGCAGGGAAATGTACACATTTTGATGGATGGATAAAAATGTTGTTTGAACAGTATTACAACTGCATTGGAAAATAAAGTTTTTTCATCAAGAGGTTTATTTAATGAAGAGGGTTGATTTAGGAATTATCTACTTTTATCTACTGATGATAAGGACTGTATGCAAGCTAAAATAACATTTTGCACATTTATGAATTACAGTAGAGTCTCATATTTTGTCTCACACCATAGCTTTCTGGTTCTGCATTTTAATTTCTTCAAAAAAGGGAACATTATTACACATGTGATCATGGCTTTCTGTGGGTGCTAGAGGAGCAGTGAAAATAGCTGAATGAAGAACAAATTCCATATGACAACTGCACTGCAATGACAGTGTCATTACTGATGTTTGGCAGTTTTGTTTTGTTGGCATGTGAGAATTTGAAATAATCACAAGAAAAAATGTTAGAGCAAACAGAGCTCTGAGACTAACCCCTGCCAGTAAAATGTATTTCAGGTCCACTGTCCAAGCAATGACTTTATTGAAGCAATTATGAGCTGAGGTGAGAGGAGAGCTCGGCCATCCCCCACAGTAAGTCTTGCACATGAGGCAATTAGTTCTCTTCACATCACTAATGGAGTTCACCACACTGTGATACAAACCAGTTAGCCTTTTTTCCGAATCTTTTCCCCACATCATCTGTTCTGTGGAGATTAATGACGCATCATCCATTCTTACAAATAAAAGTTTATTTAGGAGCAACTACAGAACACAGTTAGAAGCATGGTAGCTCTTTGAATTGCAAAGCAATGGTATTCATCATTTGTTGACATTTATTTTTCCCCTGTTTGCTGATTTTTTTTCAAGGTATCTGACTCAGCTGACTAATGCTAATGAATATCAATGGGAGTCACTTTGGAAAAGGGCTATTTATGTCTTATTTCCTCCAGCAGCTCTTTTCCCTATGTTAAATTCTTCTGTATGTATTGATAAACAGCAGTTAATTTGCAATAAATTAATTCAATTTGTCATTCTTCTCCATTGGATATTTTCTGTACACCAAACTGTGAGAAATATCAATTTTAAGATCACCAGGATCAGAAAAATATATTTAAAAACCAAACACAGCTGTTCTGTCAACTACCTTATTATACTTACTCAGAATGTCCATACTGATATTGTCAATTAATAAATTAAATAATAAAAGTTATTAATTAAAAGTTGAAAGTGGATGTCTGTGATGCATATTTTTCCGGATTCATCTGGATGCAACTAAGACTTGAAGAACAGTCAACCCGTCTTGTCTGCAGGTTTGGCATCCATGGTTTTGACCAACCGCGGTTTGAAAATATATATTCAAAAAAAGCAAGAATTGGGGTTTAGGTGAGTATTAACAATGAGTGAGAAAGAGAGAGAGGATTTTCACATTTTAATTTTGTGTGTTACTAATCTTTTTCTTTTTCAGATGTTCTATTGTATGTTATTAATGTACTGTATGTATGTTGGTGTACAGTATTACTGTACAGTAAATTGTATTCCTATGGTGGCATACAGTATGCTAGAATACTGTAGTCAGTATGATTTATGGGGGCTTTAGCAGTTCTTTGCAGTAAATATTGGTTTTCAAGTGGGGTTTCAAGTTATTAACAAGCATAGGGTAAGTGTCCTGTGAATCTGTGGTTTTTGCACATCTGCGGGGGTCCTGGATCCATATACCTGCAGATAAGGTGGGCCGACAGTATTTCTGTTTGAATGGTTCCAGGGTAAACGTAGTCTATGATATCCTGCCAAAGTACAACATAAAACCTGAGCTTTGTTGTCCAGTTTGTATACTCTTTTTTATGTATATGCTACAATGCAATTTTCACATTCAGTTCAATTACACTTACTGAAAATAAAATTAAATTACATTTAGTATTAATTACAACTACACCCGAAGAAATCATGCAGTTTTCCATGAACATGTTCTGTAAATTAATATTTATGATTTAGGACTTTACTTCACAATGCATTTATAAAACCAAAAACCTTAAAAGACAGAAAAAAGGACAAAGCTTACTGCTGGTCTTCAGAAAGGTACAAAGTGTGTCTTGCCGTTATCAAAACCCAGGCAGGACCAGATAAATGTACTCCCAATTTAGAGAGCATGAATTACTGTTGTTATGGTGATGAGCACTTGCAAGAGAATCAATGGCTTCCTGGTGGGTTGATTGCAGGCCATTATGTTATTTGCACCGACATTATTGTTTTAATCTGTGCGGACATGTTACCATGGTACCATGGGTGGACAAAGCTGCCCAGACTTGGGCTGGATTGTTATTGCCTGGTTTACTATGGCCTCCCACCTGGGCAGTGGAGTCCTTAATCACGCATGAACGCCAAAGGCCTCTGGAACAGAACCCACCACATTCAGGGCTGCAGTCAGATAAACAGAGTATTATGAGAATTATGCTGTTCTAAAACTCATTCTGTTGAACAAAGCCAAATAAAATGGTGGCATATAATATGACAATGTGATTTGATCGGGGTGGTTATATTTCTTTTTTCTATCATTTCTCTTATTACTCTGTTTCAGGTGTGCTGTCCATCTCTTTCCTTATTTTTAGTGATTATTTATTTTATCGAGTCAGGGGAAAAAAACAAATTTGGCTCCATCCTGCCTGCAAAGAAGTGAAAGGATCTATGTTTACACTGAGCATAATCTCTTTTTGTGTGAGCCCTGGAGAAGGCAGGCAGACCCCTCCAGTGCACACCACCATTTGGCAGGCTGTAATTTAGCTTTTTCTCTTGCCCTGGCTCCCATGGCAACTCTATCTGCTGAGTAGCCAGACGAGTGTTGTGAAATTGTTCAAGGGCTCCTGTAATTGGTTCCAGGTTAGACTATGAACATGCACTCCAGCTGTATTCTGCAGCATTACTGTAGCACATCTTTTGGTACATGCTATTTATTCACATACACAGGGAAAATTGTTATTTTTCAATGCTATGGGTACCAATCATCATTTACATATAATAATAATAATAATAATAATAATAATAATAATAATAATAATAAATGTTAACCTTACCACAATTAATTTAAGCTGCCTCAACTGAGCTCTGATCAGTGTCTCTTGCTGCCTGCAGTCTGCTGAGACACAGATGGCTGTGGACAAGAGAAAAGCCCCAACAGGACTGGGTATCAGAGTGGTGGAACTGAAGAGCATCAGGGCCACTGGAAGGCAGTGCAGGTACCTCCCTCTCCTCCTGGATGGATCTAAACTCACTCAGATGATGCACCATGAAACCATTCATGGTTCACTCTTTTTTTCAAATATAAGAAAGAAACAGACATAGAACATTATATGTCTTGGCAACAGACATACAGAATAATTTTTATGAGTTTCCAAGATGTGGAACCAAATTTTATGTTATTTTAGTAAAATTATTATTATTGTTATTATTATTACTATTATTACTATCATTGTTATTAGTAGTTGTAGTGTTAGTATTTGTGTTATTGCTATAAATGCAAATTGATGACCTTGTTATTTTTGCATTAAATGCATTTTCTCATTTTCATCTTAAAATAATATAAATGTTGGTACCAGCAGTCATTGAGCATCATGTAGGCTTCCACCTACATGTGTTACAGTCCAACAGTGCCACCTGTGGGACAGTGAGGAGATGTAAATGCATTAGTTCTCTACACAATGCTTTCTGTGTGAGAATGGCACTTTTCCCAGAGGGCTCCTCAAAACAAGTCAAACCAGGTTTTAAAAGCTAAGACATACAAATACAATGGTCTACTGTGTGAAAGTCTTCATTCCCAGAGGAATGGAGCTCTTGAGTGCTTGATTCTAATGATATCAAAATTCCTCAGCACAGAATAAATGTGTGGTATTGCTGCAATACATCTCATAAGACAGATCTTAAAACCATTGACACACACGCACAGGCATAAGGCCATGTACTTTCCTGTTTTTCATTAAATTCATGTCATTCATTTTGGCTTGTTAGCACATTTTTAATCAGAAACTTAAATCTGAGTGCAATTCAACAATACTTATCATACCAATAATTCATTCCTTTTGTTAAACACTATCCCACGCAAGGAGCTAAAAGTTAAGACCTATATAAAAACAACAGAACCTAAACACTCAACTCAATCTTAAACTAAAATTAACTGACATGTCATTTTTTTGTTTTGTTTTAAAGTCCCAGCATTGATATAATTCCTTATGTTGCTTAGATTCGAAAGACATTCCTCTCATTCTTGTTCTTTCTAGTAGAAGAACACATTGAACTCACACCACCTTCTGTAAAGTCATGTTGAATGGCTAACTACATTAGCACCAGGGTCCATATCTTAATTAGGTGACTTGCATGAAGCTACCTGTCAAGTAAAGAAAGCAATATTAAAGCATGGTCATAGTCAAGCTTTACAGATTGAAGTCTGAAAATAATATTTGTACCTCAGCAGATGGGAATTGAAGGCATAGAATAGTGCCACTGAGTTATTTGCTGTGTGAAAACCTTTTGATGCATTTACTTCAGGCATGTGGAACTACTGCAGCACACTCCTGAACTCCTTAGACAAACAGGAAAGCCAGAGGAAATGAAACCTGGAAACTATGTGTGGAGAATATTCCACAATCCAGGGAATGAACACCGGGAACCATTGTTTTTCTTGATAAGTGCACACCAAAATGTACTCGTGCCCCATTACATAATGGCAGGATGTGCTGAACCTGTGCCAGGGCACTTTGGGGATGTTAACAGCAGTACTTTATGTGGTTACAGAGATGTGTTTAAGATGGAGGTCTGCAACCTGCATAATCACCCACCTCTGCAGACAGCTCCACTCTCCTTCATTTTCACAGGCAGCTCCAATTTTTTTTTTTCAATCAGGCATTAGAGGCAAACAATATCTCAGAGCTGCCATGTTACTGCAGAGGGTGTAGTTGTAACTGTAAAGTTACCTCTAGAAAAAGACATTGTATAAATTAAGACTTTTTCTGCATTAAAAAAGGAACATTGCATTAACAAGTCCATGGCATACATTTCACCACCTCGAACGCAGGAACACAGATGCACTTTAAGATATAATTGTAGAGTTTATGGAAGCATTAGCTATCACTGCATGAATTATTAAGCCACAACTGTGCGGCTAAACTGGTAACTGAAAATGTGGGTGGGGGTGAGGGGCAGAGGAGGGGCTGGGGAGGGGGTAAACTAGCCTTGCTACTTGGGAGCAGAGCCTTGCCCTAGCCTGCTGGTGACAGATGGAAGGATGGTTTCAATTAATATGGCCACCCCTCTCCCTCCCGAGGCCCCACTGTGCTCATAGCTGGACGTTGGCACATCTTAAAAATGGCGACCTCCTCTCTCGGTCTCCTCAGAATCCGGCGCCAGCGGCAAGCGCAAGAGCAGGCAGAGGGAAAACAGCTTTGGTTCCCCTGTCTGCGCCTGCCTCACCCCCCTCCCCCCCACCGGCCTGCTTTATTCTGATCAGCTCCGCGCCTCTTATCGCTCCCTGCCAGATGCGCGTCTGGCGAGAGGCTCAGTAATTAGGTGGCGAGATCTCAGTCTCCGATCACTTTGGTGCCTTATCAGCCCTGACACCAATCTCCTTGAGTGACATTCCGCCCAAACAATTATATAAACTCGGCCTGGGATCCGTGCGGAAAGTCAATTCTGTGAGAAGATGAAGAAGAAGGAAAAAAAGATTTAGAGCTACTGAACGCTGAGGGCAACTGTTTCTCTTTTCTTTTCTTTTTTTATTTAATTAAAAAAGAGAGCTGCTTAACCACAAAAAGATAGCAGGGTTTGTTTTAATGTTTTGGCTGAGATCCTTGGCCGGACTACTGAAATTTAAGTCTGTGCAGAACAGTGGGAAGAGATAGCCTGCGCTCTGAGGTGCATGAGAAAACTGTAAAGTGCATCAAATTGTATTCTCAAGGACCTCTGCAGTGCCTTGTAGTGGGGGGTTTAGCTGGGGTGTAAGTAACTCACACCTTAGCTGCCATAGTCCTTGTTATTTGACAATCTCTTTGACCATGCCAATGCCCCACCCCCAACATTCATCTGACCCAAGTTTAAGAAGAAAATCTCTTTTGCATGGTAGAGATGAGCTATGTACACATTACCAGCCAGCATTTCTCATCCACTGGATGTGGGTTCAAATCTCTGGTTTGTGTAATAGTACACAGATTAACAATATCTGGTATAGAGATACCAAGAGCCTTTAAAAGCATGTGTCAGAATATAAAAGCTCAAGTAGTTGAGGTGGTCAAGCTGATATTATTCAATATTAGTATTCTAACAAATATCTGTTGTGTAATATTTTTACACATTTAATTTTTGGTGCAACATTTGTTGATACACCAGGTTTCCATTGAATGTAGAATAGTACAGTCAATAATCTGAAGAAATGTATGTTATTTTTACAGGTAATTATTTTTAATTCATAGAATATTTGGCAGTTTTTATAACAGAAAGCTTCCCTTCAATTGTTGTCTACTGTTGTTTTAACATAAACATTAATCACATATTAATGAAGTTCATGTCATTCGATGGAAATGCTGAATAAGTCATATTTGAATAGACACATGATTATTCCTATTCACCTTGAGGTACACCTCCTAACGTTCAGGTACACCTTAACACATGCCAGTACTAATCTCTGCCAGATCTTTTTTTGATTTGGTGTGCAACATAGCCAAACACAAGCATATATTTTCACCCATATTTACAATGTTTCTAATGATTACTTGTGTTTCTGAAGTCACCTCCTTCCCACTCACACCTACATAGACATCTCCAAAGTACTCCTTTGTAGATGTACATGTTTTGCATGTAAATAGAAACATTTTTAGACAATAAAGAAAATGCAGGAAATACAAGGCAATCCAGATGAATAAGATGTAACTACAATACAGGGTACAAAAATGGAACCATGAGTCATTGGATGGCAGACGGAGATGTGTGTATGACTCAACTGTGCTTTGACCAGCTATGGTATAAACAAATATTGCATATTCATAATCTGCCAGTTAGCTAGCTCTGCTTTTATACCAACTATTTTTTTCACTAACTTTTGCAATTGGGAGGAAAGGCAAAAATGGTTATTCTTTTTGCCATTTTATTTCTAAAAATTATCTGTATCTATTCCTGGAGAATACACCTCTTAAATTATGTAGATTTATTCAATTTTCCTTTCCCCAGACACTGATCACAGTACGACCAACTCTAGCGGGCATTTATATTTATAACAAACTATCATCAAAGTGCCTTGGTAAGGGAGACCACTTGAGGTTTGAGCACCCTTCCTTCATTACCATAGTCAGACAATGGGATGATCCTCTATCACCTAAAGGCATGGGTTATTTTAATGTTATACTGTTCACATACCTTAAGCTTACTTGCTTATCATCAATCCTCCAAAAGCTTTGAAGTGATGCATTTACAGAATAACTGTTCATATAATTTGGTGACATAGAATAAGGTTTCCACAGTCACAAATTTGTCTCTAAAATGGTTATGATCTTTGAAAAAGGAAAGGAATTTCTAACCATAACTCATTTATGCAAATAATAACTAAGTAATTCATATGTAAATACAGTTCTCTTTACACTAAATGCAGTACCTGACTGTCTGCTAATTGACACTGATTGCCATTGCCCACAGTCAGGCAACTTAGGATCCCCCATTGGATTGTTAACTTTAAGACAATTATCTGCAACAGGGAAACAGGGAAAACTGCTCTAATTCCTCTACCGAAGCCCTGAAAGACATGAGACACCTTTTCACTTTTCTAACAACATATGTTTGTCAACAGTGAAGTGAAATTTGAGATCAGAACAAAATATCTCTGGAGAGATATTCCATAATTATTACTGAATCTACAGAAAAGATAGAATACTGCAATAACTGTAATTTGCATATCAAATATATTTCAAACATTCAACGCTATATTAATTTAGGGGAAATAGGAGAATACAATTATTGTTCTGAGATGGATACAAACAAGAGAAACAATCATTTAGCACATGCAAACTTAAGCAGAGGCTTATCTTGCCTCTGCAGGGTAATGTGCTTTTGTCATCTCATATGTCTTTCTCCAACAAGCACACATTGACAATTAAGGCATCCCATTAAAATTGGGGTTGGCTAATTTGAAAGCAAATCTATACATATTGGTTTAATTGTGGGAGGCCACACTGTGAAGGAAAGGTCAGCAGACAGGATGTTGTTTGTGCAGTGACAGACTCATTCAAACATGCATAGAAATCCAGACAGACAGAAATAGATGATGCTAGGAGGACACCATCAGGTAAAAATCATATGCCTCAATTCATCATTCACCCAATCAGCTGAACTGGCTTCTTTCTCAAAAAGCATTTCAGTTTAATCTATTAAACAATTAATCCATTTACAGCTCTCACTGTGCACACCTTGGAGTTTGTAATTTACCTTCCACCAAAGCAGGATCAGAAATATCTGTGTGAAAATGGACTATTATTTTTTAATGACTTATTAGAGGTGCTATATTGTCTAGTTACAGCAGTCCAATTAATAATGAAGCTTTTAAAATAAGATTAAAAGAGTTCAGATTAAATACCTATAATATGCTTTCAGATATTTACAATTCCATAAAGTATTATTGTTATCCATGCTTTGTATGGTTTAGCAAGGGGTTCACATCTGGTTCAGTGTAGATAGAGTTTGCATCCTGTCTCTACCTCCCAGCAGACTTTTTGTCAGCACTCTGGTTTTTTCTCATGGCACAGAAACACACTAAATTAATTACCAGTGCTAAATTGAACCATTTGTGTATGTCCTGAGATGGATTGGTGCCTTGTTTAAGGTATAGCCTTTGCTTCCAGTTTTTACTGCTGGCTTCAACATTGACTCACCTTCACCCTCAAATAATGTGGTGCAGTGCTGAAAGAAGTAATCCTGTAATTTAGAGATTGCAAGCTCAAATCCCAGGTGGGGCCCTATGGTGAAACTCAAGTTAAGCAAGGTATTTAACTTAAATTGTTTCAGCCAGTACCCAACTGTTGGAAAGGAAATGTCAAAAAAGATGCATGCAATTTCAGTTGTTCAGGATAATAGTGTCTGATAAAAATAAATGCTTTCTGAAAATGTATTGACTATTTCATTAATGTATGAATGTGTCCTCAAGGTTTTAATGTGATATCAGTTAATGTACAATGTGGAGAACTGTAAATGTGTCAGAACAACAGATAATTCATTCCCATTCCACTCACGTTAAGCTTTGTATGGTACATAAATCAATAAGTGACAATATGTTTACTTGTGAAACCATTTTTGTTTCAAGTACAGGTAACTCCTTAAAGTCAACGATTGGGTGGCCTATACAACAAACAAATGTATAACCCTAAATATAGTTGATTTTAGAGCAATTTTAATTTAGTTGACAAAAACTGTGACGAAAAATGTTTGTTTTACCATTTTCATCAACAAATAGTAATGAGATGATGATGTGAGAGACAGATGAATGGACAAGCAATTTAGCTATGATAGGCCTATATTTTTTCATCTAACTACATGCATGCACACTATTTGCAAGATATGCACATACATGTATTACATGCTTATGATTGGTTGATACATACTGGTAGTGTTGCCCAGCCAATACCCCCCCGCTCTGATAATCAAATGTTAAACATTTTAACTACCATTAACTTAGCAACTAAATCATGGATACTCTCAGAAGAAGAAAAAGAACAGATTTTTGGACACATTTTTGCTATAAAACAACAGAAAATAAAACACATTGCAAACAATGTAGCTGCAAAATCAGTGGGGAAAATACCACAGACCTCAGGAGGCTTTGGAAGGCACACCACCGGGAAATATTTGAAAAGGTAAGTTAGACTTCTATCAGAATCAGCTTAAAGGCTTAACTTGTTAGCTAGAAGCAGCTACCTTTTCTTGTTCACTTGACTTGTTAATGTTAATTGTGCATACCGATAGGTTAGTTATCTGGGTGCAGAACTGAGGAAGTAGCATACCAAATCGAACATCCTGTACCTAACGATTCGGGACAAATGCATGTACCATTACACCCAAGTAGACAGCATACTTAGTAATGAGCAGGGCTCACTCTCGTACTTGTCATTCGGTATTAGCAATTTATAATGCTTATAACTAGGATATGCAATAATACAAGGATTAATGAAATAACTATAATTATTAAATTAAAAACGCAAAAAAAAGCAAGTCCTACCTACCTAACTAGCTATCTGCTTGCTTGTGTTTAGATCCCCCAATTTGCATCAGTTGAGAAGGTACTGGTTGTGCATTTTAAAATTCATCTTGATACCATTCAAACTTTTATTATAATTATTGTACAATATATGACTTTCTTGCCTTTTGTACAATATTAGATAATTTATTTGCTATTCTATCTGTTTGATTGTGTTTAGAACCCCAATCCCAAATCCTTTTTATGACTACCGAAGAAAACGTTTAAAATCCATCTGGATACCAATCAAAATTGTACTATTATTGTACAACTTCTGAACCACTGTACCTTTATAGAGGAGACTATGCCAATATGCAAATTGCACCAGATACAGGAGAGTGAATGTGAAATGTTAATAGCTGGCCTAACACGCCACTGCACTGTCCACGCAGTAAGTTAACCCCCGTTCCTTGATGCTGTGATTGAAGGAAATACACAGTGCAGAATCAGCCTCACTCAAATGAGTGTGATGCTTGTAGTAAAATCACTCAAGTCAATCAATATCTCTCAGCAGTGATTCATAAACAATTGCGCTGATTGCCAGTAATGTCATTCTCACAATTTGTTGGAGGTATTGTGACACATCGTAGATGAAAGCATTAATATATATAAGAAGACACCTATGTGTTAAAACTGATTGCTTGTGTGCATGTAAAACAATGTCTTTTTAAAGGTGTTAAATACCAAAGAGTAAAAGTCTGTAGCTGCAGAATGAATTCTTTAACATAACCTTTGACACCTCCTAAAAAGAGAACAATAATGATATATCATGAACCAGGAAATAAATCACACAACACATCAATCAATCGCTGACTGCCTTGGAGAACAGGTGTACGAGTATGATGATGACAGGTTAGCCACTAATTTGCATGATTTGAGGAATTGCTGGTAGGGAGCAGGGGTGCTGCTAGACTTGAGGCATGACTGGGGCACAGGCCTCCAGCACTCACATCCTCACACATGCAATTTATGATAAATGGCAAAAAAACAAGTTCTTTTTCATGAACATTTACTGGGACACGTGCCCTAGTAAATAGGGTCTGGTGACGCCCTTGGTAGGAAGGTAATACACAACACATAATTTCCTGACAAATTAACACCTAACCTGCATATTTTTAGTGCCAGATTTAGGGGGGTTTTCTCCCAATACAGCTAAAAGCAACAATCACAGCAAATCTGATGTAATGGCTTTAAGTCACGTGTACAGAATGTTCACTAAACTTTACATGTAAGTGCAAACAGTAGACACAATACCAAGATAACCCACACACTAACATTTCACTGTGATACTCAGAAAATTGTCCACAACCAATACATTTCATAAAACTAAACATTATCATTGATTGAAAGTGATCCATTTAAATAAATTACCATGAAGAAACACATCTCCCTGAACTACAGGAAAAAGAAACGTAGGTCATATTTAGGCATACAAGAAAAACTATGTAAGAATGCTAGCTTCAGAGTTGCAAGAGCTGCAAACGATGTTGCATGTGTATTGGTGTTTATGTTAATATTGCTGTATTTTTTTATTATTTTTATTTATTTTTTGCTTGCATAGAGCACTATGTCACTGTGGGGCTTGTTACGCATGATATATATTTGCAGGACATATTGACTGGCTGGGTTTTGTGTGACCAGAATATTTTTCGTATCTTTTACGTACATATTTTACCATACTCTAAATGATACTTTGTGGTTTCATGTTTTATGTTTACAGTTTAAACCACTTTGCTTGCAAACCACCAACTTGCTACACGTTCTAATTCTGAGGGATTGTCTTTAAATACATTGAAGGACAATAACTTTACAGCGTTGCGCTTCTGCGTCAAGGTTATGCTCCGAGTTTGTGGTCAATCGTTTGCAAACAGTGTACTAAGAACAGGTGAGCTCTACGTCACATGCTGGAAGGGTCCACACCCATGGAAAGGTTATTAGAGTTTATTTCCTCTGCTGTTTGGACCACTCCCTTGTTGAATCTGGAGCTTTGAGCCACTCCCATTTTTCTTGTCGACACCGCATCTGACAAATATCATTGGCTGTTGCAACTGGCGAGGGGCGTTTATTTCCGGGTGTTGCAGGGGCTGGATTTTCAGGTTTCTTGCCGTGGAATTTCAAGTGCCGAACCTAGGAGGAGGTGTTGAGTAGGTGTATACTTTCCATCGTATATACATGTTAATGTAGAACTCTTTAGCATTTCGCTATACTAATAAGTATGACCGAGAGCTCTGCAAACAAGCCGGCAAATGGGGATGTTTGTCACCGTGCTATAAACGGCGTAAAACCAGGGAGGAACGGTTTCGTGAAGAACCATTACCTTTACCAACAGCAGCAGCAAAAGTACTGCTACCCCGAGGAAAAGGTGAGGCCCTGTCACCAACGATACGGCTATTTGGTGGAAATTGGGAAGGGCTGGGAGTAGCTAACTTCGCTATGTATTTCCGGAAACATCCGAAGAGCACGGTGTATTGCTGCCTACCGTTATATCCTATTACAGTTAAGTACAAGAGCAAACCAATGTTTGAATTAGCTTGGATAGCCTGCTCACACTTCGATCCCCCAAAAAAAAAAAAAAAAAAAAATATATATATATATATATTCAACTATCTAGTCCTGCCTTTCAAAGTCTCATTCATGTAGAGTGAGAGATCTGTCAAGATTTCTCACCAGTAGGAGAAAACTTATGTAACGTTATAGTTCACGTTAGAAAGCGGGATAGCCTTGTCTATCTACTAGACAATTTGACGTTAGTTGTCATATAAAAACAAGTCTGAGTTACGTTAGTGTTCGCGAGCTACCTGATGTGATTGAACAACCACTAAGACAATCCGCTTGATAGGTGTCATAATCTGTGGTTTGGTATTTAGCTTGTCTGGCATTCATACGATAATTAATTAATAACTCAGTTACTCATCCGCTGCTAACGTTATTCATGTAACGCTAATGTCAGCTTCACTGGGTGTGAGTTGTTAGCCAGCTAGGAAGCTATCACCATGTGCTTTGGATACAGTAACATTACCTGTTAAGATCGATAGGCTAGCTAAAACTGATATTGCGAGCTAGTGATGTATGTAGGTTGCGTGATGACCAGTGTGGCTAAAGATATTGAACTGATTTTATTTGATGTGCATTATACACTTGATATTATAAACTTAAGATAGCCGAACAACATCGTCTCAAATATTATATCTGAGGTTACCTCAAACAGAAACGGATAACATATTACAGTTAGTTATGGTAGTGATGAGACCTTGGCTGGTTAAGCTAGTCCATTAAAGTAACGAATTATTGTCACTTAACCTAGTTAACCTGGTTGGCAAGCCATTGAATGTTTACTGGATCGGTCAAGTATCATTTTACAGTGTATTGGTCACACGGTTCAGGAATCCTAAAGCCACTCTTGATGACTGAGCTATCAAGACTCGTGGGGACAAGTGGAAAAATAATTTTACTTGCTTAGTTGACATTGGTTAATTCGTTATTTTTTACACTTTGGGTTTTGAATAGCCTGGACGGGGTATCAAGTTGTATTTGGCGATACAGCACGCTTTTATGTATTTTGTCACAATCCAATACTAGCGAAATGTGAGTTGGGAATTTATCATGATATCAAATAGTAGGAATACTTAACTTCTACACCAAAGAAAGTGGCAGGGGGACGAATTGAAGTTGTGGCCAGACACAGGAGGCTAGTCTGTGAACTCAGCAGCCCTTTTGACTTGCTCATTAAACAAGAAAAGAAAAACGTCCAGCTGACACCCTTTCCTTAAGAGAATCCATATATGTCTGCAGGGAACATTTTATGTCTCTGAACTGCTATTGCGCAGCCAGGAACAGCTGAGAATCCTCCCTATTGGAAATTAGAGGACACAAGAGCCCCAAATGCGTTAGCTGTTTTTGTTTGAGTCGTTTGAATAAACCAGTTTCTGAAATGCGTGATTGCCATTCAAAATCAATTATGAAGCTGTTTGCTCTTTGCACTTAGAGTTGCCATGGGTTTTTAGGCACCTAATTTGGTTTTATGAGTATAAGAACGTTTGCCTGTGTTTACTGACTTCATAGTGATGGCACTGAACTCAGGCTTGAAGGGATGTTCTCAAGTTTTGAAGTGATGTCACTCTTAGACACCAAGGTGTAGTCGGGCATAGTTAGCCATAAGGGGCTGCAAAGAAGTAGGCTTGAATGTTTTGCTTGATTTGGGAATTACAAGTTTATCAGCAGTATATTGACACCTTGTGCCAAAAATATTTGGCAGATACATGATAGTGGAAAATAATGAAATATGAACATGAATTTTGCATTATGTTAGCTTTTGAGACTTGATATTCAGTGGTAACCACAAAGCATTAAATCAAATGGAGATGACAAGACCTTCGCACACACCTGTTGTAGTCTAAGGTTTTGGCTAAAGGTACTGGTAAAAACTTGTTTTTCAGGTTTAAAGTTAGCCTAAGCAGGTTCATATTGTAGTCACTCTCACAAAAGGTCTCAGCAGTGTTGTGGTTCATGTTTTTCTTGATCATGTTCAGGTCCACCATGTCGCCTGTAATGGGGGATTGTATAGCAGGCCATTCAATGAATCATTCGAGGAAACTCCCATGCTGGTTGCTGTCCTAACATACATGGGCTATGGTATTCTCACAATCTTTGGATACCTCCGGGACTTCCTGAGAGAATGGAAAATCGAAAAATGCCACATTGCCAGAGAAAGAGAGGAACAAAAGGTAACTAATCTGATTCTTTTCTCCTTTGTTGCTCTTTGTTCTTTTTCTGTTTAAAAAAAAAAAGTTTTTTCTCGAAAGTAGCCTATTTACTGAAAAGGAAGGAAGGAAGTAGTACAGTGCAGAAAGAACACTGTATTTCATAATTTCTTGCGCAGTCATTAGGGATACTCTACTTTTGGAGAATGAAAACATGGCTGTGGAAAACATTGTTTTAGGTACAATTGAGTATGGGGGTAGTGATTTTTAAAGGAAGAGTCATTCACATGTAGGATTTCCTTTTGGTGTTGTCTGAAATTTCAGCTTTAGCACTGAAGTATTACAAACACTCAAGTACAAAGTCATGTCATGTATCAATTTTTAAATGATAAATGTTGGATGACAAACTGAAACATTACTTATGGAATGAAAGATTCTGTTAGCTTTCATAATCAACTGTGTACTTTCTTGCTGTAAGACCAATACTTTTTAAAGTATTATTTTCTGGAGAGTTAGGTAACTGTTTATAGAAATATTTTAACATTAGTTAATGTGGGATTTTAACCATGTACATCCATATTTTCCTGTAGGACTTTGTACCCCTTTATCAGGATTTTGAAAATTTTTACACTAGAAACTTATACATGCGAATTCGGGACAGCTGGAACCGACCCATCTGTAGTGTTCCAGGGGCCAAAGTAGACCTGGTGGAGCGAGTGTCCCATGACTACAACTGGACTTTTGAGTGAGTGACCATCTAGATTATTAAATATGAATATGATAAGGAAAAACCACCGCTGTATGGATGATGATATTCAAAATGTTAGTCCATGTCAATATATTGAAATAATGATTAAAAAGTGAATAACCATACAGTCCTTTTTATGTCAACATAAATGGCAAGAAGTAGAAAGAAATTCATGGAAATCAAGTGCATTCTTTTTTTATCTTTCCATTTTGTGAGAAGTCTATCAAACATTCAAGTGTTTGAACTGGTCTGTTTTGTAAAATAGCTATCTGTGGAACCTTTGAACAAGAATATTTTCAAAGCCTAAAGTGATAAGCAATATCAAAATAAAATAATGGTTTGATTGTTTTATGTTATGTGGTGTTCCTTATGCAACCAATGGATGCATCCAGGTATGTGAAATCATGTGATATGGTGTGTTGCCAGTAATGTTGTTCGTAATGTGAATGTGGCAACTACCGGGAGTTGGTAGAGAGGGAGAAGTCGACAGACCAAGTACTGAGTATTGGGACACACCCATAAAAACAAGGCAGATGTTAAATCTGGGATTTTTGGAAAACAGTTGGAGGCAGAGGGAGACTGTTACTGGAGTATATTGACAAATAACTTAAAAATTTGACCAATGACATTAGAGGATCGACACCGCAGAACTAGGCTGCCATAGGCCGCCAGTCATGACTGCCGATGTGCAGTTTGTCCACAGAGTTGTCACACACATAAAACCACATGACTTCTGCACATCAGGAAGCAAAGCCTGCTTCTGTGCACTGAGTGCTTGTCATCAGATGACATTGAGAGGTTTCTCCAATACCCAGTTTGGAGAAAACTATTACCCAGACAAATGTAATGTCTAGATTTTTAACAAAAGAATTGTGATACCTGATGTTTTCTTGTCATTAGTCTCCTCCCATCACTGGATATACAAATTTGGTACATGCATGTGGCATATGTATTTGAACAGAGCTATTCTTAGGGAGAATGTTCATAATGAATACACAAAGCAAATCTCCAAGTATGTAATGAAAATTATTTTTCCTTTCAGCTACACAGGAAGGGTAGTGAAAGATGTCATCAACATGGGCTCATACAATTACCTGGGCTTTGCTGAGAACACTGGGTTGTGTGCTGAAGCTGCTGCAGCAGTGACCACTAAGTATGGGGTGGGCGTGAGCAGCACAAGACAAGAGATGGGTAGGTCACCAATACACACAGACCACATAGAGAAAAGACCCAGGGAACACTTCAGATTATGACCTAAAATAAAACTGAATACCTTAGGGGCAAATTTGAATTTCAGTTTTTGACCTTGAATAAGTGCAAAGAACTTATCAAAGTCTGTTTCTTGGCATCCAGACCCAGCTTTTTGCATTTGATAAGCAAACAATTATGAATTGGCTGTGTTATTTTAAGATTACAAGTGGTAACCTGCCATTGCATGTTTTAAAAATATCTGTACCTTGTTTAATACTCTGTGCTCAGGTAATTTGGACAGGCACGAAGAAATGGAGAAGCTGGTAGCAAAATTCCTGGGAGTGGAGTCTGCCATGGCTTTTGGCATGGGTTTTGCAACCAACTCTATGAACATTCCAGCACTTACTGGCAAGGTATGAAGGACTCCCTGTGACACCAAGACAGTCTCTCCATTATTCTCTTATTACTGTCTACATCTTACTTTTGTTTTGTTCTGTACTGCCTCTCCCTGAAAATTGCTTTCAAAGATTGTAACTTATGTTGAAAATGTTTTGACCACCATGTCTCTGACTGTGTAATTGTAAAATATTGTTTTCATGAATTCCCAAGGGTATTTTTGATCATTTGGTTGCAAGCACAGAAAGGATAGACATTCATACACTTCCTGTACATACTATCTCCAGAAAAACTGTGTGTGCCTCAGTCGCCTTGGCGCCTGCACACAACCTCGAGACCTCAAGCCTGTATGAGAAGAGAAATAGATAAAGTTGAAATCTGTGCAGGAAACAGTATTGCCTCACAGAGTCACGGAGTACACTTTAATTATTTCAACTGCCCTTCCTGTTTCAGGGCAGAAGTCTCCATTGTGATGTTAAACACACAACTGCCAGCATTGATGGTGTTTTTCTGTTCCTGATTACATGCTGTTCGAATTAGATTTGCAATAGTTGTAGACCTGCAGGTGCTAAAATGCAGTTGCACCACATTTTATCCATGATATCCCTTATCTTTATTTAAGTAGCAATTCTCACTCAAGCCCTTTTTTATGCCGTAAAAGTTATTGTGTGACATTGCTTATGAAGAAGGAATTTCCATAACTAGCCTCACAGAAGCTGAAGTGTTATTAACCCCACCTGTTTGCTGGTTTAATTGATCTCTCTGGAATTATCAGAGAGGAAGCAGAAGCAGCATGGATCAGTGTCCACTTCTTTGGAAATCTTGCAAAATAACATCCGTGTACAACTATGTCACACCATTTGCATAGGACAGCCAGGTTAACATGGCTGAAGGATGAAATTGTGAGAATATGGACGCACTGTGCTTTATCTTTGTGCTTTTACATTGCTTGAGAGGAATATGATTTTGAAAAGTGAAATGGGGTTGTTCTGTACAGTTATGATGTTGCACTCTGCTAATGGTCACTAATTCAGTTTTAATGTAAAGAAAACAAATTAATTTCTTTTTTGATTTAGTTGTTTAACTTTCAGTGGAAAACAAATGTATCTTCCCCATTTTCTTTTTATTTTGAATTAAATATTGTAATTTGTTTGAATCTGTGATTTGTTTTCCAGCATGGGTAATTATCCCATTGTTATTTATGTTTGAATGATAGTACTGCGCATTTGTTACCCTGGCTCCGTTTGCTTATTGAATGGATACCCCAATGCTAATTCACATATGCTGTCACTGTGGTGTCTAGACCATATCACTTTGTGTTTTCTATTATTTTCACTTGCTGCTAGATGAGTTATTGTGCTGATGTTGTGTCTCGGGGCTCCTCCCCCTCCCAGGGTTGTCTGATCCTGAGTGATGAGCTGAACCACGCCTCCCTGGTGCTGGGAGCCAGACTGTCCGGGTCCACCATCCGCGTCTTCAAACACAACAGTGAGTCTGCCTCCCATCTCCACAGCACTCTGGTTTACTCAACACTGACATCTGTTTATACTGACCAGCAACAAACTAGCGGTCCAGAGTCCTGCTCAAACCTGGTAATCGATGCACTGGTCTCTGTCTGTTGATTTAGAAAAACATCTACATAAATGGCCAATGTTTATATCACCACAGTACATAAAATGTAGTTTATGAATTGAACAGTGACTAATGGTACATGTGCAAACAGTTCCAGGGAAAGGAAGCAAGTTATTCTGGTTCAATAAAGCCTTGTATGAATATTCTACAACAGTAAATTGTGTTGAATTGTGTTAGAGTGCTTGCTTGAAATACAGGAAGTAGTTTATTTCTTGAGTACTTTTCTAAGAAATATTGATGTTGTGTCCTGTAATTGAACTCTTTTAATCTGTATTGCTATTAAAACAGAGCCAGACAGACCTTTTTTTCCTTATCCTATTAATACTGTAGTGTGAAGACTGATCGTTTTAATTTGGTATTGAGAGAAACAGCAGAAGTTTCCATTAAGATGATAGCTCTGGGGTAACTGGGGTCAGCTAGGGACAGACTAGACAGTTTGTTAGACCTGAAGCTGTTTACTTTGAGTAAACAGTAAAATGTGCTGAATGTCTGTATTTTAAAGTCCAAACACTGAGTGCTGTTACAGAAGGTTATTTCATTTCAACGTGACAAGACTATTATTGATTGATGTATCTGTTGTCATTTTGTGTCTGCATTCGTAGAATTGATCACAGTAACAGCGCATTAAAGATGTATCGAATTAGTAACTTAACTATTTCAAATATTTTGCTCTTTGTGAAATGATCTGAAATCATATTTCCCTCCACCCCCCCCGCCGTGCTTTGCTGTCAACAGAAGGTCAGATCTGTGGATTTTCCAAAAAAAAAAAAGGAAAACCAGCAAGCAATTTCAAAATGTATGTGAAAGTAGTGGTGTACCCTGTGTGCCTGTGTTTAGCTAAAACTTTGCTGCTCAGAATTGTATGTATGATCCACTGTGGATTTTGATATAAACTGGAAATTTTTTTCCTGTCCTGCGAAGATAATTGGAAACAGTGAGGTGGCAATGCATACATGGAATAGAGCATCATGGAAAACAGCAGTAGTTACTGGTCCAACTTTTAGGGAGGCTGTTTTAGTAGAGCAATAGTGTCTGAGAAATGGAATTGTTTTCCATTTTTGAGATGTTTTTATGAATTTGAATGTAGTGTCTGTGTGTTTTGCTCCACTGCTGCAGTGTGTTAATAGAAAGCAAAACCCAAATGAATGTATGTATTTCTGCTGTTTTGGCCTGTACTGTCTCACTGAAAGAGATACTTCGGTCCATCTTCTGAAGATGAATAACGGTGAGTAAGAAGAATCATCTCATTGATTGTTCTCCGCTCAGACATGCAGAGTTTGGAGAAACTCCTGAGAGATGCCATCGTTCATGGGCAGCCTCGTACTCACCGGCCCTGGAAAAAGATCCTTATCCTGGTGGAAGGAATCTACAGGTATTCTGAGCAGATGTGTCCTCTGTGTCATACAAACCGTTCAGTCTTGCCTTTTTATATTTGACAAGCATAGATAATATATGTACCTTCTGCCTGCGGGCATCTCATAATCCATCCTCTCGGCTTAGCTGGAGTGGCAGCCTCCCATTATGTTATGGTCACACTCCTTCTGTTGTCAGCATGGAAGGCTCCATTGTGCGACTTCCTGAGGTTATTGCCCTGAAGAAGAAGTACAAGGCTTATCTGTACCTGGATGAGGCCCACAGTATCGGAGCACTGGGGCCGAATGGAAGAGGGGTAGTGGACTACTTTGGGCTGGACTCCAGGGATGTGGACATCATGATGGGAACCTTCACCAAGAGCTTTGGAGCAGCCGGAGGATACATTGGAGGAAGGAAGGTAAAGGAGTTTCAAACATTTTCTCAGTTACATAGGTGAATGCCGTTTAGTGAACCAAGTAAAATCAATTCACCATTATGTTTTTGGGAGCTATCAGTTACAGATGTTGATGGTCTATCCTATTCACACCCCCAAATGGAACCCTATGAAGTGTTTTCTTTTTTTTGTAATATATATATACTGTATTTTTTTTTGTAACAAAAAAAAAAATATGCACTGTGTTTTTTTTTTAACACAGTGCAAGTTTGGCTTCTTGCCATTTGCTTTTGAATGAATTCTCTAACAGGATTTAGTGTCAGTGATCAGGTGTCCACCCTTGCATTCATTAGGACTCCAATGGTCCAAATTTCTGTGTGTTATTTATTCTTTTAAGATGTGCCCAGCCCTTTTCCTCACAGCATAGCTTAGCAGTCCTGATATGGGAAGTACGGGTCTATATATGACAGAACATGGATTTGGAGGGTAAATCGTGCCTCGCCACATTAAAACTGTCTAATTAAGAGCAGTTAACTGCTTATTACAGTTCAGGGGTTAAAGCTGCAGTTGTAATGAAAAACAGCATACACAGGGTCCTCCAGGACTGTGTCTGAGATCCACTGTGCTGTAGGCCAGAAACTAGGGTAGATATAAAAGAAACGGTAACCTTTTTTATTTCCTCATTTCTTGCTGTTCCTTTAAGGACAGCTGGAATAAGGTGTCTATGGAGACCCGTTTGTGGCTTCTTCAAAAAGCACCACGGGACTTGCATCACCAATGAAGGAGTTGTTCTTCACAAGCCACCTGGCATAGCCCTTGCAGCAGAGTCACCCAGTCCTCACTGCAGAGCCACAAAGTAAACATTATTCACAGTAATTCAATTTGTAGGTAACATTGATAACACAATACTAGTGATCTTGCTGACAACTCAGTTGATTTTTGTTGTTTACTTATTCTTCAGGTTTTTAGTGGGTCTAGTTTGGTTTCTGTTTAAGAATAATGTAAAAGCTGCTTTACACGTGTCATGGCAAAAAAGAAATCACATTGACTTGTGAATCCACATATCTTGCTGAAGTTTTTTTTTTTGCTCCCAACATAAGGAGATTTAATTGTTTTTGTCATGCTTACTTGGCACCCTTATCCAGGGTGACATAATGCATTAAAATTTTAAATTGTGCGCAAAACTCAGTGAAATGGATCATGTACATGTGTGTTGTTGGGAACTAATGCAGAACAAATGCTGCATTTTTAAGATATTATTATTTGGATTTGATACTTAGTGATGAGTTTGATATTTAAGAATACATCAGCACATGACAATGTTTCCTCATATAGGTAATTTTCTGAATATTTTTTATATTTCACCCCCCTTTTTTCCCGTTTTTGGAATTTCCAGTCTTATTTGCATGTCACACTTTGCTGCAGATCCAAGTACACACAAGCATGTGCTGTGTGATGCACAGTGTCAGCTGCCATCTCTCCACACTGCAGTCCACAGCCTGTGCTTGCACAGACATGAGTGGAGAACACACACTATGTGCAGCTTTATACATGCAGGGTGTTGGCACAAGATTTACCAGTAGAGGTCATTAGTGAGCAGTCAGGCATGGGTACTGTTGCCAGCTAAATCCCTCCCCTCCAGACTGATGCTTTGGCTATGTATCCATTTTCCTTTGGGGCAGCCAGCTTTAGTTTTAGCTGGTACTGGCATGGCCTGGATTTGATACTAGACCACAGAACCCATCCAAATGCTGGAAGGGTGTCTTAACAGGATGAGTGAACCAGCAGCGCTCCTTTGCATCTTTTATCCACAACTAAAAATGAGTTGATGATCTTATTTGAATTGTATTGGGAGTTAAATAATTGAAAGTAAAGTTTAACAATTGTATTATGACACAGAGGAGGATGTGTGAAATGAAAAATACCCTTCAGGTTTTCCCTGCAAATTCTTGCACTTTGAAAATACAATAACAGTCTATCTTGGGATATCACAAGCATACTCTGATATTAAATGGCATCACAGTGAAACGGATTAAACACATCTCCTTTCTGTGACCTTGCTGCTTATAGTTCCTCTGTTAAGGTCTGAGTGATTGAGAAGGTCTCCTCAAAGTAGGCTCTCTGTCTCCGTCAAAGTTGAGAATGGAATTTACTCGCAACAGTATGCTGCTTCTCACATTCTGTGCAGTGTCTAAGGTCAGGAGGTCCAGGTCTTGAACAAAGTACTACATGTCTGTTTTTTGTTCTGTTCCACACTTATCCTTCATATCCTGAATCATAAGATCAGCAATGCTTGAGTTTACTCTTTGACTGTACACCACTTGCTTCTGATAGTAAAGCACATATGACTTTTTGAATTTGTGTTAATACTGTTACGCTCAGGGAAATGCTGGTACAAACTATATTCAGGTCACCTGCATGTGAAACTTAATATTTACAGATTTGTTTGCTATCTGCAGGAGCTGATAGATTACCTCCGTACACATTCTCACAGTGCTGTCTATGCCACATCCATGTCCCCTCCCGTGGTGGAGCAAATCATCACTTCTATGAAGTGCATTATGGGAGAAGACGGGACCTCTGTTGGTGAGTTTGAAGACAACAGCATTAATATTGGCAGCTTTTGTTGATATTTGCCAAGATACCCCACAGTGTGCCATCTGCAAGATAATGCAGATAGTTTTATTGCTACCACAAGGTGGCAGTATAGGCCTTGTAAAAATGTGGTATGTAATGATGGTGCCTCAATTCAACTGCATGAGAAAACCTGAAAGTATACATTGTTCATACTCTGAGTTAGGAGATTAGAAGGGATTGCATTTTTGAAACCTAGGCCAATGTTTAAGACAAATTCTACAAAAGAGCCTAGTTCAGTATTCTGATTCATATCAATAAATCAATCACTCAACATCAAGTACTTAACCACTCATTTTTATTATGTCTGGCTGTAGTTCATTTCAAGAGTTCGGGAAATCCTCCAAAACACGGTAAATTTTGAAATAGGTTTGAGATGTTTTTGATGACCATTAATTCTATGGTCTCCTCAGAGTTGAAAACAGTCCACATTACAGCTGATGACTGCTGAGAGAACAAACCCCAGTTACCTGCAGCCTCGGTGTCTCCATGCACGTCCCCTCTCACAGAAACTACCGTTGTTTCCCTGTACAATGTGCGGCGTGTCTGATGTTTATCAGGCCAAAAGACGTGGATAAGCTCTGTATAATGGTTTTTCTGCTCCAGCTCCTCGCTGAAATCAGGCATACCTGTGTCATTAACCTGCTGTGCTGTAAACAATAGGTGTAGTAATTCTCCACATTCCCAAAGCCCCAGATGCACAGGAACTTTGGTAACAGAAAGTAACAACAAGGCTGCAGACAAGTGCAATGACACAACATTCTTGTGTCAGGATTTCAGTCAGGTTTTGTTTATTCTTAGAAAAGGATACATTTTAATCTGTAAGAAATATCCTTGAGATTTTTTTCTCAGAATGTAAATGAGGAGATTAATCTGCAATGAATACTTGTCACTGAACAATGGATCATTCAGGCATTCTGGTCCATTTTGGCATTTCTCGATAAGGATGACAGAAGAGCTAAACAGGTGCACATCTCCAAAATATTGAAGCGTGTTCAGCCTTCAGAAACTTAAGTTAAAACTTTGAGGTTCTTCAAAACCTTCTGTCACTCAGTCTTCTCTTGATAGCTATAACAAACAGCCGTCCTCACTATGCCAGCCCCAGGTGAAAGGAGGGGAAGTGTTCACCATGAGTAATGTGCGTAACTTTGCTTTGCCGGGGGTGTTCAAGTCTTTCTGTTGCACATATTTAGGCATCAGACAAAGGGCCGTTGTTCCCTCTAGCCCTGGACCCTTTTTTTTTTTTTTTTTGATGGCAGGGTTTATTTTAGATCCTCTCTTTCCCCATCAATCGCCCCGTGTGAAGGAAAGCTACCGGTGCAGATGTTGGAACACTTCTTTGACTGACAGCAAGCCAGTCGAGCTCACCTTCCTATTCTCTTAGTATGAGTTACAGCCATGTTGACCCAAACAACTGTCATGCATATGTATGGTCACTTTTATCAACTTGCTCTGCAAAACGTAGATTATGATAGACATTATTTGAGGACATCAGTCTAACCCAACAATCTGTTAAGCGTAAGGAAATATGGTTTTGTTTCTTCTCAATTTGGGCACTTTTTTTTCATGTCATTTTGTAATTTTGCAAAGGATGGTATGCCATAGCAGGATTACAAAAGAAAGGTGTGCCAAGCCCTATATGAGATAAAGTGTGAAATGTAACAAAGCAAAGCCTGTTTTGCATAGTATGGTGCTAATTACAGGATAAATTGGCATGCCATTGCAAGTGGGAATCAGGTCATTTGTAGTTAGGTAGGACTGACAGTCATTGCCCACCTGGTAAAACAGGGAACACAAGAGCGGATTTCCTCTGTGTTCCCCAAGGAGCCCACTCAATTACAGACCGCTTGTGTCTGTTTGCTTTTACACTTAAGGCAGAGAAATGAGTTTTTTTTATTTTTGTTTGTGGCAAGATTCATTTGAGCTCTGTTTGTTTCTTTGTTGACACACAGTAGGATTCATTTGGTTCAGTGGTGGATATGACTGTTGTTGGTGTCCTTAAATGGACCAAAGTAGCTTTCGATTGATCACTGTGTTGTTATTTGCTGTTTATTGTTGTTTTTTCTGTAGTATAAGGGCTATTAGGCAGTTAATTTTTAGTCTTCGAATATTTTAGTCAATTTAAGCAAAGCTTTTTAGAGGTACACTTTACAGTGTATACAGAGAAATGTTTTTTTTTTTTTTTTTAAATGAAAGAATGAAATAGAAGTAAAACCTGCCTGAACCTGATGAGTTTGTTATCACTCTGAGACATTAACAATTTAACATTAATAACTTTTCTCTTGTAATTACAAATGATTCTGGTTTTTAGTTGGTTAAACTTCATCTACAGCTCTGACAATACCTTCTGCTCAAAAAATGTCTTTAATATAATTCCAGTTTTCACAGAATTTCCCTTTTAGTACTTCAGTCATCTTTAACATTGTAATTCATCATTATAACCTGCTTATAAACTTTGAAAAAAGCTAGACGTTGGATCCCAGCTACAGTCCGAGGAAACTGCCAAATGAGGTGTTTGTGTTGTGGTGAATTAAGATTGTGATTACACAAACCCTGGGGTAATTAAATGTAAAATGGATCCTGTTTCATGTTAACCTGCATTTAAAAGTTACTGTGTATAGCCAATGCGTGCAAAGCATGTGAGTGCTGTAAGCATGTGTGTGTTTAGTGACAACAGATGCAGGAAATATGGTTAAGTCTAGTGGTCTTACCAGACGGACTTTAAGTAAGTTCTCGGATCAGAAAGGTAAACCTCAGACCCAAACCTGGCACTTTGTCAAACTGAGGGCTTTGCCTGGTTTTGAGGAAGCCAGAATGTCTTGAAGGCATCTGGGCCATGAAAACTACCACTTAGTTTTGTTTGTCGGTCATTTGGTATAAACAAACGGACAAAAGAGCGTTTTTGTAAGCAGTTACTTTAACTCGTAAATCCATCTACTCACTGACCCGCCTCCCATTCAGGTGCAATAAACAGTGTTTGTCATTCCTGAGGCTACTCAAGCATTTGAGAGAGTGGAGTCGTTAGGGAAGACTGCTTCTCTCCTTTTTCATGGCATGGTCAAGCCAGATTTCACCTTGTGAGCTCAGCCAGGCTCGGTCAACGACAGCCATTCATCTCTGTCTGAGGTGTTGACTCCTGCCGGCCCAGCAGCACAGATACATGTGTTTTAGGTGTTAAAGTGTGTTTGTCTATGACCTCCTCCCTGAATGAGGGCAGGCCTCAAAGCTGTCCCACCGGACACATAGGGAGATGTCCTCTCCTACGCCTCCCAGGGATCCCTGATTCTTTAAGACTGTGGCAGGCCGTGACTCCCCTGTGCTTTTACCTTCATGCTCAGTAATATACTCAGGGTGTTCCCATATCAGAAGACTGTTTTTGATGAGCAGGTGGTGGCTTGTTAAGTCTAGGAATGCATGTTATTTATTTGTTTGGAGTAAAGAAAAAAGTAACTAAAATCCTAAACTTTCCTCACCTTTTCATTTTTTTAAGTGAATGTAGGCTGCCAATCTGACAGTTAAGTTTCAAGTTTGTTGTGATCAGTTTTCATAAACCACAAAAAGTAGGAATAGGTTCAATCTTAATTTTGTATTTTTCTCATGTTATGTGCCTTTAACTGGGCATATATTGCATTGATTGAATAGACTCCATGTACAATATGTAATCTTGGGCAAGTATTTTAATTGCTACGAAATCATTTGTTTCATTAATATTTCTTAGGGAAGGTGCACTGATTTAGCCTGATGGCTCTTTGAAGGACTTTTTAAAGCAGGAGGAGATCCATCCATTCTGAGTGGGATTGTTTGAACATGTGTCACAAACATGGCAAATGAATCAGGGAGACGAATAGTCCGACTGCTGCTTGGCTTCCTGGCCTTCCTCTCAGGCCCGGGACCCATGTGGGGGCGTCCCCCTTGTCAGAAGGCCCAGCACCCGGCGCGGGCGTTTGTAATTATCTCCCTCTAGATGAAAAGGAAGTTAGGAGAAACCTTCATTTGAAAGGAATACAGATCCCACATCTGGAAGCTCTTTAAGCTGCCTTTTTCATTCCAAATCTCCAGTCAGTGTCTGGAAGGAGTTAAGAATGTGTATTGTGAAACTGGTCGCTGAAAGTGTACCCCAGAAAGATTTACTTTGGAGGCACCCTTTTCCCAAGAAGAACATGTACGTTGACTGAAGGGCTTGAAGTTGGGGAGTAGAGTTTCCTTAAAAAACTTTATTGCTTTCAGATGCATGTTAGTATTTGATACATTCGTTCTTGTGGTTTATGATGCTGGTCAGAACTTGGAGGGAAGCACCTTTTTTGTTTTCCTCTTCACTGAAGATTTTGGCATGTCTTACTGAAATTACCATTCAGAATAGAATTTGTATGTCAGATAAGTAAGATGGGGCAGTTTTGAAGTGTGTACCCCTCTTTACCTTATCTGATATTAAGGGCTTTGGTAGCACAGTGAAACATTTTTGGTTTAGGGTTAATTTGTGGAATTCTGAGCACTTCCAACATAATCCTTGATTTATTACCTCGCTATAAAATCTGTGACTGCATTGCTATTGATTACGTACAAATGAGATACGTCAACTCCTGTTAGGAGCAACTCATTCGTCAGTGTAATTTGTCACGGTCTTGGCTTTCGCTTTTGAAATGGGGACACTTTGGGGGGTGTTTGTCGCGGGGCCAGGTTTCACTGCTGGTGCTGTGGAGAGCTCAGAAGTGAAACGAAGTGTTTAAGATTTCACATTGCGGAGAGTTGCTTTTCAGCCACAGAACGGGTGACCCGGTCATGACTCTCTTTATCTGTCAGTGGCCAATTTACATGGGGGAGATTGCTGGAAGATTCCGATTTCACAGCCAGTCGAGTCACTTTTCACGAGGGCACGTCAGATAGCTTGCACGTGTCGACCGATCACCCCTCACGTTGTGCTTTAGTTTAGTTAAACCTAGGGCGTGTTTTTTTCCATGCCAATGATTGCTGCGTACTTTCTACTCTCGTTTCAAAAGAGACGTGTTGTAAAAGAAAATTTGCGTGTGGGGTACCTGATGTTTATATTTTACTACTAAAAATATTTGACAGAAATAGTCACAATTGAGGCATGTTTTTGTAGTCATAGATGCAGTTTGTGACCACAGAGCAGCTCAAAGGGAAGCTTTCTGCCTCACAGCGTATTGTGCCAAATTCACTGGAGTTGGTATGAAGCTGACATCAGATGTCTCAACGACATAAGGAGAGAAATTGGCAGTGAAAAGGAAATTCCTCTGAGCAAGTCTTAAGCATGCAAGGAATGTTTGACAAGTGAGAGCCAATACTTGTAAATGTAACCTTTTGAATGGATCACTCTGCAACAGGCCAAACGTTTCTGAATTCCTGCAAACACAGAACGAGCCTATGTTTACTCATGTAAATTCAGTTTCCTTTTCTTAATGTATATATTAGTTTCCTTTATGCAACCTCATCTAATGGAAATGTTTTGAAATCAAGTGAAGGTAGCTCCCTCGCTTTGTAACAGGAATTGCACTGTTAGTGTGTTCTGAATAGGCTTCTTGGATCTTGTGTTGTGAGTTGTGTGGCTATCACCTGCAGCACTACTTTGCACTGGGAACTAATGAGAATCTCCATGCCAAACATACAAGGCCTTACAAAGAAATGTGATATTACTGCCTAGTTGAAATTTGGGGAGTAAGCAGTTTGCCCTGCCCACACATCAGCAAAGCATGCATGGGGTATGTTGGTTGTTATAGTCATATTGAATCTGAGGATCAACTGTCACAGTACACCACCCTCAACATATTGTAATTAGTTCAATAAGAATGTGGTTAGCTAAGACTTGATTACACAGAGGCTTAAGACTTTCTGTTATGAAGAAGGCATTACGCCAGTGGTCATGTTTTTTGCCTTGCCAGAGCATGAATGTAGTTTTATGACCTGCAATTGCTCTTGTACGGAAAGCTCAAGCTTAAATTAATTTTCATTGTTTTAAAAACAAAATAAAAGACTGGAAACATTGACAAAGGCTAAGATGAATATTTTTTTTTTTTTCCTGAGCGTGTCTGAAATCCTTTCTCCCCAGGCCGCGAGCGTATTCAGCAGCTGGGCGAAAACACGACGTACTTCCGCAGAAAACTCCAGGAGATGGGCTTCATCATCTATGGGAACGACGACTCTCCAGTGGTTCCAATGATGCTATACATGCCAGCAAAAATCGGGTTCGTTCACGGCGCCTTACATTTTAACCATAGCCATTGCGTTCCATTGAATGAGTGTAACGGTTCTCATTTGTTTCAATCATCCCCGTTTTTTCATCTAGAGCGTTTGGGCGGGAGATGCTGAAGAGGAACATTGGCGTTGTGGTGGTTGGGTTTCCAGCCACGCCGATAATTGAGTCCCGAGCTCGTTTCTGTATTTCTGCAGCACATACCAAAGAGATGCTGGACATGGTAAAAGTCTACACTCTCCACCTCATCAACTGACAATCCGTCAGTCCTTCAATCCACACAGCCAGCGAATAGGTTTTGGACAACTTTTATTTCGTCTAATGTACCCTTTTATTGTTTTGTTCTGTTCTCATTCTTCATCCTTTGTCTATATGAACTGTCCAAACATTGCAATTTTCCATCAAGCTAAATCTTTGATGGAAGCTGCCTGACCCATAGCTAAGGCGTAAATTGTAAAATAAACATGTCACTTGTTAAAAATAATTTGCCTGCTAAAATAAAGCTAACTGCATGACCAGGTTAAGTGAGGATACATGCAATAATTATACACAGAACAGCTGAGAAATTTTACAACACTGTGGTCATTAGAATGAAATGAGCAACATGGTTCGACTCTTAATGAAACACTCTGTCTCTTCGTACAGGCTTTAAACCCCAGTCCTTCAATTAGGCCAATGTGCATGTTTTAGGATTTCAAAGGGCAGTTATGAAGTCTGTAATAAAGCTTGTAGGAGTGTAAAAGCACCCCTTCAAAGCTGGGAAGACTGTGTATGACATGAATGAATTTAAGAAGTTGGTGCCCCATTCCACGTGTGAGACAAGGGCTTTACGTAACCAGGGCTTCCATGTTGCTCTGCTTTTTGGCAGGAGATCAAAGAGCATCTAATCTGCCTCCCCAAGGACACTTGATTTAGCCGTGCTGAAAAGTATATTGCGCTTTTTTTCTCCACAAAGCCCCGTGCCGCAATAGAATCGCCTTTGTTGTACGAGCCCTCATATGAAACCCCACATTTTTCTTGCTCTAAGTAAGTCCCCTTTCACACACATGTTCACGAAATGGTTAACATTTTTATTCAGGGCTTTCAAAAAAAATAAAAGGAAAGAAAAAGGCAAATTGCTTCCACATGTCTGGCAGTAACACAATACAGAAAGGTGTTCTCTATTGCTGAAAGAGAATGCTTTCACTTGACTTGACTTTGGTTTGCCCACTGTTTTTGATACACTTTTTTCTGTGCCATTTTGAAGCTGTGGTTCTACTAGCACTGCTCCTCTGTTGAGTCTTGTCTTTCATGTCTGTTACTGAAATCTGTTAGTCATCCACTTCTGTCAGATTGATTTGTGTACTGCATCTCCCCTCCTTACCCACTTTCTTTTGAGCAAAAAACACATCTGACGATGCACACAGATATCACTCTTGATCTGGTCATACACTGTAAAGCCACCCACCCTGACTGGGTTGCACATGCTGTTGGTCTGTGTCTACTTGCATCCTTTGAAAGAAGGGGCATAAAATGTGCCATTTTAAAATGGTCAAAATGGTAATAATTCTGCTTTATCACTTCTATGACGACAAAGTGAATTAACAGCATGCATTCTCTTTTCCTGCATCAACTTAACACCGTAGCAGATTTCACATTTCCGGCCATTGCGGTTGTGTCCAACCTCTCTGTTCTCTGTTCACAGGCATTAAGCGTGATCAGCGAGGTGGGCGACTTATTGCAACTGAAGTATTCCCGACACAGAATACTTCCCTCTCTGGACCGACCCTTTGATGAGACCACATACGAAGAGAATGAAGATTGAATGTCTTCCACACCAACCAAATGTGCACTGCTCGTCTGAAGCACTCAGTGAAAAGTCACAGAACCACTTAATATATAAGCCCTTTTTAACCTCTTTACTTTAACACATGGAGCTCATGATGGCAAGGCAGTGTCCAAACAGAAAGTGTTTTTTTTGTTTGTTTGTTTGTTTGTTTTTTGCATTTTTCTTTTGTCTAAAGCATAATGTTGGGTTTGTTAACTTATTGTGGCGTTTTGTTTCATTTGAAGAAAAAATATGCAAATGACAGGTTGTCATTGTGTTTGTAATCCTTAAATGTACCACATCTTAGTCAGTTACCCAAATTGTTTTGTGCAATATTAATTCTGAACCTTGATCGATTGGCAAATATTTAGGAAGCTGTGTAGGAAACATGAATATTTAAAAAGAGAAGTAAAATGGCCATTAAGCTATCCTTTAACTGCTATCAGACAGGGATGCCCAAAGATATTTAAATTCACAACCTTCTTTTTCCATATCATTGCCAGTGTGGTTTCTTTCATGTATCACATATCTGATTGTCAGCAGTTTTAGCTTTTGGGTTTTGTTTGTTTCTTTTGTATAACTAGAATTTCTGCCAGGACCAGTGTCTTACTTGAATCAAGGCATTCTCTCTCTTGCTTTACCAAAGTATTTATTTTACTTTAGAATAGAACACAAAAGTGAGGTGGCAAAGGACTTTCTTCTTCGAGCAGCCATGTGCAGCTGTCACAATTGATTTCCAAATGATTCCAGTTCAAGCTTTGAGGAAAGTTGCTGTCATCTTGTGTTTTCACTTAATTTCCAAACAATGATCATATGAATTTATTGTATATTTCTGTAGGGAACACATACATTTAAAGTGCAATGTTGTTGATTAACTCATTTTTCTGTCAAGAAAGGTTTTCTTTGTCTTAAATTTGATACTGCCATGTTTTTAACTTAAATTCTTAAAGTGCTTCTGTCTATTTTTGTCATAATCGAAAAAGATATAGGGTGTCTTTGAATACTTTCTAGTATCTGAAGGAATGTGCATTGACTTCGTCAGGGGGTTCTGACTTACTGAAAATGACTTACTCTCACTTTTACTTTGCCTTGAACGCATCTTTTTAATGTACAGATTTATTTATTAAAAGTTTCATGTCTTTCTTTAATGGAATAAATGGACTTCATATCAATGGCAGCTCCAAATATGCTCTCAAAATGCATGCATGTTTACAAACTGCATGCTCTCAGTGCAAGTACTACTGATGAGTATTTTCTATCATTTGTAATCCTTAAAAATGCATGTATGACGTAGTCAACTGAAGCTGCTAGTTTACAGTTTAAAAAGGTGCTGAATTCCGCATACTCCACTGTTTTGTGACACATTTTAACACCAGAAGTCATTCCAGAATTAGATTTTAAATGACCAGCTGAATAGTATGAGTTAGGGCCTTTCCCCATTGTTCATATCATAATACAGAAAAGTGTCAAATGTGTTGGGTCATGTTTTTCTTTCTTCTGTTTTGCTTGACAGGAGAATGAGCTATGTTATGTCTGAATAGTGACCACTGAGCTTAGGAAAAAGCATTGGAAAAAGAAAATGCAACTGTTAAATGCAGTAAAAGAAATGTTAAATTAAAGTTATAACCAGTCTGGACGGCAACTTAAGGTCAATTGTATAATGTACAAAGATATCTAAGATATGAATGATACAAGTCATTCTGTTGCTTTCTTACATTAAAGATGAAAGGTGACTACTAAACAATATTTTATTTAGCTTTTTTTGCATGCTGAAGAATGTGGTACAGTATTGACAAACATGCAACTAGTTTTAAAATATAGACTTTCAAAATTGGCAGGGAAAGTGCGTTGAATTTGAGGCTTGGAAACTAGACTCCTGTATGAAAATACATGTATATTTCTAATGCAGTTTCAATCTGCTACCCATAATACATAAAGAAACATACTTTTTGGATCATCGCACACTGTTTGCTACACGTTCATGAATTGCCTCAGTTTGTCTAGGTTCACTTCCTTTTTCAAAAATATAAAAACAATGAAAATGTTTTGTTTAACCAATACTTCTTTCATATGAAATATAAAGATTTGTTGCACTTGTATTGTTCACTTCATACATTGGTGCATATGTATTTTCCCCTTTGTGTTTTGCACCACCAAACATAGTCTTTTAAAATAAACCATACTTCATGTCCAAAAGCACATTTTTCCAAATTTCCACCATGTATTCGTAAGCTTAAGCACTTGCACACCCCTGCTATTTCAGTATTTGCAATAAGGTCCTAACTCTGAGAAGTTTTATTATAGTTCTTCCTAGACATCCCTCATCACATTCATCTGACTCACTTTTTCCTTTATCAGCAAGACATTGTCTTGGTTATCTTCAGCGCTAATGTTCCCAAACTATTAAAATTAGTTTCTATGCAGCTCATTTTTATGAAATCCATCCTTTTTTTGATTGAGTTACATAAACACAATGATATAACAAGGTTTGCTGTCAAATGGGGCAGCCTGTGGTCTAGTTGCTAAGGTACATGTCTGTGGCCCCTGAGGATTATGAATCATGTCCCAGTCCGGCCACTACAAGAACACTCTTGCTGTTGGGCCCCTGCACAAGGCCCCCAACCCCACATTGCTCCCAGGGGGATTGGTCCTTGGCTAGCCTAATGAACTGTAAGTCACTTTGGATAAAAAGCATCAGCTAAATGACTGTAATGTAAAAATAGTTACGGCCAGCCTCTGTCCATCACACTTAAAGGTCCATGTTGTGCAATTTCTGCTGTTTTTAATATCACTTTCAATCAAATTACCTACCACATTATTGCCCATATCAAAAGCATTTACACTTGAAATGTTTTGAAATGATACAGTACTTTTCATAACATTTCACGAAAAGTAGCTAAAATCAAAGACCATTGTTTCAGATGCAATTAGTATCACTGAAGTACCACCCTTTTACATTGTTGTGGAGATATGTACAGCAATGCAGTGATGATGGCTGGGGTAGAGGGTTGAGGGATAGAGAAATTTACAACCCAGGATGGGAAGAGGTAGTGTCACAGTGCTATTTATAATACTATAATGACTAATACTAAAATATTACCAAAGGCATTGGCTGATGGTAATTGATAGCTTTCTATGTAACTTTGCATAAAAGGTCAAATCATTTCAGTCTCATCTACCATTGTGTCTTAAAAAAAAGTTTGACAAAATGCAACAGCAGTTAGTGCAGCTAATATTTTGCAGTTTAGTTACTTATTTGAATGTTCTTTGTATATGATACACAATACCTTTTTACAACTCTTGATCAAATATGTGTAATTGCATAACCTCAGTCAATTACCCTTTTCTATAATGCAACATTCAAGCTTTACTCTCAATCAAAAATGAATTGACAGTGTTCAGTGTCACATGCTGAACTCACAAAAGCTTGTTGGCTATTATTGCAGTTAAAAGAACATTTGGCTATATGCCTCAGAACATAGTATTCCTTTTCCTCCAGTCCTTTCTTCCCCTGTTTCTGATTTTCTCTCTGTTCCTCTGCACTTGTCTGTGAGTGAATGTTGTGTCGGTCACTTAACGCTACAGTATTTTCTTACAAGCATATGAGGTAACTAGAGCCTGTAGTCTTTGCTGCTTTATTTTAACATCCTGGACAGCTTGCAGTCTCTCTTCACATTCCCAAGGGGTGAGGCGAAGGGCGCTGAATGAGCCCAACAATGAAACCAAAAAAAAAAAAAAAAAACCACAGGCTGTTTTTCGCCCAATTAGATGCCAGGTCAACAATGTTTTAAGTTATGATTTTAGCAAAGAGTGGTGATGTAGCAGTTCACACAACTAGGTGGAAAAGTAACACCTGGAGACAAACCATATCAAAACAGAGATAAACTTCTATGTGCTTATTAATCAGATGAACCTTAGTCTAAGGTCCAGTGGCAGTCGTATATGCCTGCAGCACCTTGCTGATAAGGTCTCTGAAGATGTAAGCCTGTTGGATGAGTAGTAGCATCATAACTTCCTTCTACCAGGTCAATCCAGATATTCTATTATTAAGTCTCCATTATGCAGGGATTCACCACAAAGGACACAACAATCAGTGTTATGCTCATTTAGCTTGACAGATACACAGGAATGGGGAAAGCTTGTTAAGCCAGAC
This sequence comes from Albula goreensis, assembly GCA_022829145.1. Lineage (NCBI taxonomy): Eukaryota > Metazoa > Chordata > Actinopteri > Albuliformes > Albulidae > Albula > Albula goreensis. Next base: position 14,975,641 of record CM040749.1, on the reverse strand, counting down.
TCCAGTCCTGATGGGCCTCAGTTTCTGTTGGTTTTTGGTGAGTTTCAGCTCTTAAGTGTTTAATGTAAGTCATTTATCAGCCAACGACTCCACACACCTGGTTTCCAAGGCCTAAATTGATTACTGCCTAAAAACCACAAAACCTGCAGCTCACCAGAACTTCCACACCCCTTTCTTAGGTGAATGTGGTTACAATGCTCCTGCCCCCACCCTCATTATTGTTCTGCACCAAACCAAGTATCCATTACATTACTCATTCCACCCAGCTACTGCTCTACACCCTGCTACTTGTAGATACTAGTTACTTTGTGCTGCTCACAGAAATTAGGCTTAACTGATATGCATCTTGGTGGTACCTTGAATTTTCATCAACATCAGCTTTGTGGCAAGGTACAGCAACAGTGGAGGTGGTGGAGGCTTGGTTCGGTGTGGTTTCTTATGATCTGTCCTTGTTATGAACGGGCCTGTGCTTTGGGCCCGAGAGCTGTTGGGACCAGCATAATTACTTATTTGTCATGATTTACCCATGTCGGACATAGTTGCATACTGAGGCACACACAAGCTCCGAAATCGTCAAAGCATGAACTAAAAACAATAATAATATGAAGCATACAATAACCAAAAAAGACACTCCAGCTCCAAAACGGCACTTAAATTTTTTCTCAACGCTTATATCCTTGAAAATGTGACACTTTTATAGACATGAATGTGTAATCATTTGGAGCAGAACAGCCTGTGATTTTAAATTGTAAGGATGTCGTTATTAAAGAGGTTTCGTAAAATGTGTCAAATTATTGACCATCGTTCATTTGCATTTCCACTGTGTTTCACACTGTGCTTCTTAACAATGCATAAGGTCAAATGCATTCACACAGCTTTTCTCCTTACTGGAATGCGCTATAATCTTGAATAATATCAACCGCGCTGTTTTGCTCTATTTGCTCTACTCTCGCCGGCCTTATCATGTTATCCTTTCATTGTCCCCATTTTTAGGGCCTCCCTTGTGAGTAATTCATTCATTTGGTCGCTCATTCATTCTTTCATTGTGCGTCTATCTGGGACCCTCCTCTTCAACGTCACGCAGAACTGGGGGGTGATGAGATTCGATGTTCTAGACTTCAAATGCAGCCAGAAGATCTCAACAAGGGGGGTAAATTGATGGGATTTGAACTAAAGGGCAATAAATAAAAGTTACTAGCAAATAACTAATTGAATGTGGGGAAATAGGTTACAATTTGATGCTGGATATTAAACACAAGAGATTAAACTCGTAACCAGCCGCCTGAACTCCATGTGCCATTTAACTGGAAGATTAACCAACCATGAACTCACAGAAACTATCAGCAACGACTTTGTAGAAGTTACAGACATAAAAGTGAAACGTGCACCGCTGAGGGCAAAAGGAGCGTGTGGGTAAGACGATATTCAAAACCAGATCAGCAGAGGGTACGGGGTGTAGAGGTTCAAAATAAAGCGATACACATCACCCGAGAGACGCACGAAGCTTTCGTTTTAACGGAACTAACATATGGACATACATCAGAGTGAAGTGGATATAACGCTATGTTTTAAACGGAAGAATCTTCTAAGCAGCTGAGATGGAGAATCATGTTCGTTAGAAGCTAAAAAAAAGTTTTTAAAACGTTTTGTAAACGCTTCATGAAGTTGTACATAACTTGTCGACAACTAAAGTATAAATTACAAACATATGATTGTTATTTTTTACTTTGAACGTTTTTGGAAAGAAACCAACAAAAGCTTAAAGCTTTGGACATAACATAATCTTTGAAAGGCGGTGATCGGGGTTTTCTTTAAAACCATCACTGGGTGCTGAAGATATCAAAGGACTGCCGCAAACCCAAGCATCACACAGTACCTCACCTAAAGTAGCGAAGAACTATATCACTTGGTGATACCGATTTTGAAAAGAAATGCTCAAAGTCAGAGGAAAAGATTTGTTACTCGGGGTAGTCGTCTTGACACTTTTTCTGGTGCTGGTCAAGGGTTTTCCCACAAAAAAACACAAGAACAGCACCCCAAAGGTCAGAAGCGGCACATTTCTGGAGGTAAGCCAACTTTTATTACACGTCTTAAATGAATAATGTGTGTTTTGATAAAAATACTGAAATCGTCTTTTTTTTCCTCCAGCTTCACTGAAGCTTGCTTAAACTTTGTTTCAGCACATTTATTGTCTAACAGTTATCAAGAGAATGCTTTTCTCCTCGAAATGCACGTGTTTGGACTTTTCGTACAGGACATCAACTACATTTAGTAGCCCTCGTGCGGTTGATTTCTTAAATGAGTACGCGTAGATATCAATTCTATATGCAGAATGGCCATTTAAAGGCAGTTATTTAACCACATGTGCTGTGCTGTAAAGCTATGTGAAGTGAAATATGTTTTAAATTAAGGTCGCAGCCTTATTGGTGTTACAACTGCACACTACTTTTAGCCAACATATACGGGCATATTTTAATTCTGTAATGATTAAATCAATGCGATCTTGAAGATTATAAATCAGAATTCACGAGACTGTTGGGGACACAACTCTACCTTTTATCAGTTGACACTGTATCTACGAGACTAAGGTGAAGTGAATAGTGTGGTGACCTCTTATCAATACATTCAATTACCATGATCAATTAAGTCAATACCGTTAATAGCCTTGGAAGCTCTATTTGAAAAACGCATCGAAACATTTAAAACGACCCTCTGTTATACATTGTTATTCACCATGACCCACTGTCCATTGATATTCGATTGATACAACAATTACAATGTGTTGATATTGACTTTTAGTACTTTAAACAAAACCCATCACCCAATAATGCAAATGCCTGAGGTAACAAAGACAAGACTTTGCAGACCTTGCACAGCTTTGCCAGAAGAATTGAAATTCACAAGTAACTTATGTTTCTGCTTGTCGAGCATAGTGGTGCATGCATGGAGAATAACATGTATCCAATGGTAAGACCAAGACTCACAATTTGTGTTTTTTGTAGTTTGTTTGTCTTGGCCTTATCATGGAAGAAATGTGATTATGCATTCAAGCCATGCAAGGGAATTGCCTGTCATTCAGACATTGGTTCTGTCATTGAGCCCAGTGAACAGGGTATAAATGGGTGGTGCCATAATTTATCCCTGGCTTACTTGCATTTGGTTGTCTCTAGCACTGAGAACATAATAAATCTGTAATGGGGCAGAATAATAACAAATGTTTGTGTATTTGTTTAGGTAGCTGCATTGTTATATTCATATTGATGTTGACATTAGATTAATTGTGATATTTGGTTGGTTCAATTGGCAAGGTTCCTCAAATGATCTACTCCTCCCTACCATTTTCAAAAGTAGTCAACCAAGAGCCTATAATGTGAAGGCTATGGTAGTCTAGCACAGCGATCAGTCTGATTCAGTGGCTCTGCATGAGAAATGAGCTTACTGTTTTCAAGGGGTGAGACTGGTGGCTGTCTGTGCATCAATATTTGAGTGGCAGTAAAATCCCATATTTCTTCTTCTCTTAGCATCACAGTCAAAATTGCTTCCATTTTATCGAAGAGGAGGACTGCTTTTTTCTTACTACCGAAGACACCACCACCACCATCTATCAATGTGTCTTAACCACTCAAGACACAAGGCTAAATAATCTAGCGTAGTATCACTGGGAAACTTAAGCATGGTTGGTGAATATTGAGTGTAGCGTTTTAACTTGGCTCTTTCTCCACCAATACCACAGGGTGTCACAAGGGCAAGTAATGGATGTATAGTTCTCACCACTCCTGTTTGTTTCCTCCTCTGTGTTCTCCTGAGGTGCTGAGATAATTCTCCTGTACTGTCTTTGTTTTTCGGGGCAGTTTGCTTTGGGATAGTAATTTACATTCTGCAGTTGTTGAAGAAACTCACAGCTGGCACAAATGCATTTCATGTAAACAGAGTGCCATATGGCAATACATTAAGGACCTAAAGTTAAACCAAGTGAATCTCCAAACTTTGTCACTGGAGCCATAGGCTTGTATTATGTGAGCCTGAAAGTGCACCCCTCTCGAGTGAAATATGTGATATGTTTTCATTAATGCAGCAGCTCAGGTTCACATGAGTAGAAGCAGGTCATTAAAGTGGGATGTTTGTGGAAAGCAACATGAACCCCATATTTTACACACAAACAGGCACTGACTTATCCAAACTCCTGAATGGAATGTTTACAGTGATATTGGATGTGACGCAGGGGAGGCTAAGAAAGGAAAACAGCTCTGGTAATTGTAAAACTAAATAATCACTGAGCGATCTTTCTTAGAAGCTCTCGGATGCTGATGCCACATTTTGTGAGGGTGCCAAATTCTTCAGTCCGTTCAGAAGTTCAAGTTGCTGGTCTTTATCACTGCATTGGATAGCTGAAGGGTAGAGGGCTCTCAAATGTCCTATGTTCTAATTGAGGTTAAGATGAAACTGTATACCATAATCTATCTATGAAAGTATATGGTACATGCCTTAAGATTGCACAACCAGCATTGAATGGCATACTCTGGAATTTATGTTATTGGCTTTAATGAAGAAGATATTTCAACTGAACCACATGTGTGCTCAAGAACACATGTGCATTATGAACACACACACACACACACACACACACACACACACACACACACAAGCAAGCATTAAAATTAAACAAGCTATTGAAGTAAAGTGACATGAAGTATGCGTAGAAGAGTTCAAAGATTGGACTTCTCATTGCAGTGCTTCAGAATATAAATACCGCATGGTGCAGTGCTGGACTGTAATAAAACTCTCATAATGTCTCTGTAAATAAATGCATTTGTTTAATCAGTTAGAAGGTGTCAGGATGAATTTCCTCAAGGAGACATAATAAGAAGGCAACATAGTACAAAATAAACATTGACACCCCCAGTCTGTCTTTCCTTTTGAGAGAAGCCAGACCTAGCTAGTGGAAGTAAATGCGTTGCAGTGTTCTTTTCTTGGGTTTCACTGCCTGTACACGTAGGTGTATTCCAGCCCAGTATGGAATAAAGTAATCTGACAGGGTTAAAAATGCAGTGCCATAAAGAGAATAGTGTTTCCTCTTTTAAATGAACAATCAAATTTGTGTATTATATTGAATATATAAATGAAAGGCTTTCCAGTTTTCCACCCTAATGTATCCCATTTGCCTTCTGTCTCATTTTAGCACAGTAATGCTTTGTGAAAACACCAATGAAGTCAATTTCTAAATATAGTGTTCACATTATTGCATTTTGGAGAACTTTTCTTCTCTGTAGTGTAACACAACTCTAAATTGCCTACACCAGTATAACAAAATCAGGATGGAGAAAAATGTTGTGTATTTTTTGGCAGTGTGTTTAGAAAATACAATGGGCGTTTGTGCTGTTTACATGGACAGATAGGATAAAACATGTTTTCCTGATGGTATCTGGACTTTCCAACCAAATCAGATTGTTACACAGTGTGGAGCAGGAGAACTGTTTGGGATCAGAGCAAGAATTTGTCAAAAGTTCCTGTAGATTTAGGAGTTCCTGCCAGTTTGGGTGGACTCCACTCCCATCACACCCCCACCCTGAATGGTCATTGCGGTCAGTCTCATTTAGCTGGTCTACACTGGATGCGTCCATGCCACTTCCCCCTCTGGACACCAAGGGAGGCATGTCTGATCATGGAATAATGCAAGCTTCAGTAGTTTTTTTCACGTTCCAAAAATTGTCTGTTGGACCATTATGTAATGGATGTTGTCATTTTAATGGAGTAGTAAGATAACTACTTCAAATGAGAATTTTAATTTTGTACATAGAATACATGTGGAACTGTCTGACAGCCTTCTTGAGGTAGGAAGTATCTCAAGGCCTTAGTCACACAAAGGATAACAGCTGGGGAGGAATGAGCCAATGGGGTGGAATGAAGCAGACGGCTGTGAATGAGGTGCAAATCATCGGCGGCAAAAAAAGCTAAGGTATGCAGGTGAATGGAAAGTGCTCAGCAAGTTCATGGCCTTCCTACTCCAGATTTGCACTTTGGTGCATAAATGCTGGGCTTTTAGCTGTTTGCCAGCAACAATGGTTTACTGTAAATTTTTCTCAGTGCAATAGTGATAGTGCACATTTTAGGTTTTTGGATGGAGGAATAAGAGATGCATTTGTGTATCTTGCAGTTTCCCTCCTTATGTAATAGGCACAGCAAAAGCCACGCAGCTTTTTAGATTTTGAGAGCAGTTGGAGAAATCCAGTTTGTAATTTACAGTTTAATATATTACCATGTTTTGTTTGTGGTATCTGCAAATTTTGCCCATGTGAAAAGATTTTCTTTTCTGTTTGCATGTTTGTTTGCATTGTCTGTTTCTGTGCTTGTTCCCCCGTTTCATGGGGTGATCAAAGGGGCTGCATTTTTGCTGTGGTTTATTGTTCTTCTGCACTGACTTGGAAACAGCTCAGTGCCGAACCTCAGATCTTTGATATTGATGGATGCATAAATCAAGTCTGGAGTGCTGCCTTGTACCTGTTTCAACAGCCATATATTCCCCATTACTTTCAGGAGAGTATGTGAAATCTGGAATAACCATAGTGTATTTCTTTAGTTGACTGTCCCATTGCTTTGCATGACTTTTTGGAACCAGTTTTGGGCAGAGCAGCCCATCTCATTTTTCTGTTTTCCAGTAGATAATTTTAATCCATTGCTCTCTGTCTGAGGTACATTCGTTTAAAAATGTTGTTTTCTCCTTCTCCCCCCACACTCCATTGACACAAGAGACAGATCTTGGGATGCTTGATGTTGAAATGTAATCGCGCGCTGCAGTGAAATTATCTGAGAGAGCAGATGCTGAAGGGACATCTGTTTTGCGTGTGTGAGGGATGCAGTCAGAGAGCAGCGTAAAGCAGGCTACACATGATCAGCACAGGGGCCTTTGATCAGGGCACCCCCTATGCTAGGGGAGGGGTGGGGGCAAAGCAGATCAGGGATCCAGATGTGTAGAAAGGGTAGAAGAGGAGAGGCACTGGAGATGTCAAAACATTTGTCTACACAGACTCCAAGCCCTTGGCTCCCAAGAACCTGTCTGTGGTCTCCTGAAGGGGTGAAGAAGCTGTTGGGACATAGGGTAGTTCAGCTGCTTATTCTGGTCCCACCCAGAGCCCTGCTGATTTATGCCCAGAGACGGCTATCTTTGATCCTGAGTGGGACACATGGATGTGCCCAACAGCAGACTTGTCCGTTCCTTTGAAGTGGTTCAGTAATCAGGATTAAAGTGGCCCTGGTAGGACTCATCTGGTCCCAATTGCAGGTAAAATCAGCTTTGGGTTCCCAGGACTGCTCTTCCCATTTTGTGGTACTGGTCAAGTTGTGAATACATAGCTAGGCCTGCTTTTTGAGATGGTTAGGGCAGGAACAATGTGGACCTGTGGAATGTGGCAAATAGATACCTTCTAAGTGATAGAAAAAAAAATGTTATAAGCAGCGTTGATATCCCAACATTGTTAACTTAGAAATCATATTGTACTGAGCTGTATGGTTCCAGGCCTGTGTTCATGCAAATACTTTTAACTTCGTTCATTAACCATAATGTATTTTAGTACAAACACTAGTCAGTCCACATTGTGATTACAGACATGCGTATATGTCAGTGGAGATCAATGTCTAGACACTAGAATTATCTCAGTTAATTTGATGTATAGGTCTCAAAGGATGGACTATTCATTTAATCAAATTCACTTTTTTCTCTTCCTGAGCACTGTATACAACTCCAGTTATGTGGAAATAGTGACTCATAGAAAATAGATCTTAATTTGGCCACACAACTAGACTATTACATGATAATATGAATGACTAATGAATTATGTATTACTTGATCTAAGGTTTCTTTCCTGTCCTTCTTGGTCATCAAGATTTTAAATTGTAAACAAAATGGATATTTCTTTTTTGCAAGCATTCAAATTCTGGTCTTAGCAATTGACTGGTGATATCATGATTGAATATTGACATAACTAAATATTCTGCCTCATCCCCTCCTCCTCTGTGACGAGAAATGGGATCTCTTTCAGCCTGCTTTAAGTGTTGTTTTGTAAATTAGAACAAGAGTTTTTGAATAGCAGTGTTGTGGATTCAGGACAATGGGAGAATAGTTTTCTCCCAGACATTAGGACTCCAGATTAAAGTGAACCAGATGAAGCAGATGCATATCCCTGAGTGTGTAATAATTTACCTGCATGCGCCATCCTGGGTCAGCCTCCAGGCTTCCCATCAGTTTAGCTTGGTATTACTCCTAACGTCAACCATCTGCGCTCAGACTCTCGGCTGACCGTCTGATTTTAACGGGACAGAGTAGTCCAGTAAAAGTATGGGCTGTTCTGGGACCATGATTTCTTTTCTCTCTTCCAAATGTTTTCACTTTTTTTTTAAACTCCACCACATTTCTGCCACTATTGGCACCTATCCAGTGCTAAAATGCTGTCATATGTTGGATATTTCATTGCAGATGGTGTTGGCTTAGCTGAAATCTAAACGTTTGGGAAAAGGTACACCACAGCTGCTTAAAGCTGGGGGTTCAGAGCAAGGCCGGAAAACTACTTCTGTGTCTCTGTGTGGCGCAGAGGCTGCACAACAGGTTGTGCCTTTTTTGACCGTGTTGCCAACCTACCTGCCTGTATCTGAGCAGTATTGTGCTCCAACAGGTTCAAATCTACCGCACCATCCCAAAGACCTGAGGCCTCAGCCCCCTGCACCTCATCTCATTAAAATGGGAAAATCTGGTGAATGCTTAATTTGTTATTGCCCCAATCTGAGCCTGCTTGAAGAGAAAGGAACCATGAGAGGCATGAGAGCTAGGGAACCTAGGAAATGATTGTGTTGCTGAGTGTCCTTCACTTTATGTTTCAGACAACAGTAAAAATTTGGACTCCTCAATGCAAATCTTTACCTGTGCTAATGTTTTCCATATTTCCACAATGTACTTATTTTTTACACATTACATTTGCAATCTTAAATTTGTATGGTAAATGAGGTCCAGCAGTGTGTTGCTGAATGTTTTTAAATAATGGCTGGTGGCAGTCCTCAAATTTTGCATATGACTCTTCTAATTCACCTGACACTTGCTAAGCATGCAAACAAATGCTGTCTGTCCTTGTGCTGTCTTCAGAGAGCAAAGATTCAAACGGCATCCAGAGATGGTCGTCAGGGGCTGGAGGCTCTGCAGGAGCACAACCAGGTGAAAAGCATCCCATCCACGCCACGGCGGCACAAGAGACGCTGGTCCCAGCACCGCTCAGAGGGGGTTCTGCCCAAGCCCGAACCAGAGGAGGAGACCAAGCCTTTTGTCTTGGACCTGCAGAAGTTCCCTGACCTGGCAAATGCGGATCTCAACTCTCAAAACCCAAACATTCAGGTAGGATCAATTGATAGAAACATCCCATGAATTGCTCTGATGATTTGGCCGCCTCGGCCTTAGGATGTTAAGTGAGTGGGCATTGTGGTATAGCCCATAGATGCTCAGAGGGAGCATATTTTGTTTTTTTGTTTTTCTTGAAGCAAAAACAGAGACCAAAAAAGTTTTAGACCAAAAGACCTTTCCTTGTAAGCTCCATGGTAAATTGGTATTTAGAATATACTAAAAACATGATCATTTGTCTAAATAGTTTACAATTAAAGCACTGGGTGTCTCAACCCCTCCTTGATAGTTTTCGTCGGAATCATTTTTCCATTTGAACTTCTAAGGCATATTTTCTTCCTCTGGGCAAAAGCTGTGTCCAACTTTTGGAAAATAAATACCCTATGGAGGTTTAAATTGGAGTAATTTATGAGTACAACATACATTCTTTCACCCTCACATAACACAAATAAATTCGTAATTGCACAACGGAGAGGTAAATGGCGTCTGATGATTATAATAATAATGGATAATGGCAGGAAACACGGATTGTCTTAAACAGCACCTGGAGCGAAACAGCGCAAAATAACTCATCTATAACCTGATCTGAAAGCTGATGAATGGTACATTTTGAAGGTAAATTATAAAAAAAAAAGGGGAACAGCTTTGAATGTGTGTGGGTGTGTGTATGTGTCACTAGTCACCATGCTAGTGCGGAGAATGAACTGTTTAGTTACTTTTAAATTATTTCACTGGGATTTGGAAAGATGATCCTGTTCTTATTCCAATTAATTATACAGTCGTGCTTCTGAAAGCATTACGTTGGGTAAAAGAGGCATTATTAGGCTTCTGTTTTTCCTGCATGTGATCAGCTTGTGCACATATTGTTTCTCACTGTTATTGTGAAGTTGGCTGGGGTGAAACCTCAGGGGAGTCCCTCCGAATTCGCATTGGGTCTCTCTGCTCTGTCACAGCTGTTTTCAGTCAGTAAGGCCTCTTAAATTACTCCATGCTAGACCTTTAAAGCCATGTGGTCGAATTCGGCCACAACTTTGAAACATCTGCATTGGAGTGAAAAAAGGGGGGAAAAGAACAAGATATAGGCCTCTATATTATTTTTTAGGGCCAGAACTGCAGTTTTTAATGATCTGATTTCAGATCTCGATCTCAGCGTATATTTAAAATGGAATACATTTTTTTTTTTTTTTATTTTTAGCGCTAACTTAAGGTTTACAATATTTGAGTGGATTAAAAAAGAAATTTAGATTGACTTTATGGGAACAATCTTAGGAAAACCACATCCACAAAGTAGGTTAGATGTCAGAGGTATTTCATTTGAAATGCTTTTTCTTGGTTTTGGGAGTTAGTAACCCATCAGTTTACGAGTCTTTTTCCCTTGTTATCACATCAACAGACCATCAGGTTTTAGCTGAGAAAGGTCAGAATATAGCTACCTGGGTATAATCTTCAAGATATATCCATTCTGGCTGAGAAGGGGCAGTAGCAAAGTGATATCCTTCCATGTAGACTTGATGTTAATGAAGATGGACCTCTTGGATTTGGATCCAGGATGAGTCATATAACTCTGATAGAGTTTAGTTATGTGTAATAAACTTTCTGGTTTATGGTTGTGATGCGCTTTGGGAAATATGATTTGTTGAATGTATGTCAAATGCTTGGTGAAATCTTCTCCATGGAAGATGAGTCAAAGTGCTTCGGTGCAAGTGATAAACATACAGGGTTGAGACCCTGAAGTTTAGATTGTTTTATGACTCCTGGTTATCATGCACCATGCCAGTCAAAGAGTTTTACTGAGTCACTGTTCAAGCTTGCATATTATATTTCTTCAATCAACTGTTTCCATCTTCGAGGTTTTCAGCAGCAATCCAATGAATTCTTGAACCGTGAAGAAAGTGTTCAAAATGGGTAAAACTGTTTTTTCTCAACCCAATAGGAGCAGTGAGACACATAATCATAGAGTAAACAGAGGTCAATCAAGATCATTTGATGAATTCTGTCTATGGCAGATCAAAGAAGCAGACATTGCACAGAGTATACAGTATGCTGAGTGTTGTCTGTAGCTTAGCCTCTGAGAATGTTAACCAAGCTTTCGTCTGATGTGGGAGAAATATAGTTGTGTAATCCCTAACTTTAGATTTCTATTTGTCTCTGTAAACAGTTGGGGCAACCTGTAAGATTGTTATGCTGTCAAGGAAATAAACAAGCACCTTTTTGTTTCTCTGTGTTGAACGGAAGGCAGGAACAGCGCTATCTGTTGTAAGTCCCACTTCAGTTGGAGACAGCATGTCTGTTCATGTTGGTTGCAGACCGGTTACCAAGAAAAATATCTTGGAGAAAGCTCACATGTGGGACAGTAGCATCCCTGCTGGTGTCTTTGTGCGTATCATGAGATCTTGTGCTTTAGATAATGAATCTAACTGGCACCAGCCTCCATCGGATATGGCCATAGAGATGTGATTCAACTAAGAGAACAGTGTTTAATTGTCAACTGTTTCTTTTCTCATTTTGAAGTTACAGTATGTTGATTTTCACATGTTTACTGCTCTAACTCAACATCAATGAAAGAAATAAGCCTGTGTATAATTTCTGTAAGCTTAACATTGTTTTCATAGTTTTCATAGCCGGTCATTATATTTCTTATTTACATAATATTTGTTACTCAATGAAAGCTTGGTTGTCACGTTAAAAGTGCAGTTCTGCACCAGAGTAAAAGTATCTGTAATTGTATTCCCATAAGATTGTCCAAGCAATTGTATAAATCTGTTCAATCCAGTATACTCTGTTTCTATTTGATTTGTGTTACATACAGTATGACATGGAAAAGTTACTAAAGGTAACTGGTTCAACAGTTTACAGAAATGTATGAAATTTTGCCTGCAGAATTGTTCTGTCAAATTGGTAATTGGAAAAAGTCATTTATTTTTCTATGAAAGCAGAGGAATGGTGTTTTGGTGTCAGTGTACTCCAGATTAAACTCCACGTGTCCTGCATGTCATTCACACCACATTATATTTCCTCACCATTAGCCATACATTCAAGTAAAATGAGGCCACTCTCCTTGTCATCCAGGTGACCATTGAGGTTGTGGATGACCCTCAGACAGAGATAGAGATGGACCTGGCCAAGGAGGGCCGCAATGACTGGTCTCTGTCCTCCATGGACTGGCTGGGCAACAAGAAGTTGTTCTGGCCTCTCTTCTGGGAATATCCGGACTCAAGTGAGGATGGAACAGGCAGAATGAGTTTGGAGGACTCATCGGAGGACTACACACTGGAGTACGACAGCGAGGAATCTGTCCTGAGCGGAGGAGACTGGGACCAAGGACCATGGAACAAGGGATGGGACTCCAATGACAACTATGGTGAGCATATGGCCGACTGTGTCTTCCCTATATTGTGACAGTGCTGTTTTCATGAAAGTACCAAATTATCTGATCATAGCAACTGAGCAGGAGACATTGCGATAGGACAATGCTGAGACGGCATTTCTCTTGTCACAGGAGACAGCATTTAAGGTTGCACAATGTACCTGAAGCCAGATTGGAGTCAGTTGGCCTAGGTTCTGTTTGTTGACTTAATCATTAAAGCCATTTGAACCTGCAGCTTGCTGAAGTATCAGTGGGTCTGTTTATATTCTGTTCAGAATTCAGAGTGCGCACATGGAGAGTTATTCGAAACGTTTTTGCTAAAACAATTTCCTCCTTTGGTTTTAAAACAGCAGCACAGACCTTGAAACCCCTCTGTTCTTTGACATGATTTATGCTTTAAGGTTTCACACAAGGACTGCTAGATAAACATGTTGTTCCCTTAGCAGCCCCCATGGATTTTCTTTTGATTTCTATCAGTTGTGAACAAAAAGGAGAAAAACTGACTAAATGTGTCTGGTAAGGTACACAATAGCCACTACATTCCTAATTTAAGAGGTGTATTTTTTATGTGTTTATTTAACCTCAGGTCCAGAATTCCTTGTCTCTTCACAACGTTTGGAAAATATCTACTACAGACTATTGGTGCGTCATGCACTTTATCATGCAAGCACATAGATGATGCTGGTACAGTGGAGACGCTACCCTAAGCATGGTCCAAAGCTGTTTTAAGTTTGTGGAGGAGACACTCATCAAGGAAACATTTTCATCTTTCAAAGATAAAAAATAAATAATAAATCATTGAGATACATTATTTTAAGAGAACTTTTATCTCTTGCTTTCAGCTTTGTTCTTACTGTCTTTCTGACCACATGCAGTGCGGGTAGACTGTTCTGCATCAGCAGAGGGTCATTTGCATTTTTTTTTGTGTTGGACACGTCCACAATTTTGTATACTCATTTTACAAGCACTTCTATATCTATTGATCATTGGTTCCTTGGTAGATTTTGTGTAAATGTTGGCAGTGGTGGACTCGATTTCAATGTAGTTAGAATGTTGTATCTGCTTTAGCCAGTCACTCCCCCTAAGAGGATGATAAGATACAATTTGTAAAAGATTTTAAAACATTGCACATTGAACGGCATCACAGTAAATTTTAATCCATGATTATCGTAAATGTTGCTGGGAGAATTGATTTCAGTCGACTGGTTTTGAGTTATATTTAGTTTCCCTATCTCATGGCAACAGGACATTTTGAACAGTTTCTTGATGCAGTTGTTTATGCACAAGTCTTTGCTGCTTAATTTCAGACATGCTGTCTGGTTAACTGAATGTGGAGAATGTACAGTTAAATCTAGCATAGCCACATTGTCTTTTGTGTTAAACTGTTATTTTCCTGTAATACTATTTCAGTCATTTTACTTGCTGTATTTTAGCACACTTTGTTTTGTAAGTTGCCCATAGATAAGGTTAGTTAGAAGTCAGCTAACTGAATGAAATGTAAAGGAGGATACCTGGTCTAACATTATGAGCTATCTCAATATGTTATTGGTATCCCATCTGATCTGGGAGCGTACACTTGAGTTGGTGACCTCTCTTTGCAGCAGTTCACCAACTGCTAAATTATTAATGTCCCAGGGAAACAACTGACCATTGTTATGCCCATGGAATGTTTAAGTCATTTCTGCATGGCCTCAGTTTTCTGCTCCTCCTCTTCTGAAGCTGGGATTTCCCTGACCCTAAGAACTTAACAATTGTAAAAAAAAAAAAAAAAACAAAGATGTCCCCCCTGAAGAAAATGGTTTGAGGACGAAAGGAAGCAAGGAAGAATGCTAGGGTGAGAGAGGGAGAAATACTGTTGAGATGGTTAGAGAGAGAGAGAGAAAAAAAGAGAAAAAGAGAGCGAGAGAGAATGAAACTTGGCCATCCCGCGTTAGTGACTGAGTGTGGGCACTCGACCGTCAGCGCATTGTTTGTGTCCTCTTTGAAGTTGACACTGGTCCTCGGAAGAGTGGTCTTTTGAAGATCCGGCCGAATCGCTTGCTAATGGCAGCATGAGGCCAGTCCACTGGATAAACAACTAATATTTGTGTTCAATTAGACAGTAGATTAGGACCGCGGGGCAGACTGGGAATGACAGTTGAAGCTTCAGCTATTCTTTTCATCCCAGGCCACAGACCCTGGCTGCACTCTGCACTGTGCGGCAGTCTTTTGAGCTTTTTAGGGCTGCGCATAAAATTATGCCTCTTTTTTTTCTCCTGCTTTTGGTGGGAAAAGGGCATTGTGCCTTCTGGCTGCACGGTTTTATTAAACTGCAGACAACATTAAATAGAGTGTTAAGCCAGACAATCCATTCCACATAGTTTAGAAGGCTTTGCCCTGGCTCTGCTCTGAAACTTATTTGAAGCTTGCAGTTTCAGCATCAAAACTTTCATACACATTTGTAGGGAAAAATTAAGCAGTGTTTTTAATGTCTTATTTTAAAAAAAAATATGAGATATGCCTATATCTCCAATTACTCCATTGTCTTCCTCTTGCCACTCCAGCCATGACCATTGGTTCCATTGACACAGATCTGTAGTAGCACTATCCAGAAATAGGAAGACAATTATAGTTTGCTAGCGGTCATGTAAACATACGCTTCACATGAAAATTGGGCACTAATCTTAACCCGTTTCCTTCACCTTCATGTGGGTTCTGGACTAAAAATAGCTGTCTGGGTATATATACATATACACACACGTCTATAAACATGTATATACAGATGAGACACATGTGTGGGCAACATAAGATGCAAAGCATAAGAACATTAACACACATATCAGCTTTGAGTTTTCCTGTAATTAGAACAACCAATCCCTATGTGAACCACATGAGGACATGGCAACAGCATCAGAAGTAGGCTTGTATTGAGTGGGCTGTGCTTTTGATAATCTGTCAAAGCTCACTTGATTTGTAGTCAGGGTTGCTCTCATTGTTGGTTAAATTATTTATGTCTTGCCTCGTAATATTTTGTATATGTATATGTTGAAATCATACCTTGGCCATGCTTACAAAACCTGGGTGTGTGCAGATGGACATTGGACCATTTTCCCCCCAAAATCTCACCAGTTCAGTCAGCAATGTCATGAGCAACAAGGGACTGTCAAACAACCACACAAATAACACAACATGTCAGCAAAAACATGTATCTTCTTTAACCTGTTAGCTTTCCCTGTTGAAGTAGTGAGAGCCATTGAATACCAAAAACTCAATGTAAAAAAGCAGAAGGTTCTCACATGGTAAAAGAAGAAGACTAAATATATTAGGATGTAGCAAGAGGATGACAGATTAAGACATCTGGTAACAGCCTCTGCTACAATCAATGGTAGTGTAATAGGCTGGACAAAATAGCTGGGCAATGTGACAGAAGCAGTGGGTGACTTTGTTTATCCTAGAATTATCATAAGTGCTTTATTCCCTTAAAGGGTTGCATCAGTACCTTGTATGGAACACCATATGTCTCTGAAATGGAGTCCTGAGGTAATGACAAATACTACAATTTGCAGATTTATCACAGGGCTGTGTCAGCCTACTCTTCCCTTATTCTTTTGTAAACCTCTCATACCCTGTTCCCTGTGCCACATAAGACCCTTAGAATGTATTCAGTAAAACAACAGATACATTTACAACCTCTTGAACATAGTTCTTCAATTGGTCAAAGCTCTAAAATCTGGACAATCATAAGATCATTCACTTTCAGCTGTCTTGTGAAGTCTGACCGCTCTAACCCCTTCCGCTCTTCAGGATTCTCATGATACAACTGCTGTACCCTGCCGGAGTCTATATGTTAAGAACAGAGTCTTACCACTGTTTAAGTGAATAAATCCTGTAAAGTTAGCAACTGTATTGCCTTAATACTGCAGCGCAGTGCAACGCAGAGTGTATGCTTCATTGCCGGATTGGAGTCAAGTCTTCCCTCATCAGGAGTCTCTGAACCTCTATGCCATAGCTAAAGGCCCAATTTTCTGCTGTTATTCAACCTATCTTAAAGTAATGTGTTTTTCAGAAACAGGTCATGTGGTTGTGCGTTCCAGAACAAAAGTAAAAGAGCAAGACATGTCATCAACACCTTCCTCTGTTGTTTCCCTTGGCGCGCCAGAGCTGGGGCTCCTTCATCACCAGTCCATAGCTCTCAATTATCAATGCTTTAGCAAGCAGCGGCAGTGTAGGCCAAAATGCATTAACTGCAAGCAAAGCAGCTGATGGCAACATGTATAGCACTGTGCCCCCCCCTCCAGCTGGAACTGTAATCCTTTTAACATTGCTGCAGAGAGAAAGTATTGTTCATTAGAAAGAAAAGCTATTAAGCCTTGCGTTCCTGCTGAAGTGTTTGTGTTGGCCAGCTACATCTGCTGAAACCAGCAGAATTTACCATTGATGTATTTATTACAACAAAAATGAAGCCTGCCAGTTGAGCCCACATCCTGTTCATTAGTGAGATTAAATTTTACCCTGAAATATGTAATATTAATTTAGTCATGCATCATTAAGCCTGTGGAAACAAAGTCAAGAGGAGTACTTAATAATAGTCTGGTCCTTTTCGTAGTCTCAGTGCAAGATTGGATTGTTGTTGGTTCAAACATTAGCAGGTACAGTCACATCATGATTAATGTTTGATTTTTAACATGACCTCGGTATGAAGGCCTCCACTATGTACTAACCTTCCACATTCGTTTGAAGGTTTTGTAAAACTTTTTTTAAAGGTTGTTAAAAATATATATGTAGACCTGACAAAAGGTTTTATACTGTAGCTCTAACTAATTTGTGACCACAGTTTTATTGCATAACACACCCACCAGCTGGGGGAGGAATTTGCTAGTCTCAGATGAAAGCTGAGGAGGAGTATCCCTGCTAAAGTGTAGTTTGTTTTTACACCGCGTCACTCTTTCTCCAACAGAATATGAGGAGGAGGAGGAGTGGAGTGCCTGGTCACCCTGCAGTGTCACATGTGGCCACGGCAACCAGAAGAGGATCCGGTCCTGTGGATACGCCTGCACGGCAACTGAGTCCAGAACTTGTGACCTTGAACGATGCCCAGGTAGCAATTCTGTTGCTATTTACACCCTCCTGCATTTCTCTACAGAAATGACAGCAACATCATCACACATGGGTCTTGGGCACCACAACCAGCTACTCAACTGAAATACAACTTAACAAGGACCAAGGTCTCCTGAGTGATTGGATCGTCTTAGCACAAGCAGTTGACAGCCATTTCATATGCCTTTTTGGGCACATGCAACATGAAAGGAATTGCAACAGGTCTGCACTCAAGCCAAGCCTTTCACTGCCCTGCATAGGTCATTTCATTATAGCTAAATAAATATGATGCTTATCAGTCTGTTTAAGGAACTGCCATCACACTCCATCACATATATAATGTGCCTTTGAGGGTTCTGTGCATTTCTAATACCCGGCCCCTTTGCGGATGGCTCAATGGAGGCATTTACAGTGCACCTCTCTCCTGGGAGAGAGCCAGGTCCATGGACTGCAGCTCCAGTCTTTTCCATGCTGTCTATGAGGAGGCAAGATTTCCAGCACAGATACAGCCTTGGGTCCCATTCACAAATCACCCCCCTTCCATTTTGAGTGTTTTCTTGATGCTGGAAGACTTCTGTACTCTTGCTGTTTAACTCTTTGACCCTTTGCATAAAGTGCTTCATCTAACCTGAGGTCAGGGTGCTAATGAACACTCCCCATGGTGGTTGTCTTCTTTTCTGTCTCTTGTAGATGACCTGAATGCAGTCACGGACCTTATGCCCTATGACATGGAGAACGGCACGGAGCCTTTCGATGCAGGTCAGGAGTATAACCGTTTTCTGAAGTTTCTAATGGAAGTTCCGCTGAGTGGTCACACACGAAGGGTCAGACTTTTCCATACACTTTCACAACTCTTAAAAAATAGCAGGTCCATGTGCAATACCATGTGCAAAACAGATGGCACAGTCAATTTAGGCTGGAAACAATGTTTTTTTATATTAGTGATATGTAGCCAGCTGTCAGACAAAAATGTCTCTTTAACCATCTGACTATACAGTGAACTAAACATGCTATTTTTTTACATGGTTATATGCAGAAATCTCATTTTAGATGTTTAAGTGATATCTTGCTACTTGATACCTTTGGCTGTATTTGAGTATTGGTGGTATTAATGCATGCAAGTTCCCTTTCACAGTTGTTACTTCTTACTCCAGCCATGATCAGGTGGTATAAGCCACTCTTCTTTCTTTTCTAGTGTCCAGAAATTATCTGGGTGCCACCAGCCTAAAGTCATGACAGCATGTTATATGACATCATGTACATCAGTGTTGATAAGCGTTGATTAGAGAAAGCTTAAAAGATTTTGTCATTTTAAAAAATCAAATCTAGCCAAACCTAACTGAAGGATGTTATATAAGCATGTTTAAAATTGGGATTGATAGCATGTGGACCACATCAGGGTTGAGTAATGCAGACTTAGTGATTTAATGGCAAAAGATTCAGCTTGAAACAGGTTTCCCCTGTAGGTTAAATTGCCTGCTTCTTTTAGGTTGGGGGTGGATGCTCTTCTGGGGCTGCAATCATAGAAAAGCACTGGGAGTCCAGTATGGAGTTTCAAAAATCTCCACATTCATGATATTAGGTATTGCTCCTCTGAGAGCATTACACAAACGGTGAAATACCATCTGTTCTCCTAGAAAATATTTGATTTGCTTTTTTACTTTTTCCTCACTGCTCTCTCACTTGTGGCAGCTAAATCTGAAAATGATAGCTCTGTACACTGCACAATAATAATAAAAAATGCTATACGAAAACATAACAAGATAAAGTGTGACATTTTGTTTTTAATTCACTATGGAATATAATTGTTTACAATGATAATGTTCCAGTGAAACTGAACCCTCCAGGGTAGATATTATATTTAGGGGTTTTAGCCTTGTTTGACTTACCAAATTTTATTATATCAGCCTTGTGTTTGTGTTAGGATCTAACACATATAGCCAAGCCTGGAGCAATCACTTATATTTAAGGATCCTTCAGTTGTATGAAAATTCCTTACTTACTTTTACATCATCGACACAATGTTAAGCTATGATTAATTTGTTGCATCCATGAAGGAAGATAGAGTGATAGACCTGTCATCATTTTAATCACAGGTGCAATGGTACTCTCCCCTCAGCAGAATGTGCAGTCCATGACCAGAGATGTTTTTCATTGCATCTTATTTTCTGTTATTCCAATATTCCTGCAGATGTGGACAGCTGCGAAAAATGGCTGAACTGCAAGAATGACTTCCTTCAGAAGTACCTCCACCAGGTCTTGACGGAGCTCCCCAGCTGCCCCTGCAGCTATCCCTCAGAGGTGGTCTACAGTGCTGTCAACATATTCGATGAGAAGCTGAAGAAGACTTTCCGCTGGCGTGATGCCAGTGGGCCCAAGGAGCGGCTAGACATCTACAAGCCCACGGCCAAGTTCTGCGTCCGCTCCATGCTCTCCTTTGACAGCACCACCCTGGCCGCCCAGCACTGCTGCTACAACGACAACATGAAGCTCATCACACGGGGCAAGGGGGCTGGGGCCCCCAACCTCATCAGCACAGAGTTCTCCCCTGAGCTCCACTACAAGGTGGATGTCTTGCCCTGGATTCTGTGCAAGGGGGACTGGAGCCGCTTCCATGCCGTCAGACCCCCCAACAACGGTCTGCAGTGTGTAGAGAATCCCACAGAGGATGTGTATTTGAACGAGCTTGAGGAGGCTAGGGAGTACTGAGTCAGACAGGGAGAGGGGGAACCAAAACCTCCCATTATTTAGCTTCCTGCCACACAATGGTGCATGAAATGGACAAACACAATGAAACATATCTCTCCAAAAATGTACAAAGCTCTTTCAGAACCCAGCATCGGGATCCAACAATTATAATTCACTGTGGAATGATCAAACGTGTGTGTGTGTGTGTGTATGTGTAAGTGTGTATGTGTGTGTGTGTGTGTATGTGTGTATTTGTGTTGGTGTCCTAGAGATTTGGTGGTTGGTACTGGCCATTCTTTTCTCTTGAAAAGAGTAACCTCCCATAATCCAACCCCCCCTTTCATTTTTTTCAGAAGACTAAAGGTCTTGCAGGTAAATACAGACATTTTGAAGGTACTGGGCTTGTAATTTATTGCTCTAACAGTCCCTGCAATTGGACAGTGGTTGAGAAAACTTTAACACTGATGATGTACAACGAAACAGAAATAACACTGGCTTAAAAAACTTGGTGGAAATGCCTAAAGCAACAGACTAGTATGCACAAGGTGCTGCTATGCTCCAAATGTTCTCTTCACAGAATCATATGTGCTGCTACAAAGGAAAAGAGACTTTGGGTGGTTGTAAGTGATGTGTCCCCATCTTTTGGAATGTGGGCGCTGTATTTATTTTATTGTACAGGCCATTTTGCTTTTCAAAGACTCAAGATGTTTCACAAAAGGAATTCCAGTCAAGCTGCTAATAACACAATGAATTAAAACAGAATATTATTTTTTCATCCAATTTATAAAGCTCCTTGTTGGATCAGCTTCTCTCTGGGAAAGATCAAGCCTGATAGATCAAATAGAGCTGTAGTTTTGCTTTTCTTGGGTGGTTTTGTTTTGCCTGAGAAACATTTCTCAGAACAGTTCAGGCATCATGTCTACCATTTTATTTAATGGGCTAGATTTTCAATCACAAGTGAAACTTTGATAAGACTTGGAAAATAAGATAAGAAAATTTTCATAAAAGGATATTGGTGAATCAGATTATATGTCTTTGCCATTCTTAGGATCTTAGGTCTGAACTTTGTGTGAGGCTAGTGCAAATCTTGTGGAAAATCTTGTAGATCATCTGTCCCAGGACATAAAATGTATACAGAATGATTTCTGTTTTAGGTGAAGTTGTACTGGGGCATAATTGGATCTTCTGAAATGATGGAAAATTAAGTGTGTTGAATTTGTCTGCCAGACTGTTCTGGTCTAGTGGTACAAATCTTACTTGCTAGCAGGAGTACTCCATACTATCTAAGCTATATTTGGTTGCCCTTTGTTTTTTTTTTTTCTTTTAACAAGGTCTGTCTTTGTGCTAAAAGTGATCCAAGAAATGCTCGACACTTGTGGGATGTTGAGGGTGGTGCAAAGTTGGTCTTTCCAAATTTGGCAGGGGGTGACACTTTCTAAGTAAATGAATGGCTCTGTAAATATGGGATCTCTTTGAACATTAGTACTCATCTCTGAATCACTGTGCTTCTATAGGATGTTGTTTTAAGGCCTAAACCCTATCTTTCACAGATTTTTTTTTTTTTGTTTTGTTTTTTTTAGCAAGCTGTGTTATTGAAAGATGTTGATGCAGAATACCATGATTTGAGCTTGAAAAGCCTATGTTGACAGAAGCCTGTCCTTCCCCCAAAAAAAAAACTGATCAGCTGATAGGTTTTCCACAATTTGGATCATGTCATCTCTAGATAGATTTTCAGTACCATGTAAATACACTGCTTCTGCAGTTCTGTTGAAATTATCAACAATTGACAATTTTGAAGGAAGGTGTGATCATCAGTTTTTCGATAGCAGACAGCCATTGCGTTGTTCCAAACTGTGCATGAGTAGATAGTGAATCAAGCACAGCTGAGGAATGAGAAAAAAACTTCTGTGTGTTCAGTCTGCATTTATCTGGCAGTCTGTCTAGAAAAAATGCCTTATGCCTGCGACATATTCATTAATGACATGATTAAACTTTGATGAAACACGCAGTTACCTCTGTCACACAGCTTTTACTGGTTGTTATTTAGCTATATGCTAGGTTGTTCAGGGACTGTCTTGTCATAATTACGTCAGATGCATGGTTAAAGCAAACCATGGTTTGCTAGACAACTTCTGGCCAATCCAAATACCTCTCTGTTGTGCAGTCTTTATGTAAATGTAATTTTTCATGGATTATGTGTCCAACAATTTAGCTACTTAGTAATGTTGCTATTTGCTGAGAAACTAGTTTTAAAGTTTATTTTTTATTCTGAATTGTCTATTAAGGGTGGGGTTGTTCCACACAGATTTTTAACTAATGTTATCATTTTATTTTAATTAAATGAATTTAAAATGGCTGAGAACTCCTTCCTAGAACAATTCTTTTTAGTGCATCTTAGCAGAACAAGCATTGTACACATATGTCTGTGTGATAGTGCTTTAAGACTCAGAAAACTCAGATAGTTTTGCTACTCAAAAAAACCTGAGAAACATGGTTTTGTGAGTGTAATACAGGCATGCATTGTAGCTAAATCCATCATTGTTTTATATCAAACTTGACTAAAATGTGGGTATGGATTGTTTCTGGTGCTCCTGAAAGTTAAGTAAAAGCATATTTCCCAGCTGATACACATGCATGTTCACATATATGGTACCCAGTATCAAGACTCTCTCTCATTAGATTTATCTGAATGTATTTTCATATCAATGCCTACCAAGTTAATGGCTTGAACATGATCTAATGCTCATCAGCTGAGGAAATACTACTCAATGCTGTATACTGTATATACGTGTTTGATGTGTTCATTTCGTTTCGGACTATTACTGACTGCACAACACCTGCAGATCCGTTCCTTGTCCTCCTGATAAGCTTAATTTTTCAGGTGCTGTCTGCGCTGAGGAACAGAAGCATGGCACAGTCTTAGGGGGCTGTAAGGAGAAGGTTAGGAATCGCTCTGAATGAGTGAGCACCCAGTTTCCTGAAGGGGTGGGGGGGGGGGTTGTGAATTTTCACATAACCATTTCTGCTGATGTTTACTTTGGCCTGGGCTCTTGAAAAGTGATTGTTTCAAAACCATTTCCCTGCTTTTCTTATCACCAGAGAGGTGCAGTGCAGCCTCTCAGCCTTTACGGTTAGCTAGCATTTCTGATCTTCAGTACTGTATAGGGCAGAGTGGTTGGGAGTTTTGCATCTGAATTATATAATCTGGCTTTCTTTTAACTTGCAGCAGATACATATACCTGTAAAAAGAGCTTGGCTATTATCTGTGAATTTTAGATTTTTAAAAATGCAACTATGCTTGGAGATTATAAGTATGCATTCCAGCAATTTCTCTCCCACCCCCACCCTGTGCAGTTTTACCACATACTGTAGTTCAGGTGATGTAAACGATGTAACTGTTATGAACAGGCCTCTCTTTTTGCTCCATGCAAAATGAAAATGTAGGGATGGTGTAGCCTATCCTTTAGAGGACTAAATTTGTCTAAGAGGAGGTAAAATTGTCTAAAAAGTCTGGGCTGATTAACAATAATTAAAGGAATAGGATAATATGAAAGTCTTTCATACAGAGGTTGATTATTCATACCATGCTCCTTATTCAGATCTGAAAAATTCAACTGTTAACATTTGTAATTTTTTCACTCTGTCATTTCTTCTCCCAAATCAGGAACATTTTTTTTGTGTTTGTTGGAAACAGTGTGGTGTCTCAGCTGTGTGTACACTTGGATTTAAGTTGAAAGTTTACGTCACAAACTTTTTATCAGGAATAATGTTTTAAATGTATGCGAAATCGTTTCACATTTTGAAAAATAACATTTTTGAGAGGCACTTTATTTAAATATATAAAGATTAAATATAAATATATATATATATATATATGTGTATGTGTGTATATATGTGTGTATATGTATATATGTATGTGTATATGTATACATGCATACATAACGTAAAATTAATACACATACATATTGTACCAACATTTTGTCATTTTGTTTTTGTGTTACTGATGTAAAGGGATAAATTGCTAAAAATGCTGCATTCTCTTTGTTTTAAAGAATTTTGTATGTTATGTAAGTATTGTTTAGCATGATGTTTTGTGCTTTTTTTAAAATTTGGTATTAGATATATTCTTGTACAGTATTTATTGTTCTTGGTTTAATAATTGCTTAAGCTTTGAAAAGAAATATTCAAATGATTCTATGATACTGAAGGTGCACTATTGAATCTGAATAACACAACCTAAAAGGGATCTCTGTTATGTGAAAAGGGAATCCATTTGCATTACACCACACCACTTCAATAAATGTATTTTCACTTACATCATTTTGTCTGCAAGCTATAAATGTGTTGTGACAAATATAATAAATATACAGATGTTTTTCATAACTGAGTATTGGTTCTTTTGTCTCCATTGACTTATAATCTGTGTAATAACAGCAGTTAATGGCCATCCTTCAACAAAAACTGAAAAATCATTTTGACACTTTACTCATTAGTCTTGTCATTGCATCATTGTCATTTTTGTAGTATACTTCAGCATGTTTACAATTACTGGTGCAAACATTTCATGGATGATTGTCGCAGTGAAATTTTGTGTTTACCGAAGCCAGGTGTATCAAGAGTAAATAAAAATAGTCTGTCGGCAACAATACACACCAGTGGTTTGATGTCATTAGTGAAATGTCAAGGTAGACAGTAGAACAGACAGGCAGATGCGGGCAACATGTGTGGAAGATTAGCAAATGTGTTTACTGTAGTGTAGGGGTCTGGTAATTTACTGTAAAGCATGTTGAGTTTTCAGCAGTCTGGAGTATGACACAGTTCTGAGTTGTGCCCCTCTGGTGTTGCATGCAGAACTTGTTTTAGGAAATGATAAATATAGTCACATCATTTAGCTTTAAGGTGACTGATTGTGGTAATATTACTGAGGGCCATCTTTTTTCAGATCAATTACAGCTGTAGTACACCTGAATCTAAAGCTATTCAGCCAGCTGGCTTTCTAATTATATTTACGAACTTCATTGTGCAGCTATCTGGATGGCACGCACATGTTGCTATGCATGAATGTAACTAATGTTTTATGCAAAGGTAAATATGGTATTTGCAGAATAACAAATACGCATCCATATCTATGCAGTTACAATGTAATGATTATGTGAGCAATAGTACCAGATTGTGGCTAACCAAGTTTCCAGACCAGCAAGTACAACATCTTTAATGCAAGTCAGCTACACTACTCAGTTAGAATATTGCAAACTCATGCACTACATTTCAAAAGACACTTACTAAAACCAAAGTAATTTATTTACAGACGTCAATTAGGACTGATGCCTGATCTAAGAAGTCAGTCTTCAGACTTAATTGGAAAATGAAATCAATGATATTGTCATCCTTGACATCAGTGGGAAGTTCATTCTACAACCAGGAACCAAGAACAGACAGACATCTTACCTGGGGGTGAGACTACACAGGGATGGGGACAGTTACTTTACTTTGTGTTAGTGGATCAGAGACTATTTTGAATGCTTTATTATCTGTTCTATGAATACTATATTTGATATACGATAATGTGTATTATAAATGCTACATCAAAGCAAACTTTTTATACATGTCTCTCTGGATAAGATAATCTATTAAATTAACCAATGTAAATGGAATCCTTTCAAAAATCTATAACCCATCTATCACATAGTTTATAAAATGTGCATGTATGTAATGGGGCTGCCTAAATCTGTGTACAAGTATTTATATAGTCAGATGTCTGAGAAAGCTGGCAACCCAAAGGTTCACCTAATTCTTACAATATACTCTTTTTTTAGTAGACAATTCATAGGTTAATATCTAGATTGAAATTCAATGGTCATGAAGTATTTTGTTGTGAGTTTGGAATCCAAAGCAATGACAAAATAAACCCTCCTGAGTAAAGACCTGTCCTCAACCACAGTAAAATTATGAATTATCCAATCAATCAACCGGCAGCCCAAAAGGCTATCTGTAGCTGATTGATTAGAAGCAGGCCTCTACCTGGTCGGTAAAACGTCTGAATGGATGACAGCCAAGATGTTGAATCAGACATGCCCTTGCTGAGTCTTAACCAAGACCATGCAGGAATCACTGACTGATCTTTGAACATTAAAACCCTTTGCACATGTGTGGTGGTGCCTGTTCTCAATTACGAGTGGAACACTTTGTTTAGTTTTCTTTCCAAGATAACCCTGCTATATCTTTTAAAATGGGCAAATAAAGCAGTCTGACAAAAGGATTTGACCTTTTAAGTGATTTTATAGTGAGACAATCATTCACCACAAGTTGGAGACGAATGGGAATTGAGTCTCTTGCAGTCATTATAAAAAAAGCAGTGGGACAACTGAGATACCATTCTTGCCTTAAGTGCCTTAACAGATATTTACAAACCTAGCTTTATTTTCAATGGCCTCTTCTCAAGGTTAAAGGTTCACATTAAGGAAATGTTGGAATAAATACATTTGGCTGTGAAATATGAATCATGGGGAAAGCGCTCATGGGTCTTGCAAAAACTTATCATAAAATAGTTATCTGGTTATGTCACTGCCATCTGGCACTGTAATGAGCTAATTACCTCCACACTAAGCATTGCTAAAATGCCTTGGCCCGGCTGCAGCTGGAATGCTATCCAAGTCAGGTGCTGTTTTGGTGAGGTCAGAGGAAAACTCCACAGAGTGTAAAACCCTCTTTACAGCTCTGTTCCTTTACTGAATGAGTCAGAAGAAACTCTCCAAAGAGTACTCTCAACTCAAGTCTGGCTGTCACATCCTTGTTCTTCTCTTCCCTTCTCACACCCCCAAATTATATTTTAATCAAGGAATGATATGAATTGACATTTTTTCAAGATTGAAATTTTGTTATTAGACTTTTGGTTGTCAGATTGTTGCATTACCTTTGTCACATTTTTAATAATATTTTGAAGTGACATTTACAATAACTCTTCATATCTAACATTTTACTTGTATTTTCTTACCATGGTTCTGGGATGTTTTCAAAGGCTTAGTGTTTCAAAAACAACTAGCTTTGCAGCTAAAAGCTTAGTGAGGATTATTATTCATTTTCACTGTCCCAAAGACTGGAAGGGTATTACTACACATGATTAAATATACATATATTTTTAACACTAGCGGTAAGTGCAACATAATGGTATTTTGTCTTCAAGCATTACTGAACAAACATTGCTCAGGACAGTTGTAATGCTTTTTGGGTATATAATAATATCTATTCAGAAGAATAAATATCAACATCTACATCACTTTGAAGTTTGTGCCACCTTAAAAAGTCTCCCATCACAGCATTTGCACCAATGGAAAATTATGTTCATTGAAAGTTAAAAGAAGTTATTACATGTTGGGTTTTATGGCTCCCATGCTGAACTCAGGCCCTGCTTCTCAAAGGTGAATCCTGGAGGTCATACAAAGATAACTGTACCTGTATCTCTGTGTGTTTTTACTGAAAACATGGCATTCTGAAAACAGCTGGAGTTGAGGGGGAAGAGTTTGCTTTGTTTCCTGGGCAGAGAAGAAACAAAAATAAATGGAGGAGAAATGGTTATACAACAGCGGTCAAACATTTATGCTGTGGTGGAGCAAAAAATGTTTCCATTGTGCTTAATTTCACTTATGCATATATACTTTACTCTAATTCATTTATTACAAATGACTTTTGAATGTTGGTTGAATTATTTCTTATAAGGAAGGCTGAATCCAAATTATAATTCATGAGATGTGTGTTGCCTATTTTTTGTCTGAAAAAAGATATTAGAAGTATATCTTTCTTCATTTGCTACAGCTAGAAAAGCACAATTCTTCTTTAAGGACAAGGACATCAGGCTTCATCTTCTCAATTTTGCATTGGGAATGCCTTCTGGAGATGTTATTTCTCACTTCATGGTCACTTAAGATTCACATAGACTAAGAAAGGGCCACAGGCCTGTTACAACAGATATCACATGACAACCTTTGTCTTTGAATGAAATGTGTGTAATATTTTAAATGAGCTGATCCCAAAAATGGCCATGTACTCTGGAACATGCAACATTTGCATAAGTGAGTGTTCTGCTGACCTGCGGATCAGTGGGACATTGCTTTTGTGGAGCCACCTGCAACTGCCAATCTCGAAAGAGTTTTTGTAAATTATGAGTGAAATTCACTCTATACAATACATATGCATTCATTCTCTTGTGTTATAAAGAATATAATATCTGTGATATAATAACCATTCATCTCCAAAAAGAACTTTGATTGGTAAAAAGTAGCTTGCTGTTAGTTGTTCTTTTTTAATGAAATATTGATTAATCTCAATGCATTCACATTTCATCATATCATCATTTTCATGCACTGAACTGGGTGCCCTAGAGAAAACAACCAAGTAAATCCCTTGGAACACAAAGGTGTTTGCAAGACAATTCTGTTGTTAAGACTACAGTACTGGAACAGTGCCTGAGACAAATTTGTTTTACAGCCTTTGTCAGGACCGTAAATATAAGAAAGAGAGATCCAAACCAGACCACTGGAAAGTTAAGCCAGATGAGAGACTGTGAATATGTCCATCATGAGTTAAGATCAAAGACTAAAATAACCAAAGAGTTCCAACAGAAACCTTTCCTGTCAAATAGTCTTCCCTGTTTTCTTTTTCAACAAAACAACCAATCTTCATGTTACTTTAATTCAGAGCTCCTGTGTTTGTCTCTCTTACAGGTTTTTTCATTCCTTTGCAAGAATTCAGATTCTTCATAACATATAACCTCACTGGTAATGCCAGGTGAGGATGGATATTAAATGGTCTAAAATACAAATCAACATTGAACATTCACAATCATAGCTTTCAGCCATTTATATTCAGCATGATTATAAGTAATTCAGGCATTGCTTGCTTTTATTAACAGTTTTAGGTTTAACAATATTCCTCTGTAGAAAATTAACTTGATCAGCAGTCTGGTGGTAGCTAACACAAGTTCCACTTATTCATCTGGTGTACAGGAGGAGGTGAAAAAAATTCCACATTAGCTCAGTGAAGGTTGTTTGCGTATGAATGATTTCCCAGAATTTATATAATTAATTCACAGACATGCCAAAGACTTTCCAGCAAAACACTAGCAATAGGGAACACTGACAATGATGTTGTTTGTAATATCACTCAGACATGAGGTCCATGATTTTACAACTGCATTTATTAATTTGATCACACATGATTAAGCATGATTTGATCAGATTTACTTTTAGCATTATGGAACTATATGCTGGAGTACTTCCATCTGTTTAGAGGGAGATTGTGTAGATCCACATATCTGTATATACCAACACTCTGACATGCATAATGTGGTAAATTCATGTTAAGAGTGACAGACAGAAGAAAATAGGAAACACTGGAAACTCACCAGATTAAATGGGAGGCACAGAGATACCATGTCCTTGCCAGTGGTGATGACCATACATTTCCCTATTTGAAATGAACTGTTCCAGCTCAGAGTATTCTGTATGTGCTGAATATGAAGTGATAAGTAATTAATCTCAAATTTGTATTTAATGGGGATGGGGGTGAGAGTGGGCACCCCCATCCCCAAGGGCAGCTACATATATGAGTGAAGAGGAATGTTAAAGATGGGACATTAGAGGCTATTAAGTGACAGAGAGTGACCCAGGTGGGACTGTGGCCAAGCACATGCTGACCATATTTGCATGATGGAAAACAAAATAAAGCTTTACAGATGTGAGGCCAGCACAGAGAGAACAGGGGGAAAGGAATAGTGAGAGAAAGCAAAATGTTAGAGAATAAATAACCAGCAGCTCTAAACTCAAGCCCAGGCAAGTATCATATAAGGACTTGATTCTTTTCAGTTGTCAGGTGTTAACATTCATTTCACAGACGTTCTAAGGACAAAGTTTTAAGGCCACTTGCTATAATCGTGTTGCTGAATTAGTTTAATAAAATATGTGTCATCTTCCCATTAAGTACTTAATTTAGGACACTGTAGAGGTCATTCATAAACCACTTCCATCTTTTAGCTGCAGATGAGGTGGTAGACAACATGCTCTATACTCTAATAGACATGAAAGAGAGGCAATGTGCATTGATATTGGCAGCTAAATCTGCCAAGGCCCTGTGCCAGCACATGGTGGTCAGTGCCCTGTTTATTCTTCCAAACCAACAGGAATACCAGATTTCCTATGTGTGTCCTGCAAGCAACCCACAAATAGTGAGCTCCTCCGTCAATGAACAGTCTGTGTCCCCCGCTGAGCTCATGCTGACCCAGGGACGCTGCCCCATCCCTGTTACAAACACAACAGTGTGTGTGCGCTGTAGCCCCGAACACACATACTGCAGCTTATGAAATGTCAACAGCTCTCCATCTGCATCCTCATTCACACTGGGTCAGATGGGCGGTTATTGACTGTAAATTGCAAACATGGCACTTTGTTTCAAAATGAAACAGAAGAGTTTTAACTCATGAAATTGGTTTGAGTTCATTAAGCTTTCGGGGGATGAGCGCAGTTCATTTTGAAGTTACATTTTCATACTCAGCTTAGCTAATGTTCATTACTTTATGACTGATTGAACTAGAATGATGGCCCCATATTCTATTTCCAAAAGATGTGTTGCACCTAAGCTAACAAGCCTGACTGCATTGGTAAAATCTTCAATGCTGACCGGGCACACCACCTGACAGGTTTCAAAAAATAACAGCCATCATATACTTCCCCACTTTTAAATACATGTGTCTAGTGCCCCGGACCTGCACTGATTGATCTGAACTTGGTATAGCCAATTGGCCCAGACCACTGCTGGGCCTATAAACCAAGACAGTCCCCACTCCCAGGCCATGGAAGTGTCAATGTGTATTAACCAAGCCCATGCAGACCAGACACTGGCAGATTGGACAGGTGTCTTATGTGCATGCAATAAGATCAGTTTCAGTGGCCAATATGATGATTAACAGACCTCTAAAAATGTGCTGAATGGCCTGAATGGATTATTTATGTTTATATTTATATTTAGGCACTCTTCCTATGTTCAGTCATTTGATTGCACTCTTCCTGTGTTCAGCAGTTGATCGCATAGGTAATAATTTTTAATACTGAGCTGTTTTTCCCCAAACGTTAATGGAGGGGCAGGCTGTGCAGTGGGGTTGCACATTGCTCTCTCTCTCTGGCCCCCAGCTGCAGCTGATTTACTGGGGTATCAGCGGGGAATTGTGTTGATGTGTTAATCACAGGTCCCCACTTCCGCAAGTGCAAAACAAAGTTCACAGAGCCCAATGATGTCACCCCCTCATAATCTCCCTTTATCGCCAGGAAAATAAAAGTCATCAGTGATGTTTTGATTCATATGGATTATTTAAAGCATTACTCGGCTCGGCCCTTCTGTGGGGTGGTATAAACAGGATGTATAAATGTCTGTTTGCTGTTGAGGTTATACAACTCCCTTAAATTAAAGAGTCCATATGTATTTCAGTGGAACGGTGTGCTACTGCTCTCTCATGAATTGTCTAAATTTATATACTGCAATTATAAGATCACAAGTCAGGGAATTAAAATTATTTACAGTGCAAAATCTTTAATAATGCTAGTACCACTATCCACCATTATTTTTTCTGAGTCTGCAAACCTTGAGCATCATAAATATAGAAGCGTATCTAAATATGTTATATTGCAGTGAATTTAGCTGTAAAAGTCACTGCCTGTTGTCATAGCCATACACTTCTAACCCTTTCTATTTTCCCCTTTACTTTTTTTCCTTTTTGGTGTCTGGAATGAACACCTCAACACTTAATCTAATTCACATTGCTCTTCAGATGATTCATTTTATTTCTCTCAAAGTAAATATTTCATGGCCTAGACTCGTATAGTGACCCATAGCATCTCCTCCAGTCTTGCCAGGAAGGTTTTATTGGAGGGCTGACTGGCAGAATGGAAAAAAAACATCAAACATCTTCTGGCTTTTATTCATGGCCAAGACATCTTTGCACAATCTGCTTTTTCTGGAGGAGACTAGATACTATGAGAAGAAGAAACACAGAATTGTTTATTTATGCTAAATATGGCAAGAATCTCACAGATGTTTATGTAGTACATTCTGGACAAGATTAAATATGTACAAAGGAAAATATGCCTACCTCAGCAGTATGAAAATTTGGTTCTCTGTAAACTTAGATATTTTATCTTTTACAATAACATTTTTCATAAAAATGAACTTCTTAAACCATTAGCATCAGCCTTTAAATATGTTTTTTTGTGGAAAAGAAAAAAATCACTGTCAGTCCCTCAGGAATGAAGCTCTGGACATTTTTGAGTGGAGGAATCATGGAGGTGATG
Source organism: Albula goreensis (assembly GCA_022829145.1). NCBI lineage: Eukaryota > Metazoa > Chordata > Actinopteri > Albuliformes > Albulidae > Albula > Albula goreensis. The sequence continues at coordinate 14,942,796 of CM040749.1, read as the reverse complement.
TGAGGCCACAACGAGATAGAGAACCAATAGAACTTCAGGACAACAGAAGCCAAATTCAAATAGAATAAAGCAATGAGTCACACAATAACTCTTCAATAACTCTTCTATACTAATTCAATTTATTGTGATGTTAAACTGTAAATAAGTGTTTATACAACAACTTGGAATAGGTGTATAAAACTGTTTCTGCAGGACAGTAACTTATCAGTTATTGAGAATATTAAATATAAAACTATTACCTGTGACATAGATGGGTCCTTTATGCTAATTTCTTTTTTCACTTTATGATCTGCATTATTGCTGTGGATTATTGGCATTTACCATACACTACGTCCACATACATTCTGTAAAACAGACTGATTGTGTGTTAAAAAGAACTGCAGTCTTATCCTTTGATTTTTAAAGTTTCTTTGTTTAATTTGTCAATTAGCAATGTTGGTACCAGCTACAAACCAACATGGACAGAGATGCTGAGGAACGAGATGAGCAAGTGGATGTGGGAAGTGCAGCGGTGACGAGTTCCATATTTTGCAAAAAAAAAAAAAAGGTTTATGAATTACAGTGCCACCTGCTGTTATACAGAGCCTGATACAGAACAGTAACAGCAAACCTCCATCGCGTATACTGATCTTACAGCCATTGACCTCGAAAAGGTGAATGACAAAATAAAGAAAATATTTCAGAGTTAGTAAATATGTGCCCATGGGTGGCACAAGCATTGGAACGCTCCACTGATGCAGCCACAGGCATGGGATCCCTGCTCTAAAGATGCCCTCCACAGAGAAAGAAATGCTCTGACATGGTCCAGCAGAATTTGCAAAGATAATGAAAAGAGAGAGAGGTCTGGGGTGAATTCCTTTTTCTGCCACCCCTGATCCTCGACCTTGCCTGGACTGGGGCAGGTATTTACTCAAGGGGCTGGACAGGAATTAGGTCCATTGTTTGTCATGGTCATTTAACAGAGGCACAAAGAACCGCTCCTCATCTCCTGTGAGTCGACACTCCCGCCAAAGGGCTGCTGCTTGAGAAAGCAAGCAAACCAGACAACGCCAAAAAACCCCCTCCTATCCCCTCTGCCCCCTTCTCGCTGCCTAGCACAATGCAGGGATTAGGCACCCAAGAGGAGGTCAAGAAGGCGGGCTTGACCCCCAAGGGCCTGCCTGGCTGTGTGCTGCCTGTGTGGAGTAGCACGTACCACTTGGGGTTTGTGGGTGGGGTGAGGGGGGATTTTGAAGAAATCCCGGACAGCTGGAGACATGAGATGACGTATTCAGCCTGGAGGAAAATGGGAAAGGGTGATTTTGAATTTGACAGGGGTGAGATGGGGTAGCCCTAATGGAACAGGACATTTGGTGATGCAGAGGCTTCATTGATTGAGGACTTTGTAAAAATCTAGTATCATTATACATACCACCATAACTGCGTCTCCAGCAGTCTAGCTTTCAAGGCTTTCTAGCTGTCTTGTCTACAGAATCAGATACAAGACATTATCTTTCATCACAGAGTCTTCTAAATTATAAATGAAAGATGCATATGCTCAAATCTCATTTTAGTCCAAACATACAGTTTTGACTGCATGGTTGTACTTGACATGGATGAAATTCGAGCCCCTTAGACAATATCCCTTCATCACAATGACAAGACCATACTCCTATGACAGTCCTATGACAGAGTAGCTGGAGCTCGACCTTTGGGTCAGTCCATTGTCTTGTCTGGTGATTTGCTGGTTTTGAAATCTTCCCTTTCAAGATGCTATCTTGGACACCCTTAATTTCACCACTGTGGACATAGTTTAAAGTTAAAGCTAACTAGCTTCATTCGAAAAACACAATAGCTTGGAGATAGTTTACGTTGCCATCCTGATAACGTTGGCGTCTATCGCAGTGGTGGCCAATAACCCCTTGACCTCTCCATTGTCTTCCCAAATGTTTGCCACAGTCCCTATGGACAGCTCTTCCTCAGCAAGGCTCCAGTGATCTCTGTATTGTTTGTTTTATTTGTTTCTGCACTTCATTCTTCTCTGCATTCTTCTTCTCTACACAATGATTATGTGTGCACTACAATGGAGCGGGATTCATACACAGAGTTGGCCACAGTGGAATGGCAGCAGCTGAAAGAAGACTAAATCCTCTTTCCACTCAGCCAGAGTGAGGCTCTGGACCTGATGTGGGGATGTACAAACACAAAATTTAAAGAAAGGAATTCACAACTTTTAAACCATTAAAAAAGATATGACCATTTGTCTGATTTGTGGCCTTTTCTATTTTCTCAGCTTCCTATTTCTTCACTGTGAAAATGGCTATATCGATTAACAAATGACACAAGGGTCTAGGTTTTCCTCAAGCTCTGATGAAGTTTTTAAAACTGATTAAAAGTTTGAAGGTAATGTTTTTTTATTCAGGAAATTGGAAAACTACATAAAAACAAAAGTTGCAAAATTTCATTTCGTGGTTTTTGCAGGACAGAAGACCTGAAATTAGTGACCATATTTTTGCACAATTTCTAACAAATTTCACAATTTGCACGAAGTGCCCTTCCATTCATCACTGTACCATGCCCATGCCAATGTGTCAGGAAACTGATTACTATTTTCCACAGGCCACACATGAGAACTAGCACTGAATGGTGGAGTCATGTATCTCTCCCTGATGACAGCCATTAGCCTGTAATAACATGTTGCAGGGTGAAATAAATCCAGCAATGACCCAGGAGCCATGGTCAAACCAAACCAGCACTATCTCTGGAGAAATGGAGCCACATGTGCCCTGCCTACCGGTCAAAGTCAGCTCATGACTGAGCCCAGACATGACCCTTCCCTGTCATGGCCACCGGACCCAGCCTGACACTCTGGCAAGTAAGTAACTCAGTAGTTTGTGTGCTTTTCCTTAAAGATTTCATGCAAAACAAAAATGGCACATTCAACCTATATCCACGTTGTTTACCTTTCTGTCTGGATTAATGGAAAGAAATTGTGCATATCTGTTAACACCATCCTACAGAGTGATTTCAGGAGCTTCTGTTATTTGTTTTAAGAAATTGTATATGGTGTTACACTGAAGTGGTTTCCTTCCTACACGTTTCAAACCATTCCCAAGGAATTTCAATTCTTACACGACTTGCCGAACTGGGATCTTGATTTCCTGAATAAAACCAAGCTTCATTATAGTCTGGGCTTCAGGCAGTGCTGTGAACTAGACATCTGGATGCTGACAATGTGTTGGTCCAAGGGATGGTTAGAAAACAGCAAAATAACATTTTACTGGCATTTGAGATCCACACTGAGTACAGAGTAAAGGAGGGAGCTAAGAGTGAACGTGTCTTCATCCTTCTAAATGAAAGCTAAATGGTAGTCTTACATCAAAAATGCCACACTATACCATTGCAGTGCTAGATCTGAATTTCAGTATATCAACATTTCAAAGCATGGTAAGTATGATAAAGGTGAAACACAACCAAAGTCTTGTGTTTAGACACGTTTTCCATTTATAAAGGAAGTCCTTCAACTCTTAAAAATATTTGTGCCTGACAGCTTGTGAGTATAATCAAAGTGTTTTTGGAGTGAGTGGGGCGAGGAGGGGCCATCCTGTGAAGGCAAGGTGGAGGAAGACCCCCGGCCGTGAGCAAACTGGCGGGCAGCTGCATGGAGAGGCTCTGGACTCTGACAGCAGCCAAACACTCCTCCTCTGACACACTGAGCCAAGTGTATGTCTCCCGTCTTTTTAAAACAACTGGAACAGGTTCTGAAAGAGGACATGGTATTCATGGCCATAGTAAGAGGTTTTGATGTGTTGTTTCAGCACTTCTGTATTGCTCTGGTCCATGTTAGAATGTGGTTCAGTCTGACCAAAGTGTACCTTGTTTAAAATGTTCAGTGATCAAATAAACCCTTGCAGACCCTTACAGAGTGTTTACCTGTTTGCATAAGTTCTATTTGTGTATGCATAGTTTCTTGTATCTATATAGTATATCAAATGTTTACACCTCATTGAAGTTCAGGACACATTAGCCCATTCCTACCAAAAATATATACAGTATGCATAAAATATAAATATGATCAAGAAGCGCTATCGGCTTTACAGCAGATATTCCCATAAAACTTATTTTTCAAGTCTCAACATCAATCAGGGATATATAAGGGATATGTAAGACCACACCAAGGATATGTAAACACACTTTAAAGTTAATTAGACAAACCTATAGTAAAATATACAGTATAATAAATCCACATTGAATTGGAATATAACACAGTCGGATGATTATTCAATTCAGTTAATTACATTCTTCTATTTGCTGCCATAGTTCTACTCATTTAGTTGAGTTACATTTTCATCCAAATATTTCAAATGCCTGTCAAAGATGAGAAATTGACCCTGTCTTAAGTCGGTCATTAAGTTCGTGCACTAGAAAGAGGAAAAAAGAAATGCAGCGAACCTCCTGGTGTGATGAATGTGATGTGCTGCCCTTGATCAATAATGACAAGCAGGGCTGAAAATGGACCATATGTCCTATGGAACAGCAGGATGAAGTTCCATGGGGTGAAAATGCCTGTTCCTATAAGTCAGAAAGGAGGTAACATCACAGGTCTCAACAGGAAATAGGATTTGTTCAGGTCATTGCTCTACTTAAAGCTTGCTAGAGGAGAGCTGTCATTAGTGTCCTACTAATCAACCATAATTTCAGAGAAATAAGAGATTGTGAGTGATTGATATTAGAAGTGAAATTGGCCCAGCTCATGTATGTGTTCTAATCCATAACTGTAAGACAGGATAAATTCTGTCCCATTACATTTTTTCAGTTTTGTTGTGCTTGTAAAGTGATCCACGTTTTTGACAAAATACACATGTATGAGTACTGAAATAAAAGGATCATCATCCAAGAATGTCATTGCTGGTACAGTTTACAGTAACATTAGCATTCAATTCCCAGCTCTAACATTACAGTTCCACACACAAACATTACATAATGTTCCGAATCAATGCTGAGTTCACAAATGACATAATTCACACAGGCTCAGTGTGCTACTACTCCTGCCATATTGTAAATAATCCTCAAGTGTATTTTTATTACTGACACATATAATTGTTTTAACAAGTGTATCAAGTTCACAAAATCAATATTATAATGGCAATCCTTCAAAACCGATATTGAAATACATTTTAAAAATCTCTGATTATATAATAACACTGTGTGGGAATTGCAGGACACCATGCAGATTACAAAATTCTCTGAGATTCAATACACTTTTGTGAAAATAGGAAGACTGACTTGTGCCAATCATCAGAAAAGATTTTTTCAATCCAGTAATGAATTTGAGTATTTATTCATAATTTCTACATGTGTACATGCCAAAATACTCTCAGTTACCAGAACATACTATGTATCCAGTTTACTTGATTTCAACATGCTGCATCAATACCCTTGAATGTTTAACTTAAAAAAAGTTGTAGTTCTTCAGGTTTTTTGTTTTGTTTTTATTTATTTATTTGGGTAGTTTGATCATGAGTTATAGAAATGAATAGGATAATGTACAAAAAGAAATTGAAAACATACAACTTGCAACTTACTAAATTGCAAAAATTGTAAAATTGTTACTCATTGTTAAGGACAGAGAACATTGCAATTAGACTGCAATTAGGCCTGGGCTAACCTAAAAACTCAAAACAAGACAAAAATGACTCAGCTTTGTCTGTCTTATTTGACCTCTTCCCCTTAAAAGACATGACATGCTATATAGTCGGTGCACCATCTGTGCGACAGACTGTTTTGCATTAAACATTGATAACAGATTCCTAAATTAGTTCTTTAAAGTATGCTTCAAAAGCTTTGCTCCACCTGCTGTTCCCAAAGAAGAGAAATGGATTCATTTATCCTGCAAGCAGTGTCTGATCCCATGGGGAGCATTGACAAGCAGCCCTACGTCAAAGACAGCTAGGCCTGGTTTCACTAGTGAGCTTTCTGCTTCAGTTAGAGGTAATGCGTAAGGACATTTTACTGAGGTGGTTTTGAGAAGATGGACTTGACATTCTCCCAAACTGTGTAACATGAGCTGAACAACTACAAAAAAAAAAACAAAACACAAGGCTATTGGCATGTGGACCTTAGAGATAAAGAATAGGGTGAGGACTGTTTTCATGGAGAAATGTGCAATAAAACCCCATATTTACAGAGAAACAGGGATTCATAGCCCACACATGGCAAACATAATTTATGATCATACACAGGCCTTGCAATGAATGTATTTATTAAACTATAAGCGATCATTGACACTATCAGAAAATACTATAAATTATTTACCTAACCAGAGATTACCATTTTGACCTGCCTTTTTGTGGCTTTCTGACTCTCTGTGGTGGTTAATGATCACATGACACTATTTAAAGAGAAAGAAAATTTATCTTAGCACTTTACAAAATTCTCCAAATTATCTCTCAGCATCTAGGCACCCAGTCGTCCATTGTGAAAATACAGTTGATTGGTTTCATGATCCCTTGAATTCCCTATCCTCCTTGCTCCCAAACTCTGAACAGAACTGAGTTCTGACATCCAAGAAAGAATTCAAATTTGTCCTATGTCCCCTGACACTAAATGTGACCTGCATGGAGAAAAACATTTCAAAAGTTCATTTGAGATCAAGGTATTTTTCATGCTTGGTTAATGCTATTAGCAGCTCACTTCATACACTTCTGAATACATATGAGAGAAAATGACTCAGGTTTTTCAAATTATAAACAGAGTCAGACTGCTGTGAGAGACAATGTTCAGCTCAATTTCAATAAACAATACCCATCTGCTTCATGAGGTGAATAACCCTCTCGTTGCATTCTGATCATAAGCCAGCTGTGTGCTAGCTGTTATATCAATTGATTAAGTTCTCAATTCAAGCACATTCTACTTATCATAAGGGAGCGGTGGAAAATATCTTCAATTAAACGTCTTGAAATGGCCATTTTGAAACAGCTAATGTGAGCTGGCAGATATATTTAGCATTTCCTACACATTTCCTGCTTGACATAGCAATGATTCAAGTCAAGGGAGAGTAGGAATTCACTATACACAGAGGTAGATATTAGTTCCAGACAGCACTATAATTTTAGAAGTTGAATAAACATGGAATCTGCACCAATTCAGGTCTTGTGTATTGCTCACTTTTATCTTGGTGTTAAGAAACATTCATGAAAAAGTATAAATGTTACCCATGTCAATTAAGAGCATGATCTTCTTGTTCTGAAGCCCACCAGAGTGGGGACATCATTATAATGATATAATGATGATTGATAATTGATGGCTAAATTTTAAATTAAATATTTAATTGCAGACACAAACATGTTGCACTTTGAAGGTTTCCTCAACATGGACAGAGGACTGGCTCAAAGCATGAATTACATTATGACTTACATTATCAGCTCAGTAGCTGCTGAGGATCCAGTTATTGGCGATGGTGATGCAACTCAAATCTACAGTCACTGAAAAACACATGATCCTACAGTGCCCCCTGCTGGATGAAAAACCTACCTGCCTTGCTTCCGCAAATAGCAAAGTTTACCAGCCAACCCATTCGTGAGAAACGACAACAACATTTTCAGTGAATAGGGAAATGCGTTTGTGCCCATTGTTGATATCGAAAACTAATGCTACTGGTTTTCAGTAGAATAGATGGTATAGCATTCCCTCTCTGGTACTTGCATGTTGGACGAATAACTCAATTTTGGGCACTCTTTGTTGGCATACAGCTCTACAGATTCACATTCAAACTAGAGGAGGCTCATCTGACAAAAAAAGATAAAACGTCATTATTACCAAGGCCCCAGCGAGGATCGAACTCGCGACCCCTGGTTTACAAGACCAGTGCTCTAACCACTGAGCTATGGAGCCCTATGTTGCGCTGTGAGGAACTGTTAGCCACCTAATAGTTTAATAGATAGTTTTACATACTAAAGTAAGGTAATAAAGGAAATTTTAAACATGTTTATCACATCAGTGACCGTCACAATCTACTTCAAACAGCCAATACCGAGACAGCAAATTTACCTCTCATTATCTGGCAAGCTAAAGTTATATGGTTTGCTAGCAAACGAGAATCTGTCAGCTATCCAGTCTGTATAACAGCACTAATGGATTGTCTGAAACGCAGATGCAATGTTTTTTATCGACAATGTTCCACAGCCTGTTGCGATTCTCCTATTGAAAGGTTCTTCCATTAAACGTAAACTATAGTTAGATCGTCAGTGATCTTCCATAGGTCTTGCCACCTGGCGTGATAAGTAAAATAGCTCGCTGTCTGACAGCTATGGAATTTCGGTGTTCGGTTGCCTCTCTACAATGAAGACTGGCACATATCGTCAAATCTGTTGCAATATTCATTGATAACCGGAATCATTAAATGTAACACTCCTGGTCCTGAGAGCTGCAGTGTGAGCTGGACTCTCTGGAGCTGTTATTTGTAGTCAGCACTTGAACAAATAAAAAGGCTGGTTACACAGGTAACTCCCCTCACCGGGTTTCTTGGGCTGAATTTAGTGTGGAATTTCAGGTGAAAACAAAAATCAGCATACACTGTGGCTCTCCAGGGCCAGAAGTGAGGACCAAGGACTTACAGTCTTTCTGAATTATCCTCCAATTCTATTTATACCACCCAGGTATAACCTATATTTATACCCAGGCTACATGTTTGTTGGTTTAGATAATGTAACTACTACCCTAGCTTGACTGAACCAATGCACTGTTTTTCTTCTGTGTTGTACAAGGGATGTTTGAGTCATTGCAATGTGGATAGACATACTAAAACAACTTGCATTCCCATTTTTCAATGACAAAGAGAAAACAAGGGATATTGATATTGGGAAGGGATATTCCTGCTGGGAATAATCATGGAACACACCTTCACATCACCAGCATGGCAGGAGAGGTCCAGAGGATGTCTTCAACACTACAGTGCAAAACCACTAGGAGGTGCAGCTAACCTGCAGCAAAGCTGTCGCTTTTCCCCGATGGTTTAATTTCTTTTGTGAAATACTTTCAATCAAGGGATGTGGTTGATGGAATTTCAACTGAATTTTTAAAGTGTTTTCTGAATGCAGCCTACGGCCCTACTACTTAACAAGCCTTCTGTACTATTGCTTTGAACATGACACCCAACAAGGAGGTATAATCTCACTGTTGCCTGAGAAGGATTCACAGCAGCAATGTAAGTTTTGCAAACATTATAAGCATAACAGTTTTGTCAATTTAATTAAGGAAAAGAAACCAAGCTCTCTCTGAAGTGCATTGCATAGAATTATTTGAACGAGGAATTCCTTAGAACCAAGGCACTTGGCATTCCACTGATGAATAAGATATGTTCTAGTCTGTAAAAGAAAAAGTTTCAAATCAGTCATCCCAAAAGGTCTGGGGCGCCTTTAAGGGTTAGGTTTGATCAGCAAAAACATATTTATCACATCAGAATATTCAGACAGGAAAAAAAATTAGAAAAATGCTTAAAGTAAGACAGAGGGCTACCAACCACATGTAGTGGCAAACATGATTTTACACATTAATCCTGCTCATTAGTTATTAAAAATTCTTGAGTTATTATAAAACTTTTATGTTGTTATTTTACAAGCAACTTTTGAGCTAGTTCACCTTTCATAGTATTTAATAATAAGCAAGGAAGAGTTGAGGAAAATGCTAAAAATCAATCGAGGGCCTAATGCTGAGTGCTGTGAAATGTAATTAAACCAACTTTGGTTTTCATGTTAGTTGGTGATATAGATTTACATTCAGTCTGTACATGTAATTGATTTCTGTTCATTCAAATAGTAAGTTCCAGTAATACCTTCCAGTCCATGGATACATACCCATTGTACTTAGTGAATTACAATGACATGGCAATTCGCATAATGTAAAATAGCTTTTTTATGTGATTATGCAATGCAATGTATGAGGCTCATACATGATCACAGCAAACAGAAATGGATGAACATTGACTATCTGCCATTTCTTTTAAAAACTTGAAATGTATTTTTACTGGCTTACAAAATGAGTGGAACCTTTGGTTACATCTGCAGTGGCAGCATTCTAAACAGCAGGTCTGACAAAATGAGAAAGCCCTGCAATAAGATCACTAACTAGCTTATTTAGTATATATTTATGTAATTGTTTTTTTCAGTTATTAATGATTACATTTGAAAGAATAAAGAAAAGGTGATTTTTATTCATATTAATGCCTCTGATTCAATGTAAGGTCTTCCGGTAAAGCTCAGTCTGGCCCTTCGGAGTCTCTGACTACATTCTTCACAGAACCTCAGCACAAGTCTCATCTTGCTGCACAGGGGTGGAGTGGCACCACTGCATTACTCATGGTGGTTAATTTACCAAGCATCAGACTTGGCACATTTAGTCAATGGATTTCTACACTCTACTGGTAGATTTCAGTGCAATGCTAGCATAATTCAGGGTTTGAAAGAAAAAAAAAAATAAACTCCTATGAGAATTAAGCAAAGTTGGCAGGCTAACTGCTATCCGCTATAATGGATTCTGCCAAGAGCTGTTCTTCAGGTTTGCAAGACAACTTTAATTCTCTCTTAAAAGTTCTAGCATACTGTGATATATTCACAGTATGATTATGCTACCTGCCTAGTAAAGGGAGGAACCTCATAATGAAGTCTGAATGTACACAGAGTTGTAAAATGACTAAATTATATGAATATAAATGAACACAAGTAGTACCTTGTCACATTTGACCATAGCAGACACTTATTTCCTGGACAAACAGCTTGTCTCTCAGTTCATGACACAATCATGCTTATTAGCATGCAGAGCAGACAGATGCCTCTCTCTAAAAGACCTATTCAGATCAACCGACCTAGTTTTCAAGTCGTCAACAGTCAGCTCTGCTGTTTTAGAGTATGGTGCAGTGTTGTCCTTTTCTGACATGTGAGTCTGAAGCGGTGCACTGTGATAGGATGACCACTCAGACTGGTGATTGTCGGGGATTTATGTTTCTACATTCAATGCAATCTCATTTTCAGATGGGAAGGGCTGGGAATACCTCTGAATAAAATTATTTGAAAAACATTACAGTGCTCAATTTCAGTTTCATTGGCTGGCTGTTAGGGTCAACATCACTAAGAGATATAATTTAGCATATTAAATCACCGACAGGTGGGAATCACAGGGTATTCTCCTGGCAGTAAGTAGGGGCTTACCATGGATTCAGTTAATCAGTTTACACTGCTACACGGTTTTGCTATCAATTGGTTGAGAACAGATTTATTATCTGCTACTATAATTCAGTACAAAAATGATTTCTTCTGAACTGAACAACCTACAGCTGAGGGGTACATACAACATACAACATACAACATACTGCAAACAGAGGGGTGGAGAGAGCTCTAATACAATAATATGTATAATTTTTTAAATTCTAAATATGTTGAGCTTATATTGCAATTTGACAGTTTCAAGACAGCCTCCTTTTGAGTTTGTCTTTAAACTAAGGATATGTAATTCACAAATTTGGGTCCAAAATTTTGTTTCTACGAAATTTGCTCTGAATACTTTATGAATAAATGGAATATGGAATCAATTTAATGAACACAGTACTTAACAAACTAATCATAAAATACTCATAATATAACCTCAATGCATGATTTATTTCAGCAACTGACCAGAAAGGATATTAAATAACTTTCAGTTTCTGATACATTCAGTAGGCCAATACATTAAACATGTTAAAGTGATTAAAGCCAGCCATGTACAATGAAATTGCAGTTTAAAAAAATACTGTACAGTAACCTGAAGTGTTATATTTTGGACCAATATTACCCATGGAACGTGTTTAATTTCAGACAATTAGCATGACATCTTACAATCTTAGTGAAAGAGGTAGATCTATGTGCCAATGTCAGCAAAATTTAGATTATGTTTTTCTTCTTACTCAGGGTTTCATTTTGCAAAGCAGCTACACTAATTTAATTGCATGGCACTCTACTATTCTACATACTCTGTGTTCCCACATATTACTCCTGCATCTTCATAATGCGCACAGTTGTGCTTGCCAATGCCTGCATGTTTGCAGTCCAAGAGGGACTCCTCAGTCCCCTCGCACTGTACATCATCCAGAAGAATATTCAGATTTTTCCCTTCCCCAAATTCTGCATGCTTGGAGGCCTTCAAAACATAACGGAAGCCGAGCTGCTGGCAGACCACTGCAGCATTCTTTGTGTTCCAGAGGTCATCGCACACTGTCCCCCACTCCCCATTGGCATAGATCTCCACTCTTCCTCTGTCTGTCCTCCCCTCTTCATCCCCAACCAATCTCAAGGCTCCGTTCTGAGGTGGTACCTCTGATTTTTGCTTGCCTTTCCTCCTCCGGCCTTTCCGTTGCCTGCCTGGCCTGCGTGCCCGAACAGTGCTAGCAGTGGTGGTGCTGGGTGGGGTGGTCTTCCCTAAGGCAGCTTCCTGTTCTCTGAGAAGGTCAATTAGCTCCTGCAGCCAGTCTGTTGTAGTGCCCTGGGTGCGTGCTGGTACTGTCGGGTGGGGCTCTCCATGTGCTTGTGCATCGCTGACCTTTGGCTGTTTTGTTGGGATGTCTACTCCAATAAGTGCTAAAGACAAAAAGGTTTTCTTTGACTGTGAGGGAATTTCTACCATTCTTTTGTGAATAAATATACGATTGGTGACATATTGGAGGAAAAACAAATTTAAGGGTATACATTCAGATTAGTGAATATAAAGGGCTGCAGATTACAAGAAAGCTATCGTACTTACTTTCTTTTGGCTTAAATTTTATCGGCTTGCTTTTAACTTTGACAGGCAGTGGATCATAATGACATTTTCCTGGTGGTGCACGTCTATAAACAAACAAACCAACAAATAAAACAAAAAAAGTCCTCTTAACATTTTACCTAGGGAGTATAACACATCTAATTTGTCAGCAAATTTGTAATGTACACTCCTACACATTAACTGCACTTTTACATAGGATAGGATCCAAGAGTTCTCCTGAAATAAATATCCATTTCCTGTGACTGTCTGGAAACAAAGTCTGGCTGCTGTAAAATTACAAGGAATGCTGACCTGTGGCACTCTGGCGAAACATAAAATTGATTTGTCTCCTGTTCATTATTTGAGGGATTTTTAGTCCCAAATTTCATCAAAGAATCCTTGAAACATGTTTCAAGTATAAATATCCAACATCATGCCCCAAAAACCAAATAATATTTAAGATTTGTAAAAAAAAAAAAAAAAAGATGCCATGTTTAGCTGTCACATGCCTTGAAATACAGCCATGTTTAATGAATTCCATAGTTTGGTCTATATACGTCTGAAAGTAGAGGGGCCAGGTTCTGACATACTGTACAAAAGCACACAGTGAATGGAGAGCGAGATGATACTAATGGATAGCAAAACAAAGCTGTACCTATTCCAAAACAAATATACTCAACCATTTATATGTAAGGGAAAATGTTTGAAATGTTATTTGATTTTCAAAGTCTCTACTGTGTTATACATTTGCTAATGATGATTAAATTTTCCTTTATATTTTCAGACATATATTCTGCAGAAGACAAAACAGAAAAAAATATTCAATGATGTCATGAAATCACCTATTGAAAATTGTTGATAATGATCTTTCTAACTGCATTTACATTAAGACCATAAATTAAAAGAATAATAAATAAATCTTCATTATGCATACATATGTAAATATGACTGGCACTTTTAATTAAATACTTAAATCCTTTTCAATGGGTGCTTTCTAGCATCATACATTTTCTTTAAAACTGAACTTAAACACAGCTGCTTATGTACTGGCCAAGGGTTAATGTGACCCAAGAACAAATCACACTAACACAGTGATTTTGCATTGGTGCCAACATTATCTGGGTGAACATCAGAGAGATTTACAAGACAGAGCCTGATATTGCTGCCAACACATGCTTTCACATTTGCCAAGAGTCTGGAAAGACAGCAGCCCACATAAATCTTTGAGGTGATTTCAACACTCAGGAGTCCCTGTGAATTGCAAATCTTAGGTGCTGATGCATTCCTGGAACAGCAGGTTTGTCTTCTATTGTTTTAGGTCTCATTGGATGAAACAATGGTTGGTACGGTTGCTTTAAAAGATATCCTCAACATTCCATGGTTAAACAGAAAACAGGGAAAAAGTACATGCAAATCTAATTAGAAGTCTTTCAAGGTAATTGCAAGAATATTGCGCCAAGGTCTTTAATTTGCAACTAAATCCATTTGCTTTGAAAAATGAGTGACTGCAGAAATATTGAAAAATAAATAAACTGCAATGTCCAACTTGTAAACAAGGTTTGGTTAATACTTACTACAGGAAGGGAAAGAAGAGAAACAAGAGTTCTGCAGTTGCTCCTTACCGTGAAGGATCTACAAATTTGTACACGACACCTGAAGCTGATGTTGCACTTGGAACACCAGTAGACATGAAATACAGCTCTCCTATTAACACAAACATACAAGACAGATGGAGTGAAAACGTGTTTATAGAATACCCAAAAAGTAGACAAAACAAATGGAGAACTGAAGCTGAAAACTGACCAAAGGTTTCCATGATCATGTGGAACACTACCTATTAAATGTGTTTTACTTTATGATTGCAGTCTACAGACATTGACTTTTGACGTATTAAAGTATAAGGGACATAATACTCTCTCACACAAAAGTATGTACAAAAGACAAGTAAATGAATGTGAAATTGTTTGTTTTTACCAATTACTTTGTCAAATTGTGGATTATTTGTTTTCCCTCATAGAGATTTAGAGCTAAATTAAAGACTCTAATCTCATAAACTGTCCAGCAATTATTTCTATCTAGGATTTGTCTAGTTTGTATATTGGCACACATAAAACATGCAACAAAGTGGATATACATAACAACGACTTGTTTTGTATTGAAGATACGAAACCGAAAGGGCTTATCGAGTTATCTCCCTTACTCATTTATGTTACATATTATGAAAACAAAATGCTATAAATGGGAAAAGTATAAAAAAATCAGTGAATTCTGTTCACATTCATGGCTTTAGGAATAGAAAACAATGTCATATCCTACCTGCCTCATCCTCTCCAAAGGATGTGATATACTGATAGTAGTTATTGATAAGCCCTGGGAAGGCACATGTTATCCCCATTCCCATGCAGATCTCATGGTAGTCCCACTGCCCCGTATTCTTGTTCTCCTGTAAACTCATCATGCGTCTAGAGCAATAATGGACATTTGAACAGCACATTCCAATGTTATTATAGAAAAAATATTTTTAAAATACCATATTTTAATCACTCTATTAAAATACTCAACTTATTTCTCAATGCCATAAGTTGCATTGAGAAACTTTCTGCTAAACTAACATTGAACTGACTAACATTGAGAAACTAATTGGCAGTATTGAAACCAAGGAATGCATTTTGGTACAACTGTTGCCTCTATTGTCAGAGCGTAAAAGTGTAAGAATAATTTTAGATGATGGTGCAATCAATGTAAAAAATTGCACTGACTTACCCACTCATAAAATCTCCAAATATGTACATGCCATTTAAATTGGGATATTCACAGCCTCGGTAGACATAGCCCCCAGTAACCGATTTCCCTATTTTGTGTGGGTAGGCATATATAGGAAGGACATCATCTAAAAAAGACATAGGCCAGGATTCAATCAAATATTTGTCCTAAACTTTGGGTCACAATTTAATACAAGTGTTCATTTCTATCTTTGCTGACACAGTTTGGCGAGTTCAGCAATCATGAAAATGAAGCTAATCTGATCTTGTAGAGGAAAAGTGTAACACTTGAATTGATTTGTAAGTCACAGTTAATGCCAAATGTTGACCAAATCCCAGCCAGAGTGTTACATATGAGAGTATTTTAAGTCCTGGGAGCTAAAACATACCAGCAGCTTTGTTCTCATTTTTCGGATGTGTTCAGATCAAAATTTATGACCAGATGAAGGACTCTAATCCATTGACCTTCAGAAACAATACAAGGCAAATACTCACCAAGAGATCTGTTGGAACAAAGTTTCTTATCATAACATGAGAAACCCTCTTTTGCTCTCCAGCCATAATTTTTCCCTTTCTCAATGATGTCTACTTCTTCATACTTGTTTTGTCCCACATCTCCACAGAAGATCCTTCCTTTCCCTTCCTTGGTGTGGGGGTCTCCTCTGTCCACTGAGCAACGCCACATGTTCCGCACACCGTAAGCATACACTTCTGGCCGAGCGTCAGGGTCATGTATGAAGGGGTTGTCAGGAGGGATCCTGTATATAGGCCCCCTATCATTACTGTCCACATCAATGCGGAGAACCTTGCCCAATAAGGCAGACCTGAGGAAAGAAAGCAAGCACATGATAGAGAAACTCAGTGACATTTGTTTTTACCCCTACACACCAACTCCATTGTTGAAACTAAAAAAAACCTACTCCAGCCATGTTTAAAAATGCTGTGCTCATATTCAGAGACTACGGTGTATTAGTTTATGTTCTGTCAAAGCAACAACAAAAAAGGTTTTATGCAACATCAAGGCTTCCAGACAGAATTGCTTGTGATTCTGAGCAAGGGGCATAGACATCTTGAAATGTGGCAAATACTTGCTGAAAAATGAATACAAGAATATTTACTCATAAACACTTAGAACCAACAATGACATTTATTATGCAGAGATGGCTGAACATGTCCAGGGAATTAAGGCATGACTAGAACACCCCACTTATTTATACTGTATATAGGTATATATGCCAGGTGTAAGGTTTATATAACGGTCATATTTTGGAGCCATGAGAGCTGTGGGTTATTCTCCAAGGATGGTGAAAAGTATCTCATGGAGACTCATAAACATGGATGAAGGAGTGATCAAAGAATGAAAAATGCATTTTTTGATCATACTGGGCATGGTTTGGAATCTATGGCAACAGAAAATAGATTTTACAGGTTTATGGTCTATGAATAGTAAGTGTGCAAACTTCTGCCATGCCATCATGACTCATTCACAAATAAAAGATGTACCAGAACAATAAACTATCCAAAAATAAATGGCTGTCAGGCTTTCTGGCTGGAAAGTCATAAACACCTATTGTTTGAATAAAACTGAAAGTTTGTAATTCAGTCCGTGTTTGCTCTCACTTGTTCTGTGAATTTCCATATTTCCCAAATGGATCCCCTGCCATGCCACCATCTCCAGTGAAGATGTACAAATATCCATCGTCAGCAAAAAGCAGCTGACCTCCATTGTGATTTGATGCTGGTTCATCAATCTCTAAAATAATCCTGGAGAAAGATTTGAAACACATCAGTATTTGATGATAAGGACAAGTATCCATATAAAAATATTCCGTACAACTGCACAACAGTGGTAGGGAACAGGGCGCTCACAGTTACTGTACAAAACTGTCCATTTGAATGCATCTGAAATAAAAAGATGACAAAGGAATGCAGCTGATTCACACACACACCTTTCTGAGCTGTGGTCAACAACATTCATATCGCCTGTAGAGATGCGGAACTCGCTGATTCTGATCCTCTCGTCAAAACCCACCTCCACTGAATAATAGACGTACAACTTGCCATTGTACTTGAATTTAGGGTGAAAGGTCAATCCCAGGAATCCTCGCTCATCCCCCTCCCAGGGAGAGGTTAATACTGCTTTTGTAATGTTCAGAAATGGTTTCTCCAGCCTGGAGCGATCAGGCAAATATGTCCAAACCAAACCCACCTGCTCTGCCACAAAAAACCTGTGTGTGCCATCGTTGGCATGCACCATTGCCAGAGGGTTCCGTAGCCCATTAGCCACTTCTTCCAGACACAACTGTAGACAACCCTCAGAGTCTGCACTCACCCGCCCAAGGTTTCTAGTCAGCTGGTCATTAGAAAGCAGGTGGGGGTAGCAGTAGTCTGGGTCAGCAAGCTCCACTTGCTTACAGAACCTTTGTTGGTCCAGCTCAACCTCTGCAAGATGTGTGTCATCACTGAGGAGTGTAATGGTTGACCTGCACTTCAGCCAAAACTGAGAGCAGTAGTCTCCACATAGACCTGGAATAGATCTCACAGGGGTGCTGGGGTCTTCTGCATCAAAGAGGTGTGCCGCATAGGGGGAACATTCCTAGATGAGTGAAACAGGAAAAGACCGAAGAACTCTGCTTTGACAGCTCCCAAGGCATAACTGTAATACTGTGAGGTATGCATGTGCAAATGCACAAAATATGTGAAAAGGACTTGCAGTCGAGTTATGGTATGATATATGTATATTTAAGCCAGACAAGATGATGTCCTTTACTTTTTGTTTGAAACCTATGAATGTTATGAACTGCTCAAATACCCTTATAGCGGCAAAATACAACACAGATATAAAAACAGAAAGTTCTCACAGGGACAGATTTTATATACAACACAGATAAACGTTGTAAATCTGTTTCCGAACATTTATACGAATGCTACTTCTTTTTTAAAACTATTTGTCTTACCTGGCAAATCAGGTCCTGCACGTATCCTGCACAGTTTACATAACCATAATAGTCGAAATTGTCCATGATCCGGTAGAACTTCGCCATCAATTCCTGGTCCTTCGCAAAATCACAGCAGCCGAAGTTTCTGTACATTACGCAAAATTCAAGCTCTTTTTGCGATTGAAATGGAGGTTTGAAATCTAGACACTGTGGATGTGACGACGCAGGTGCGATCCAAGCAACAAATAATACTAAAATAATTGGCGCATGCCTAATAAGTCTCTGGATGTTACAGTAACGCATCATTTTCGAACGTTTGGACCCTAGTTCGAAATACATGTAACTTTCCTTTTAGCATGGGTTACGCAAACAAAAGAAAACGAGACTTGGAGTGTCCTCTCGATGTCTGTTCACTCTGCTGTGCACTTTACCCTAGTTTTCGAATCGATTTTACCTCCGGTCAACTGCATATTTTTATTTGTTGTCCTCTGATTCTTTTGGTTTCCGAACAGTTGTGCATTCGAATCTGTTTATATCATCAATTAGTTTACTCAGAATAGTTCTCGCTTCGTAGAATGACGAAACAATTCTGGCGTCCGGAGCAGCTAGGTACCCGTTGGCTTAAAAATGATAAAACCGCAGACGTTCATCATTCTTTCTAAAAGACATCCTTGCAGACTAACTATATCACCGTGACTTGATTTCATAACAGGAAATCAAAGGAGGGGAAATAAATGTCTGTTATTCAGCGGGACAGGGAGCTAAATGCATTTTAGCAACATAAGAAGCGAATCGGCTCCGAAAAACAGAAGTGAAAGGAAAAATAATAAAATAACTTTAGCATCTTAGGTCTGTTACCAAAGCGAAAAAAAAAACGACACGAAATCTAGCTCCAAATAGCTACTCGTTTATTTGACTTCTTAATTTGTAAGTTAATAGTTGGATGAAAAAAGCAAATATCATCGGTCAAATAGTGAGTGTCTTGTAACATTTTAATAATTACCTAAAATAATATTTGTTCTGAGGTCACTGGGTATATGTAATGTGAACATTGCACACAATAAACTTCAGTCCGAATAATTTGCAAATAGACAATTACAAAGGCTGATCATTCTTATTTACTTTCAGGCCACACTTAGCCGCAGAGTTGAACAAATTGTATTAATTGAAGACGTGAATATTCCTTGTGTACTATATCAGGGAAATGAGTCATAAAATTAGGAGAAGAGATTAATGCTGATGCGTACAAGTGCAACCCTTCAGTGGAAATCAATAAAAAAAAAAACAGTTGTTGTTATGGGTGTACTGGGAAGAGCGCTGAAGGCCTTAACGTCCAGTTTAGACAACGATGCCTTCCTGTTTGCCAGTTTGTTTAAAAAAGCATACGCAAAACAGCTATACACACCATAAGTGTACACCAGCGCAGAACAACTAAATGGATATTTGAATAATAAAAACAACAACAAGTGTCTCCGAGTAAACACGGTGTGGTTTTTGGTGAAACTAGAAATAACATCCTCTTCACTCCCAGCCATAATTGTCTAACTTTCCAGCTTTCCTAGACAATGATGTAGAGTCTCACTTTCGAATTTAAACCACTCTGTTTGGTACCACATTGTAAAACTTGAACTGGAAATTCTGACGATTCAAGGAAACGTATGGGTCTGAATCCCACTCATTAATCCAAAGGTTCATACTCGAGGAAATGAACTAATATGCTATAAATATCACCTCTGGCAATAAACTAATGAATACGAAAATAATTAATTAGCTTAATACTAATAAAGTAAGTTCAAAAGCCACACACAATGACGTGTGTATTATGATTTATTAATTATACTTGTTATTTGCATATACATACCTATACCGTGCCTGAAATATGAAAAAGACAATAAACACACAATGTAACATAAAAGCTTAGGGAGGCCACACAGACATCCAGACTAACAAAAGATTTTGAACTCTGTAAATGACAGAGTTCATTTAAAATAAAGTGAAACTATTAGTTTATGTATGGAGATGTAGCACTTAATCAATGTGGATTTTACCTTTGTTTTTTTCTTTTATAATTGGTTCAACATTTGTTCATGAATTTCAATTTTTATTTTTTGTAAAATATAGCTCACATATACTGCTGGGACATGTCAGAGAAATTAGATGAAATATATTTGTATAAATATTAATATATAGAAAAAACAAACTGAGGCTGCCTTACTACAAATAGTGCAGTCAATCCTAGTAAGCAGTTTGGCAATTCCTCAAATTGAATACATTCATAAAACGTGGCTACTAAAAGCTGAAATTTCCTGTTCTACCAGTAGGTGATGCTCTTACATTGTCAATACAATATTTAAAAAATAATCAGTTGTTTATTGTATAAAAAATCAATTTTTACATTCTGAAACCCAGAAAGTGAGATTTCAAAACTGATACATGATGTCTGTCATGTTGGTATAATACATCTTGAAAACTTTGTTGGGAAGCTGTGACTGCAGATATAATGCATGTAGTGTAATTACAATATTGGTATTTTACTAATATGCATTATCAATAAACATCTATTCCACTGTTCAAATTGACTATATTGTATGGTAGCTGTTCTTTAAGGTAACATTGGGTAAATGCAACATTACCCGCATCAGAAATTTTGCCTCTGCAAAATTTACAATCAAATCATTAGATTATACACTTTCTGAGGGATGTTTTGAAATTATTTGAAGATGTTTTAACTATAAACTACACCACTTTACAATAGATAGACAGCCTATGAAGAAATTATAAGCAGATTGCATGGAGGACATAAAGAGATTACACTCATGAAAACTGTTGTACAAATCTTGTAAGGATGAATTTGGAGCATTCAGAATGGACATGGTAAAATAATGACATTGTCATCTACTATGAAGCAGATCACATCTGTTTTTCTATTGTCTGCATTTGCTGTGCATTATGATGAATGGTTTATGAATTAACAGTTATTATGCTCTGTCCTCTTTGGGCGCATTCATATGGTGCTGTATCAGTGAAGCAATGTGGTAGCTATAATTGGCCTTACAATATGGTGGCAATTGGCCTTTTTGGCAACACTACTACAATCCATACAAGGCCCCAGAGGTGACTGGGGACATTCCATTCAGTTGTACCATACAAGAATCATGTAGGAAAATTAGAAGAAAATGTATGCTTCAAAAAGTGTATGATCAAAAAGTGCTTGAAAATATTGTTTTGAAGATAAAGTTCATCTTGGTGTATTGCTTTAGAACTTTACTGTAGACCTTTTAAAATGCTAGCTGGCTGTATGCATTTTAGAGACTATGTAAAGCTGTGCATGACTATGAATGAAACAGGAGTAGTTTGCCCTGCAATAGTAGGTTTTGAGGTCCGTCTGAACAAGCAGGCCTACAAGAGATGATACAGCTCAAGGAAAGATAGATTCTGGTGTCGTTCCGTGTCCTCGCGAAATGGGTGGCTACTATACAGCCTTTTCAAACGAATAAGGGTCTGGAGTGCAGATGGGACAGATTCAAATTAGATTGTTGGAAACACTGATGAATGGAAGTAATATAATGTAGCAAAAAATCCTACACCATGTGCAAATGTCTGACTTAGAATATTAAGTTCTGCATAAAGACCGGAAAGCTTAGACTACGTTATGTATATGTTGTTTCCGAAACATTTACCTCTTTACACGCACACGAATAAACAATGTAAATTCAAAACTTGTGAATCAGTAGATGGTTTAGGTCATTTGTACGTTCAAGTCACTGGGGTTTCTCATAAAAGAAGCTGCACGAAATTTGTCCACAAGGTGGGGATCTATTCACGTAGCATTTTTACGCCATCGTCTTGAACAGATTAGCACTTGTTGAACTCATGGGAAACCGGATTTACATAAAAAAGTTACGATTTTAAGCGCATTTGTATAACAATAATGGCATAATGTGACGTTGGGAATTAAAAAGTATAATTTCTGACATTAAGAGGGTGAAGTGAATGCGAACAGAGCGGCCATTGTTTAAATTTAGGTCACAGAGAATAGAGAAAGAATGGACATATAAGGGTTGTTGTGACAATGAATTCAATCATATAGGCTACCAATTATTATTAATTATATATATATATATATATATATATATATATATATATATATATATATATATATATATATATATATATATACACACACGTATACACACACAGACACACACACGCACATAATTGTTAGCATATATATGCTACCAATTTATTTTTCTAAATAATTCCCAATTTAAGAAGGTTATGCATTTATTTTATAATGATTTTTCAGACACTTTAAGCTACTAAAGTC
Organism: Albula goreensis; assembly: GCA_022829145.1. NCBI lineage: Eukaryota > Metazoa > Chordata > Actinopteri > Albuliformes > Albulidae > Albula > Albula goreensis. The sequence goes on along the minus strand of CM040749.1, from coordinate 14,920,024 downwards.
TGTTGACGCGTTAATATTCCTAAAATTTGCTTTACTGTGGCTTGGAAATGATTACTGGCTCCTTTAAGAAGGCAGAGCCTTAAATCTAAAAGGCTTGACTGTACCTTCTATCTACCTGCTCAGACTATTTTTCTACTTCTTGATTGGTCGCCTCAACAAAATCCTCTTGAGTAACTTGAACCAAGTCTGTGAACGAGGAGGAGAAGGGCTCAGGGAATTTTAACTGGGAAAGAATTCAATACACGGACAGCAATTAGCCAACAAAAAGTGTTCGTTGGGTTAGCGTATTTTCACTCTTATCTTTGATTAATTAGCATCTGACTGCTGTTTCAATGCACCATGTTAATCTAGCACAGAGAAAATTCCCACGTGAATGCAAAAGAACTAATGTCTTCAATTTAATGGAATGAATTGGTGGAACAATTGCTTTAGTGTGGAGTTTGTCTGGTTGTGCTTCAGTCGTCTGAATTTCACCAGCCTGGATATCTACAAACGCGCTGACATCACTATTATGCACTGAGTGAAGAACAGCGAAAGGCAACTACTGGGGCTGTCCGTGATTATTTTCTCATCGTTCTCCTGGTGCAGTGTCCGGGGGGAACACTTACAGGATTGGGAATATACATTAACCAGGTACGGTTTTCCATAAAACATTATATTTCTTTAAAACGGGAGAAAGGAAAACCAAAGAAAGGCACTGAAACGGAAACTGTCGGCTTTAGTATCAGTTCGAATTTGTGTGGACAGCTTTCTATTTGGGTCACCTGCTTGAGTCACGCTTTGATTATTTTGTACCTTGACTTTTAATTCGGTTTTGCTTCATGTCTCATTGGAGTTATTTACTGTGTCATGCATTTAGATATGGATATAATGTCATCGTCACGACTGGATTAGGAAGCTAATTATCTGCAGATTGATTCCAACATCACTGTAAAACGTACAGCTGAACATTAAGAATATGGCTAAAAATGTATTGGACGGTCCGCGGGATGATTTGAGTAAGATTTCTGACGAGGAACTGCTAAAATGGAGCAAGGAGGATTTGATCAGAAGACTGAGGAAGGTGGATAATGAGAAAATGAACTTAATGGTGGAGCATGGCAACATGATGAAAGACGTCAACCGAAGGCTACAGGTTCACCTTCACGAAATTAGGGGCCTGAAGGAGGTTAACCAAAAGCTGCAGGACGACAACCATGAACTGAGGGAACTGTGCTGTTTCTTAGACGATGACAGGCAAAAGGGTAAAAAGCTGTCCCGGGAGTGGCAGCGGTTCGGCAGGTACACCGCCAGCGTAATGTGGAAAGAAGTAGGCATGTATCAGCAGAAACTGAAGGAGCTGGAGGCCAACCAAGAAACTGTAGTACGCGAGAACGTGGAGCTTAAGGAGATCATACTCATGCTAGATGAGGAAAGGAATGGGGCAGGGTCTAGGAGCTCCATAGACAGCCAGTCTAGCCTGACCAACTTAAACGGTGGCTCTGGCACTATCCGAGATGTCGGCGACGGCAGCAGTACCTCCAGCACTGGTAGCGCCGGTAGTCCGGATCACCACCACAACCACAACCACATTCATAAACCAGGCGAGGCCAAGATAGGGACCATCAGAAGGTCTATGGATGACCTCTCGGCATCCCACCACAGGAGCATCCCAAATGGACTGAATGGTAAGTCTTTGTAACACAGATATTTTCCCCTTTGTTTTTACAAGGCAAAGTGTAAAGAAAACATGTCAGTGTAGGACCCTTATATATTAATAGTTCAGACCTTGCAGTTCAGACCACTATGCTCAAATTGTCTTTAAAATCTCTACATGAATTGGATATGTAAATTTTATGTCTCTTTTGGTTGTGAGCGCAAATGTTTCATCCCTATACTGGGGATTTGTTTAATGGCTTAATGCAGATGCACAAGATTATCTGACAGCAGAGTTAAATTAATTCCTCCGACATTCTGTCGCTCACAACATGAATGGATGTCTGCACATGAAATTATGTGCAGTATGGAATGTCTGCTTTGGTGTCCTACCTGAAATTCCACCATCTCAACTCAGGGGTCACCATGCATGTCAACACCAAAGTGTGGCCATGACATCAGTGGAAGGATTCCCTGTTTGACCATGTTTGTCTATTCTTCATTTCACAGTTCCTCAGTGTAATCAAATGTTTCACATTATACAAATCATCATCATATTTATGCAGAAATGTTCCCCATCTTTAATTCATTGAAATCATTTAAGTTATACAGAATTTCCTTTGAACATGGGAGATCATTGCTATTTCGTCCCAAGTCATTTAGCACTGGAAACATTCTCGTTTCAAACGACAGTTGGTAAGCACACACGGATTGGTAGTAGCTTCCTAACTGCAGCAGTGAAGTGACTCTACAGTGCAGAGGCACTGGCCCTGGGTACACTCCACACATTTAGGAAGTAAAAAGTGGCAGGCTACACTAGACCAGACTCTGTATGGGTTTTTATGGATATGCTGCTCCTTCAAGGCCCCATCTGTCACAGGGAGTCAAGGATTGACTGTGTGTCACTTTCTGTGGGGCTGTTAGGAATTCCATGTGATGGGATTTAAGGAACATGTCCCATCACAGGGAGGACCTCAAGTAGTTGATTAAAGTCCATGCAGTAACCTTATGCATGCAGACACCTTCTTGCTGTCAGCAGAAGAACATTTGTGTGCTGTGTCTAACTGATTATCTGTGAGTGCAGTCAGACTTGGTACATGGGGCTAAGTATCCTCCCTGCAAAACTAATTTTATGTACTGTCCTTTGCCTCACTAATGTACTTTTGTCAACCCTCTAAAAAGGCTGGCTTAAAAACAGGTCGTAATTGTGCTGTGTTTTAATAAATTATTTAATCATTCTGTAATTAGTCTGAGTGGGCAAACTGTATGAAGATGATGACGATGCTTATCTCCAGAAAGTGAACAAAAAATCCCTGCTTGTACCTTGTACCATATAATTAGATTTAGTCTATTAGGCAGTGCTTTTAATTGCTTTCGTACCACATTAAGAAAATATATTCTTGGATGTACTGCTGTCCATTGCTTCTGCGGTTGTCTAGGAGATTTTTGACTTGTCATTGGAATGAATTGAAGAAAGTCAGAAAGCAATGACCCCATTAAAGAGCTTGATATCAATTGTGCCTGCTTGATGAAATTTTATAAAGAAAATTGATTCTCAGACTCTTTAATAGAATTATGAGTATACAGCAGTCTTGAAGAGTGCTTTTTTCAGTTGGTCTCCACAAATATTTGAAAGAGCTAAGAAACATACACGATTTGAAAACCAAAGAAACTGAAATGCATTGGTGCCACTTTCATATTTGAAGAAATGTTTTTGTCATGTGTGCCATCGTTTGTTGGGGCACACATTCAGAAACCTCAGGGACATTCCTGTATTAATCAAAGAGTTAGCCTAAATGGTCTTATATGTCATCACAGGATGGTCTCCGTGCATGATGTAAGCTGAAATGTTTGCTCTGAATTAAGCTGCTGATCTCTCAGAAGGAGATGTTAGGTGTGGCCCCTCTGTGCATCAGGCATCATGTGCTCAATGTTTTCAAAGTCAGAACCGGTGCAGTTCCACCATATTTTACCTGCGTCCAAAGTTATTAAGCATATTGGAGAAGTGCTGATCTTGGGTCAGTTGTGTCTGTTATCATATAATGGATGGAGGGTAGAATATGGACAGGGGTATCTGTACCTAGAATACCACCCCTATTCTGAGATATTTTATGAATACTGGCTCCAGGAGTGTCCACACCTTCATGCTATTGTTGTCCAAGAAATGGCCCATTTGCCCTCTTTTGGCCAAGCTGCCCCTCTGAAGGATTTTGATAGCTGGGATTACCTAAAAAAAAGCCCCCATTTTTGCTAGAGCCACTGACCCTCCGAACATCTGTACACATCACTGACTGGCACTAATATCTGAGGTTTTCAGAATAGCTTTTCACATGTCTGCACACACATAGATCCTCCCAGGGGAAGTTATTCATGTTTCCCAGATTTGCGATCCATCTTGACCAGATAAGTAGGATGAATTATTAAAATGAAACAAATCCATTGATTTTAATGTTATGAAAAAGTCTTAGTTTTTCTCAGGACACCATTTTTATCCTGAGCACACTTCACTAAATAACTGCTTGCTGGGATATCAAGATGTTGCGACCAAACGACAGAAGTGACATGCAGGTGCAGTTTTTCATAGGTGGTGTGTGAGTGTGGGGTGGAGTGTGCCTGGTGTATGCCACTGGCCTCCCTGCACAAGGGAATGTTTACTCTGTGGTGGAGAGATAGCCTTTTAAGAACATAGTGTAAAATACCTTCACTTACCATCTCCATTGGTAACTGGAGCAGTGCTGATCTTATAGGCAGGCTTGCTGGCAGGATGACCATGCTTTGCTGAAAGACGTATTTGCTCTTTGCTGCTGGAGACTGTGGATGGCCTTTTCACCCAGATGGTGCTTTTGTAATTCAGGGTTTTTTCCTTGTGCAAAAAAGTGGGGATGGCCATTGCATGCAATCCATACTCATCACTGCAGACCCTCGTGCAGTATGGATGTCCAATTGGCTGATAACATTCAAAGTAACTTGTTATTTTATATATTAAGCATTTGCATACCAATAAACAACAAAAAATAAATAAACAGGGAAACAATGAACAGAGTCAGTTTATTAACATGTCACCCTTGAGAGGCTCAGTGATAGAGGCACACATCATGAGCAAAGGCTGAGCACTGAGAGTCAAGCCCTTACCATGTCATTAGGCAATTATAGCCTACAGTCTGTGGCAGGAGGGCACACTTACCCTTACCCTGCCGAAGGATGGGTGGGTTTAACTTAGCCATGTTCTTTAAGGTACTGCTACATTACCTGTCTTTCTGAAAACATGCCATGTGCCAACACGGCTAAAAGTTTTTTTTTTCAGTTAGATGCGACTAATCAGCTATTATTTCCTGCAGCGGTGTGTGGCCTGTATGGTCTAAATAAACGCAAGCTTACCACTATAGTTTGCATGTCACAGTGGCGACTTTAGAGGCACAGCTGGCAATGGCAGACTGGGAAGAAAAAGATAAAGGGGCCATGGTGTAAAAGAAACACATCATGCCATTTGTCATTATTATGCCTGTGCACAGTAATTATCCATACGAGGGATGTAAATAATGTAAATAAATGTATTCTTCCATTAACTCATTTCAGATGGTAAGGATTATCCATTTCCAGTTTTACAAAAAAAGTTGAGATCACTACTTAAAGCATAATTCCATTAAAATGTCTTCATATTCTGCTCACCCTGTCAACATGGACTGTTTCATGGCTTGTAACAGCAATAAAAGAATAGTCTTTATTATCTGGGAGGCAGATTTCCTTTCTTTGAGCACTCTAGCTTGGCTTTTGCCCTCTTCCTTTACCAGTTCCATGTTCCCCATGCAGCTACTGGCATTGGCAGTCTAAATGACCAGATGCAAAAAGTTAACAAAATGCAGTCTCTTACTGATCCACTGACCTGCATAATTGCATAATTCAACACTGTGCTGCATATTTGGCTTTGAATGCTGCACTGTATGTTAGCTAGCTAGTTATAGTTGTTTTGATTTTAGGAAGGTTACGGCTACAATACTTAGAAATCCATTACCCCACTCCACACTCTTCTCCATTTTGAGTGAGACAAGACATCCAATTGCAAAGGTTAAGCATGTTAATTTAGTCGCATAAGCTGTATAATGATTGTACGAGAGCTATGTTAATTAGCTGATCAAAGTAAGGGTGAAATGTTTTGTGTCGTATTTTTGCATGCATAGATAGTAATGTTGTAATATTGTTAATAAGCTGCATTTTGCCAGCTGTCCCAAAGCGTAAGGGCCATATGTTCCACTCCCTCTCTGTCAATATGGGGCTTCTGCATCCTCCACACATCCTCATGTGTGGTGTAAGATTTGGTCGAATGCCTGTTGCATTCTGCATTGCAGGAATGCAATCTGAATATAGTGCATTTCATCCAAGGGTGAAGTTCAGCCTCATGGTGTTACAAAGAACATAAAGCAGCTCCCAATGCATGAGGCCCTATCTACAATTCGCAGCTATGTTATTTTTACTTATCTGCTTTTCCATTATTAACTCAACAGCTATAAACCAGCAGTGCTGTAGAGGTACCGTTCAATGTTTTGGTCTAAATAGCATCTGTTTAAATATATACACAAAAATTAGAGCTTTGAACTCTTATTGGCTTAAAACTGGTCGACATCTTTCCACATATGATTGTTTATTTCTACACATCCTAAAGAAAACTATGGGAAAAGTGCTTTCATCAGTCAGTTTGGAAATGTTTCTGATGCTTAGTACTTGATAAAAAATTGCTGTCATGGGAACATGCATGTGTGAGTTTGTCTGTGTGTGCTTGCATTAATTTCCTCAATTTGCTAATGAGGAAATTGCATTTATCTGGTGAAAGCTTAACTTTGATAGAGAAAACTATATAGAGAAGACTGAAGCATTAGTTGCAGGGTATATGTATGCCTCAGTGCTCAAAACCTGCATAATTAATTTCAGGTTATTCAGGTTATTTTCAGATTGTGTTACTATGATTGATCTTGTTTAGAGAGGAGAGTAATTTTCTTCATGGTAGCATGGTGGCTGCACATAGATAACAGTTGTGGGAATATGAAATCTATAACCCCTCCAGCGTGTAATTGTGTGCCTGTAGTGGGTTTGGATGGGACAGAAGTGTGTAAAATCATAGAGTAGCTCTTGTCTGCACTCCATCTTTTGGCTTGTGTATGAGCCTGATGATTGCATTTGATCAAAGCCGGCTTGGTTAAACTGTGGCTCTCTTTGTGCAGCTTCCCAGTCCTGTTCCATGCTGCCTCTGTACTCTCCATCACAGCTGCCCCCCCTTTTCATCAATAGGTCCCCTTTCTTTTCCTAACCAACCCCCCCACCCTTCCCTCTTTCACTCAGCGTCTCTCTCTCTCACTCACTCACTCACTCACTCACTCACTCACTCACTCACTCACTCACAAACCCGCTCTCTTACTCACCCTCTCACTCATTGCCTGTCTATCTCCTCCTCCCTCCCTTGCCCCTTCCCCAGTTCTGCTTCCCAGAGCAAAAGTGCAAAAGAGAGCCACAAACAAAAGCCCTGAAAGGAGCATGACAGTTATTTGGAGCTCTCCAAGGCCATGGGGGTCAACCAGGGTTTGGGGTGGAGAGGGGCTAGCACTGGTACATCCTTCTGTCTGGGTAATTTTTTTTGTTGATTGCAGTCACTTGTGAGCCAGTGTGCAAAAAGCCATGCTGTACATGCTTGGGGCAGAGGAATGGGATGGCATGGCCAAAACAACCCCACTAAACACCATGGCAATTCAAATACTTTAAGACTTTTTTCATGTGTGTGACTCTGTTTATGGGCACATAATCCACACCAAGTTTTTTGTGTCCATGCATTTGTGGGTAAAAAAATCTGATTTGATTCAAGCTCCGGCTCCAGCTATTGTACAATACAATGTGTGGAACATTACTTTCATTCCGGTTACTTCTCGAATATGGCTTAGGCAGAAAGCCCTGGTTTGGATTTGTTTGAAGAGCTGACTCAAAGTGCATTTATGCAGTTTCAACTAATCTATGTTGTTCTGCCCAGAATGGTCATAATTTATGGTTGGATATGTACCACCCACCAGTATTATGTGATTTGCATTTCATTGCATATTCTTTCCATTTTCTTTTTTTAATTTCCAGAAATGGCCAAAGCTAAACCTACAAAAAGTCATCACCTCACAAAGCTTTGGTGTGTTTATCAGTCCTGCAAATGATCATCATTTAGCTTGTTTCCAGTAAGTCCCTCCATCAGTGCCTGTCACAAGATATGCTGATTATAGAGGCGGCCCCATTCCCAGCAGCCCTGACCTCCTGGTGGGATAATCCCAGTCACAGGTTGTGTTTGGAGTCTGTGTCTCTCCCTGTGCCAGCGGGACCTGTGAGCTCCCACTGCATAAACACTGGCCCCCAGACAGCCTGGCTTTTAGCCCTGCTCCGCTCCATGGCGCTGCCATGACTCTTCCAGGAGAAAGAGGGGCCAGTAAACCATGGCCCTCTCAGGTTTCCATACCCAGATTAACCTTTTCACCTGGGCGCATCATTGCTCATTATCAGTGCATTTCAGTGTGCTGCGGAACTAAACCTGGACGAGAGAACAAGGGGTCGTGAGACGAAACAGATGGCTGTCAGAGCATGATAAATGCTCCTCCTAATGTGGAGACAGACTTTGTTCACCTCTGCCGGCATAAATTTTGAGATGGCATTCCAACGTATTCAGTGTAGGTGGCCTCTGATGTTGCCATACCACATTTCAAGCTTTCCAAGGCTTTCTCTCTTTATAATTCCTCAAAACGTACATTGGAAGCTTAGTGTTGATATAATAAATGTCCTGGTGTTTACATTAATGCATGCAGAAATATGTGATCATAATGAATCACAAGTTCTACTAATGAGTCACAGATTGTTCTGGCCACTATGAATTTTCCCAAAACCTTGGGGTATTGATCCCATGACAGGAAAGGTAAACAGGCTTAAGAGATGAAAAATCCTCCAAACAGAGCAGGAAAATGGAAGGTACTTTAAATTTGTCACACCACCCACCTACAGGAATTCCGAAATCGTGTGCCTTCATCTTTGCTTAACTTATGTGTGCATTTATGTATGTTTGTGTGTGTGTATGTATTCATTGTTGCCATGGCACCTAAATTTATACAGAGATATTTCAGTGTTGTTTTTACAGCAGTGTACTGCAGGATCATGCCTTTGGAGAATGCAGCAAGTCAAAGCTGGTGACTGGCTCCCATTCAGAAAAAGGAAAGGGGTTCTATCCTTGTCTGAAAAGAGCAGACCCCCCAGCAGGTCACCTAGGGACCGACTGCCTCCATTTTGGTGGTGGCAGGGTCATGTTACGGTCCGCAGATAGAGTTACTCCTTTCTCTTCCCACGATGAAAGTGAACAGGATCATGTTCCTCATTTCTGGACAGTCCATCAGGCTCATAGAGTTATCAGGACTCGTAAAACCTACAGATTTCTTTCATGTGAAGCACTTGATCCCGATATATGAGGGCACAGGTTTTTAATGGCAGCCGTTGCATGTGTATTCTTTTCTTCACAGTGAAACATTTTTAAAAGTCTCCTGTCGTAGCTTTTTGTAAGATACGATTAAGCCATGTTTCCTACTTTTTAAGTAGATTCAGGTTCTTGACTTTTTGTAGACTATGAGTCAGTGGCTGACACTGAAATAATGTGTTTGCTATGTGCAGCACTTGTGTGTGAAAACCTGAGAGAGATGTCACGAAATCACAACTGTACTTCCTCACAGAAAAATGTACCCTATTGATAGCATAATCACTGTTTACAATGATAGCACGGTTTACAGCTTGCCAGGTCAGCCAAAACTAGTCCATTGTTTAAATCAACCATTGTCCTTTATTGAGTCGTAATTTTAAATAAAAATAAAAATATTATTTTTAAGATGTCATAGAAAATGTAAAATTAATTAAAGTCCACATATGGAACTTTGGTCATTCCAGTCCCTTTACAAAATGTTTGGTGAAGGCAAAATAAAGCTCAGATGCACACTGGAAAGTGGAATCCTTGAACACTAGTCTTTGCCATGGTGGGTTGCAGATGGTTGGTTTTGCTGATACTGCTATTGAGGAGTAATTGCCTGTTCCCTGCTGTCAGGTTTCGCCTCATAAAAAATGCTGCAAACATTGCAGCCCCCCAGAAACAATTTTGCAATTGGGCTTCTTAAATGAGCTTGTAATTGACTTGTCCCAGTTAAATCCTCTGGCAACTACAAACAGTACTCTTGGGATCAAGAGGCAATAAACACTTGTGAGGGCAGAAGTGAAAAAGGGAGTTTTGTAGATCCACAGAGGATCTTGGAAGATTCTTCCATGTTGTATGGCTTTTTTTATTACTATTTCCAGAAATCCTCTCCTCAGTTTTGTTTGACTTTAGACCACTACTTTCCTTATATAGTCCTTATATATTATCCTGTCTTATATAGTCACATAGTTTATCAACTGCCTGGAGCATCCTGAAGAATGAGGAGCCATACATAGTTTTGCATGTGAAAATAAACACTTTTTTCCCGCAGAAATGCTGTTTATTCAGTGCTGAGGAGCTCAATTTCCTCTCCCTGCCTGAATGAAGGGGTGCTCAGTCCTCTCTCTGAAGCTTGTTTATGTGCACATGATGCTTCTTGCCCTGTCTGCATTAGTGTTCAGCCTGCCTGGAAAGGTTTACTGCATAGAGAGAAGAAAACTGCTGTTTTGTTATGATAATGCCACGGTGCAGAAAGGGCTTTGTGGGCTGAAATGAATAGAGGCCTCTGGACAAGAAGGGTTTAATTCTAGAAGGAACTGCCCCCTCCCTTTTTTTTCAAACTCAGCTGCCAGCCCAGGAGGGAGATAGCTAATGGCCTGGAGGTTACGTGGAGCGATTGGCGCATTCAAATGATGCTCCATAATCACATTCTCACGATAATGGACACCCCCGCCATCACTCCACGGTCCTCCAGGTTTGGACAGTAATTAAATCTCGGATCAGTCTGGCTACGAATGTCTCAGACATCTGGTCAGATCAAGTGGGGGCAGTGGAGGGGGAGATTACCTTGTTTTTCCCTTGAGTTAGCGTCTTCAAGACATCAGCAGTATGCAAAAACTCAGATAACCAGGCCAGGGTGGTGGTCAAGACATCTGGGAAAATTCACTGTAGTGTTTTTCTTCCCCCTGATTGCCTCAAGCTTTGTGGTGCATTCCTTTTCAAAGACGGTTTAATACCCTCAGTATTTTTTTTTGAAATATTTGACGTCCATCTGTAGCATTCTTCACAGCTTTATAAATTGTTGGCATCATGACAGGTGGATATTTTCAGTGATCCACTTGTTGTTAATCAGAATTTATGCTTCTTTCCCACCTCTGTATATGCCCATAAAGAATAATGGTGTTAGCATTGCTACTTTGATTTGACAGAGGAGTGCTTGAAGCTAATCTTTTCTAGGGCCAGACTAATCCACTTTTGTAGGTGCTCTTACTGTTCATCTATTTAAGATGTAGAACATTGTTTCAGCCATATTTTGATGTTTGTAACTCTGTTGATATAATGAATAGCTTTACTGTTGAATTGTAATCACTAGAGAATTGTAATGACTGCTAGTAAAAGCATGTCATTTGCATGGCCAACATTTTTACACAGGATTTTTTTTTTCTAATCTGGGAGTAATTTTCGCTGATTTATACATGATGAGTGAAAGTATCTATTTTACCCATGGGGATTGCTGGGTTCTTTTTTCAGTGGCTCACAGCCTGTTCCAGGCGCCATCTGCAGTCACTGGGGAGGGAAGATGCTGCAGGGAATATTTCAGCTGTGTATTTTCAAAAAGCGGGTGTGTCAAGATTTCCCACATTCCTCCACAAACAATAGCAGAAGCACAACATGAACAGGCTGTATGCAAGAGACTGGCAGTAACAGGAAATGCATTGCTCCTTTATCGGCGCGCGTTCACTGTAGCACAAGTTAAACACCTGCAGGATCCTCATTGGGCAGGAGAACGTTAACTCAGCACAGAGGCCCAGTGCACAGCACACAGCTTTCAGAAATTAAATCAATATGAGATAAGTAAATAAATGTATACCCAGACCTACATGAAGCGGACTTTCCATTCCCCCACTCTGTAGCTGGGGAATGCCTGCCCAGATTGAATTAATTAGCTTGTCATATGAAGCTTGAGTGTTTCCTGCAGTACTTTTTTGTATGGTTTTTCATTATTTTTTTTCCTGCGGAAAGCATGAACTCATTGCGGGGAAAAGGAGGCAAATGGGTGGGAGGCGCGGATTGGCTGCTTTCCATCTAAATAACTGGCTGGGGCTGGAAGAGGTGTAGGGTGCCATGACAACAACTATCAGCCGTTTGATTGATCCCTGGGGGCCTGGCAGCGCACCCATGCTGGGGTCAACGCAAGCCATGCAGAGGGAAAAGGCAGTAGAGACAAGCAGAGAAAGCGGGGGTAGGGAGGGAAATGTTAGGAGGCCCATTAAAGCAACTTTATGAGCTCATGTTGTGTCTGTGGCTGCCCTGGTCCTGCTACGCTGGCATTGTAGCCAGTGGAGAGGATGGGGCCTTGGGATGGAATATGGCCTTTCCAAAAGCACTAACATATGAGTCTGTCCCTCTCTCACTGGCCAGTTATTAGGGTTTGGACAGGCAGCCAGCAGAATGGAGGAGAGGATTTGCTGTTCAAAGAGAACACCTTTGTTAGGAGGTATAAAATTCAACTGTGACTGCGTTTGGTCTAAACCGTTAAAAGAAAGTGGTGCTGTCAAATTCTGAAGTAAAGTGAACAGGAGGTGAAGTTAATTGCACAGCCACAATGTCCTAGGTTTCACTTGGGTATAGTTTGAAGTCCTTGTATAATGGCCCACAGCTCCCATGAAATATGATGGCCAATAACATGAACAATTGGCTTTTCCCCAGCAAATATTTGTCATCTTGATTTAATTTGAGGGGCGCGTGACTTTCCTTGCCTACAATAAATCCTAAATGTTCACAGATTCTGCCATTTCCTTTGAGCTTTCCTGAGCAGTAATTTTCTTTTTAGGTCAATATGGTAAGAACTTTGTAAGTTTTTAGTTCTACTTCAGCACCAGGCTCTTACACCCCTACCTCTTAAAAACCCAGTCAGGAGGGATCATTGCTGCCACCATCTGGGGGTAAAAGAGTTAGGGTCTCACTCTGCACCCCCACAACGCCAAACCATCTGTCTGACAGCATTGTTCTCAAGACAAAGGAGCGAAGGACCCTTCAAAGACTGCTGCGTTGAATAGGCTTGTGACGTCACCCACCGGGCCCACAATGGAAGATGTGCACATCGCTTGGAGGGGCCAGAACTGCTGAGTTCAAAAAATATCCCAGATCTGTGGGTTGGCGGAATTTATTTTTAACAGTGCTGGTGAAACTGAGTGTTGCTATCAAACATTTTCTAAAATGGCAGTGACCCTCTCAGCCATGCTACTTTGAGATTTGGGGGGCAGGAGGTGATGCAAGGTCAGAGAATTTGGTTTAGATGAGTGACTATTCCCAGCTCCGAAGAATCGCTGCCGTTTTACAAAATCCTTTTATGTCTCGGTATTAAAGTTTTATGGGAGCCATTTAGACTTTAGTACACAGAGTGAGGCTCTGCCTTCACCTCTGTTCGGAGTCCTCTGTGTAAATGAACATTCATGTAAATGCCATAACTGTGCTCATATTCAACACAGACAGAGATGCATCTTCATAACTATGGTTTTGTAAGGCTGTCAAAATGGAACCTCTTCAAAATAAATGCTAGGCTAGAAGAAGAACCGAAAGGAAGAGCTGATATCTGTCTGCATAAGGAAATAGAAACTGATTTGTCTTTATTCTGGTCAGCTAATAAATTCCTAGCTGGCTAGCACAAAATCAAAACAGCACTTAATTAAAAAAAAAAAAAACAGCATGTCTACTTTTCCATGTGAAACTGTGTGAATGCCAGACATGAGCATGAAATATTCACTAAGGCAGCAGATTTATATTAGGATTGCTACATGCAGTGGTGCTTTGTTGATGTTGCCAAGATGGGGCTGCAAAATACTTGTACCCCTGTGCTTCAGAAATAAACAGCAAAAGGCAATCAAGTTTTAGCCAGCAGTCCTCAACTCATTGATCAAACTAGCTCTCCTGACAGACTGACTTCCATACACAAAGCTGATTAGCAGCAAGAATAAAAAAAAATGTTAAATAGATTCAACAAGGCACAACTATATGTATCACATGAACATTTATTAAACAAACAATGCACTTACTAGCTACTTAGCTATGTGCATAGTTTTAAATTAAAAAAATATATATTTTTAAAAGGCTTGTATTAGTGATGTGAGAATTGATTTCTGTAAGTATAGCATACTGATACTTCGCAAGACTGAAGAATAGTAGCTAGCACACCACTGATGTTAGAATTTCTCATTATAACATGCCATTAAGCAACCTGGGGCGCTTTGTTGTAAATCCTAAATAATCATTCCTGAATGCCCCCCTTCCCACTTGTCTATGTTCTGAGCCCCACAGACTCAGGAAGTAAGAGGTGTTGAACATTTTGATATGAGTGACTTTTTGACAAGGTTTAGCTCAAAGGACAATGGAAACGCAATGAGGAGATCAAAGTTTTAGAAAGTAATGTGTCATACACACAGACTGTGCAAGTGAAATGGCATTCAGAGTCCACATGTGACATAAACAAGGTACTGTAACATTACCTCATCAGGTTGGAAATATGATAATCAGCATATGTTGTCAACAGCACATTGTGGGAAGGCTGTCATTGGGACAAAACAACAAACTAAAGTTATCCCACAAAACCATGACCTTCTCTGTTTGAGCATTGGTCTGTTCTGTTCATTGTTTATGAGAGAATTATTTTCAGATGATTTTGTTGTTATCAAACTTGGAGTTGGCCTCTTGATGAGCATTTTTCATGGCCTGGTAAAATAATATAAAAAAAAATTTCAATCTGCAATGACATGAAATTATGGCTTAATAGAGGAAACACTTCCTACCTTGTGTGCCTCATCCAAATGTCATGCTTTTTGAAGGCATGCAGCCCTCTCATGCTGACTGGTTGAAATGAATACTCTGTGATGTTTATAAAGTGTTAAATATTTTTTTCAATTATAGTGATGTCATAGTTTCAGTGAACAAAACTGAGATGGTGTTGAAAATATAAAATGACAGGATTGCGAGACCGAAGCATTTCTGGGCGTTTATTCCTCTAAGCCAGCTCATGCCATTGGTGTGCAGTCCTCTCAGGCTACATGCCATCGGACAGGATCCATCCTCATCCCCTGAGGGAGGAGTGGACTCCTCATGATCATGTTGAATTTTGTTACAATTCACCAGTTCATTGGTGTTTACACATCTGGATGAACACAACACACAATCTCTCTCAAAAGCTTTGATGTCAGATTATATTTTATTACTACAATATGTGTGTCAGAAGTGGATTGAGGGGATCATCAGAATAATGCACTTTAAAATGTGAAAGTTGGAATGCCTATGAGCAATGTGAGATGTTGTTGACACTGTTCTTATGCTTTATTTATTTATCTTTAAAGTATTGGCAACAGCCAGTCTCAGGTACCAGCTGCTCAGCTGCTTTCTCAGGCCAACTCACCGAGTATTCCAAGAATCTGAAGTAACGTAGCAGATAAACTATAATTTAAAATGATTGTAATATGAAAAACCTACAATGTAAATTACTAAAAACCTGTGATTTCCCCTCTTTATTGTAGCCAGTACTCAAAAAGGCAAGGTACCATCAAAGGAACATTTGAAAGTGCTTTCTTTTGTTTATCTGTTCTGCTAAAGGGTGGCAAGACATGTTGGTACTTGGAAATCCAGTTTTTTGTGTGTTGCACATAATTAGGGCCTGTTAAAGTGCTGTGAGGGTGAGACATTATTGTTTGCGCTGTTCATTAGTAAAGTACACAGTCAGCAATAAATCACAACATGCAATCTGCATGTGTGTTTCCACTAAAAACACAACAGTAATATTGGTTACTTTGTTTCTGTTTGAGCGTCATTGTTGATATTGTTTTTCACATGCTGTCATCCATATAGAGATACACTGAGAGTGGCTATTTGATCCTCCCTATTCTGTGTGACTTTCTCATTCGCGCAGTGCTACAGAGCTGAACTCAGCATACATTGTGCAGTGCTGCTCTCCTTTATAGTATTGCCACCCTCAGCATAGTTCAGTTCTGTGAGAAAAAAGAACTTGGATGTTGCTCAATTGCAATAATATTTTTATTTTTATGTCTATTTTTGTATTACTACAGTAAAACTATGTTAGTACAGTGTGATTAAATGGTTATGTTCTTAATAAATTGAATATATTGTGTGTGTGTGTGTGTGTGTGTGTGTGTGTGTGTGTGTGTGTGTGTGTGTGTGTGTGTGTGTGTGTGTGTGTGTGTGTTTGTGTGTTTGTGTGTTTTCTCAGCTCTTAGCTGTTCTTTAAAGTAAAAAAAGATATTGGTCAAAATGTAGTTTGTCTGTTGAAATGGCTGGTCTGAAATGAGGGGTCTGCCATCACATTCAGTTGGGTTCTCCAAGAAGATTTAGCTGAAGGCATGCTGTTGGTCCGTGTTTCCTTGATGACTTGAATTTCTATTTCTTCTCTGCTCTCAAACAGTGGTCCTGTAGGCTCTTGTTTTCCCTGCAAATTAAAATGATTACATATTTCCCTTTACCCACAAATTTTACTATTTGTATGTGCATCGAAAATGAAAGACTGAGAATAGACTTGTGTATTATTAGGAATATCTGATGCACATGTTTCTATGAATCACATCTATTGCTCAAAGACAGCCAGATGTATTGAACGGTACATTTTATTCAAATGTTCTAATACTGTATTTCCTGTGATGGATAACTCATATATTGGGGGAATCTACTTCTGTGAGCTGCATTTCTGAATTATACTTTAAACTTCAGGGTTACTTTGTACAAAAATGGATCAGGCTTCATTGACTTTTTGACATGCATTATTTCCAAATCCTGACTCAAGGAAAACAAATTGTAAAAGTATAGATATTATTGTAGGTACAGCCAAAATTAACTAGTTTATTTTGTTGCAGGATCTATCCCTGGAAATCTCCCCTATTTAAAGAAGCTTGTAGCTTCATTTTCATCTGCTCTCATTAAAGATGATTTTAAGAGACTTTCTGTGTGAAGTGGCTCTGAGGTTTTAAAATAATGTTTTTAAATTTCAAATCATACTATGATTCATGTCTTCTTAGAGAAGAAGTCTAGTATCAACTAGACATGATAGGGTGTGTCCTGAGAAGTTCACACAAGTAATGTTGGAGGTTTTGGTGGACAGACTCAGGCCTGACCGTAGTGCAGTTGTAAGAGATCTTCCCTGAGGAAATGAACACTGTTTAAAGTGAATGGGACAGGAAGGGCTAAACAGCTTACAGTATGTGCATAAAATATGCTCTTCATGCTGCCTGGCTCCATGATGTCCGGTCTTCACAATCACACTGGACATGATATTTGGCTTGTTAGAAATTTGAATGGAGAAAAACAAGGAGCTGAAGGCCTTTAACTTGCTTTCAGTCATTACAGTATCTTTAATTTTTAGACTAGCCTCATCTGAAGACTCACCTGAAAGATGGAGCCAGTTAAGTCACGGGAAATAACGGCATTTACAAACTATTCAGAATAATATAAATATAGAACAACCAGCAAATGTAAATAAGCTATTTGCTTTTTAAGTAATCACTAGTCATTTTCACTGAATGCTGCCTAGTCCAAAAGTGAAAAAGAAAAGAACTTCACAAGCAAGGTGTCTGTGTTGTGAAATTAATCATTAACGCAGTCCCAGTTTACCAGGAGTGCAAGCACATACACAAATGTAAGACATGGAGGATATTCTCCTGTGGTTGCCTTGCCATCTCAGAAATTGAAACTGCACAAGCGGCACACTGAACAGGTTTTAATTTACAATCGACAACTGTGTTCACAAATAGGGAGCTGAGGTTTACTGCTTACATAATTTTGCTGCAGATATTGATTTTGGTCCCTCTAGACTGGTATTTCTCATTAGCCTAATGAATTGACCATACATTAATACTACTCTGCAGTACCCAGAGTCAGAGCTTGTCATAAATGTACAGGGCGCATGTACAAAAATAGCTAATTCAGAAAATGTTTGAAATGTTACTGTGTTAGAAGCTTATGTTTACAGGCAGTAACACATTTATATAGTTATAAAGTTTAAACAAGTGATCTGCTGACTACAACTTGCCAAATGTGTATGAAAAGATCCTGTTTTATGCTCGGAAATGGCAGTAAGAAATGGTGTCTCATTTCACCCTTTTATCTGCATGCGCTGTATATTTAAGGGAGTGGCCCTAGTGGGAATGCCAGAAGTATGGAAATTATGCAACAAGCAGACACTTTTGTTAAACAGAATGGCTTGTTGCTAGGACACATTCTTATCAATGTGCTGGTATGTTGTTTATCTACCATGAAAGTTAATCTTTGCTTTCTTCCATCACATTTGACAATTTAAAAATTCTTGTCAAAAGCTGGTGAAAATGAGATAGATACTGTTTTTTTCCAGAGAAATATAAGAAGCATGAGAGAGTTTTAGTGTTCATTTATCTGACCCAAACAGGAACCTTAGATGTTGAAACAGAAAGTGATGCATGAGATAACAGGCTACAGTGACAAAAAAGGAGGGAAATGTAGCTGCAACTGTGTAAGGTAACTTTCCCAGCCATGGCAGGAACATGCAGGAAAGGGAATCACCATCCACAGATGGAAATCATTCCGATAGAATGGTCCGGAGCTGCAGTGGTCCTCACATGACCTTGTTCTTAGCCCTATGCTAAAGAAAACATGTCAGGCCAAAGTCCTCAGGTGTTAATCATGCAATGAAGTAATTACTTAAGTCAGGAAGGTGCGGTGGGCTGTCACCCTTTATAAAGTAATATCAGTCATTGTTTGTCTCCATCTTTCTCTTTTGTTCCATAACAATATTTGTCTTCTTTTGATCATTTCACTCTCTATATTTTCACCATTAAAGTCTCACTTGGATCTCTGGAAGTCCCTTTGTATGTAACTTAACTGTGGTTCTGAGAAAATAGTTTGTGTGGTGGGGAAGCATAGCATGAAGCAGGAGGAGGTTCACAGTGTGCATGAGCTGCTGTGTCTTAAAGGATGTAGCCTCAGCATGGCTGTAATGGATTAAATGGTTTAAAAGGAAAGGGGCACAGCTACATCTATGCAGTACTCACTTTTGTGCAAAATAAACAGTAGAGATGGTTGAAGAACTCTTGCTCAGTGTAACGGGTTGCAGGGTAAAGAACCAAGTCAGAATAAAGTCATTTTCATAGCTTACATTTTTAAATGTGCATTTTGCTTAATAAATAACACATGTCAAAGACTGGTAACTCTTTTGTTTGTGTACTAATAGAAACAGTTCACTTCGAAGCCACAAATCAGGGTAGCTGTGTCATATTTCCTTCTCATTGTTTTCTTTTCATCTTCCTTATAAATGTCTGTAATGAGGAAGTTAAAGCCTGTCTCTTGAGTCAATTGAAAGGTAGTTGGCTGTATTACACTTGGTGAGAATATTGATTGCAAATAGCAGGAATGTATATTCATCCCTTTGCAAACAGAGTTCCACCTTGCTGTGACTTGAACTTTAGGCAAAGATGGAAACAACATACAGCAGAAACAGAAAATATAGGCTCAAACTCGGATGTACCCAGGCAAGATCTGCAGAGATCATCCAAGCAATGCCAGACCAAAGTAAAATATTTGAGGTGTTGTAGTTGTTGTTTGTGTGTTTGAGTTGTATGAATCTCAGGAGTTTAATGTATTGGAAAGAATGGAATTAAAATCACAATACTGCAACCACTAACTTGATGTTGGGTTTGTATGGCCACAGCAACAGGGGCATTGTTGGAATAATTTCTTTCTGTTATTTTCTGCAGGTAGCCACTTTAGGGCAAAATAGAATTTTCACATGTATACACTGAATATGCACACTGCTGTTGTGGAGGGAATTGGATACCATTGTGCTGTAAAACTTATCAGTTCTCAACATATTAAGTGGGAATGTTTTAAGATGAGCAATTGTGGTTCCCTGTATTAGGGTGTGAGGAGACAAAAATGACAGGGAAAGCTAGGGGTGCTTTTAATGACTGCGTCTTTGGCATATTGTTTGTGTGCTCTAGTAAGCATTACAAACAGATCTGAAAATGTTCCATGAGCAGATGTAGGCCTCATGCATTATTGATTAATTTCATTGGAATATGTGTGGTCTTTGTTGTATGGCTCCTCACATTGTTTCACAGGTAATGTTTCATGACATTTTGGCAGTCCACCAGGTGAGTTAATGTTCTCTAAAAAAGTGCCATTGTATGGAGGAGATGTTGTGAGAAATCATTTATTTTTAAATCATGCTGTGACAAACAGATGTAGATGAGAAAAAGGCACCATAGACATTTATATGCACCCATAGTACTCCATCACTTTCTCTAGCCATCATTGTTTCCTTTATTTCTGTGGCCATTTCTTAAAATGGTCTCTGTGCATACATAATTGAGTCAGTGAACCAGGGTACAGTTTGTTAGCCTTTTTGATTTCTTTGTGAAATTGTGTCTTTGCAAACAATTACTTTATATTATCTTGGACCAGAATTGCATCATTTGATTTCTTTTATGCTTCTCATGTAGTTTTAATAATAGTGATTAAAACAACAATGTATGCAATAAAATAATTATGTTTATCACACAAATTAGCTGTTTCCATATGAGCAAATAGAAAAGAGCA
The DNA here is from genome assembly GCA_022829145.1 of Albula goreensis. NCBI lineage: Eukaryota > Metazoa > Chordata > Actinopteri > Albuliformes > Albulidae > Albula > Albula goreensis. Next base: position 14,899,614 of record CM040749.1, on the reverse strand, counting down.
TTCAAGATTTCCAGCAGCACAGTCAAGCTGCTGCACATTGCCATGAAGATTGCTTTTTGGTTCTTGTATTTTCTGCAAATCAGCAAGGATTTGATGCCTTTTCTTGAAACAGTAGGGAAAGTACTCATAGTAGAATGTGTAGATGCGTCAGTATGTGGACCTGAAGATTATTGATTATAGCAGAAGATACAGACAATGGTCCTTAATCGAAAATGTTTGCTGCCATTTGTCTTACTGCCTTTAGTGCAATTTCAACAGCTTAGTGTGAGTTGTATTTTTCTGACTGATGATTTTCAGTCAGACAGTAGCCTCATACAAAGGCACAGGCTACTCTAGAATGTTGTGTGGTGTGTTTATATGGCTTGAACCATGATTGCTGTAATAATAATTTCGTAGTTACAAACTTGCATGGGAGCATTGATATAGGAGCCATGTAAGGCTTGTGTTAGCATGCCATGCTTTGTCTTGCAATAGCATGTCAGAAGATCACACCTTATTTCACCACCAGAGAATCATGGCATTACCGGTTATAATCAAAGGCTTCTTTAAATATAATTTATGGCCCATTGAACCTTCTTAGGAAATGTCAGACAGTGTAAAAGTTTATTCATTGCTCTCAGCAATTATGATGATTCAGAAAATTTCCATAAAGAAAGGACAATGTCTTCAAGGAGGTTTCATCAAAGGAGGCAAGGCTTGCTACCCCTCTAACTTCTCTCAAACAGAACAAATATATTTTAGTTATTTCCTGGATACTCTTTAGACTGTAGGCAAATCATGATCCAAGATGGGCTCATCATTATGTATTCTTATGCTCTTACATCTGCCTTCTTCAAGACACAAGCCATGATTTGCTGCTTGGGAATTGTGAGAGAATAAGGTATACAGAGAGAGCTGGAGGGATGGAAGAGGGCTGCTCAGACAGCAGCATAGAGCATATGTACCATTCTGTTAATCTACAGCTTTTCACCATAAGATGATTACAGCTTTCATAGAGGTTATGAAAATATGGATAAAATGGCTGTAGCTCTTCTGAAGCCAGTTAGCCACAGCATTTGGCCTGAGCTCCTGGCCCAGCCTTAGGTAAAGTGCATTAATTGGATGGTATTCGGTGCTGTATCACAGAGAGCCAAATGGGAACTCTTACATTGGGGTCTCCTTGAAACAAATAAATTTGTTATCAATGCCAGTTGAGAACAACCTGACAAGGTTAGTCTTTTTATTTGGAAATGAGTGTAAAAGTAGCAACTTTGAAATCATTCAATGACAAAATTTTATTTGACCTTTTGTTGGGTAGGGCTGCTGTAATAAAATGGTTGTCTAACCATTAACAGTAAAATTGCATCCATAAACCTTCTTATGGGGATGAGTCAAACTAAGTAGACTAAATTGCCTACCACAAATACATACAAACGTATATAATTATTATTTCCTGATCTGAACACATTGCCCTTGAAAATGACAGCCATTTTGGTCCTATATTCAACCTTTGTGTTTCTAAAATCATTCAGAATGCAGACCCCAAACCTCAGACTAATGAACATGGATAGTTGAGAAACGTGGGTGAACAGGACTGATTGTGAAACATGAGTCTGGGAGTGGTTTGGTAGTGATATGATAAAATAGGGACAAAATAGAGTATTATTTAGCCTGGTTGGCCACAGATACCAAAATCCTGTTAAATGCCAAGATCCAATGTCCTTTGGTTTTTAGAAACTTTGTGCTCTCTGCCTGGTTTGTTAGTTAGGAGTAATGTGCAAGCTCTCTTTGAAATAGTCAAAGACAGCTTGCTTACATACTTTCTAACAATAGTGATCTTTGTCTTACAGTCAGGCCTGGATTCAGTCAAATCACAATGCACTTTGCTTTTTCATCTCTTGCATAACCTTTCTAGTAGGGTACGAATAAAATCTAAACATGAAAATATTTGTCAGGCACATTGTGGTTAGATTTTTTCCAGGGCCAACTAATTTAAAATTCATTTCCAAGCACATTAACATACACTACTAACTACCCAAACCTGCCCCACTGTAGCACACAAGGAGAACTTTGGCACCACAGTCAACAAACAAAACAAGACAAAAAAGGAAAAGGAGTGGTGCCAAGCAATCAGGCACTGTGAATGCAGAAGCACTTAAGGCACTTCTCTGTTGCAGTTTCTGTGAAGAAGACGAGGCTAATTAATCTGCTGAAAACAAAGTAAGGGACTGAAAAGGAAAGAAAATATTGCAGCTTGTCTGTTGCCAGTTGTGCCCTTGAAAAGAATACTCTGATACGTTCTTTGTTAATGGCCACAGTTTATGTGATATTGTGTGTGTTCTCTTTGAGCTTGTTAGTGCAGAGTTCAATGAAAGTGTTAATTTGGGTTTTAAACTGGATTAGATTTCTAGGGATGACTCCTTTTAGCCTTAGCCTTACTGCAAATGCAAAAGGAAAAGCCAAATAACACCACTATAGGAGAAAGTATTGTTGTTTTTCTAATAATAACCACAGGGAGCTGTATATTCTTATATGTACAAGAATTATTTTTCTCAGTTTTAAACAATTTCTGAAATGTACTGAAATTGATTAAAGATTGAAAGTTATTTTGCTGAACTGCTCTGGGTTGATGGACATATGTTGTTTTCACTATGGTAGGCATTTTCCTGATTGCTTGTCACACTCTGTTGGAGCAGAGAGAAGTGACCGTAGCTGAACTCAGAATTTTGTCCTTAAACTTAAAACTGAAAAAGTGTGGCACAGCAGCTGTCTTCTTCGCACTTCTGGTGATAGAAGCAAGTTGGTTCAACTTTAATACATTTTTTTAAACACCACAGTGAATCATATATCTCTCTCTGTTATGACAAATCCCTGGAGTATGTAAAAACATCATTTAGAATGGACATGGTTATATTATATTAACCTTTTTTATTCTTGTTTAAATTCTATACTACTACTCCCTGTTTTTAGTCATTTTACTATTTAATGAAGCTGTGAATTGTTTTGATCATTCATTGGCTTCCCTTATTGATTGATTTTGGCAAAATGGAGAAATTTAAAATTCATTCAAAAAATATATTTGGTAAAACAGAAAACTAAATATAATGTGTTTACTGTAAGAGTACATTTTGGTTCCCCTCTTTGCAGTTCAAGTCCCAGTTAGTTGTGATTGCGCTGTTATCTCTTACATGTCATGGTTATTGCTCTGTTTACTGCCTTTGTTATGCAGAAGAGTGACAAGGTATTTCATGTGCTTTACTTCTAGAAGGACTGTAAGGGAATATATAATGTAATAAAGCAAAAGCAAATAGAGAAGGAATGTAGAGGTACCTGAATATGCCATCGGGGATCATTGACGCATATGTACCTGCACACCCTAACCTGTAACACAATGTTGTGTTCAAACTTGCTTTAATGTGGTAGGATTTGCCTGGAGTAAAAACAAAAAGAACCTGACAGCGTCATGTGTCATAATTCAAAAAGTACTGGTAGCACATGGTGGCTCAAAATCTGTCATATCTCTTAGCATTTGACTATCATGTAGCATGTACAGTGTCCTAAAGCATGAGGGGAGTGTGTACCATGGGGCTTTGTATTTTCCCTAGATGAGTAGGGGTCACATATGTGGGTTGCTTTCGACTATGTTTGTAATTTACCTAGTTAAAATGACTTTGGGTAAAATTACTGGCTGCCTTTAGTTTCCTGAAATGTTGCTCTCAGGTTGATAAATCAAGTTCACCATAATGAAGTAATCATTTGAATGTTGGAACCACAGTTCTGCAGAGTATAGAAATGATACTATTGCACCCATTTACCTAACTCCAATGACATTTATCCTTGGATTTTCAACAAGGAAGTCCAGTCAGTTAATTGCTACTCTCTTCTGTTCTCAGCTTATTGAACTCAGTGGTTGCTGAAACTCAAAGTGTGTAATGCATGGAAAATGTGTGTAAATATGTGACTCAAATTTAAAGGGAAAGTGTTTAGTGGTGAGATTGAACTTGGGGGATTTAAGCATATAAACATGGCTCCTTTGCATTGCAGTGGATTTTTTCTGCATCCTCTTTTGGAAGAGACACAGCTGTTTGAGGTGAGGATGATTACATGGAAGCAAGCTGTGTGTTTTTGTGGGAATGCTTGGCATGCTTTAAAATACATGGGGGTTACAGATGCCCAGCTGAACATATTTACACTGCGGTTACATAAGCAACACAATGCCAACACTTGAGCCATTTTCTCTCATATGGAAATGTATTCAAATATTCATAGTGGTTCCATGATAAATGAAAAAATGGGGGTGGTGGTGTTTAGAATATCATTGGCCCCACACACAGATTAGAAGCTGGTGACTAAAGTGTCAGCATACAGATCTATGGAATATGTAGGAGCTGATGGGGTATGGTACTGTATTTCACAAATAATCAGTTTGTTGTTGTCATGGTTCAAAAAAAAAAAAAGCAAAACAAAAAGCTTAGTAAAAGGTGGAGCCACTTCCAGAGAAGGCAGAGGCTGGAGTTGAGCAGGGTAAACACACATTGATATTTAAAGCAGTGGCTCAGTCTGCAGTGTGGTGCATTCAGGCTTATATGCCTCTCAGCAACTCCCAGTTGTTAGAACCATAGTATCAGTGAGGCTGATAATGACATTTTTATCTTCCCACTGGCTTAGTAAAATAAGCAACAGCCCTGTCAGTGCACTGAAGCATGAGTAACATCAGGCTTATATGCTAAATGGAACAACCAGGATGTCCACTTTCACTGTTTTTTGTCCCTGAACATGATCACTAAAACTAACTGAATGTTAAAAAAAGTTATTGCAAAGATGAATAAATAAATATGTAAATTTATAATGGTGTAATGTTAAACTCTTGCTGCTTACAGTATGTCAAGCCATATACCACAAGTTTTTTATAGTGTTCTGGCGGACATGCAATTTATGAGCTGATAGCAATTGAGCATTACAGCTGAGGGCAGAATATATAAATCCTGTCTCCTGCTGCTGAGCATGTCCCATGACCTCTCTTAGTCCACCACTGTTATCGTAGATGTCAGTGAATTGATGCCCAGAGCTTTTACTCTCAGAAGTATTCAAAAAAAATAAATACTGTATTTATGTTTCTTATTTAAGAGGCACTTTGTCTGGGGCCCACAGTCCTCCTGCATTATACATTCATATGATATGTCATCCGTTATTGTCCTATTTGAAATGTTTGATAGGGAGAAATATTAGATTTTTATTATTTGTTATTTTATTATTTATTGCTAGTCACAATGTTATGGTTGTGTGAGAAACATATGGGATCTGACAAAAAGACAAACCTGTAATTTTTCTTTATCTTCCTTGACAGAATTTAATTATATTTTGTATCATTTGTAATGTAAGAAGGCTATGGTTCAATCATAAATTTACTGATATATATATTTCTATATCTATAGGAAAGGTCAGAGGACAAATAGGGAAACGTCCAGGTAACAAGGTTAAAACAATGGGATTTGTATGTAAATAATGCGTTTGGTCTTGCCACTGACTTCGCAGAAATTGAGCTTGCTTGCAGCTGACTGGCTTCCTGTAACTGTCCCCATTAAGATCTAGATAGTTTTACAGGATGCAACAACTCAATACTCTAATTGCCATCAGCAGTAGTGCCAAAAACATTGCCCTTCCAAGTAATCTGTCATCTCTCGACTTTCTGCAGCATTACAGAATGTCCTGTCTCACATAATTTTGAACAGTTAGGCAAACAACACACCTGTCTATTATCAAAATAAACACAAAGATATAGCTGGTATTTACTGCCAATGGAAAAAGGTTTTATCACTTTGACCTTGGTAGTATGGAACCGAGTGTACTGCTTGTTCATGTCACTCAGATGTTTGCACAAATGGTAAATCATATTGTATCTGATTTGAAAAATGCAAAGTTATAGCACTTTAGGCAAACATCTTGGAGACTTGGTTATCTTAGGTGTCAATGAGAATAGAGTGAACGTAGGTGAATGCTTACATATATAGCTTAAATTAAAAGCTATTACAGCTCTCAACAATGGTAAAAATGTCAGCTTGTTGAACACTGGATATTGTTGTAACAGGTTCCTCTTAAATCCAATGTGACATCTTCTTGTGTCAGCAGACTGTGAATTGATTGCATTAGCAGTTAAATAGGGGCATTGTGTATTTGTCCACATTCTGTTTTGTGTTTTATTCACAAATCTATCCAGGGGATCTCTGGGATATGTGAAACACTTTAGATCATAATACAATGAAGTGTCTTTTCACTGACCCTAGATTCCTGAACATCTTGATTTTATCTTATATCAAGTTTGGAAGTTAGGTGGTAATGTGGTATACAGTAAGAATTTTTTGTTCTGATATTGTACAGTTATGGACTCTATGTTGTTTTTTATTTTTTGAATAAAAAAATATGTTTTATTATTATCAGTGACAACAGCAACTCTTTTTTGGAATAATGTGAAAGAAATGTAACGGCCTCCTGCAGCTGGTATGATGATGGGGCTTTTCTCATCATTAATCGTATTGAATCCTATGTAGAGCAATGAGTTTAACAGAAACTTCAACAAGTTCCTTAACTGTGGGCAATTTTACATGAAATTCCATTTTCCAGGAGTTCAGAACGAGGTAACGCAATGTTTACTCCTGCCAAAACAAGCAGCAATGACCTTTAAGTTGCCTCCAGATTTAGTCAGGTTGCGTTTGCACATAGCTGTGTGATGAGCCAGAGATCACTTTGATGGTGGTCCAGAGCCTGCAGAACCAGGGAAACATCCTCACGGATGCCAGTCACAAATTGCTTTTTGAAGGACTTGCCAGTTCCCTTACTTAAGAGAATTGTCCTAATTGCCGCATTAGTTAATCTGGGTTTAATGCTTCATTTACTGGATTCATCAGTAGCGAGAGAACACGGAAGTGTTCTCATTCAAAAGCATTCGGCTTTTCTCGTTGTACGTGGTGTGCCTCATAAAATGTAATCATTTTGTTGGGTTATACACAGAACATTCATTTTCTATACTAACAGCCCATCTCTAGTGGTTGCTGCAGCATAATAATAGATTGCAAATATTTATTGACCAATTCATCATTTGACTTGTTTAATTTTAAGGAATCAATGATCTTATTTTAGTATTTGGTACTAGCATTCTCACTGTGTATGAAAAAGTGACACAAAAATGTTTGTTTTTTTTGTCAGAATATCTATTAAATCAAGCCAAAGATTCAGTCTGATCCGTTTTTCTTCCAAGATAAAAACACTATAAAAACAAAAGCTATTTAAACTCTGTGTGACAAATAGTGAAGAGTTCCTTGCTGATCCACACCTAGACTTCAGGTATAGTATACCAGGGTTACCAGAAATGAGCATCACAATAGCTATCAAATTAAACTTAACTTGATAGGCTTCTTCAATGTACAGCGATGTACAGGAATGTCTGTTATGTGAACTCCGTGGATAAATTATACAGGCTGCTTTCTGTTGAGCAAGCAGATCTACACTTCAGTTGTCTTGTTGTACACTACTCAAAGTGTGAGGCTGGTTTTGACCAAGCTGTGTTATGAGAGTATTCCAATTGGTGAGGTTCAGGAACAACACAGAACTATACACTAATAACATTGCAACATACTCCAATTAATTACTGACATGGCTTCATTTGGCATGTAGCTGGAGATCATTCTGCTCCAGTTGCTCAATGCAATATGAAAGGAAGGTTAATGCGAATGTTCCAGTTTTGAACCATAGCTGCATGCTAACTGTAGAATCAGTGACTTTCAGCGTATCGCTACTGGGCCCCCATGTCCCTCTGAGAGGATTATCAGGGCAGAACAGGTCAGATGGTAGGCAGAAATGTTGAACACCAGCAAACAGGCCGGAGGGCTTGTGCAACGCAACTTTCCGCCTTTCAAGTTCCTACTGTGGAAAATGTTCATCTTCATATGCTGCTGCAGTGGGTCTTATCTCTAAAGCTGGAGCATGTCCCATTCTGAAATTTCTATAGCCATTTGTCAGTGTTTGTTTGGTACTGCCTAAGCTATAATCTTGCATTTATTAGATTTCCCCTCAGACAGTGGATCACATATAAATTTCCGGCAGAATCCAATAGAAGATTTTCAGTTTTCCTAAAATAGAGACTGTGATGTTCTACCAGAAATTCTGAAAAACATTACATTGATATAAAGACGTTACCAGGTATAATTCTTAAAGGCCATTTGTATCAGGAGGCATGGGTGGATCTTATGAAGTTGTAAAAGAATCACAGCTGGCGGTAGAAAATCACAAGTTAAATTAATCAATCTAAAAAACAGACATACAACTGAAAAAAATTGTGTAAGCAGAAATGTATGGGCCAACTCCCCCCTCAGAAAGCCCTGTGTGCTCAAAACACCATGCTGTGATCTCTTGGGTTTTTTTTTTTTTTTTTTTTTTTTTGGCTCAGTGGTCACATGACACAGAGATCTGCAGTCAAACAGACTAGTGATAAACCGTTGTTGAAATATAGAGACAAGGTTTTTCCAGACTGCTGCTCATTAGTGGCTGACTGCGGATACAGAGACCCTCGGCTTCGTTAGATCGCCAATGCACATTGCTGATGCAAAAACCCGGAGAGCTAACCAATGAGAAATGGCAGTGGCAAACCGTGCAGCAAGTGGGTCATTGCAATGACGCGATGAGAAGAGACAAACGGAGGCGTTCTCCTTGTAAAGCCTCGCACCAGACTGCCTGTATTGTCTACCCAGATGTAGACATATCCAAAACAAGATCACAGCAGTACAAATATGCACATCTTTATCGAAATATTTTTAGATATGTTCATCATCCCTTATGTTAAAATATGGGTTCAGAATTCATCATGGATCTCCTGTTAAAATCCACATTGCGTTAATGTCTGTGTATGACGCAGATGCTGTTTATTAGCCTCATTAGGAGTAGCGGGTTGCTTGAGGAGCTAGTTGTGTTTCTCAATGAGAAGGTGTCCCCCTCCCCAGCCTTGTTGTCCGCACGTGTCCCGGGAGTGTGGGAGCAGAACATGCTGCAGCTAGATGCTGATAAACAGGACCCTCTGGCTGTCTTGTGTCACTCCAAGTCATATCAGCTTGTGGTTGTCAGTGCATAGCTAGAGGTGGGTGGTGGTCCTCTCTTAATCCTCTCCATTCCCCTGCACCCAACAAAGGCAAGCACATGTACAATTAATGGCTAATCCCTAGCCTGCTAAAGATGCTACTTTCCAATATGTTACATGGCTCCAGTAAATAGAAAGAAAAAAAGCTGGCATTTTATAATATATCAAATCTATGGCAGGATTGAAGCACTGCTTAATAACGATGATACATACTGGATAAATAATATACATTGTCACAAGTGTTGTCCAGAAATTATTATGCAATGCATTGCCAATTTACATTTTTTATTAGTTTGAAATCCGAGGTGCAGAATAAGTTTTATTGCTTGATTTGTCAGATAAATGTTTTCACAGGTGGTCAATTAAATCATAACTGCTTGCAAATTTGGGGCCATGGAATCAGGATGAGGTAACTGAGCATGCCTTTCTATGGCCTAGACCCACAGCATCTGCTGTCTACCTCAGACCTGGGATTGCTTGCACTCTTGGTACTTGTACTGCTTCTTAATTGGATTAGGAGCTGTCTGTTGGTCACGTGACCAGATATACTGTAGTTGGATTAGAGGGTCACAAGGATGGCAAAGACGATTACCTGCAAGAGACCAGCCTGCTTCACTGTGTCCACCAAAATATTTACTACAATGAGAAGTTAGCAAATATATGAGTGGTGTGTTAGTGTTATCACAGCATTTACCACTGTCTGTATGATTATTAAGCATCCATAAAGGAATGCCTATGTCAAAGCATGCTACTCTTGATTTATTTCTTTATTTACTATCACTATTACATTGTTGATTATAGTGACACCTAGTGGTCACAGTGTAGTTAATGCTGATCCGTTAAATGGTGATCAATACATTTATTGTGTTAAAGCATCATGTTGGTTGAGGTGTTCTGTGACAGAGCAAGCTGAAAATGAAACGTGCATGGTGAATGGAGGCACATGTGTTTTCTCTTATCTGAAGTGGGCAAGTGGCCTGGAGCTCAGGCTGCATTTCGGCCTTGTTCTTCTGAAAACCATTTGTCATTGTCACATGGTGAGATATAAATCTTAATGTTCCTGTCCTAGAGGCCTTGGAAAATCTTCCATTGCTTGTGCTGGTGTCAGCTCTACTCATTTCCTGACTGGAGGTAGCAGGTGCCCTGTTGGGATGGGCTGTCATGCTGAAAGAAGTGGTAGGGGGAGGGGGTGTAATCTGTTTGAAGACCAAGTTGTTTGGCTTAAAGAGCAAAGGTATGTGCAAGGGAACCACTGGAATGTGTAAGCCCTCATTGGTCATGTGATGCTGTGACCTGAGGGAGGGCCCACTCTTTTGTGGATATGATTAAGTCTGTGGACACCCCTCTCACACCTGACCACCATATATACCCTGCCTCCCCTCCCTACCTCCCCACTTGTGGATTGTTTTAAGGACTCAGATGAAGAGATAGTTATAGGAAGCATATCTCTTGGCGCATGAGAAGTATATCTGGTAGTGTGTTATGATAAGCCTCTGTCTGCGCTGTAAACTGCATCTCAAACAAGGATATGCCTTTGTAAATGTGGGACCTGACCCGGGTCTTATCGTCACGTCAAGCCCCTTTGCGGGAAAAGTGCACATTGAGCGAGCATCCTTAAATAGCATCGGACTTGAAGCTGTTAACCCTGGCTGCCAGTGTCATTTTCTTCCCTCTCTAGAAACACGCATTAGATATTACCCCTTATAGCGCTGCGTCTCTGAAGCCTGTTTTCCCCTCCCAGAGGTCTTATGTAGGACTCATTCTTATTCCACAGGTTTGCCAGTTCAAAGGCTTCCACTGTAGGGAAGAGCTCTTAGAGAGGGTGTCTATTACTTTGAGATCCCATGGAGGTCACAGAATGGTATGCAAGGAATGCTAACAATACCACAGCAAGGCAGTACAGGGGATTTTGGGTATGACATGTTATAATATCCTCACCTCTGTTTATGGCATTCTGAGAGATATTTACCCCTTCCAATGATACTTACTGCCCCCTTTTATTGACTTGGTATACAGCTTGTGTTACATGCGCAAAAGCAAACATTTAATACAAGATTCTGGCTTGCAGCAAGCACAGATTTCACTCTGCAGCATTATTTTAATGATGTGGCAGAAGGCAGTATTAGGTTGGATGGAGAATGTTGTAAAAGTTTAATTTGTGGTGTTGCATGATCACATGGTACATAAGCATGGTTGCAGTATTGCCAGGTTGAAAAATAAAATGGTGGGAGTGTTTGATTTTCTGAGTTATTGTGCAATTCTCCTGCATGGACAGATGTCTTTAATTGACCTCTTTGGGGTGGGTGCGTGCTGTGTTGCAGTGCTGGGTATCAGTGGCTCATAGAATGGAGAGCAATTTTGGGATTACTCAGCCTTAAATACCACAATTTGCCATGGGAATGCGAACAGTGGAAATGTTGAGTAAAGTGTGGGAGTTAAAAACTGAAAAGCTGCAGAGGCTTGTGGAGGAACGTCAGTCTGGACCACTGCAGAAATTCAGAGCAGCCGTGGTGCCATGATCTAATGACACAACATGAAAACCTTCAGGGGTAGCTTCATCCAGCTGTTGAACAGAAAAAAATGAACACACATTCTATACTGTTATCACTCTTTGTTTTAAAAGCTTGATCAGATTAACCTGATGTTTTTTTGGTTTTTTTCTTTCTTTTCAGATTCGTCTTCAAATTATATCCGGCAACTGGAAACAAAGGTCCGAATTTTAGAGGATGACAACAACAAGCTTCTGACACAGGTAAAGCTAACAGGATACGTAGAACCAAAACAATGTCCTTGTTTCAGTACCGTGCACCCTGCTGACTTGAAACCCTCCCTTTCCTGGCGACTCTATAGCCAATTATGTGCCACCCTGTGGGGGTGCCAGCCACTAGTTGGCACTGGCATGATCACGCTCTGACTCCAGACAGCGGGGTACACCGCCGCTCTGTGAGCGAGTGCTTTGGCTGGAGCTCTGTTCTTTAAGGCTGAGTAGATGTAAGGTTGGAGAGCTTTGGCCACGTGTGACTCTGACCACAGCGACCTTGGCACGACATCACCGCAGGCGCTCTGGAGAGAGGCATATTGACTGCTCTGGCAGTTAAACAGGGTCTGATGGGAGCTGTGCTGTAAGCAACACTGCTGAAAGCCCCCTTAAAACACTCCCGTGTGGATTCCCTGTCTGCCACTTTCTGGGCTCAGTTCAGTCCAGTCATCACAGTGCTGGAGAGAACCACGCTTAAATTAACATTTTAAACATGGGCTTGTCAGACGAGGCTTTGAATTTCATATTATTTTTTATTGCTTTTAATGATCTCCCTCCTAATTTACCTTCTGTGTGTAGGTGGACATTTGACATTAGACTTAACCAATATACTGAGCCTACATAATTAAGGAAGAGCTATGTAATTCAGTTCTTGATAGATGGTATGATTACCCTCTTGCATTAAAAGAACTCCTGATTCCTGCATAAATCAAAGTTATGTAACACATACGGTGCTTGTGATTTTTTTTCTTGATCAGTTTTAATGATAGGTGCTTAAAAGTGCAGCCCGTATTTATGTATCCTTCCATACAAGGGTGTGAAATCCTATGTCTATGTTTTACCTGGTTATTCAGTAGGAGTGGAATGGCTGATGTAGTCAGCTTAGGAATCCACGTTGAGATTACTGCACTTAGTACATATCTCTCCATACAGTCTCAGCTTCTCATTTCATTAATAGAACAGTGTTTACCCTTCAGGGAGTAGACATCTTTTTATTTTTGTCTCCATTATTCATCAACAGCTTAGATCAATATTTAAAATACTGTGGTACATTTTGTCAGTTATTTTATATCATACTAGAGTTGTGTAAAATGTACGCTTATAAAAATATTCAAACTAAAATGTTTTCCTGTCAGTGTGGAATTTAAAAAATAATAGTGTGGTATAACAAAGAGAGCCTTTTCATGTATTTATATGCATGGGTCAGTTTAAGTGTTGGGCTGTAAGAAGATGAAATGAGATGAAAGCTCTGGTCCAGGGCAGTTTATGTGAATCTCTCATTAAGCAGAGTTCTCTGGCCAGTAAACATTATGTCCAAGTCAGTTAGTTTCAAGACTGTTTGTTTTGTAAAATGTATTTTGGGATTTGTGAGTCAATCGTTTTATGTTCAGTGTCCTGAAATGACTCTTAAATTCAGGAAAGCAGTGACTTGCTTTTCGAAAAACTTTAGAATAACACATTGAAATCAAATCCTAAAGTGGAGTGAAAATGGAGAGCGCCATTTTCCCCATGTGACCTACAACCCTCAGACTCTTACCATTGTTTCTTTGGAATGACCATAATGCTGCCAGCGGTGGCCAAATTGTCATTTATAAATCATAGGTCAGAGCTCAATATTAGGGTTTACCCTGACCACAGCTTGTGACCCTAGCCAGAACTGAACGTCTTTCCCATGTTACATTCTCAGATAGATCTGGAAATGTAGAATTGGCCTGAAGTATGAAAGTCAGTAACCCATTGTCTCTTCTCTTTCCCCTCTCAGCCACGTAGCCGCTATAGTTTGCCAAAGATACCAGCAAAGGTAACCCTTTCCGTGGTACCCTTCTAAAGAATTCTGGGATAGGGATGGGTTGGTATCTTTCTGGTGCTTGGGCTCCTTCTTTGCCTTTTCTTCCTCCTTTTTCTGCTTGTCCTCCAGCTTTGTTTGTCCTGTGTGAGGAGATTGCGGCCTATCTTCTTCATCACTTCTCTGAAGGCTGGCAGTAGCATGCTGATGTCTGTTAGCACGTCATTACTTTTCATTCCTCAGAAATTCTAAAAGTCTGAGCTCAAAAAATGTCCGACATGCAGTCCGCAACTGCCAAAAATGAGCCAAACAGGTGCCGTCAGCTAGATGTCATAATGCAATCTGCCGTATGAGGGGAGCTGCTTGCCGATACTTGTATGGACGGTGGACGAACTAAATAATTCACTCCTACGGTGGCGGTGGGATCTGTCTTTAATAATGTATGGGGGATAAGATGATGTATGTACAGGAAACAAATTCTTTCAATTTTTTATGAGTGTCGTTGTTATTCGTCTCTGCTTTTTTTTTCTCCATGGAGGAAATGCGCAAAGAAGTAAGTACAGTCTTTCTCTTCATAAAAAAGCAACCCCAACCAAAAAGGGTTGTTTGTGTATGTGTCAAGGGGAAGAGGAATCTTTGTAGCACAACAGAAACAATCATTGACAGTTCATTTTCAACCAGCGGAGATCTCAATCAAAAAATATGTGGACATAGCAACTATATAATATGGTTACTGCTACTTCCATCACCTGTTGTTTTTACAATGTGCAGAATCCTAGTTAACTACATCACCAGTTTGCTTGGTATCTCTGTTATTAATAACAGTGATGCTAAAAATAATTTGTAAATAAAACTAGAAAAAAATATTTTTCCACATAATAATCCATACCACTAGGGCAGCATTATATTTTACGGTTACTGGTACCCAGCAAGCTGGCCAAGTAGTTCTTCATCTCTCTGTCAACTGTTTTGCCAGTAGCAGATTTAAATGCTTGTATCAGTAATTCTGTTGTGTATATTTTGTCACCTAACTGAAATTGCTTTTCTGAATGTACCGTTCTGCTGTACCGTTTGAATCAAAATTGAATGCCGCCTGTTTGTAAGATGTAAGAAATATTTGGGTGTACTGTTGAGCTAAGGTGATACACCAACAGAGGCACTCATCTCTTCCTCTCCAAATACAAAAAAGTGTTTAATCACAAGGTCCCTCCAAATTTTAACAAGTATTAGCTTTATATATTATGGATGGACATGTTACGGACTCTTCTTTTAAAGTTTGATATTTATTGTAAGTTCTGAAGAAATTGTGGATGGTGCTTTCATGCCTGCATGTAGAGTATTTAGACACAGCTACGGAGAGTATCTGTCTATATGGAAACCCCTCCCAGTGCACAGTGTAGTGGTTAGATAACACTGAAATATTTTTGTAGCGTCAGCTATAAACCCTAGGCGATAAACAGTGTGGCCAGGTTACACATCACTGCAGCAAAGCCAGACAATGCTGGGAAAGGAGAGACCTTCTTAGCAATGCACAACATGTGTCTTGCATAAGCCCCCCCCCAAATCAATGTGTTCGTGGCTTCAGTCTCCTTGACTGGCACAAAGGGTGAACTTCAAAAAATGCTCACCCTCAGAACTGTAACCAGTGACTGGCTGCCAGCCTGCAAATCTTCCTTTAATTTTAACCTCCACAATCCTCCACAATTCTCAGTCATATCCACAGCTGCTCACCTGGTGGTGAACCCCAGTCACAGATCTCTGGGGGCGCTGCTGTGGTTGCCAGATTGAGTTATACAAACAAGCATCAAAGAGAACACAGAGATTGACTGATATCAGGCTGTGTGTGAATGCTATCTGGCTATATGGCAATATTGTAATTAAATTAAACCATTGTAAAGGTTTTTTAGTCTGCTTTTATTGAGTGATTTTCCACTGGTGTAGTATTTTGAACCAGAAATGAATGTAACCTTCAACTGCTCGTCCCAGTGCAGCCAAGAGGGGTTGAGCAGTGGGGGAAAAAAAAGTGTAGTCACAAAGATTCTTTTCTGCTTCAACTGTCTGTCTGTATCTTTGCATCATGTCAAGGGGAAAAAAAAGTGTTTTCGTCTTTTCAGACTGAAGCTGCAAGTAGCCTTTAAAACAAGATTCTGTGTCACATACGCTCACACACACACACACACACACACACACACACACACACACACACTCACATGCACACAGATATAAATGCACTCATCAGAAATGGCATGATACAAACATTAAAGAGCATTTGGTTCTTCTCTCATATGCACGCACAGAGACTCCCAAAGGAAACTCATACTTAAGACACATGAGGCAGATTAGTGTTTATGCCATACAGCACACACTCATACTGCTTTGTTTGGACACAAGCTTGAGTGACCCAGGTAAAGTGCTTTAGTATTTAGTATACAGTTAGTAACATTAGTAGTAACATTATCTACAGTTAATGTATGTAAATAAAACACCAATAGATACACTGAATACTTCAGTATAAAACAATGAATGCAACTGTGTTGGCCATTTTTGGGGAAGTATTTTTTGCCACTGTGGAAGTCAGAATGATTCACCTTCCTTGTAAAAGGGCGGACGGGTATCCTGTATTGCTCCTCTTCTGTATTTTTGGACTGCTTCAGGCAAAAAATGACTGTTCAGAGCAATAGTGTGAGACTGAACACCAGAGCGGCCTGGGAAAAGGATGGTGCTCTCAGACGCAGGTGCAACACAAAGCCACTAGAATAGTGTGTATAGGATTTGTAAGGTGTCTTTATTACATGGCACTGTAGACTGTCATACAAATCATTATTATTGCACCCTTTATTAAAGTACAGATGTTGATGCAATTATTTTGAAGCCTTCATTCAGCGTAATATCACATACAATGCCTGTCCATCTGGTGCCACAGTCAGAATATGGAGGACATCTTAAATTGTTAAATATTAGCATGGCCCTAACGTGATTTCACACTTTGGAGGCTATATTTTTGGCCCACTACATTTCTCACTCTTCAGATGTCATGGGCTGTGCTTTAACCTTGTTAAAGTACTACATGGACCCTGACATAAGCCAACAATGTGGATTAATGTAGTTGAACTAAATCTCGGGTTGCAGAGAGTAAATGTACTAATACTAGTATCTAATGATGCTTTATAGTGATGTAAGCAGAACTGTTAAAATACACATCTGGTAATATTAGTATTTGAAGACTTATCATACTTAGGTATGCGAATGAAGTGTAATAGCCTATGAAGCTGGTTTAGAAGGAAAAATAGACTTTGAGGCATCAGGCTGTATGGCAACTGGGCCACTGCAAAGAATCTGTTCCTTCAAATGTCACACTGGTAAGGAGAAATGGCTGAGATGTGTAGACCTTTTATGCTCTGTGTGTGTGTGTGTGTGTGTGTGTGTGTGTGTGTGTGTGTGTGTGTGTGTGTGTGTGTGTGTGTGTGTGTGTGTGTGTGTGTGTGTGTGTGTGTGTGTGTGTGTGTGTGTGTGTGTGTGGACATGACAGGTTTTATGGACTGATTCAGCAACCACTGCAAAAGCAGGCAGCAACAGACAAGGGGAAAGTATGGTTGCCCAGATTGCCACAGCTCCCCAAAAAAGCAAAAAGTTGTCTTCAAAAATTCTGACAGCCTCTTTCTGTGGTGTTTGTGCGATGCTGTGCCATTTCCTTTTTATTCCTCTGGTTTATTAAATTTCTGTTATTGGATAAACAATGCATCTTTTGGTCTTACAGGCAAATGTTCAGCCTATCAAATAACATTGATAACAAGGAGATGAGGTATGGGTTGGTTAGGAATAGGACTCATCGCTGGAAAAAGCAGTGGTTCTGATGTGTTTTCCATGGGGTAGATAGAAGACAGACTTCTGTTTTTCCTCTTGTTTTCCAGGAGCAACAAAAGCCTTGAAGTGCTTGTTGTTTTCACAGATGTACTCAGAAGGCATTCACATTTTATTTTTAAACCACTCTTCCAGCGCTTACTGACTTGGCTCATGGGACAAAAAAAATGTGTGTGACATTTGTAATATATCATAAGGCGGGACACAATAGGATTTGTTGGATTAATAAGACTATGCCTTGTAGGGACATGCCCTTTTTTAAAAGTTGTGTAATCCAGCAGATTTTTCCACTCGGTCTTGAACCAGAACCTGTTTATGCTTTAGTCAGTTAAGTCTGTCTTTTCTTCATTTTTATGCTTTGCTCTGGAGCTTACAAGCTTTGTCAACACACAAAACTAACATGGTTTTGTACTGTAATGGATGACGCTGTGTTAATATTACCTGATATTACCTGATTGAAGCTTGTAAAATGCAAAGCTGAAGCATTAAAATGAGGAAGAGCAGGGTAAAGTATCCTGTTTTCTGTGCATGCGTGTTGTGTTGAGCAGAGTGAGGGGCTCAGGTGGAGGAGAACGCTGGCATGCAGAGCATGTGTGCTCTCCAGAGCCAGCTCAGGTCAGCAGGGCTGCGAGGCGCCACAGTGGGCCAATCAGAGCGTGCAGCTCCGGTGTATGGACATCGGGGGGGATGGCGGATCTGCTGATCCTCTGGGGCCTCCTCAGCTCCTGTGAGCCCCCTGGGCCCAGCCCCACTGGAGTGGGCATCGGTATCCTGTGAGGACCAGCTGTGGAGGCCTCACCCACACAGCCCTCTCATTGACCACTGCCCCTCCCTCACTCCGCTCAGGGGAACATTTTTCTGCCCATAAAATGCACCACATGCACTTTTATGAGCTGTTGCAGGATGGTTTTGACCAAATCTAAATCCTCTGGGATCTCCTTTTGAAAAAGAGGTCGACAAATTGACTGCCTCTTTGTGTGATTGGCCAATTGTGCAAGTCGTTTTCTGGGTCAGTGGCAGTGCTGAGGCCTCATAACTTTATTGCCCACTGTGATGGAGTACCACAGTCGCACGTCTACCCACAAGGACCTCAGCTTGGGTGTCTCTGAGAAGCTGTCTGTGAAGTGCTCCCTGTCAAAGTGTTCCCTGAATTTTGTAACAAAGCACATCTCGCAGCGACATTAGTTTCAAGACGGGATACTAACACTGGCTGACTAGAAGCTGAAAATGTTTACCTTTCACTTTCTGCTACAATAACTTGTCTGTGTGTGTATGGGTATTGATTTTTTTCTCCTCTCCTATTGTAAATTGTGAAAGAAATTTCAGCCAGTCCAGAATTGAATTCCAATATCACCTTGCTCACCCTGGGCAGTGCTGTTTGTTCACATTGTTTGGCCATGTCTGTTTTGGGACATTTGATGATTGGCCTCCTCTGATTTTATGTCACTGATTCCTTTCACAGCAGAGTAACCCTGGAGACCTGAAGACCTTGCGGAAAGGCATGTCCCTGTACCACTCTGAGTCACAGCTGTCATCGCTGCCGCAGTACCCAGAAGCCCTGCAGAATGTACGTATCTGGCAGAAACAGAGGTCCAAAGCACAGATTCTCTTGACCAAACTGATGCAGCTCCAGATTCTTAATAATGAATGTCCTCTCTCTGTCATACAAGTTGACATTTTCTAATTTGATGCATCTAATGATATTTAGAATCAGGACAAGCCCCTTCCTGATGTCAATATGGGCACATCTCTTAGTGAAATCTTGTTATCTGTACGCAAATACTGGAAACTAAAAAAAAACCTCAGATCGGATGAAGGCATGTTATGGATGGAAGAAATGTATAAATGAACTGGAGCTGCACGATATATCGCATTATAAAAAAAACATTGCAAATGAATTTATTGTGATAAGTATATTGCAATGTGTTATATTAAAAAATGTATTATTATAATATTTAAAGTGATTGAAACCGATTAAATACATGCATCACATATCGGCATCACGATAATCCATAAATTAATTGCATATCGCATTTTTCTCCATATCATGCAGCCCTAAAATGAACCATCTGACTACTATAGAGAATCATTTCACACTAATTTATTTTCATTTGAACTAAAATTCTCAAACTACCATGTGCCCCAAAATGTAATCTGTTTGAGCTGATTTTAGACAGATCTTGATTTAGAAACAATTAGCTCTTCCTGCAGCAGGCATTTGGGAGGAGAAATTGGGAATAGCTTTTTTTACACTCGTGCAGGTGCTCTTTGCGCACACAGCCTATGGGGAAAACGATGCCTCGACTGAATCAGTACAGAGCTCACAATCTGCCGTAGCTCTGACTTATGGACCTCCTGGAGATTTTCAGCTGCGTTTATCATCGAGTCAGGATTCTGGCTTTCCCAGAATGCAGTTTGCCAGGACATCATGGGGTCAAGTAACAGGGAGATGTTAGCTGAGGGTGTTGTTTTGGAATGTGTGCTGTCAGTAACAGCTTGGGCAGTCTCAAGCCTCATCCTCTGCTCCTTCCCTGCATTCATACACATGTCCCATGTTTATTTTCATTCTGATAAGGAAGTGCCCAGTGCTCCAGTGTGTTTGAAAACAGTGGCCCACCTCCTGCCACCTCACAGGCTGTAATCTTGAGTAGCTGCTTGTGGATATGGTCTGTTTTGTCAGAAGTGAATCACTGGTGTCTGGGGGATTGGGTCATGGCCGGAGATGACTCACTCCTACAACATGTGCAGCTCCAGGATTTAGGATAGAGCGTCGACGCACTTGATTACAATGGTTGGAAAGGGATTAATGGGGGAAGAAATATCACGGACGTGGGCCTCTTATGTGCTGTATTCATGTTTAGGTCCCCTCAGCATTCAGATCATTTGTTTCTCCCGATGTGAGCAGCTGCAGCTCAGATGGTTTTAGGTCTAGATGGCTGCTCTCTTTCTCTTCCTGCTGGCCAGTGTTGGGGAGAGCAGAGTGGGGGCATTTTACTTTTGAGTGCTATGATTCTTTAATAAAGTTTTTTTTTTTCATTGCAATTTTGCAATATTGATTTTGGATAAATATCAATAAGGGAACAGTGTAATTTTCCCAGGGGGTGGGTGTAGAATTTATAGTGTTTACAGTTAATGTTCATAAAATGAAATTAATGATGGAGAGTTTGGTCTATGCCTGAACCATTTTGTTAGAGTTTTTAAATTGCTCCTGCCTTTTAATTGCTGGATTTTAAATGGAGTAATTGCTGTTTCTTCATTTGGTTAAGTAATTAGTCCATTTCAGACTTTGGGAATGGTCCCAGTGAAACTATGTGTTTATATGTCAATGGCTTAAATTTTATTAAACAATAAAAGAGTCATGCTGCACTGCAAATTTATACTTTTTAATAACTGCCGTGGCAGTCCTGATAGTGCAGTGTACACAGCTAATTTTAATTCTCTGTTCAACTGAATTTGGAGTTTTGGAAAAACTCCTCTTATATGTGAAAATTAACTCTTAGTCTTACTTTTACTGCAATGTTTTTGTGCAGTGTAGAATATTTTTTTCCTCACAACCTTAATATTAAATCCATATACTGTCAGTTGTCAGAAAATATTTATCATTACATGTCATATGCAGTTTTGGAGAGAGGCTTAAGCTCAGAAATGTGTATTTCCAGACGTCTCGGAATGAGTATAGTGTGTTTAACACAGCCTGTCTCATTTCTCTGAGTATGGTCACCAAACCAGGCAGCCTGTTAGTCCTGCTGTTTCTTCTATTTCTGCCCTTATCAAAGCTATGAGAATAAGAGTCCATCTGTGGACCTCTTTTTCTGGTTGCATGATTCAGAGTACTCTCATCAGTATATACATTCCCCTTTGCTTCCCTTTTCCCCAGGTTTGGAATTGGCAGTCATACCTTTTGAGTTACCATCACTTGCACACACACCCCAAGAGTGTTCACACACTCCTCCAGTGCACTCACCTATAACCCAGTGATAATTATACTCACTATAGGCCACGTAGAAGAGCTAGCGTTGGTTGCCAGAGACATGTATCTAACACTACAAAAGAATTTTCAGATTTTTTTTATTTCTGCACGGAAGGTAGCACAGATGGAAATTAGTTAAGGGTAAATTTTGAACTAATATCAGGAAGTGTTTTTACATAGAAGGCTGTCACTGCTTGTAACAGCTTGATAATTCATGTTATACTGGCAGAAACCACTGGAGTGTTCAAGTCCAGGCTTGATGCAGTGCTGGATTATATGTAAACTGACAGTAATTGACATTCCTGATGAGCTGAATGGCCTGTTCTCATCATTATGTATTCTTGTTTTCTTATGCCTCTCTCAGTGATGACAGCTGGGAGGAAGACTGTTGGCACTTAGCATACTGGTGATAGGAACAAATGTAGTAGTAACTACGTTACCCTGGTTGAGTTAACCCAGCCTACCTGTGACATGACAAGGCTGATTGTTTCCTGCCACTACAGACTCCTAACAATAGTCTGTCAATGACATAGTCAAGATCAAGACTCAATCCTATGGCTATAGAGCCAGGCCTGTCTGAGCCACATGTTTGTAATTTGGCTTTGCCATTGTGAATCCACAAGTTACTATGTACTTCGTACTGGCTCTGGATGCTTCTATTCAAGACATTTCCACTTGCAATGTCCTTTGTGAAGTGCACCAACTTTTGCAGTAAACTTTATTTTTACTCCACAGCCTGAGAACAGTGTGTACAGGGACATTGTGCATGTGCAAAAACATCCATACTTTACAGATACAATGGAAAGCGACTTTGGCTCTGAAACAAAGGTTTCCTGATCCAGGAGCCCTTTGAATGCTTATTTATTTGGCTTTGCGAGGTGGATTTGCTGAATATTGACTTTGGCCCTCCCAGCTCATCAGTGCGTAACGCCCTCAGAGCACAACGGTTCCACCTGACTCCACTGGTTTCAAGCCTTCATTCACCGTGAAGGCACTTCCCTGAGAGGCTAAATTAAATGAACATTTCACCGTTCAAAGAACATCCGCTGTATGATCTTTTTCCTCCATCGTCAGGCTGATGCCAGGCATGACTGGGCCTTTATTCACCCCCGCCTTTCTCCAATCTTTCCCCATCTTTCTCCCTGGAGTAATTCTCTTCCTCTCAGAAAGGTCATCAGTAGCCAAGCAAAACGTTGCACTGCAGTTTAGCTAACCAGTGAACTGATTGGCTGTGACAGAGCTGGGCCTACGCATCGACGCGGACGCGACACTTTTGGAGGCCATCTCCACAGGAAGGAGAAATCAATTAGGGGGCTGGCGTGGGCTGTGCCGGGAGTGCTGCCGTGACGCCAGGGTTTATTTATTTTTTATTTTTTATTTTGACGAGCCGCACGCCTCTTTAATTCAGAGAGGTGGGTAAACGCAGTCCTTGAACGAAGACAGCCATCCCCAAGCCTTGCTTCTCATTACCATGCCTTTGAACCTTCACATCAAATGGGGATTTGTGAATAATGCAGCCGCCTACCTACCCCCACCCCCCACCCCCCCACACACACACACACACACACACACACACACTCCTTGAGCAGTGGTTTTGTGCCGGCCGAGTCGACAGGGGTTACCTGAGACCAGGAGCGACAGGTAAAGGGTAAAGAAAAATGATTATCTGTTACATTGTTTAAGATTTACCCTCATAATCTCAGTCATGTCCACAGTGTCCATACTCAGTGCCATGCTTCCTGCTTATTAGATAGATAAGATGTAGACAAAATGTACATATGAATGGTTCATTTTTTTTGTTCATTTTTTAATGGCTTTATGACAGCTTTAAGATTTTTCTGTCCTTTACAACATCTTATAAAGATATTATTATGCCCATTAAGCGCCTGCCACAGATATGATTGCCTTATCAGCCAGTTTACTGTTTCCATGATTGACATTGTCTCATGGTGTGCTCCTTGTGAAGCTGCTGGGTTTTTTTTTTTTTTTTTAGTTTTGGGTAACGGTGAAAAGTACTGTTTGTTATATGCAGTACAGGCCTCTAATTTTTGCAGCTATTCCAATGGTTTGATTGTTTCAATTTGCAGTGCATATTCTATCATGCCCTATGTATCTATTTTTAGTGTTTCCAAAAATGATTTATCTGTGAACTCATTCACTGTTTTTGCTCATTGTCACCATGTTTTGGCTATTTAAATGACTTGATATCTGCCTCAGGAAGAATTCAAACTGACACAGAGTGGGAGGGCCACAGGAGTATGGTGAGACAGATGAGAGAGAATATTTCTGGGCCTGGAAAGATGGCAAAATTGGACAGCACTGTCAGAACATCCCGAAGATCATTGGGTCTTTTGTCTGCCCACCCCCATAGCCATGTTTTTATGAGTATTTAAGCCCTACAGATAAATGTAGGCATGGATGTGAATGGGGGAGCATGCCATTGACTGCTGTCAAAAGTGAAACTGATAAAAGTAAATTGTTCTCATTTTTGGTCGTTTCTGGCTATTGTCAATGTATCATGTACAGGTATCTTTAAAGCGCACAGGAACACTAGTGTGTTCATTTTGGACAGAACAGGAGATTGACTGTGCTTCTTGCTGGAGGCCTTGGCAGGAGCAGGGGCGGAGGCGATGTGCTGCTGGATCTGTGGATAGTGCCATATCATGAAGCGCTAATGCTCCATAATTAGAGTCACAATGGAAGTTAATCGCACAGATGTTGATGTTGGCAGCGTCACAATCACTGTCGTACAAACGGGATGATCACAAGGGCCCAGCAGCCCCTCCCTCCCTCCCTGCACTGCTCACCTCATCAAAGCCCTCACGCCGTCATCTGGCCTGCAGCCGCCCAGGGCCAATTAAAGAAATGAAGAGCAGTGTCTTGATGGAGGCCTGGATACAGAGGCTCAGAGGTCTCAGTGGTCCTTCATGGCGGTTCTTTACCATGATGCACTGCCCCCAGATCACCTTCCTATGGAGTAAGCCCCCGGCCTGGGGGAAGTGTCTCCTATGGAAATGAAATGAAATGTGATGAAATATATACAGGTTGAGCATCCCGAATCCAAAATCAAAAATGCTCCAAAATCCTAAACTTTTTGAGGACTGACATGGCGCGACACGTGGAAATTCCACACCTGACCTATGCAATGCATGACCATCTGTACATAGTGTACAACAATACTGTATGAATTAAAAAAATATATATATATAAATGCAAGTATAAAAATTACGCTCTGTTGTACGTCCACATGGCCGCATATGGTAGTGACTGTCAGACGATATCCTGGCATTGTGTACATCTTCTACATGCTACATGTGTACATGCCATGCTAACATAAGTCAGCCTTACGTCCATTTTGAGCACAACCGGTCGGTTAGAATGGAACTCAAAGGTATGTCAGGGATTTGCTGTATATGCAAATATTCCAAAATCCGAAAAAATCCAAAATCCGAAACATTTCTGGTCCCAGGCATTTCAGATAAGGGATACTCAAACTGTATTATAAATATCCAAATATTTACAGTACATTATATCACTATAAATGGTGGTATATAATATTAAAAGTGGTGAATAAATTCCTGTATATGAATATATTTATCAAGTTTTGATGAAATTCTGAAGTACAGCCATTTAATTAAATCAGTTTATGCCTTTTTCATTGTAGTGCATCCCTCCTGCAGTGAAACAAAATGAAGGTAATAAAACAGAAGTTATAACCCGCCGAGCCCCACCCCCATCCTCCTCTCCCCAAACACTGTGAGAATTCATGTGACAGGAGAAGTCGATTGTGCTCCTCTCCCCAAATGTGTACCTCTAGTCTGTGAGGGAAAGCTCTTCTCCTGTGGATAAACTGCCTGGCAACAGTAAAGAATCATCTGAGACATATTTCTTAGATTTTGTCTGGGGGCCGTTCTGTGGAGGCAAGAGCCAGAATGGCGGTGGATTGCTGTTAATTTAACATGCTGTGGAGTCACAGGGGGCCACTCTGAGGAGACAAGAAACACAATGGTGGTGGACCGCTGTGGATTTAACATGCACTGTCTTGCTAACAGTGAATCATCCCCTTGTGGAGTCCACTCTGTCCTCTAAACCCTCATCCCCCTGAGAGGACATGGGGAGAGCTGAATTAACAGAGTTTCTGATGGGACAAACTTGGAAAGTGGCTGACAGACTTGAATACAGGGAGGCTGGGTGCTACAGTAATGACCCGACCACCACATAATAGATTGCTGTCACTGTTGTGTTAACCCTGGCAGGCTGCCATATTTGTATTCTTGTGATTGAGTTTGTCTAAGGCCTGTTTGTATTTCACCAATATTTTGCACTGGAGTGCTGCCCTGGAAGTTTATTTTGTCCCCTAAAGTTCGACTGTGGAGATTAATTTCTCAGTTTCAAACTTGTTTTAAAATGTAGAGTTATTAATGCATGTGTTTTTGCTAAACAACAGATTACATATTCTTAATTCCTTTACAAAGATTATAAAATTAACATTAATACAAAATAATGCAATGATATAGAACTTGTATGTGAAAATTATGAAACTTAACTACTCAAAACTACAGTTTGTTGTAGATGTTGTAACAGTAAAATTTTCTCAAAACTCCCTGTTTGCTGAAGAAATTTTCCAGTGAACTCAGCATTAGAGCTGTTCGTTCTCATTAGTGACTCTCAAACTCATATTGATGGGTTCTGCCTCTCTATTGTTTGTGATTTTTTTGATGTCTGAAGCTTGAACTTTTGTCTGCTTGGCTTCAATGACCCTAGCAGGAACTCAGGCATCTGTGGTGATACTTTATCAGTATGGAAGCACACTTCGAATGCCGGTAGTTTTAATGACCAAGGGGGAAAGTTTGTGTATCTGTTCTGCTATGTTTCTGTGTTTGGGAGCCTGTGCTTGTAGGCATTGGTGTCCCCGTGTGTGCATGAAAGTATGTGTGTGTGTATGGGCACATTCACTGATGTGTACTGTCCTGTGACGTTCTGTTTGTAGGGCTCTGCTAGGATACCTAATAGCGACTGCTCCCCTACAGCAGGTTACATCCCTTCAGCCCAGAAACCAGAGGCAGTTGTTCATGCCATGAAGGTATTGTGCACTTTCCCTAGAATTTCTAGTGTTGCAGTAAGACACCTCAGAGTTTTGCCTTTGCTTTGTGTATGTTCAACATTCGGAGCTTCAAAGACTTGAGCTAATGTTTAAATGCTTTTACAAAGAATGTAGTGTTGTCGCTATTTCACAACAATACAAAAAAGAAATATTGTGGAAGTATTGTAGTTACAAGCGGTTTAGAATATTTCACAAATTACATGTTTGAACCAATGTAACTGTTTCTTCAATTGCTAAATTCTGCCACCATGTGGTGTGATAGAGAACATTTCTTTTACTGGTTTTTACTTAAATAATTTGTCCTTTCAAAAACCCTCTATATTTTTAAAAAGTGTAGTAAGTAAACATGTGCCTTAACAATGCATAATGTGAGATAACTTATCTTACTCTGTAAAAGTACAGCAGACATGCCATAATGAAAGATAATAAAGCAAAATAATAAAGTAAAATATTATAATATATTGTAAAACAGTTGGAATAACAAATTGGAGGAACTTACCTAAAATGGATACCCACCCCCCCAAACACAGACAAAGACCGATTATTGATGGAAGAGTGCATCTGAATCTGTGAAATTTAACTGTCTGCTTGAATCACTAATAATTACGTGATTGCTATACAAATGATCATTATGTTCCTCCAAATAATCCTTAGTGGACTGACAATGTTTTCAAAGCAAATCATGCATGCTGGAGAACATAGCATACTTCACATGTATTTATTATGTAATCTTCCTATTCAGTGCATTCATACACTCTATTTTATCCTGTCAATTTTTTAAACAAATGTTGTCCCTTGATGTGTACATATCTATCACCACAGTTCTGTGGGGGCAAATTCCAGTGCACCTGTCAGTGCAGGTCTTTAGATTATGTTTTATATTTTCTGAATTTTATTGTCTAATAAAATGCCAAAATACATATTTCTTATGTAAACTGCATTACTTTCTTTAATTTCACACAGGTTCTTGAAGTTCACGAAAACCTGGACAAACAAATTCCAGAAGATTACGAGGAAGACCTCAGTGAAAAAGAGAAGGCAATTGTTCGGGAGATGTGTAATGTAAGGAGTACAGGATTCCAGAACACTTTCTCTGTCTTGCATTCTCTTTATATCACATGTACACACACTCACTCTCTCTGTCTCTCTCTCTCTCTCACACACTCGAACACACACACACACATTTTTTTTTTATCTCATCAAAACTTTTCCATAGCACACTAATGAGGGATTGAATGGAGTCAGAGGAGATGCACCCTCTGTGTTTGTTTGCATGCTAAATTTGCCGAGTTGCACAATTTCAAGGAAGGCGGTATTTCAATTAGCCACACAACAGAGGGCCTCTTTTCATTGGACCTTAATTGGAAGCCTTAATAAGAGGTTTGTTGTGAGTTGTCAGTGCAATTAAAATAACGTAACAAGCAAAGCAACCCGTTCCCATCCCTCTTGTACCATGAGGTCCGTCCCACAGTTATAAAAAGAACCTCCTGATAAGATGATAGGGCAAAAGCTGGCCCCTCCGAAGATACATGTGACAAGCATGGAATCCAGGACTTGTACAATACACCACTGTGTGTTTACCAATGGAGTCCATTACCCGTGGGAATCACAGTGACTGAGACATGAAAGACAGCGATGAGATAGAGGCCTAATATAAATGCTCTTACCATTGAACAGAGTAAAATTCTGAGTACAGAATATGGTGTCTCTCATATTTTTAGCATACTGATAATTACCCTCAAATGAGTTCACTGTTAACAATTGCATAACTTGTGTGTTTTGTTCCCTTTGTTTTTTTTTGTGTTCAGGTGGTGTGGCGCAAGCTTGGTGATGCAGCTGGCTCAAAGCCATCCATCCGACAACATCTCTCTGGGAACCAATTCAAAGGCCCTTTGTAGATGGACATAGGGCTAAAAATGATGGACAGATTTTTTTTGAGCTGCATAACCTTGAGAATACAGACTGACCAAAATCCACTATTTTCTGACTGCCTACTGACCACAGACTCTGCCTGCATAATGATTTCTGGACCACTTAAGCAACAGTATAAAAGACTGAGTCAAGTGTTCTGTTGTTCACCACTAGCCAACACTTTGATTTTTTTTTTCCACTATTATTTTCTTGTACCTCAAGTATTTAAGTCAGGCAGCTAGTTTTACTTATTTGCCACTCCAGGTGTTGACATTTGTTCAGTAGAGTGCAAAATTGTATTTAACTAACTCCTTCAGTTGTTTTAACAGTTATTAGCAGACAGCTCTGTGTTGACATTGTTAAGGCTGTTTGTGGCTCTTGCAGCATTGACTTTTAAGACAATCTATATGGACACCCAGTCTAATGATCAGCTGTGTTTGTTTCTTCCAGGGTAATTTAAGTCAGTGGCTATAGGTTTGTTTCTAAAACCTACTGCCAAATAGTCCTCTTTTCCTGAGAAAGAAGTTTATTATAAATTTAGGATTCACTTGTAAGAAAATGTATGTAAATTGTAGTGACATGTAAAATACTTAAAAACTATAGCACTACTTACCTGTCATTATTTTTTCTATTCTAGTGGCCATGTGTGTGTTACACTGAGGTATATTTTGTATTTTCAGTTTGAAAAGCACATAACTTGATTGAATAAGTAATTTGTTCACATTCATGTGAATGAATGTCTCTGTATCCCCAGATGAAAATTGTGTCAAATATGGTGACGCACTTAGTGTGGCGCCAGTTGAACAAGATCCAAGGTTATTGAATAGGATCATTTGGGAAGCTGTGTGCAGAGAAATCACAATTTTGCTGTTCATATTTGACAATCCTCTTGACAGCACTGGGAAAGCAGCTTTAATCCCACCCACCTGTGGCTTAGTGGCAGAGGAAGATTTGAATGAGCTGGTTGATGTTTTTGTGCTGCTTTAGTGTTGAATTAAGAGCCTGAGTGCGTAATGCTAAAGACACTTGCTGTATTTGCTAAACTTTTTTTTTTAAGGTGTTTTTTTTTTTTTTTTTTTTTTAAAGAATCAAGCTGGATATTACTCAAAAATGCACATCAGCTTATGAGTATTTTAAAACGCTAACTTCCCAACTCCTTTTAAGACACTGTTTTTTTTAATTCAGAATGTTTTACATTCATATGGCCAGATGTCTCTGGATTTCTAATCATGTAAATGTCCAATGCGATCAAGGTGTCATTTCAAAGAAATTCAGAAACAGGAATTACTTAAAATGTGAATACAGCAAGTGACTTGGAGATGTGAAAGCATGTGTGTGTGTGTTGCTGTTGACCTGTAATGGAACGTGTGAGCAAAACAAGCAGGAACCATTTGAATAAGAAAAAATAACACTTTATATTTGGTTCTTCCATTAATGTTGTCATTGTCAGCTGAAAATGTGTACCCTGTTTGTCATAATTGGGTTTTAGTGCTAAGGTTTTAATGTACATGTTCAAAATGAAAAACAGGGTTATCTACAAGTACACCTGAGTCTTCAGTATATAATATGTAATTGTTTATAAAAAGTGACCTTTGTAAACAAATAGACCATCCAACTACTGACTTTTGTATGTTAGTTGATTTAAATACAAATCAAATATAAAGTAGAATATTTTCCTAATGTTATTCAAATGCACTGCTTCTTTTGTGGATGAGAATTTGATGTTTAATTAAATGTTTTATTGTATTATCTGTATACATAATACATGATAAACTGGAATCCTAAAATATACAGTGCTCTGTAAATAACCCTTCCTGTAGAGCTCCTGTAACTATAGCATGCCTTTATAACTTTTTCATAAGCTGTATGTAGCTGGAATGGACTGATATTTTAGCAAGTTTTAAATAATCAAATATGGAATAGGCCACTTTTAGATGATTTTGAAAAAAATAAAAGTTACTGTCTTTGTAGTTCTGTTGTTTGTGTATCATTGTAAATGTAGATCACTCCTCAGATCAACTTCAGGTAACACTTGTTGGATTTGGATCTAAATAAGTTTGCCACCTGCTGGTAAAGTTAGAACATTACCTGAAAGAGAAGTCTGACCAAATACCTAGAGTACTGAGTCTTAGCCCTGATTTTGCTTGAATACAACTGCACCTCAACTAAATTAATGCATGAAACTAGAGACTGCTATGACATTTGTTATAAAGGTTAAAATGTAACAAGTTATCATGGTGAATAAGCACATAGCAATACTCTGGTGTCTTAAACAGTACTTGTGCCTTATTCCATTGTTCTTAATTATGGGTTTGGATTCCTCACGATTGCTGAAACATTTGAGTTTTAGTAAATCTCTACAAAATCTGTGCACTGGAGGTGTAAAAGTTCATTTATCTATACCGATGCAGTAATTAAAATGTTAAATTCCAGGAAAAGACAGGATGTTTGTGTGTGTGTGTGTAGGGGGGGGGGGTTACCTTTTGAAGTAGCTTTAAAATACCATGGAGAGCAGTTCTCTATGCTATTTCTGATCCATAACTAGACTTCTGTTAGAGATTGAGAGCATGTTCAGTATAGTTGCAATATTTTAACAGCTGTACAACACACAATTTATTATGTACAAAAATGTTTTCTACAAAACTTTAAATGACTTTTGTTTTACTTTTCATTCAATGTGCTTTAAGTTGGTGATTTTGGGGTGTGTTCATGATTCCCCCCCAATGTCCGCCAACAGATTTGCAGGTATTACTTTATGGTCTATATTCGAATAGTTTAAAGTCTCAAGTGATATTCACATATTTTGCCATGTTCTGGTGATAGTTTTTGCTAAATATATCATCTAACATATAATGAAGATATTATCCTCAACCCAGTTGTTGCTTAGGAGTCAATATATATTATACCATTTTGAGATCAGGGGTATAGACCCCTACTTTGCACAATAAAGTAGTTAACTGGTTTATTTAGGTAACCTATAAGCCATTGGCATCTTTGGGGAGGTCACCGGACGGTTAAGCTGGTTGTTGTGGATGTCTGTGCCAAACGAGAAGCTTGTATCTCTACTTACAAACACAGAAGGTCACTCATAAGTACAATCAAAGCAAGGCCCTGCCAGAGAAGTGCCCTGAAGTCAGACTTCTAAAATCCATATTGCACAACATGTATAAAAGCATATGTTTTTAATATCTTCTGCTTAAAGAAACAACAGCAGTAATGTACAGCAGAAATTGACAATACTTCACATTTTACATCAACTACTTCACTGTTCATTGCTGAAAAGCTAAAGGCACGTTGGAGTAGCTCTTTAAAAAAAAAAAAAAAAAAACAAACAATCGATGCCTCAACTAACACTATTTACAAAGTCGTGTCTTGTTCTGAAAATGGTTAGTCACGTGATGTTCACTTTTTATTCATAAAAACAGGCCATGGTCAACATACGGACAATTGTTTGTGGCTGTTTATTTTCCTTCTCGCACAATCTTGAATATTGAAAATGTCATTGCAGTCAAAAATTAATGACACCCATGACAAATCAAAAAAGTGTGTAAGCATTAGTACTTCAAATTATAACCCAATTTGTTTTTCCCTCTTGAGAATCAAAAATAGTTTAGCCCAGATTTTTGTTTCTGAGTTTCCATTCTGAGTATATAAATACTGGTCTTATCCACACAAAGCATACATACCAACTGTCATGTATGATAACGGTGTTTGAAATAAAACTCCAGCTGAAAAGCAGTTTGAGCCATTTTAGATTTACAAGATACTGATGACCACGCTTAGTGGAAGCCCCCTAGTGGTGGATACCATTAAGCAAATTAACCTGCTCCTAAGGTGACACTGAATAGCTCGAACAGCAGCTCACTGCCATTTCCATTTTCATCCCTGTGATAATGTTGCACTACTGCAATCAGGACAAAGAAAATACAATCCAGGGTAAGATCTTAGCTATTCCACAAAATTACCTGATCAGCACTGCCCCCACAAAAAAAGCATTGCCATTCATGACCTGTTCCCAGAAAATGAATCATTGAACCATTTTTTTTTCCCCCCAAAAGGAAAAACCGAAGAAAATATACTGAATGGATTAAGGGGCACCATTACCTCTTTCACATTTTAAAGTACCGTTCCAAAGTCAGGTGGTGAAAGTCACACACGGACTTACACTCCCTTTGCTGTTGAACTCAGGGATTTGACTGCTCCTGATTAATCAGGGAATACCAGACTCTAGATGTCTCAGATGGAGGCAGAAGATTCTGGAATGTCATGAACACATAAATCAAGAGCTTTTACACTCTGACAGCTGATAGCAGGACAGTATAATCAGCAATGAAGGAAAAATTATTAGTAGCCCCAGAGAAATGTAGGGTATGAAAGTCCTGATTAATCAGAAATACAAACAGAAACAGTCACAGGCAGGCACATTTTATGTTGCTGTGGTTCTCATCTCATCCAGCCACCTCGGTTCATCCCAGCAACTGGGGGCATGCCAGGGGGTAGGGGCGGGGGCACCTGTGACTGGCCTCCTGGGGGGCCAGGTGGGGGTGGGTAGCT
Organism: Albula goreensis; assembly: GCA_022829145.1. Classification (NCBI taxonomy): domain Eukaryota; kingdom Metazoa; phylum Chordata; class Actinopteri; order Albuliformes; family Albulidae; genus Albula; species Albula goreensis. The sequence continues at coordinate 14,866,564 of CM040749.1, read as the reverse complement.
GGCAGGGGGAATTCCCATGGGGGGTGGCACACCATGGCCAGGGGGCATCCGGGGCGGGGGTGGGTAACTATGGTTGTAGCCAGGTGGGGGGTAAGCTGGGGAGGGAGGAGGAAGGTTGGGTGGTGGGTAGGAAGCAGAGGGTGGGGGTACAGGAGGTGGTGGGTTCGGGGGGTACACATGTGGGTGGTACTGCATTGGGGGGCCATAAGAAGGGGGCATGGCACTGTAGGAGGGACCCTCAGTCTTCATCATGGACTGCAGGCTCTGGTAGCCTTCGCCAGACATGTAGGAGCTGGAGGTGGGGATGCCCATGATGTAGCTGGAGGGGGGTGGGGGCGGGGGGCGGTGAGGCAGCGGTGGGGGCTGGTGGACGGGGGCCGTGTGGGGTGGAGGAGGTGCCGGCCCCTTGGGTACCTCCGCTGAATCGCCTGCTCCAGACATCTCTGCCTCTCCGGGTGGGGCAGACAAAGTGGGCGGGGGCTTCCGCTCTGCAAGCAGACATCATAGAACACTCAGCCTGTGTTTTAAAGCTGGAATGTTCCTCCCTTCACCTGGGCCTACATCCATGAAACATGTCAGAACAGAAGTGCTGCATGGAATCAGGTTTCAACTGTCATTTCCCCCACTCACAACACACATAGTCATACACTCAAATAAGAACAAAGCTTACTGTACTGTTTCCTATAAGAACTATTTTAATACACTAAGGCAATTATCAGATTTATCTGAAAGGTCACCAGCGATGAGCTGCATTGTGCTGTTATGTAATCTTACACTCTTAAGTCTTACAGCACTCAAATCTGCCAAACTGCTTGTATTTCTGCAGCAAAGAAGGCAAGGGTATTGTGCAGCTAGATGCTGCTACAAAATCTTGTTTGGATACTTTATCACTATTGGTAATTATCACAATATATGCATTGAAGTACAAAAATGTATTTTTCAGCTACTCTGAATGGCACAAAATGGTTGCATGAGAATGGCAATATATGAAATCATAAGTTACGTCAACCAATTCTAGTCATTTTCATTTGTTAAGCTTTCAATGTTGTGAGAGGACAACCCATATTGTGGTATCACAATATAAAAGTATCACCATCTGATCAAAATGAAATTCAGCATAAGCTGTTTTACCTTTTAGTCAAACAAGTATCATACGATATGCTTGCCTTTCAATATACTAAAGTAATTCAGCCTTCTGTAAGCATTTGGGAAAATATCAGCATGTGTAAGGGAAAAAATGTGCTGCAAAAATGATTATTTCACAACAATTTCAAACCATGGATACAGACCAGCTGACTCCTCAAAATTTGGGCAAAGACACAAGAGACAGCTGATAAACTACACTGATTACAGCTTATGAATAAATGTGTCAATTTACTTGTTTTTAATTTCTTCAACACACTATGTATGTTTTGAGAGTTCTCGATGGTTTTTGACTCATGGACATATTCATTTTGGATGATTATTAATGGCAAAGTGCAAAGAGAGGATTTTCTGCAAGGGCTTCGCACTTTTAATGATGAAAGACATGTTTTCACACTCGCCCATGGGAACACTTACCTTGCGGGGGCTGTGTTGTGGGAAGGGGTGGCAGTGGAGTCTCCAGACGGGGGATTTTGGAGCCCACTTGTTCTGTAGGGGGAAAAAATGTTTTCTTCAGCAAGTGTCCAAAAAGTCAACTACTGAAAGGATAAATATAAGTGGCTTCCGCAATGCAACCAAACTGCTGGAAACCAGTTGACTATCTGAAGTGGTTCAATGTAATGTTGCTTACCTGATGTCTTGGCTTCTTCTTTTGGAGATGCAACCTAGTGACAAACATAATGTTAGATACACTGCAGTTAAATCCATTTAAAGGGAAATACAAACATTATACCCTATATGCTGGGTCTGTCTTTAACAGCAGTGACAACACTCGGTCACATTATTCTAGTTCTATTAGCATTCAGCATTTGCATAACATGGCTAACACTATTTTGCAAAAAAAACTTTGGAAATGCATGTTAACCAATGTCACATATTACTCTTGTGTTTATTAGAAGTTGTGGTTCCATGATGTACGTAGTTATTGCAAACTAGACTTTGGATATTTATTTTTTCCAGCATTATTATGTGTATATACAGAGTTATTATGGGTATCAGATGAGCCATTGTGAATCAAATGATACTGCTGTATGCTCACATGAGGCCTCTTTAGCTGTCGCGGGGGGCTGGTCTGTGGGGAGGCCTTCTTGGGAGTGGGAGGTGCAGGTGGCGTCTGAGCCTGCTGTTGGCCTGAGGACTGTAGCTGCTGAGGTATGGGAGCTGCCTTCTCTTTCTCCGGGAGCTGGGGCTGCTGGGGGATCTGCTGTTTGCCCTGAGAGTACAGGTCCAGGATCTGGTGGCAAATATCTACCGTACACAGTATCAGCATAAGTTAACCAAAACCTGCTTGTTGAAGACATGTAATGCAATTAAGGTTAAACAGCCTCAATTATGAATCAGTAAAAACATAAACAACACATAATATAATAAAGAGCAACACATAACATCTATCAGGTAGAGGGTTAGCCAGCATGCAAGGCTGCTATAAAAGGTCAAATGAAAGTTCTCACAATTATTCATGTTTAATCATAATATTGATCAAATATAAACGGCATGTTGCATTGATGGCATACTCATGAACCTAAACCTACGATAAGTGCACAGTAATCAGGTGTTTGAAAAACATCCTGCACCTTCCAGCAGCTCCACGGGGACATCCTGGACAAACTGCTCCCACCAGCGGCGGGATGACTGTTTGGATGTCCACTCCTGGATGTCGAACTTGCACAGACGTCCAGCGAGGTACATGACAGCAACAGCAATAATCTCTGGCTCCCACTGCAGTGACAGCATGGTGCACAGGCTGTGCAGGGGTATACATGAGACAGGGATCAGAGCGGTACATTATGAGAGATAAATCAAAAGCATACATTACTCACACGTAAGGCAGAAATCAAGACCATATATCATTAAAACGAGTGAACAGGAATCAGACTGTACATTACTCACATAAGTAACACAGAAATCACAGTAATCAATCAAATACGAAGGGAGATACGCAAATTTGACCTGAAAAATCCAGCAGAGCAGTCTATTGTATACCTGTCATTTACAAAGGTCCAGGCCATCTGCACCAGCTTCTGTACTTTATTCTTATCACCTAAAAGAGATGCTTGATTGTAAGAGGACACCTATAAATAATCATCCTTCAAAGACCATCAAAACCACGATTATAAATGTAAAACACAAACCTTTCAGCTGTTTGGCATAGCGGAGAAGAAACTGGTATGGATGTTCCACTTGCAAATCAAACTTTATGGTCTGCAATAATATTCTTTCTAGCACCATGACTTCTTCCTATAAAGTACAGAATGATTATTACAAGACCACTTCAAAGTCCAGTCTTACAATTTCACCAAGCACAAAATCTTTAATGGCTCACCTTAGGATCATCACCAAACTGTGCAAACTGCACATCATTCAGTAAGCTACGAGCAGTTTTAATGATGTCTTTACATTTCTTTGGGGTCTCCTCCACTTTTCCCGCAAGAAATAAACAGCATGCTCCAGTAACCTGCAAACAAGATGCACCAATTAAAGTATCTACTGACAAGTAAGTAATAGCAAGTGCTTATAGCTATGGGGTTTAACAGTGCTCATTTCACCATGGATTCTGTAACACAATACTTACATATCTGGGGAACTGCTTAAATGAATGAAACATGTAGAACCGATGAAAATAGATGATTCCTGTTGCTAGTGTGTCATAGTGTCTGCATTATAGTGTGTCAAGGAGGTAAAAGGGCAAATACTGAATTGACATGCTGTCCATCAAGATATGCAACCAAGCTGAAATAGCAACTGCATGAAGATACCCTTAACACATGCATGAAATATTTTAAGATCATATCAACAATGAAGGTTAACTTGAACCCTTACTTCCTGAAGAAAATCTAACATTTAAGGAAACTGGTCATTTTAAAAAGACATTGTTAAATTATAATTAGAAGAAAAGGATACAATCCCAGGCGCGTTCCCACGTCAAAAATGAACCTGGCCCCCTCACGTCGGTATCTAGCTTCTGTGGCGGGATCAAGCCCCTCAGATTGTGAGGGCGTATGCGCCAAATCCTTCTTGTCCCAATACCAGCATGGCTTTATGTGGTCCAGGCTTGCAGTAGGATTACCAGGAGTTGAGTTCTCCTTATTTTCCTTCATTTATTGAAGTAGCTAGCCAGCGAGCGAACAACTTGAAAGATACGACAACACTACAGCCTGTGGTCAGCAACTGATGTTGACTAGGTAAATGGTAAACTAGGGAAACAAAAGAAAGAGTAACTGTATTAATACATTGTATTTTTGACAAGATAATATCAACTACACGTATAGCTGGAAAAAGTTCGTCTAATTAGTGTCAATATTACAGAATCATGGCGAACTGTTGCAGACATCATCAGGAAGCAGCTTTCCTCTAAATGTACAGTCGAGCAAATGAGCAAGATGGCAAAATTGTTCTGTAATGTGTGTCCAACCCTCAGTTATACATAGCACTGTGCAATTTAAATCTCAATATTCCAGCATACAATGAACACAACACAGAGGTGATAGTCAACATACTAGCGAACTAGCTATCCAATCGTAGCGCGAAGTGAAAAGCTCTTACTCTAATAGCAAGGTAAAGTTCAAACAATACAGCTACCTTGATTTCACATTGTTTACCAAAGCATTCCGATATTACACACAATTTTCTTAAGTTATCAAGTAAATTTGCCAGGCCATGGTTTCTATCTAAGTTAACTAGATCCCCGCATTTGTATGCTATGTTGCTAAATACCACTAACTTGCTACTAGTTTGTCATCTTCTTCTAAGCGCTATTTGGCTATGTAGCGATATATAGATAGCGTGGCTATCTGAACTTTTCGCAACCTGGCGCGCGAGTTAATTACGTGTTAGCAAGAAGTGATCTAAACATACCCTTTCTCGCGTGAAACCTCTTAAGTTGCTTAAATCGGATACCAAGCAGATGTCGAAATGTTTTATTATCCTTTTCCTATGGTTTAATTCAACAACAAAACTCCGCATTCACACAGGGCGCCGCCATGTTTTATTTAGCTAACATTCATGCGTCATCCACCTAACGTATTTCACGTCAAGCACGCTATTCCTTTTTTAGTTCCTCGATTGGCATTTGTCTTAACCAATAATAATGTCTGAATTGTAGCCTTTTAAGGAAATGTTGTACCCGAATAGTACACTACCAATCACAAGAAACACTGGATTGACTTCATTGCTTTCTGTTGTGCACTCAAACTTGTGATTTGCGAAATACTGATTGACGTTTTACATTGACCTATCAAAGCCAAAGTACTTCTGTGAAAATTGCAATTTAGACCAATCAAAGTGAATAAGCGTTTACCATCCATATACTTTTGATTGAAGGGTTTCTCATACCAATTGTAAAGCGAATCCGGTGGGCCTTAATGATACTCTACCAATAATATTTCACATGTAAGTTTGTGCAAATGACGGTAGTAAGCCTAGGCTGCCAATTATTGTCACGGAAAACCAGATTTCGGGCGTGGTTTGGTAGTGTTTAGGGAAGGTTAGGCTGCATTTTCTGATCTTGTGGGTGAAGAGGATTGAATTCCAGCCTGACAGGAGGAGCTGCTGCAGTCATTTCAATTGGAAGGTAGTTAGCTCGCGAATATTACAGAATGCAATTGCAACATAACACCCCCACAAGAATTTTAGTATTGTTTTGCTCGTGTACCTTTGTACAATCTGCATCTCTACGTAGTGACACAGTGCAATTTGATTGTCGACTGCATAATTGCGAACTAGCTAGCTAATGTTAGCAAAAAGGCTAGCCAGTTAGTTGACGCTTATCGAGTTAGGTGGCGAACAAGTCGCCTCTTTCGCCCTCCACCCCCAAGTTTATTTGCTAGAGATGTAACAGACTGGTTTACAAGCTTGCCAGCTCCTTGTTGAAAGAAACCCACTCCATCCCGCTTTCAGAAATGGGCGAGATGAAAATGAATGAGCATGGCAATCATATCCTCTTACCTAGGTAATAAATTTAAACAGACTAGAATAGGGAGCTAGTGCAGATTGCCAGATGTTTGATAGCTTGTAGACAACATTAACTAGTTGCCTACCATCCCACCACAGAAGCATACATATATGAATGTTCGTATGCCAATTTTAGGTAGTTTGTTTAGTAGTAGTGCTCGCTAGCTAAGTGAATGACATTCCTGTCTGACTAGAGCTGGTATAGCTAGGCTAATTAAGGAAGTAGTTGAAAGCTAACATCAGTAACCGTTAGTACTAACAGAGGACCTGATAGACAGTAATCAGAATGTAACTATTGTTATGCGATAAGCAAGTTTTCATTTCAGTGGGCGATGAGGTGGCTTAATCGATTTTTCAAAGTAAGACATGCGGTTTCCAACAGTGATACCGCAGTTTGCATAGTTCATTCACAAATGCCAATTACGTGGAATTTGCAGTATTATTTTCACTTCAGACATTCATTTTCATCGCATCTGAAGTTTACCTTTTAGTTAGTGCGTAGCTGGAAAGCTATATTGGCTATGCCAGTGGATGGTTTGGTTTTTTTAATCCTCGTGCAGTGAGTAATAGCTTGCTTATAGTGTGGTCCATATTTAGGCATATTCCTTGCCCAACGTTACACAACTAGCGTTGATTTGCAAATGGATATTAACAATGTAGTTGATAACGTTTCCATAATACAAATTTGGTTAGATTAGGCAATGTTTTTTTTTTTTTTTTTTTTAAATCTGCTTCAGTCTTGGTAGTTACATAAGCAGTAATTCTTTGTCAGAAATGTAGGGAATATCTGACCGGACCTTTGAAAATTTTATGACCAATTGGATACAGGGCAGGCTACCTGAAAGAGAAAGTTTTGGAGTAAAGTACGTATTGCTTCCCAGGCTATTGGTTGAATGCTTGGTTTCCGATGATCCATTGACTGCTTCTTGGCAGCATCTCAAAGAATGTGTCAGTAAGGGTGAACTATGACTGTCTTTTGTGGCTAACGCTATTCAAAGGGGATGGAGGTTTATGCATGCGAGTGGAACAGCATGGCAGTCATTTCAGAAGGAGTAAACCCCCCTGCTCTGCTTGTCAATAGGCTGAGCACAGTCCCTAGCCACTTGTATAGACATGATAGGACGGTCTTGTTCTCACAACTTAATAAACTCAAATATTCATTAAGTAACTTAATTATTCATTTTTGATAGTATTGTTGGTTTTTCGACCCACACTTCAGCAGTTGTAGGAATTACCCATACATTGTCAGTTGTATGTGTTGGAAGAATTACTACATTTACCAACTGTGGTCAATTTTAAAGATGGCACCATGCAGCTGTCCAAGGAACATGTGTTAGAGCAATCAACTGACAGGGCTAGAGGCCACAGGAGCTAAAGGGAGCAAAACATAGCTCAAAATGGAAGAAGTTTGCATTACATACTCTGTATGGAGAGTAAAAATGATTCTGAGCTTTGAAAACATTCAAAACTGTCTTTAAGATGACTGTACCATACTCTTTTAATTATAGAGATAATGGTAGACCATTTGAAATAGTATTTTAGTTGTTTATAACAGTATATTTACAGAATCATGAATGAAATCATTCCTGAAATTAGTTTAAAATGTCTTGAAGCATAAAATTGCTCCTTTTGTAATGATTTGGATAGATATGAAGCAAATTAAAGGCATGAACTGTAGATGGTTGAACTCATGATACTCATGAACTCATGGCAGAGAGTTGGCCTACTCTTTGCAAAGTCTGCCAATTTTGTGAATGATCGGGATTTATAATGGGATTCTCCGCCAACCTTGGGTACTATTTTTGTGATCTTTATTATTTTCACTGCCACTTACAAAGATACTATCTTTTAGTATTGGCCAAACGATATATTTATTGTGCCTTTTATGAACTTTGTTCTATGATTCTATCGTATACTTGTTAAAAATGATTTATGCTATATAAATGGATGTTAATAGGTTCAATATTGTTAGTGTAATGTATACCTGTTTCATGAAGCAGCCTTTATTACCTACAAGTCATAATCTCTTTGTTTAACGTATGCTATGTGCTCTTATGATTGTGAATAGATGTGATTGTATTAAAAACAGTGAATCTAACAGCCTTCTGAATGAATCTATAAAAGAAGTTAGAATATTTGGCTGTTGTTTAAGCACACACATTTTGTCAGTCAGCAAATCACTGTACACTGGTACGATACTCTGTTGTTGCTATGGTAATGCATTTTATTTTTCCTTTACATAATTTAAGTACATTTGCGGTGCCTTTTTGATGGTTTAGAATCCTCAGATTCACACATTCAAATTCCTGTGACTAGATGATGTATGTTGGCCCTTGCGGAATCAGCCAAAGCCATTCCGAACACAGTTGTTCCTGTAAAGACCTGGTCATGAATTATAACTGATACTGGATTTTGGGAGTTCTATACAACAGACATGTATAGTTTCTCTTAATACAAAGTATGCAGTTTGTGTGTTCAGCAATTGGATACAAAGAAAGTGGAACATCAAGATTTGAAAGGACACTTTGTTCATCATGTGACATCAGATACTAGTGTCCCTATTTCATTGGTGCACCATCCTCTATCAGTGAAACCAGTGGTTTTCATAGTAAATTCTGATTTCAGACTACATATTTAAGAGGAAAAGTTCTACTGGTTCATATTAGTCTGGAATTCTGCCAGTGAGTTTCCTGTGGTTTCCACAGGAATTTTGTGTACATAGTGGCTTGAATCTTACCAAGTACTTTGTATTTACAACTAGAGGCCGTTTAAACTGACACTGTATAGAACTGTAGAGTGTGCCCTCTAGTGAACAAACATGTGTATCGCTTTAGTTTTATATAAAAAGCAAAATGTTTTAACCTTGTCCTTTATATCTATTTAACAAAGCAATCCTGGTCAGTGTTCAGCCTGAACATGGGAAAGAAGAGCAGAGTGAAGACCCAGAAATCGGGAACAGGGGCCGCTGCAGTAGTCTCTCCCAAAGAGATGATGAATTTGATCTCTGAGCTCCTGCAAAGTAAGCACATTTTATGGGATGTTTTCCCCCTTTTTATGCTATCAACCCAATCCGCTGTGCACGCCCCCCGCAGTTTCAAGAGGAAGCAGCTGATTTACATGGAAACTAGCCTTTTTCAGTTGTGGCCTTTTCCGATGTGGATCCCTGGCTATAGCTGGGGTTTCCTGCTGTTGGAAATTTTTTGGGATGTTTAAAAAATACATTTTCAGTGCTTACTATTTTTCATCTTTCATATTGTGAAATTTGCATGTTCATATAGACCATAGTATCACTATTGTCTCTTCAATAGATACAGTTTATTTAGAGGCAGGACACCAGCAATTGCTCTCCTGTAAATTATCTTCCTTTGGTATTTAGCTTATAATTTCTAGCCTAATGGCCAGTTCGGTGAGTACTTTATTTTTCTGAGCTTGGACAGTGTGAAGACATGTTGAAGTCCTGATTGGTATTTTTCCCTTCCCAGAATGCAGCAGTGCAGCTCCATCTCCAGGGAAGGAGTGGGAGGAGTATGTGCAGATCCGTGGCCTGGTGGAGAAGATTCGTAAAAAGCAGAAAGGTGCCCAGAATCTGAAAGACTGCCCTAAACTCTCGCATAATACATTTTCTACAGCTGGCCACTTTGTTACTTCACAAAGTTTGCACAATTCTGCATGGTGATAATGAGTACTGGCACTGATGTGTGAAGTTTGTAGTAAACAATGTCAGACACACTAATGCAAGAGCTGTCAATGGCAAGAAAATTTTGCTTCACGTTTGTATGTTTGATTGCAGGCTTGTCTGTCACATTTGATGGCAAGAGAGAGGACTTCTTCCCAGAGCTAATGGCTTGGGCCGCAAAAAGTGGAGCATCATGTGAGGGCTTTGAAATTTCAAATTTCGCGGAGGAGGGCTATGGCCTCAACGCCTCAAGAGACATTAAGGTCTGTATTCTTCACCCAGCTACTGCACTGTTTAGCAAGTAGTCACATGAAGAGGTATTATCGTTCTCCACAGCACACCGTATACACCACAGCTAACAGATTAGACAAATTCTTTGGGAGTATATTGGTATGACATAAGTAATAGTTCTGTATTCAAGTAGGTAATTGGTATTTATGTCTGGGTGTCATTTGATAAATATGAATATTTTGATGTCTGTAAATATCTAGTGGTATACTTCCACCACAGAAATGTGTGTGTCTGCAGACTTGGCTTGCCCTGAAGGAACTGTCCCTTTTGCAGGCAGATGAGTTATTTCTGTGGATCCCCAGGAAAATGCTGATGACTGTAGAATCCGCCAAGAACTCAGTCCTTGGTGAGTCTGCATGAATAATAAGCAGCTGGAATCGGCATGACCTGCCACAAGTTTTATTTTTACCCACCAGATTTTAACGTTTTAGTTGTAAGAGATACTCCTTTGGATTTTCAGTCTGCTGGAATGGGTGACCCTTTGGAAAGATTCTTCTCACTTGCTTTCTAACTCATTCATAGGACCTAGTCCTCCAATGAAATGGACCCATGGAGTGTAAAGGGAGTCTCAAAGTATTATAGAAAAGTTTAGCGATATACCAGGCTTTTTTTTAGCGATATACAAGGTAATTTTATGCTTGTCATGTCAGGAAAGGAAATTGAATTTCACTGAATTGAATTAAGACACAGTGAGATTGAGAGGATTAGACTGAGGGAGATGTAGACAAACACAAGCCCATTTTCATAAAGCGTCACAAAGCAAAAATGCTGATCTAGAGTCTGTGTTTCTCTGTCACAAGCTAACATTATCCTTTACAAGATAAAAGGCAAAACTGGTTCTCGCTCAGCACATCTACTCTTGAGCTCCTGTGTGACTATGAGCATGTGTGTGCAGGTCCTCTGTACAGCCAGGATCGGATCCTCCAGGCCATGGGGAACGTGACGTTAGCCTTCCACCTGCTGTGTGAGCGGGCGGACCCTGCCTCCTTCTGGCTACCCTATATCAAGACCCTGCCCAGTGAGTATGACACACCCCTGTATTACGAGGAGGAAGAGGTCCAGCATCTGCAGTCCACACAGGCCATCCAGGATGTCTTCAGCCAGTACAAAAACACAGCACGCCAGTACGCCTACTTCTACAAAGTCATACAGGTATGTTCAGTAGAGTTCTCTTTCATTTTTGGGGAACACTAGTGATAAAAGGGGTGGAGTCTTTGTGAATGTCAGTCATTTTTAAAAAAAAAAATGTAACCAATGAGAAGCGTTTGCTTTCTGCAACAAAACTCAACAACTGGTGTGCTTATACAATATAGTAGTTTCTTCCACTTTTGGACGATTCCTTATGCTCCCATCACTAATGGTAGTGAATCTGAAAGAAGCTGGTGTCTTCCTGCTGTAGGGTCATTGTGGTTGAGACCTCTAATCTGGGGTTCAGAGTATATTTACAGCATCACCGACTAAAACCCTGGGCATTCGCATTGGTTTTCAGGTGGGTTTTGAAGTGCACATACGTTTTGACAAGATCTAAATTAGCTAGTGCCTGAAAGGAAACTACTAAAACCTGTGGATACTGTTTCTCTAGGAAGGCATTTCTGAGATCCCTAATCTTGTGACTGCATGTTCAGATCCAGCAGGGGAATGTACCAAGGGTCTTGAGAGTTCTAGGAAACTGTGCCATGGGTTCCAATTGTGAAAAATTTAGCACAACATGCAAATCTTTATGATTAACAGGAATGTTGTACACCTTAATCACATGGCTCATCTTTGTATTGTCTTTGAAAATAAATTCCTACATGTTTGGTCTTACATGGGAGGAAAAAAGTGAAAAATTGGATTTTTGTGCCTGTGTCAGACACTTGTGTTGCACTTCACTTTATACAAGAGGCAGAGGAGATTAAGGAAGAAAAGCACAGTTTGAACAATCATTTCTGTGAATGTACCATTACTTTTTCTGACTGCAGCCTCGTTCATCCAAACTTTTGGTTGCCAAGTTTCGGACACTTCCTGGATCTCAAATTAGTATTACACACATGAATGTACAACTACATACATGTGCAAGAAATACAGAGGTGTTAACACATACACTGTGGGAGTGGGTGCCTCTCCTGGGTTAAGCTATGCTTTGTCTTGCCGTGTTTCTCCAGATGTGGCTTATGCTGTTAGATTTCTCAGTCAGTATCTGGAATTCTGGAATATAATATACCCCCCAAAATTTACCCAGACAGAAAAAATACTTAATAACTAAACTAAATACAGAGAAGAAACATGAAATGCTGTAAGTTCTGAAAAGGATTTCATGCAGAGTCAATGCTAAATAGTATGATATTGAATGTGGGTTCACTTCAGAGACTATTGAGCAAGGTTCCAAGTTGATAAAATAAAAACTTAAAAGTTTACTTAAAAACTTCTTTTATGTTGTGTTTGACAAGCAGAGTTGGACCACTCTAGTGTTTTTGTAGCACACTGAATTTACTGATGTTACCGTTAAAATCTGAATACTAGACAAACAAAATTTCTTCTTTGTAAGCAAGGAGGCTGAATTAACCCCTGAAAAATATTGACATCTGAAACTCTGGTGTATGTGTGCCTGTTTGGCTCATGCTCATCATAATGTTTGGACATCTTGTTTATTTGGCAGAATATTTATTCACATTTTTTCTTAATGTTTGTCTTCCTGAGGATTAAGTAGTGCACTTGTTCACTTAATTGGATAGATTGGATACATCTTCAGATCCCAGCATTTCACATTTATAGTTATTTTAAGTAAGCATGCGTTCAGATGTACTGACTGCTAAAGATGTGGAAAACATTTTATTTTAGATGAAGCATTTTGGGCTTAGGTTAGTGGAGCAGAGGTTGGATAAGCTTTGTATTCAGCATAAAAGTTAAGTATTAACTATAATTTTACAGGCAAAAGGGCAACTTTTCCGGACATTAGAACATTTCTTTGGTCTGTTTCATTGAAGTAGACACATTTGAGCTGTAGAATTCTGAATTGTTTAATGTGACTGCGAGGTTGAAGTTTTCAATCCTGTTGACACCTGTTTTGTACATGTACAGTAATAAAGACACTGCTTTGCTCCCATACCCACTGTCTTTGCTGTTTTCACATGGACTAGGCCAGTGGAAACCTGCAAACATTCCTATATCAGCTTTATTTCTCAGTCGGTGCATGTTGATCATCATTCACATGACAGGGCTGCACGTGTTTCAGATGAGATATTGGAGATTTATCTGAATGTAATCCAGTGGTGAGATTTTGGTTTGTTATCACTGTGCCTCTCTGCCAGTAAATGCTGTAGTATGACCCATGATTACCAGTGTAACAAATTCCTGGCATAAACCAAATGATGTTCACATGGCTTAGTGAGATGTTTTTGCTTCATCATGATTTGGAATAAATAATCAATTTATTGCTATTTTTTATAGTTTATTTAATGTTTTAATCTTTTATTTCTTAGATTTTAGTTGGAAATATTGGTTGTTTATGGTCACCACTCTATTCTTATACACACTGAGGCAGAAGACCTAGTTTTTACTTAAAAAGCTCCCTCTAACCACGCTGAGGCAAAACCAGACTGGTTTTGCAGGTCGTTTAGTACGCCCTCTAACAGATATCTTGACTTCCTGTGCAGTGTGGCTGCAACCATCTTAACTTTTTGTGTCTGGTGAAAGAAATAAGGTTTTAAAAGGGTTCTAGCTGTTAGGAGCACATTTAAGATGGGTAAGAGCTGGTTTATGATGCCCTTTTGCACTCAATTTCACTGCTGGTGATAAGCTGCCAATGAAACTCCTGAAAGCCATGCTGTGCATTAAAACTGTCCACTAGAGGGAGACATAAAGCTTAGAGTCACAGACTTTGCACTTGTTGGTGAAGTACTCTGCTGTGCTTTTATTTTGAACGGATGATAAGCTTGTTCTTTTGTGAAAACATTCATTACCTGATATCTTATTAATAATAAGCAATTACAATAATGACCAATGTTAGTATTAGTGTTGTAATAGTTGCAGTGGTAATAGCATTTATTTGGCAGAGCATTGTTATTATTACTAAAATTTCAGATGACAATCAAACCTGTCATATCAAAGACAGCCTTCCATCCAAAAAATCAAATGCCAATTATTGCTGTTGGATTTCCCATGTGTTTAAAACATAGTAGGTTTGCATATCCCTGTTTCAGGAAGGTAATGGCCATTGCATGCAGTTGGTGCATTGCTGAACATTTATTTTTAGTGGTTATATTGTTGTCAATTATATTATGCCATTTATATGGACAATTTTAGCTTCAGAGAGCCATTATATATTTAGACACTGTGTTTTTTTTGCTGCAAATATATGCAGAAATATGCCATTAATGTGAACATACATGTTATCATATTTCTTGTTGAATAAAGTATGTGGATTTTATGAATGTTGTGATTACAGTAATGAGCCTATTATTTAATTATGTAACTTTTGACTTCTCTCTCTAACACCCCGGTGAACCCTTTGAATCCTATTGTACATCCCATATTCTTGGTTTCAACACTGGGAAAATATGTTCCTTCAAATTGTTTGCAGACACTTTGTAGCAATTCTTAGCTTCTTTCATTAAATATCTGTCAATTAGAAATATGAACATTTGAAATTACTGTCAAGATAGAGCATCAAATATTTATCAGAATCACAAAATTGATATATGGTATTTAATAGTTAATGTATTTGTCAGTTTTTTTTTTTTCCCTCCACATATATTGACATGTTTTTCATTAAATGTTTGTTAGTTTTCAGCAGAAGATGTTTAAGAAATTAGAATGTTCTTTATTAATTTTTCCATCTTCATTTCTCCTTGTTTTAATCAAAGGAGATATATATTTTATTATTTGAAGAAGCTGTCATTTTAAATGGTCTGTAGTTCTGTATTTTAATTTCCTTGCATGAGGCTTTATGACTAGATTAACAGACCCTTTGTGTCTTCAGATGTCAGGATATCAATTGCTTCCACTTCTTTGTTTACCCCTGCCAGCATAATAGATTTCATTATGGCCATATACAATTAAGTTTCTCCAAACATTGATGTGGGATTCTGTACCACCATTTTATTTGCCTGGCCTTCTTGCATTCCTCTGGTATTTCAATATAAACGATTCAGCTGGACTGAAACACTTGTAATTCTGTCTCATGAAATTAATTACAGGTTTCTTGCTTTGAGAACCAAAGGTAAATGTGGTTATGGTGTAAAACATCCAGTAGGTGGTAGAAGTGAGCTATAAACACTCTGAAGACAGCATAGAAGTAGGCCTTTAATCACAAAATAAGCCTATAACTACCACAGTTAAGCAAATTTTTATTTCTGTCTATGCAAAACCGCAACAGCAGCAGTGCTGGGTAAAACTGGCTTTGTGACCGCAGGGTTTTGAAAGCTGGTCTGCAGATGGCCTTAAGCAGGACTTGTTACCTGCTGTTTACTACAGCACAAAGGGGCCACATAAGTGTGTCAGTTGGTTAAAGCTTCTGAGAGAAGGATGCCCTCCTAGCAGACCGATGAAAATGATACAGCCTGTGTAACCCAGCTTTGGTTTGATGCTCCAGGAAGGGATTTGGATGTGTGTGTTGTAAGAGCAAGCAGCAGTGAGCCCTCTCTCCGCTCCACTCCCGTTCCTCAGGTTGTGAGCTCCAGTGTCACTGTAAATGACTACCGTCAACGTCAGGCTTTTCTGAGCCGGCCGCAGATGACCGGGCTGGAAAATGAGCCTGTCGCATTGGCTTTGAATTGAATTGACCTGATTGCACCTACCGTCCACCGTCTAGGCAGGGGGTGTGGGGGTGTGAGGGGGAGAGACCAACAAAAGAGACCCACCGATCTTGCGTCATGAGCCCCACCCCCCATGAAGTGCAGTGGGACGAACCACCTGCTGCCAGATGTACAGGCACGCGTTCACCGTCCCACAGGCTGCCCGTCTCACTGCTGATGGAATCCTGCCCTTCGTCCGGGCAGGAAGAGTGACAGCAAGGGAGCCGAGTTCGATGAATGTGACAGTGAGATTCAGCGTAACGCTGGCGGAATTCTCCCCGCTTGGTCGTCACGTTGACCCCGGAGAGCAGCAGATGCAATATAAGCCTGATGGTTGATACCTGCTGTCAGTGATGGGTAATTATTTACCTCTCCACAGTGTAACTGGAAGCCCCTTTCATTAAATCTGTCACTGTATTTGTGTGTCTTATTAAGGTGTTGCATTTTACATTTTGAAAGGGTAGTCAACACTCCAAATGTGAATGCTGCAAGTGTGTGTGTGTGTGTGTGTGTGTGTGTGTGTGTGTGTGTGTGTGTGTGTGTGTGTGTGTGTGTGTGTGTGTGTGTGTGTGTGTGTGTGTGTGTGTGTGTGTGTGTGTGTGTGTGTGTGTGTGTGTCTCACTTGAAAAGGAAATGTTAAAGCAATGTTGAAAAGG
The DNA here is from genome assembly GCA_022829145.1 of Albula goreensis. Classification (NCBI taxonomy): domain Eukaryota; kingdom Metazoa; phylum Chordata; class Actinopteri; order Albuliformes; family Albulidae; genus Albula; species Albula goreensis. The sequence goes on along the minus strand of CM040749.1, from coordinate 14,850,074 downwards.
TAGCAAATTAAACTAACTGTGGAATGATATACTAGGCTTGTGCATGTAGCACTTCAGATCTCTCATATGTTGGGCATGGCCTCCTGCAGGCCACCAGCCAGTTAGCCATCTTTTCAGGAGCCTAATTTAGCCAGAGCCTGTGCTCTGCATGTGAGCTTTTGTTTTCTAATTGATTTACAGGAGCAATCCCCTTTCTGTCATCCTGCTCGCCGTGGCTGTGCCAGCGCACATTCCACTGCACCACAAGATGAATTACTTTCCACTTGTGATGCTAATGCATCAAGAGCTCACCCCAACCACTGATGCCCCTTCTATCCTGAAACCACAGCACAGCCAGCCCATGTTGAACATACAGCTACATCCTCCCCATTCTCAAATGCACCAGTTCTTCCTGAACTTCCTGACTACATTTGCATCACATAAATTTATCACTACTCTCAAACCCACTTTTTCTCAGTGTCCCTCTTGCAACTAACTTGGCTCTTCATGATATGTCTTAGGTTGTTGTAATAACTGCGACTATTGCATGCTATGGTAATAACTTCAGTATTGCCTCAGTCCATTGCCTAAAGCAATTGAATGTAGTTTTGTAAGTCACTCTGGATAAGAGCATATAGACAATGTCATGAAACTACCATATCCGTTCTGAAATCAGCCAGCCCTATCCTCACTCTAAACTCCACACAAAACCATCTATAACCACACCAGAACTTCCTCCCCATCCATATATCACAATTGAGTGCCCCTAAAACCAGAGGCCCTTACACCATCCTCACGAAACCACACTAGACATCCTCCTCTACCACCAAAATAGCACAAGGATGCACATAAGATGGCCACCCCCACCACTTCCAAACTCCATGGCTGCCCGCTTCTTTTCCCTTCTGTAATCTGTACCATGGCCACCCACCCCCCCCTACCACTTTAAATAGCTCCTGGGCCAATGTCCCTCTCCCCTGTCCATCAGCAGTACCAGGGCCAGTGTTCCTGTCCCCCCTCTATCAACCATAACATGGCCACTACTCCTCATTTCTCCTGAAATGACACCAGCCCCCTCCCACCCTCCTCCCCCCTCACTTGTCTGACCAGCAGAGAGGACTAATGTCTCCCCCCACGCCTGATGGAATCATCTGTATCATTAATGCATATGCTGCAGTGCTGTAGAGATCATTACTATTATTCTTGGAGAGATTCTATAGGAGCTTGGCAGTAGGTAGAAAATGAATACAACCTCATGTGCAAAAGATGATTGCAACTGTCAAGTATGAGATGTTTGAGAAGTTAAGGCGATTTGTATCATTTTGGCCTCTATCTGAGAATGCTGCCTCTGCATTTTCATGCATGGTTTTGTTAAAAAAAAAAAAAAAAAAAAAACTACTTCCTATCTTCCTGTAGTACAACCCCTTAAAATGTATGCTGTCCCCGTTATCATCATCAGACCTTTACTGAGGGTAGAAGTCCATTTCTACCTCTCCGCTGTGAAGCAGCATGGCGTCACGTTCAACTCTTGGAATGCCAGACCTGGATTTTCCCCTCATCAGCTCAATGGCTGCTTATCTTTTAATGGTTGTCAGTCAGTGTGTATAAGCAGAGCTTCAAAAGCTGGTTTTTCGTCCACTGCCCTTCCCTAAAGGTTCTGACACGGACCTATCTTCTGCCTAAAAATGATCCATCTCAATATTTAAGGGCACGCCTTGGCGACCTTCTTCTGCATTGGTCTGCCTTGCATCTGTCAGCCCAAGAGTGGGAGATTCAGGCACCAGAAAGTAAACAGTGTTTTCTGGGTTAGACGAAGCTAGTCCAAGGTGCACAGCTTAGGAGGTTGTGTAGCAACGCAGTGCGTGATTTCCCTCACTCCACTGTACGTATGAATCAGTGTCAGAGCCGGACCGTCTCTATTACCGGCGCCGCGCCCATCGCCTCTTCCAGGGGGGAGAAATATGATGTGACCACTCACTTACCTTTAGCACCGCCGCTGAAGCCCCGTGTGCACCCGCCCCCCCGCTCTGACGGCAGGGAGAAAAAGAGGCGAAATCAATTCACATCCTCGAGATTGATTCAGGGGAAGAGACAAAAGGGACGGAGATGTTCGGCCATCGGGAGCTGAATCAAAGACAGTCTTTATCTGGCACTCCTTTCACCACCAGGGTTGGGAGAAAAACATGCATGCTTAGCCCACGTCTTGCAGTTAAAAAGATGGATGTGCAATTGAATCGGTTCTCGTGTTTTAGAGACCATCAAATGCAGCGGGTAGTTGGGCATAAGAGTCAGTTTCTCCAGAATATCCATCTTGAAAGATTTATACTATGAAAATGAAATTAGCTCAACATACAATCATTACAACGCAAGATCCTTTTGTTTCGAGCTCTCTTCAAAAACAAGACAAGGTGCCAAGAAACAAAAATGTAAACTCATTGCCAGCAATTGGCTTTAGTTTGGTGGCTGGTGAGAACCACATAAACATCAATAAAACACATTCACAAAAGCACCTATATCACTCTCCACTGGATTTATAGTGCAGTCTATTTTTACGACTCATTTTGCATGTTCAGGAAGGTGCTTCAGGAAGCAGAATTAGATCCTAGCATATATATATTTTTTTTTCCACAGGAATGGGAGTTTTTCCTGACATGCAGTGCAAATGAGCCCTTGGAGGGAGAGAGTCTGTGGCTTTAAATGTAGATTTCTGTGGCACCAGTGGCTCTCTGTCTCCCAAATTGATGAAGCAGATTTATGACGGCTGCTGGGCACAACAAATTAAGTTGACAGTGATGTATGGGAGGCTAATGCCATGATGATCCCACTGTAGCGCCACTGGACGCTCCCTGCTTCACTACGCTCTTGTTAGGATCTGTTAGGCAGCCAGATAATGAAATTCCACTGACTGATTTTTTTCCTCCCCTTTTTTCCTTTTCTCCCTCTTCTTTTTCCTCTTCCTCTTTCTTTTTTGTGTTTTCCCTCCTTTTCACCTTCAATCCCCAGACTCATCCGAACGCCAGCAAACTGCCCTTGAAGGATGCCTTTACCTTCGACGACTACAGGTTGGTGGTGGGTGGGGGGTAGTCGTGGTGGTGGTGGTGGTGGTGGTGGGGGGACGACGCTTGGTTAAAATTGCCTCTTTAAATTAAGAGCGCAGATCGTAACCGTGATTTAGAACCGCCACCCAAAATGGGCTTTTGTACTCATTGTTCTTTCATTAGCATGGCATTATCTTTGAGGGAATTATTCATTGTGGGTCTCCTTTTATCTCCAGGTTGTTAAATCTGATGTAAGCTTCTGCAAAATGAGAATAAAATCAGCTTTTGTGACCGCAGAGACGTCCCGCGCATTCTCATCCCCGCAGCTCTGAATATGTTTATCAGACCCAGCATTAGAGACAGGCGGATCAGGAGCAGCCCCGCGCGTTATTTATTACTCTTGTGTGGAAGCGTGACCTGGCCTTCTCCTGTGGGTTTTGCAGGTGGGCCGTGTCCTCCGTAATGACCCGGCAGAACCAGATCCCCACTGAGGACGGGAGCCGAGTAACCCTGGCCCTCATCCCACTCTGGGACATGTGCAACCACACCAATGGACTGGTGAGGCCAATCCCATGTCCATCTCCGCCGTTGGGACAAAAGTCACACAGTTTATTCTGCTTGTTTTAGGTGCAATCTATCAGTAAATCCATGCTGGGCTTACTCTTTGGGGCCAGCAATTATAATGTTTCAAGAGGGTATCTTCTAAAGGCAGCTGTATTGAATGTCTAGTCTTTATTTGATGTGAATATTACAGTAATGACATGTTTTGAACATGAATGAGCAGTTATGTTTATTAATGCATGCAGGTTATTGCCTGTGTTTCCATTATAGGCATGCGATGTCCATTCATTGCATATTATATTTTGATATGTGGTCTGGTTGGTCCTCAGCTGCACCATCACCTTAATTTTGGCAATAGGTTGAGACAAAAGATTGGAGAAAAGTATGTATTGTCTTGTCCTGAAAACATACTTTTTTTTCTTATGATTGCACACATCTCAAGTGGCCTGTGTTGAAATTGTATTTATATTTCATTGCGTTGGGTTTTTGATTGCAACAGAACAATATATCATCTCCAGCAGGCTTCTTACATATGTACGCAGAGAGCTTTCCCATCATGTAGTGAAATTTTATTTTAAAACTGTGAATAAAATCAAAGGGCTAGTCATTAAGAAGTTTAATGAAATGGCATCATGTGTATTCCCTTGGTTTTAGCTTAATGAAATGAGTAGCAACTTCTTCAGATATTTTTTCCTTGTTTATTGCTGTAATACACGCATATAGCCCTCTCCATGGAGAAATTATAAACAAATCTATGGGTTTATTTCATTTTCTTAATTTCAACTCATTTGTGAAGTTTTTGTTAACTCAATTTGGAAATTCATATATATGGATATGGGCCTTAATTACACAAGAAGCTAAAACAATATTTTTTCCAGTCACTTCTAGTTTGTTTCTGTTATTGTGTATTGCTTCCCTGGAGGTTTTGTCATCAAAATAAAAAAACAAAACAATGCAGACTAAAGATATTTAGTTCATAAGAAAATGTGATTTCTATTATACAGTTCAGTGTGGCTGTATAATTTCATTTGGTGTTAAAGTTGCTCATAATTGATCTACATAAAGTCTGCCTCCTCTTGCAAATCTTGAGCACAAAGTCTGATGATCCCTGATGGAGGTAGCAGTTCTTGACAGTTTTGAGTAGCATACGGTTAATTCTAACCCTGAGAAAAGACTATTAATAGTTGGTTTTTTTGTTTTGAAAGCAATGTTTAGACCATTTCTGAAGACTGCTTTTTGAATTCTATCTGCTGTTCTTATATATTGTTCCTGTTCCCCCTCAGATCACAACTGGTTACAATTTAGAAGATGACAGATGTGAATGTGTGGCCCTGCAAGATTACAAAAAGAATGAACAGGTCAGTAGTAGCTGTGCAGTAATCCCTTAATGGTTTTTGAATGTTCCTTATTGGGTCCATCTCTGGAGCCACTAGGACAGCCGGCTTCCTGCAGTGTCCATGCTCCCCTCTCACATTCCTGTATTCCATTTCACTCACCGCTCCTATGCTTTTCACAAGGCCTTTTCCAAACTCAGAGCTCCTGATGCGTTTATCAGCCCTGGACATTACAGGAATCTGTGAGTAATATCGCTGGAGAGCTATTCAGATCCGGCCGGGGGAGAGTGGATATGCAGGGCGGCACAGACAGGTCAGGTAGTGATTCCCTCTCCGGAATGCGAATTATTTGATAAGATTCGGGGAGACAGCTGGAAGGGGAGGATGGTGGCAGACGGCAGTGCGGGGGCTGAGCTGGAGAGTGCCTCGCCAAGCCGTTTGATCCCTGATTCTTACTTTAGATTTCGCACGTTTTGACCAAAGCTTTCAGTGCTCACTGAGATGCGAGACTTAGCGAGCCACTCAGCCTCCCAGTCCCAGGACAAACGTTTTCCTCCGCCCACCCCCACCCCCAAATTCACCATCTTTTCGCCTTCAGTGGGGTGTGATGTAAGAGACGCCTACCTGGTTGCTTTGTGGGGGACTGGTTCCATTGCATGTTTCCCCCACAGGGCTGTTCCTTTCCTATAAACTTCAAGGTTAACACTGTGAAATGTAGGGTTATATGGTAATATATGCTTGTCTGATACCTTGTTTCTATTTGAGTCCAATGTGCTTCATACCTTACTACAAATGTTAAATATACAGTGAGGAAATGAAATAAGAAGAAAAAGGCAAATTTTTAATCATTGTGTATGAACCATGTATTTGATGGATGATTGATCATAATCTTGTTTTTTTTATTACATTAAAATGAAAAAAATCAAGCCTTTCCATAGATGGAATGACAATACTGCAAAGTGTCAAAACAATGTTTGACTCAACAGCTTGACCATGAAAAGTCTTCAGTTCCTGGGACAGTGAGACAGCGTGTCTGTCCTATTGGTTTGAAACATTAACTGAATTTCTGTGACTCAGTCCTCAACCAGTGAAGGAGAGCACACTGGCATTTCTTATCATGTTCCTTTCTCTGCCATTGATGGACGTTACACTCGTTAAAATGTGTCCCCTTGTATCACTGGAGCATGTACCATGTAAAAAAAAAAAAAAAAAAAATGTTCTCAGCTCTGGATGGTCATGTGCTTGTCCCTCAGATATACATTTTCTATGGGACTCGATCCAACGCAGAGTTTGTGATCCACAACGGATTCTTCTATGAGAACAATGCCCATGACCGGGTTAAGATAAAGTTGGGTGTGAGCAAGAGTGAGCGACTGTACGCCATGAAAGCTGAGGTTCTGGCACGAGCTGGCATCCCCTCGTAAGTGTTGCACACACTTTAACATGATGTACTGCAGTTCTTCACACTTATCTGTACTTCAAAAAACATGATGCAAGCTCAGAAATACTTACATTTCTCATAGACAAGCGCACATAGAAACTACCTACCTGTGATTTTTTATGTATGAACACATGTATGTATATATATATAATATTAGGTTTGATATTAGTAGGTTTTATCGTCAAATAATTTATTTTTTGTAATGAATACTTTTATTAAATCTTTCTGAAAAATGTTCCTAGTACAAGACATATCTCTTACCTGATTGGTTCTTTACTGTGTTTCTGATAAAAAGAAAGTACAGCACATTTTACATTTGTAAAGTTTTGTTTAACAAAGGATCAATACCAGAATGTTCATTTTCACTATATAACGTACAGCCTACTGTAAATGTTCTTCTGCTCTGCTTTGTGCTATGTGTGTTAAATCTGTTTTTCTGCTATTCACTCTTGGTGAAGGGATGGGCAGGGGTAATTTCATTGCAAAGCTGCAAGAGTTCCATAATGTGTTTTCAGTGCAATAATGTCAGTCGTGTCTTGCCTATTGTCACTGTGATCAATACACTGAGATGCAGGAAAATATTGCCCTCCAAAAAAATTTTTACAGTGATAGTGCTTTTCTTTTCAAACAAAAGTTATCAACAGAAGAATGGCTGTGGTATCTTCCCAGTCATTAAGCAGTAAATTATAAATGATTGAGTGAGTTTAAAAATGCATTGGGTTCAGTGGCTTCTCATCACTTCAGATCAATCAGTTGTCAGGCAAAAGAGCGGGGGTTAGGGGTGAGGGGCGGCCCTGGCACCTGAATGGTTATGATTGCTGTTAAAACGTTAATCAGGCTGCTCGGCCCAGAGGCGACAGTACCCCTGTGTAACTGCGCCTCACATTGGCACACGAGGACCAACTCATCCAGGCCTGGCCATGAGCCATCCCTCTAATTCTCGCTCCATAAATCTGAATAGATAGCAATCCTGATAGGTGGTAGGCTTTGGTTCAGAATTAAAGTCAACAAAAATGTTTTTGAAATTACTGAAGAGATTTAGAAAGAAGGAGGGATATTCTCAAACAGAACCTCATCCGGCTCTTAAAGAGCAGGTCATTTTGCAGCCTCCCTTTGAAGCATGGTAGTAATCTGTGATTGCTTAATGGATATTAGATAGAACTGTATCAGAGTCATCCAGTACAGATGGCTGATGCCGTTGAAATGGTGTCCTGCAGGTCCAGTATCTTTGCCTTGCACTGCAGCGAGCCTCCCATCTCCGCCCAGCTCTTGGCGTTCCTCCGTGTGTTCTGCATGACTGAAGGTAAGGCCTCGCCTTGTCGTCTCTCCTACCTCCTCCTATCAAAGAAGGGAGGCTGGCACATGTGCCCTGCTGGCTTCCCAAAGGGTCATCTGCTATAAAACAGAAGCTGTAATGACTTTGGTCCTGCTTGGAGCTAGAGAGAACCCCCTTAGGTGTTTAATTGATCAAGGCAGTCCAACAGATGTGGCAAAGAAATGATTCCTAACGCCTGAAATATTCATAAACATGTATACAGAACATGTTTGTGTCATAAATTCTCTGAAGCACGACTGTGTCCTCTGGCAAGAACTCCAAGGCTGCAATATATTATTCAGATTTTATATGTTAATTTTTAAATGAGTGTAGCCCTGTAGTAGGCCCCTTTTACAGCTCAGACTCTCCATGCTCAATGTGCGCGTAGTGCAGCACTTTCTCAACCCTATTCCATCTCATTACCAGCTGTGTAATCACATCTTTCCCCAGGCAATGCCACACTGGTCGGTTTACATAATTGCTGGAGATTAGACCATGGTCACTAAGTTGAGTGGATGTTTCTGGTGAACTGATTTTGGGGTTGTGATTGCAGAGGAGCTGAAGGACTACCTTGTGGGCGACCATGCCATCAATAAGATCTTCACTCTGGGCAACACAGAGTTTCCGGTCAGCTGGGAGAACGAGATAAAGCTGTGGACCTTCCTGGAGACTAGGGCTGCCCTACTTCTGAAAACATATAAATCCACCTCTGAGGTGAGGACTAACCTGCCATTAGGCTGGTAACTGGGAGTCAATCTGAAGAGCAACTCTTAAACGCTTCTGTAGACCAGATGACTTTCACATTAAGTGTTGGTGTTGCTTTATTTTTTTTCTATTCATATACAGTAATTGGTAGTGTTTGTACATCTGGGTCCCGCAAATTCTGTGTTCCATGTCTCTGTGAAGTTAAATTTGAAGGCCTGTCTTAATTTCATTGTCAGCAAGGAGATAAGTATTGACAACTCTCTTCTATGGAAAATAAAGTCTGCACACTACTGCAGTGATGGGAGCATGAGGTGTCGTGAAACACAAACAGACAGAGCTACTATAAACACTCAGTGACAAATTTTAATCAGTCAAAAAATTCATTGTATTGAGGTTCATTCTCATTCAGTAAGAGGTTGTGTGAATTATTTTTTTACCAGGAGGACCGTTTACTGTTGGAGAAGCCTGACCTCTCCTTCCACTCCCGTGTGGCCATCAAGCTGCGCCTGGCAGAGAAGGAGATCCTTGAGCGGGCGGTGTCCAGTGGACAGGCCAAACGGGAACACTTCCAGAAGCAGCTGGAGGAGGGTGCCCAGCTGCCCAAGTATGAGGAGAGCAGCATCTCCCTACTGGAGAATTCGGACCCCGATTCCAAACTACCTATCATCCTGCGCAAGCTGGAGGAGGCAGAGGAGACGGCGGACCAGGACCTGAGCGTTACCGAGGTGCTGGCTGATGCCGGGGAAGGACCGGAGGTCCCCCTCATCAATGGTGAGGGGAAGCTGATTCACAGCAGCACAGCATCCAAGGCCAACGCAGACCTACCAGAGCACGCTGAAGACAAGACCGAGACCGGCGACAAGCTGGAGAACGGTGAGGCCACCTTGCATGAGGACAACAACCAAAGTGCCAAACGAACTGGAGACGAAGCCAAAGACGATGGCAACTGACACCGCCTAAGCAGAGCCACAGCCCGGTAGTTCCTTCATTATTTATTTATTTTTTTGTCTGAGTGACTAAAAAAATACCACAGGAAAAATATAAAGGATCAAAAGATTCAACTGAAAGGAAGAATTTTGGGCGGTTTATTTGTCTCATGTGGCTTAGTTACGTGTGTTTAGCAGACAGAGCCGTACAGCTTAGCGCTGCTCATATGTCCCTAACCAAGCTCAGAGAATTCTGACCATTTAACTCTTGTGCTGAGTTTTAACAAATTCACACTGTATGTTGCATTTGTGCATAGAATCAAATGTGGGACAATTACAGGAAAACCTTTTACCTGTAGTTAAGGCTTTATATTTTTAGGAAAAATTCATCTTTATTTTGAAGGCGAGCCCAAGTTAGGCTAAGCCCTGATCCAGAACCAATATGGTGACCTGAATCCTTCAGGGACAGCTTTGAACCCCTTGGTAAATTTAAAAAGAAGCAGAATAGTGCTCATGGCTGGTGGTTTGCATTTAATAAATGTTTTGATTAAATTATTCAGTCAATTTTTGAGCTTTCACTTTTAAAATTAAATTGGCAACATTTCTTTTTATCCTACATGTGTAAAAATGGAGTGGATGAATGTATCTACAACAGGTTCCCACATCTGTTTTTCTCCTTGTGTTTCACATGCCTTGTTATTGTAACAATTTCAAATGACAATCTTTCCCCATGTTTTGATTTCAATTCCTGTTTAAGATGATCATTGTTTTTTTTTAATGTTGCACTGGTGAATGAATGTGAACGATTGATTTTATGTTATTTTTTTCCATGGTAAAATATTTGAAATTTTGAAATACAATCCTATTATTTTGTTTGAAAATATGTGGATTTATTGATAAAAAGAAAGAAAAAGGTGACAGGTAATGGAGCTACCAAGATTACTGAACTGATTTGTGAATGTAATACAGGATTTGAGGTATTGCATTATGAAACTTGTTTATATGGGTTACATGAGGCATTTTCTTTAAAGTCACTAGTAAGTAATAGTGAAAGCACTGCAATTACCCATACACCGGTATGTAAGGCGAGGCCTTGTGGACAAGCCATTTTGAACATAAACAATGCAAAACTTTTTTTTTTAAAGACAACTGATTCTCTCCAAGCAAAACTATATTTTTTCTTTCCTCCCAAACCACGTCTTTGTGTTGTATCAGTGTACATTTTGCATTACAGATGTAATTATTTTGGAAAAGCCTTAACAGTCAGATTTTTTTGTTTTGTTTGCCACCACCAAACAAAAGAAAAAAACACATAAACACAATGCAGCCTGTGCAATGGAGGTAGGTGTCTTCTCCCTCTCCTGTGCCGTAGTGCACCATCACCTTTAATGGTCTCCTGTCTGCGCTGTTTTTTTAATGTCTTTCCCACAGACAGAAGACCGTATGCTGCTTTCTATTATGCTTCATATTAAGCATTATTATGCTTTGACCATCAACCTGGTAACAATCTTGATGTAATTGCAGCTCTGTACATAAATGTATAGTCACTGAGAGCCTTTGAGCTTTAACAACGTCCAGTGTCATTGGTCAGACCCCGAAGTATTGTTAAGAAGCCTCAATAGGTTTTGACCAGATTGTTTTACATATGGTCATTTGACATTTAAGGCTTGTTAGATTTTGTTGGAGAGTTTGTTCTGCCTTTTGCAGAAGCTGTCTACAGAGCAGATGCCAACTGTTTTTTTTTCTTTCAAGCGGGAGATTAAAGTTCGACTCATTTTTCACCCGAACCCTGAGTAGTGTGTTCTTTCCCATACACTTGTGAGATACACATTTGGTTTCATTTGGCCAGCCATTGAGTGCCACACACAAATGCAAGATCAACACCCCTTTTCTCCCTTTCGTTGGGGGAAAAAAGTTTTATTTAATATTTTTTCCTCCATTGCCCCCTAGTCCCATTACAAATTTATAAAAGAAACATTATCTTGAATCATTTAATTCGGGGCAATTAAATTTTGAAATTCCACATTCATTATTCATCCATTCCAAGATAAAACCCTTTAATTCTTGAATATATTATTGTAATGGGCAATACTATGGGCAACAGTAAACTATGGCAGCCCTGTACATGTCCAGAATTGTTAGTATTATGCATGTCATGGTTGAAAGCAGGGGCATGTGCTTCAGCTAGGTCTGGGACACTTACACAAAAGTAATCTTGTCCATGAATAATGCACAGTGCTTCTATTAATATACAATAGCACTGGATACAGCTGAGTGGAAATCCCCTTGTTATGCACATATTTACCAATGTCATCATATGCCCCTTGCTTAAATAAAGAACAGATTTTTTGTAAATTGATATGATGTACTTAAAACCGTTTGGCCTGTATGTTCCTAAAATGTGAGATTTCAGTGCCAGGAAGGGGGCATTGGAATTCACTTTTTTTTTCTAATCCTATAAGTTACCCTATGATAAATTGGACCATATTTACTTATTTAATCTTTTGTAATTAATGTCATTTTTCTCAAAGTTGGAAATGATGGAAAATCCAGGAATGTTAAATGTTTGTTTGTAGCGGATCCCTGTACCTCCAAGGTGGGACAGTTGGCATAGAATTTGCATGCAGCGATCCACGTTTTCATCCCTCCCTCATTCACTCCCCCACCTCATAGTATCCGTGCCTACTTCTTAATTCAGTCAGGACGCATAAGCACTGTGCTTAATCCTCCTGCTTTTCTCTGGTCTGAGGTCAGAGGGACCCATTCATTACTGCACCCTCTTATTGTCATTGTCAAACCAGCCAGTCACACTTAATCACCCAATCCTGGCTGACTGATCACAGGTGCATCTGCTGCAGAGCTGGCCAGGCTTTCAGTGCACACATGCACCTGGCTAACTGGCATTCTCACTGTTTTAGCAGTCAGTGATGGGGTCGGGAAGTCTTGTCTTTGTCACACAGATCAGTGTTGGTTGATGTGTAAAAAGAAAACCAAGGCTCAAAAGCGCACATATTTTGTGTTGCAGCAGGGCTGTTAGAGGCCTGTGGGTCATTCACACTGCTAGCACAAGGAGAACAGAGTTTGCTTGAGGTTAACCCCAGAGACATAATTAATGTACATATTTTGTATTGTGTATGAAATTAGCTGGGTTCTCATAATACAGAACATTGTGCATTGCCTTTTTTTTTTGTGGTTTGGCCTTCCAGTGCCCTTGATAAAGTTTGATATGGTGCATATAAATAGCCTGCTACATTCTGAATGCAACTGCAATGCTTCTGTTAGGCTATCAGTTACTCAAAATTATAGCCATTACACAGCCGGGCTAACGGTCACATTCATAACACGCACCACAATGATAATTTCAACAGCCTTAATGGCCTAGTTGGCTGTCTTCTCTAAATGCTCCTGAAATGAAGCAACGCATATGCTTTCAAACCTGTTTCCTCTCATCATGTCACTCTTGAAAAGTGAATTCTATTTTTTTTTAAAGCTTGTGAAAGTAACAAATTGGCAGTGGCCACCAATGGCCACACTACTGTTTTGTGAAGGGGTTTTCGAAGCTCTTTCACTTGTCGGTGGATACGGGTTGACACTACCACACAAGTTTTAAAATGAATTTTGTGTTGGGAAGTGGGTCATTGCGCCTGCTCTATTGAAGTCCCCCCTCCTGGCAGTAGTGTTTCTCAGCCCAAAGGCTGTTGCAGTGCCCATAATGGAAGTGGCCATGTATTATTGAAGAGCCGGAGTCAGGGGATCGCGAGCTTCGGGGCCTGGCTTAGCGTGACCAGAGCAAGGCTTGCATGATCAGCCACTTCATGGATGTGACACATAGCAGAGGTGATTGGCAAATGCTGGATTCTGATGAAGAAGGTGTGAATAACTCACTGTGGTGGATTTAGAAAAACTGGAAATGGAGGGAACTGGAAATCTCTAGTGCATCCTCAAGCACAATGTGTCTGAAGTAGTCCTGTGCTGTTTAAGATTTAAATAGGTGAATGGATACCCATAACAGCAGCACGATTGCTTTAGCTGCATTATGTGTATGAACACCCACAGAGTAATGGAGCTCCTCTGAGCATGTTCTGTGAGCAGTGAGTATGGAAACAAAGTGAGTGTCAGCACAGCTTTGAAAATGAAATAGGAAGATGACCTGAAGGGGAAATATTTTATACCTCATTATAGCCCCAATGCTGAACATTCTGACTTTAAAATAACAGATTTTAGGAAATTACATATTATTTTCTGATGCATCATCAAAACATTAGTTGCTGAAATTAGATGTTAAGTAAAAATCATTAGCAATGTAAAAATGCACTCACATTCAAAGGCGTATAAGTACATGCTTTCTCTCCTTCTCCTTTCTGTATCTCATACACACACACTCTGTGTAAGAAAATATAGTGAATTTGATTTGTACCGATTTAAAATGTCAAGCCTGAATACAAGCTGAAAGTGTTCAGGGAAACCAGGCCAAAACAGCTCCAAAGTGTTTTATGAACACCATTGAACAACTTAAGAACCAGAAACATTCTACATCTAGTGGCCTGGACTGCCTCTCTCAAAAGTAGAAGTTCAACCTGATTTCATATTCTTTTCACTGAGCATTATTCAATTTTTAATCGTATTTTAGCCAACTGGAAATAGTATTTTGCAACAGCGAAACTGCCATATGTATAATTTATACTGAGCCGTGGCTAATGCACTGGGAATGTTTAGCAAAAAAAAAAAAAAAAAACAGGACTGATGCATGGGGATCTCTGGTGGACATAGGGGTGAGAAATCATATAGGTGAAAGAGAGTGATGTTCTGTAATCACATTTGTGAATAAGAATACTGTGTTCAGAATAGTCCATTGTGTGGTTTGCATAGTGGCCTGCTCTCCACAGCTTTTATTAGCCCCTGAAAATCACAGGAGATGCTCATGCGGTATGCACAGTGCACAAATGAAGCATTCGCCAAAGACTCCATCACAGCAGAACCAAATTGCAAGACTCCTATTTTCCTAAACCCGAGATACAGTCCGTGGATTCTCTCTTCCTCCATTACTGGGGCCGGATTTTGCCCTAGAAATGGAGGGGAGAGAGAGAAAGGGGGTGGGGGAGAGAACCAGAGTGACCGCTCTGGCACGGCCATCCCCACAGAGTTGTTAATTCTCCCCGCCCCGCGCCTCCGTGCCTCCCTGCGCCGAGAGAGAGGCACATCATTCTCTATTCTCCCAGGTCAGAGTGGGAACAATTAAGTGTGGAGGGCACGGAGAGCGCGCGCAGGCTGGCCGACAGTTGATGAATGTGCGGGCAGGCTGCAAGTGACAATATGCAGACAAGCGAGATCATTTGCAAATGGATGCAGGGAGACAGGGGGAGAGGGAGAGAGGCAAAGTCAGGGGCAGTGGAGAGGGAGATTTTAACCCCTTCCTGGCCTTCCAAGGAGAAATGGAGGAAAAGGAGAGAAAGGAAGACAGTTTCTACCTGTACACAGAGAAATTTTCACAGTGAACCATGGTTTTGTGTTATCTTGGAAAGGGCACATATATGTGCTAGCCACAATGAGGAGAATAATATGAGTTCCATTAAACTGGAAAGTGTGTTTATTTCCGAGTATGTATTTCCCAGTGTCTTTCTTTAAAACTGAGTTTTGCACAGTGAGTGTGTTGAGGATGAGAGGGAAGGAGAAAGAGATTGAGAGGGAAGAAATCTTGAATCGCTGAAATGGTGCAGCTTGGGTAAATCACTGGTTAAATCTTGATCAGTATCAAATGAAAGCCCATTAGTCTAATAGTGATGGAATAAGTAGGGGTGATATCCAGTCAAGTCTCACATTAATCATGCCTTCTCATAATACATTCATCCAACGCTATCTATATTTAATGTTGAGAAGACACGCTCCAATATTTCACTAAACAGCCCCTGTAAATAGACTCGTGTAGGAGTGTCAATTTGTTCTCGCAATGGGCAGCAGAGTGAGTCCACTTTACACTACCAAAAAAAGAAATCTCTTGTCTCAAATGTAAAAAATTTCTAAAAATTACTCAATGATCAGCAGCAATAGATAGGACTTCTTGGAGTCCTAGCTCATTAACCATTTCTACATTACTACGCGAGGTCACGTCACCCGCTATATAAGGCCACCTTTTACTGTGTTTTGCTGTCATTGTACTTGGCGACTCATTAACCCCCCTTTCTGACAGTGGAAAGAACCAAGCTTCCTGAGGTTGATTTTAGTGCCTTTGTTCCTATATGACATATGAATTGTCAAGAGGTACTGACTGTAGCAACTCTGTCACACTCCTGGAAGAAACAAGTGGGAAACTTGCCCTGTCCATCAATGAGGGTGCAGATCCAGAACATGATTACCACCCACACGTGTAGGTTAGATAGTGAGTCATAGCTGGCAGCGCTGGACACAATGGGGCACCCCGCCCTCACCTGCCCGTGTCCTAATTGACCTCCGAGAGTAAAATAAGCCTTGGACACTCGCTCCAGAGCTTCACTTACAAATGTGACATGTGATCAATCATTGTGTTGATCCTAACACCCTTAACAAGATGCGCCTGGGCCTTAAAGGACACTTCCATTGGCTAGCACCTTAGTTAATGTCTTACGCGCATATCTGTGACCGTCCTTTTTTGGAGTTGGACAAGTGGACAAACGCATACAGTGTTCGGCTTCTCGATGTCTGAAACTGTGAAACTGTTCTAAAAGGCACTCTCACTAATTTATTCTGCAGTTCAACTTAATTTTGCATTAATGCCCCACAGCTTTCTGTACATTCTGGGTATAAGATGAAATTCACAGTGGAAAATACTAATGGAGACATTGCAATTGCTGCATCACTATGAGGCATTCACAACTTGCTTATTTATTTTGTCAACATACTGAACATGAAGCAAATAATTTGAATAGCCTTGCCATTGTCCTACTAAAATTATCGGAAGGAGAAATGTATAAAGCCAAAATCCGATTGAAACGAGACAAACTAATATGACATTTCATTTTTATAAATAATTACTGCCCCAAAAGTCCCCGGCGGCCTTGCCTGAAGGAGATCAAACTTCTAATGCTCTTAAAATTGTCTGCCATCTTTTATTTATGGCATTTTATATACTTTGTTGCCTCAAAATCCCTAGGAACTGCTTCATTGTATCTGATGCGGGCTTCCTATAATAGAATTGCAATGTGTGGGAAGTGTGCAGAAGTGCTTTTACATTGTGGATTTTTTTAATAACACAAGTGTAATCTCCCTTTATATAGAAAATGAGTTTTGTCCCTGGAGATCAATATTTGGACAGAGAAGAGCATGTAGCAACAAACCAACACAATATGCCACCCTGCTTTCTGTACAAGTACAATCAATCGTTGGAGGACTTTTTTAAAGAGAGATATATTTTTGTAACAGGTCAGTTGTGAAATGCTTGTAGAAAAGGATTTCTGGAACTGGAATCATTCCCGTTCGTGCTAGGAGGAGTCGATGTCAAATTCGTTGAACCAACAGGACTAGAATGCAGAGGCTTGCTCGGAGCAACGAGGTTAGAGCCAGGTGCTTTACAGTGAAAGTCAGCTCTTCTTCTGTCTGCACCTCCCATCTGTCCAAAGCCAGCGTCTTGCCTGGAGATGGGGGTCTCGACCTAGAGCTAGCCTTTCTCATAATTTCATGTTTCCTCACAGATGTCAAGCTTTAAGTTGTATGCTTGTTCTATGTTTTCATTAAATATTCTATTAAGCAACTGCACAAGGTAAGTCCCGGATGTCAGTCCCACATTTCGATTTCTGGCAATGTATCCACAAAGCATCTCAATTAGAGTGCTGATGTTGGATCTATTTTTCTTTTAACTCTTGATGAAAATTTTAGCCTTTGAGCTCCTTGCATGAGGTTAGTGTACGGACAGGAGAAACCTTACCCAACACCAGACCTCTAACTTTGTGTTGCTTTGTGAATATAGGCTTGATCTGTCCAGTCTCTGCAAATGCAAAGGTGTTGTTCCCCTGTGAGGGGGAGGGGCTGGCGGTCTTACACAAGGTCCCTGGCTTGCTGGCTAAACTCCCCATCCTGCGCGTCCCTCTTCACCCAAGACAATTGGCCTGACAGTCAGTCAGCCAGGCCGGCCAGAGAGCCACCTTGCCACAAGACATCTCATCTCTACGCTTCTACACGTCCACCTGAGCGGCCATCGCTTGTCACCCAGGACCGGGGAGCGACACCATGCTCCGCCAGGGCGGTCAGTGGGTATGATCACAACATTGTGGGGCCCATTTCTAGGTCAGACCATGACAGAGATGCGGTCAGACACCGCGCCCTCTTCCATGGCCCGACTGTTAAAAGTGCAGTTCACCGACGCCGTGTGAGGAATCAACCTTGATATGAGCTGATTCTGTTCACTTTTGTTCCCTTTACAGAGAAGACAGGCGATGAGAGAGAAACTTAGGCCAGTTCATGTTCCTCATGTGTTTCAACCGGTTCAGTGGTATGTTTCAAGTA
This sequence comes from Albula goreensis, assembly GCA_022829145.1. NCBI lineage: Eukaryota > Metazoa > Chordata > Actinopteri > Albuliformes > Albulidae > Albula > Albula goreensis. The sequence goes on along the minus strand of CM040749.1, from coordinate 14,832,300 downwards.
GGCCTGTCTGTTTTTCCCATATCCAACTAAGCAATGTACAGCTGAAACATAAAAAATGAAATTACCATTACAGAATGTTTGATTATTATCATGATATTTTTGTGTGACTATAGTTAACCCATTTTGTTTCAGAAATTGGCTGGTGTACTGTGATGTTACAATACAGCTATTCACTTTAGTTGCAATTCACGCATTCCTAGTTACATACAACATAATGCTTGGCAGCATCACAGTGCTTATTATTGCTTGATTAAAGACATACTTTATATGAATTAAACTGGCGAACTGTACACAGATGCTATTCATGTATAATTCAGTGATCAATTAATATTTAATTGTGCTTTCATATTGGTTGAACTGGAATCCTTTATATATGAACGTGCTACCACTGCTGTCATCAGAGTTCAGATAAAAACAGTAGTTGTCTCTGTCATACAGAGCGATGTCTTGTTCATGTGTACATGGGACCCTGGGCAATGGGCTCTCTATATTCCACATGGCCCTGTCCTTTGCAGTGGTGGGTCAATATTGAAATGAGTGTTTATTCTTACTGTTTGTTTTCATGAAATAATTATATATGTACTAAATTAATAATCTATCAAACCATTGCATGATTGTTTGTCTATCTGTTTGGCATGTGCAAGTGTGTCAGGATGTTCTGAAGTGTCTTTTCAGTGGACATTTTCAGTATTTTCAGATCCCTAAATGAGAACATGTGACCAGAAGAGGGCAGTGGTGGACAGTTAATGAGATGAAAAGCTTAATTAAGGTGGGACATTCCATCTTTTTCTGTAGTAGGTCTGGTCAAGTACATTTCCTTTTCTCTAAAGGGAAGACTCCAAAGATCATGCATTAAGTCAATTAAAGTTATTTATTGAATTTGAATCTTATGCTTGCAAACTAGGAAAGCTTACTTTTAAAAGATATGTTGAATTTAGAGCGGCTGACACAAAAACAGAATGAACATTATAAAATCACCATTATTAATGTTGAACAGAAATCTCAGAAATTTCAGTTGATCATGAAAAACTTTTTTGTTGAAATGTGGCAGAGAAATAATACATTTTCAGAGCAAACAGAATACATGATGTAATCTATTACTGATCCGGAAGAGGTCCAGCCTTATGAGGTTTGCACAACAGAATCTATGCATATGGCTCTGTGGTATTGCTCAAGCATGTGGTTCATTTGGACAGACAATAAAACAATTGATTTCACTGCTTGAGTAAGAATGACTGCAGGTGAACATGATACAGCTGTAATTAATTTATCAGCCCCTACAATCTGACTATAATGAGAGAGAGGGCTCAGTATTAGCAATGGGTCAAAGCTTATCCAGATACAATGCAGTGCATTTCCTCAATTGCCTCGTTTCAGCTTGTAGCCTGCATAGCATGCACATGAGTAGTAATTAGGCTAAAAGTTCAATCAATGCAGACAGATAAATAGCTGAATGCCCTGATATTTCTTGCCTTGAGTCGCCACGTGATTAGCATATGCACATTAGCATTGTAAATGGCTCTTTTCTCTGCCAGGTTGGGAGGTTATACCAGGGGTAGGACAGTATTGAAAAGAAAATTGTTTTTTCCCAGATGGCCAGGAGTGACGGATTCCATAAAATGGTGGCTTTGGTGTGCAGGAATATTGCGTCTCTGGAAGGTAGACTCCGGATTCTGTGGCGCCACGCAATCCCGAATGGATGACATTGAGGTGAGAGATAACGTTCAATGACGGAGTGCCCATTTGCGGTGGATCTGCTGGTGATGAATCGCAGGCCGGCAAGAGCAGGGTTGGGAGCGTCACTGGAGAAACATGGAACAAGCAGATAGGCGCTCAGGGGCCAGAGCTGGAGCCCCATGTAAAGGAGGAGAAAGGAAGAAATGGAGCACAGGAAGAGATGGGAGGGGGTAGGGTTCAGATTCTGGAAAAGAGTGAGAGAGGGGGATACAATGCAGAAAGGTGGGACTTAATCTGCTAAAGCGCTGATGGTGCTGGATGGTGGAGAATGCTAGCAGAACTGCCATTTTCCAGAGGGCACTCCATTATTCTCTATCAGAGACAGGGTGAGATGGGGGGGGCAAGGGATTTCCCTCATAAATGCTTGTGAGCGCTGACCTCATGTCATCCCCTGTAATCATGAAGGGAATCAGCTTAAGGGTCACTGCATTATAAAAACTTACCAAATATTACAACGAAAGATCTGAAACATGAGCTGGCTAAAGTGAGAGGGTATTCTGAAATTAGCTAGTATGCCTCATAGAATTATTAGATTCCTCTGCATCTATAATGTTGATACTGTGAGAAAAGCCTTGATTAAAGCGATGTTTCTGAAAACACTAATTGTACCTATGTGGTTGAACAACACATTTTCTTTATAAGTGTGGAAAAAGGCCTCGAAAGCAAATATTAGTCCTGCGTGTAATTGCACCATAATAGCACACCTCAAGCAATTTCCAGCTGCTTCCCCAGCCAGTATTGTGAAAACAAAGCCAAATAAGAACAACCTCCTCACCAATTTAGAAGGAGTTTAACAATGTTGTGTAGGCTGGACCATTCAAACAGCCCTATATGTCTTGAGTCCCCTCAGGTGTGGTCCAGAACACTGTGGCTGTTCACCCACAGGCTTTCTTATCAGTTTAAACTTTGTGTGTCTTCCATGTTGAGACGATACAGAATGCAGCCTGACCTATCCATCAATGTACATTTCCATAGAGAAAATCCAACACAGCCCTGATGCCATACGAGTGGAGCGGTGTTCTCAAAAAGGAATCGACAGTGGCAGAGACATTAAAAGCTACTTGCTCTGTGTAATATGTGAGCCTCCAGCTAAGTTAAATGAAGTTATCACAGCTGAAGTGTTAACAGAGCCACACATAATGAGGAACAGCAACCCCAGGAATGCCTCTCCTTCTCAGCATAGGGACGATCTACCCAGGAGAAGTCATCTTCCCTGCTCCCTTATTGCTTGGGTAGACCTAGAAAGACCTTCCATCTTTGAGCAGAAACAGAGTCAAGGATTACAGAAAACTACCTTTCACAACAGAAACTTAAAATATGCTCACCATTTGGAACAAACGGACAATGTAATGATCATTGCAATGACAGCAGGCTGATTGCCATATAATTATTACAGCAGTAATTGTAATTGCCATTATGTAATAAAATTGTCATTTTTCATCTTATTAATTTATTAGACACTCTTCTCATCCCCCCCCCCCCAGGCTGGTGATGGTGGAAGACAACTTAAAGGAATGGCTAATTAGGTTCCAGTGGTGGTCTCTGTGCTGGCAGAGTCAGACGAGCTGGGGGCTCTTCATTGGGAGGGGGTCAGCAAGCCCCCTGAGGCGCAGATGTCTCGTCACGGTTTAGCACAGGGGACCAAGACCTGGGCGACGAGGAGTGGACGGCGACAGGGGGAATGGTTCCCCCCGAGCCACACACATCTGGAGCACACACTGTCACAAGTCATCACCAGCAGTGGTGGCAGCAGTGAACCCCCCCACACCCTCTCCTGGTTCTACTCCCAGGTCCCTTTGGCCCACCTGCCAGCCTGCCACAACGTCCAGGGCCCAGGGACAGGGGTGACAGGTTCACCGCACTCCCTCCACATCGGCCATATGAGCACCCGGGGGGCTGGGGAGGGGGGCGGCATCAGCGTTGAAGAGCCCCGATTCCCTCCTTGGGTATCTCAGCATGGCCCTGTGCCCTGCCACTGCCTCTCTGCCATCTGTCTTAGGTGGGAGCCCTCCCACTCGTCACACAGATCCCTGGATGTGCCCTGTGGAGGATATTTGCCCCAAACCCATGCCTCTGTCTGCTTCACATCACCTATGGGCTGCTGGACTTTCAAACTTTTCCTCCTACTCTTAATACTCAACACGGCCGGCCTGATGGAACATAATCAGGGGGCATTTAAAAACCTTTAGTGCAGATTTAAGGCACAAATTATACTACAGACAGAAGTATGGAAATTGAACAATGGTGGAAGCATATTGTATAATATTGGAAATGACATGGATTATTCTATTTGCATAATCAATTTGAATGTATCTCCACCCTTTCAGCGGAATATCTCAGAGGGCTTTCTCTGGCTGTGAAATTCTGTTCCACAGCGTTCCCTATGAGTAAGCTAACTGCTGCACTGATGTCAAGGCAAACCCCTGAATAAAGGGAAATGCTCCTCTAAACAATAGTATGTGATTAGATATCTACCTATGGGACAGGAGAACCCAGAGGACAGGGGCTGAAACGTACCTAATTGTTGTGAATATGTGCCTTTGGCAACATTAAACTTTCCTATTCCGTGCCAAATTTGTAGGCCGCACGTTTCTCCCGGGAATGGTGGAAGTATGCCTGCATCTGACTGCCAAGCAAACGGGTTTAGTCACACTCCACTGCCATTTTTCTTCTTAAACAATCACATTGCTCCCTGTGTTTGCTCGGCGGGTTCGTCAAAGTGCGAGCCCAGCCGCCCCATCGGGAATCTCCAAGAGGGGGGTCCTAAAGAGATCTGTGGCGCCCTTGGCATCAGCAACCCAGTTTATTTCTCATTTCGGGGCAGGAGAGCGACCCGGCGAGCTGGCCTCTCTGCTGGCAGTGGATATTGACACACAGCTGAAGCATGGAGCATCAAGATCCTTTATTCCACACATCTTTTATCACTTGACAAAGCCTCATCTTTTTTCTTTATTAAAAAGCAATTAGGGGAGACATTCCTCCACATTAAAGGGAGATTAATGTTTTTTTAAAGGAATGTGACTTTTGCTTTGGGAATGATTATTGTAAACAATGTCAGTTAGCATACATTGGTAGTACATTTTTTGTGAGATATGAGGTGCACGAGTTAAAATTCTGGCCCAAGATATCTTACATCTTTAATCACACTGGCCTTTTGCTACAGCTATTGGCTACTGCTATACAGTATCCTGTATAGCAGTAGCTATACAGGATACTGAATGTGGATTTCTGAATGCAAGCTCTTAGAGGTTAACATTATGCTAATAGGGATTTAACCATTTTGTAGCACTATGCATCCACATTATATTGTATGTGAACATTTATACAAGTATTTTTTTATACCTGTCAATCATTTATTTAAAAAAAAAAAATACTCTTCTCTAAAAACTGAGACATACCGTTATATACCAAAATCTCATTCCATACAGGTGAAAGACCCATTTCACGCTGTAAAGAGATAGTCAATTTTACTTTATATGATACTATATAATTATATTTTTTTATGAACATCTTAGTTGTTAAATGCATATGCAATTAAGTTGAAACACATTACTTCTTTGAATTCAGGCTAAATTAGTTATGTGTTTTGCATTTTTAAACTATAACTTCAATATGTAATGCACATCTGATAATGACCAACATGCACATTAACTGCCAGCACCTCCTAATTGTAATAACATTAGTTATTCTGAAAATACGGTCCCTTTGAAGAAAAAACTGCCTGATTAAAAGCAGCACAAGTGTATAAGTCAATGTAAGTGTTAATTATGAATACAGTTGAGCTACTGAATTTTGTAACTGCGCCTAAATAAACCTATCATTAGCATTTTCTCTTTTAAAAGGAATAATTTAAACTTTGATATTGTTAATTGCACTTAGAGGCTTATTCACTCTCAAACACTTATTCCCTCTTAAACACATGTGCAGCATGTCTTGAGAGAACAGTTTTTTTTTTTTTTTTTAATACCGAAGGGTTCATTTGAATATTTTTCTCCAACACAATGTTGGTGTGAACAATTCCTTTAATGTAAAGCTAACTTATATTCACAGTTGTGCCCAAGGGCACACCCACAGGCAATTCTGGTTTATAAAATCAGGTAACATGAGAAAAGCACATCTAGGTAGAGGTGGTTATCAATAGTTCTGTAAGATTTCAAAATAAAAACCCTAGATGCAAGTTGATCTAATCACAAACGGCACAAACTCAGAAGATGAAAGCAGTCCTTCCTCCTCAAGAATAAATATCAACAAAATAAAAATAAGCGATTTTAAGGAGTTTAAGGAAAGCAATCCTTTTTGGTACTCTGAAGCGAAGCATTTCTCTAATGGTAGTGAATGAAGGTGTTGCAGAGTGCATCATCTCATCAGGAGAAACTGAAGTAGTCTCTCTCTGCTCCCAGTGAAGGAGGCAGGAGAGAGTGTTTAAGTCCCTGAAGCTGCACGCATCTCATTTACATATGACAGCTGTTAGCCAACAGAGGGTACTGTTGTATTACAAGTCAGAGGGATATCTCACATAGTCCTGAGCTTCTAATACCTCTAATTTAACTGTTAAATTCATATCTCTGTGCAGTTCACCAAATCAACTGAAATCAGTAATACTTAAACACTCCCTAAACCTAACAATTACTTGCTCTTTAAGTATATCACCTTCTGCTGCTTTTTTCATGTAATATAGCATAAAAAAAACAAACAACGTTTGTGCTTCGCTACAGGGTAAATATTTAATTCCACTGAAGTTCTAACACTTTTTTGTATCCAACATTAATAAATGCAATGGACATTATAAATAAAATTAAATGTAATGGGCATTTGGGAATATGTTTTGGGATTGATGACACATTTTATACATATACATTTTTCATTCATGTTTGAAGATTTGCTCTCTGAATGCAAGGTAAGAGAAGACTTCTTCCTTCATAATACTCACTCAGACTTCAGCTGCTACACACATCATCAATATCCTCAGGCAGATGAGTTACTGAAGACATAAGAACATCATTTTAAGTTAGACCATTATGAGTTGTTTGAATTTCAACAAACCTTTTATTATTTCAGATTAGGAAAAATGAAAAAAATCAATAAAGCATTACATGAGATAATGCACTAAATTTTATCAGCACTGTATTCGGTTATTTCAAATATTTTTTTTATATGGTTGTAAAATTTGGGATAAGACAAATCTCTTACTACAAATGCACTTGCAAGAATCAAGCAATTCATTATTGGGTAATTTAGCAGAAGTTTAATGCAAAGTACCACCTGTTTTAAGCATTGAAACTAAGGATATCGTACCTGTGTCCAATTAAGCTCTGATTACAAATTGGAGGGACTATAAGAAGAACGGCTTATTTAGCATTAGCATTTAACAAAACACCACATATATATGCAAATTAACAAGGGTATAAACAGGAAATTGTAGATGAGGAAAGGAATATGGATAACATCACTTAATTGTTTTTTTTTTTAAAGATGTAAAGTTTAAATAAGAGGAAAGGACACCAGAGAAAGAAATAATAGAGAACGGCCTGCACCTGCTGGCTATTTGCCTAATGACCCAATCAAAGCAGAAGGACAATGAGTACATTGTTGTTAGCTGAGCCTCCTATGTGTGGAGCTCAAACAGAAAAGGTGGAGTCCAAACAACTGATTATATATATGTTAAGCTGTATTTTTATGTTACACGGGAGAGCAAAATGAAACTAGTAGCAAAATATGCATGTTCTCTTATTGGTCAATTAGCAAAACAATATTTTCTAAAAATTAAAATTTCCAGTGATACTAGTATTGATGATACAACAGTTTAAATAGTATCAACAGCATTAAAAAATAACAGCAATAACAAACACTGAAAATAACATAAAATGCATATTTGTATAACCTTTGTGCTTTATTTGAGTTTATTACATATAAATATGGGAATGTGTGGATGTTAGCATTAAAAATACATATTAAATTATTCTCATAATACAAGCTCAATATTCCACACTCTTATTGCCCATTGCCTTATTTATTACAGTTGTAAACATCAATTTACATATTCAGGGTTTTATACATGCATTTATACTGTTGGATGTTTACTGATGCTGTTCAAAAGGACCATGCTCTCATGGGTACCACCATATCTCCCTCCATGGATTCAAACCTGCAGCATGTTTGGTCATTACCCCAATTCCTGTGCAGCTACTATAGGTTGCAGCCCTGGTGCCTATTCACTGATAATGAATAAATAAATGAATGTATCTTTATATCCTATTAAATTCAAAAATGGTAATGGTAAAATGGAAAATTTCATACAACAATTATTTACATTTAAACCATGAGCTCTCATATGAATATTAAGAGGACAAAGCAGTTCAATTTTTTCTCCAAACAGATGTGGGTGTCCTGTTATATGTATAACAAAAAATCTCTTGGAAGAACATGCAATCCCCTTTTTATTCCATGTTTTTTTGTAAATTAGCTTGAGGAAGCTATTTTTATCTTCCCACTGTTGCTGGTAGATGGAAGAAGCGCTTGGCTCAGAGAGTGTCAAGCTGGTGCTGAAGGCTGGTTTCTCAGCCAAAATACCCTTGAAGAAAAGACTATTTATTGATGGAGAGGAGAGCACTGGAAGCAATATGGGAGAATGAACCATGTAAGAGTCGTATGAATCATTCAATGTAAGATGAATTGCAACAGTGGGCCACCGTGGCTTTCAAAGTGAATTCCACGGCTTGTACAACAGGATGATCTGAAGCACCAAAAGCACTTTGCAAACTTTCCCATATTTAATGGTGAGTAGCAAGAAGGACTTCCTACCATCATTTCCTACACACAAGGAGCCAGGCATACAGACTGGAGAGTACCTAACCAAGTCATTTGGACAAATATTTACTCAACCGTACCAATTCTCAATGGCATCTGGTCTAAATGTACAGATCAATAGTTACACCAAAGCAGGAGAGAAGTAATCACTTTATGGGGCCTCTTTCTCCAACTAAATGAAATGATCAAAGAATGGATGCATTCTGCAATAGACTTGTTTATTGACATGTGGCTAATTTACATAGACCACGGTGACAAGCAAAAAGTCTAACGTGTAGTTTTTGATGTGTAGCTGAATCAGAACTGTGTTGGATAAAGCCTCACTCCCAGTTCTTTCATGTGCTTTCATACTTCCCATCTCCATTATAGCATAGTCCTGCGAGGGGAAGATGAAAGACATGGCAGGGCCTAAGACTGAATATCCATCCACAGTAATACCAGAGGCTTAGAGATCAGGGAAATAAAGAAAATGACCTACGCCCAGAAATATTCATCTGAGATGCTCAATTTTTCTCAATCTGCTGCATTGCCGATTTTGTTGGACTTTGGGGAAATAGTTTAATAAACATACCTAAAATGATTATGTAATATGCAAAATGAGCCTACTTCTTGCTATTAGCAGTAGTGCTAATTATAATACTAAAAGTGACAGTAGGGACAGTAAATGTTCAGAAACAGCAGGTCAGTTGACTGTGTTCCAGTTATGTGGGGTCAGCGCTGAGGCGGTTTGTCTCTTGCCCCTCAACAGCTCAGGGACAGGGCTGGGGTGAGCCAGCCATCCACAGATGGAAGGGTTTCTAGACAGAGAGTGAGAGAGAGACAGACAGACACACACACACAGAAAGAGAGAGAGAGAGAGAGAGAGAGAGAGAGAGACAGAGAGAGAGAGAGAGGGTGACAGTCTATGAGGCTCGCTGACCAGCGACACACTCCGCAGATCACTGCAAGATGGATCACCACAGACATGGTTTCATCTGATAGAATCAATCAATGGGAGCGCAGAGCGCAAGCAGCCTCGCTCCCCTGCCCCCTGCAACCCAAACACTGCTTTATCGATAGGGATCGAGGGGCCATTCCACATCTGTCTGAAAGTAATCTGCCACTGAGATGAAACTGGGAAGATTATTTTTAAGTGGAATATTATTGCTATTTGATAATTATTGGTGAATATGGATGTTTGAATAATCTGTCACAGTAAATGATTCTTTTCCTGTTGCACCCCAACCTCACCCTCGCCAAATGACAGTATATGTAAATCGATACATTGCCGCAGTATATCCGTCAAGGATCATCACGTGACATTCACACACCAGGTCTCCAAGACCTTCACATTGTTGTCTGGGACCACTGCTATTGGAAATGTTTTTTATTCCCGGCTTGCAAAAGACAACAGACTCTGCAGCAACTACACTGCTCCTGAGCCTTCCCAATTACAGATAAAATTTTGAACACTGTATACACGTTCATGGTGAAGAAAGCTGAGTTGAGCATTGTGACTTTTTATAAGGACCAACATGTATATTTACAATCAGGCAGGGTATGCTCAACACAAACAAAATAAAGTTACAAAAATTACCAGTAGGGCACCCTGGCAGCTTTGATTGTTGACCCCTCCCCTTAAAGAAATATTTTTTCTCTTCTGTAAAATTGCTCCGAGGGTGTAATTTTCAATGTAAACTATTATTCAGTGTCAGCTTTTCTTTGCTGGTGAAAAAGAATAGTACATTCTTACATGCTTAAAACATTTGTGTGCATTTGTAAAAAGCTTTACATTTTTTTTACAGATAACTATACATATGTAAGTCTAATAGTACAAAAACGAATATTTTTAGCTCAGAGCTTTTATTATGTTTGCATACGTTTGCCATTTGGTGTCACTGGCCCACGTGAACTACCGCTTGACAGCTCCAGCACATACTTTTTGTTGCATCAAAGCTAGGTTATAGATATGAAACAGCATAGTAACGATACAGCCTAAAATCTGTTTGATTTTCTTGACTTTTAACCCTGACATTTGGGCACTTGCACAAAATATCCTCACGAGCTTCTAATGGTGGACTTGTTTTTTTTTACCGTTTCCTTTAGCCGACCTTGTTTAAAACATCCAACTAATAATTCACCAATATAAATGCATACATGCAAGGCATAATACATGTGGGCTGTCTTGTGTCTTGCGTTTCATTTTCTCACGCGCCATATGAGACATTTTAGAGCATGATATTGTTCCTTTTCACCAGCAAGTGAAATCAGGCGGAGCGTATTACATGTATTCGGCATGTTCATGCTACTCTGTCCTCGTCTCGAGACACTTATTTAAGCATCATATAATGTATTGAGAATGTAGTAATCAGTCTCTACACACATGTAATCCAAATGTTTCATAGTTAGGAGAAATGTCACTGTCTGAGTAGTACTGTAGTAATAAGATTAACATTACTTTTTCACTGTCAACATTTTAAGTTGATAGTGTCACACCGCACAAACTCTTACTGATTATCAAAAATTGCACCAGTTTATACCATTTTAGGCAAATAGTGTCATGTATCTAATTAGACGGTTGTACGATTTGTAAATTACCAAGGTTGTCACAATATTGAGTGCTGATTTTTCATGCGTAAAACAGGTGACCATTAAATGATCCGTTCAAGGACTATTGTTCCAACATCGATTTTTCGCACTGTAACCCCAGATTACTCTCTCATTAAACGGGGTGGTCGCAAAATACAAGAGAGTATCAATTTAAAGTAAAACCACGCCTTTTTTAAATTTAAACTGAAAAATACATGTTAGGCCAGTTCTGTGATAAGCTTTACCGCCAAAACCATTCAATGACCCTTACGTAGAGTACATTGCCATTTAAGAGCAGTTAATCACTTTTCCAGGGTTTCTCATACAAGAAATATATAATGTGAAACATATATTCTAATATCCGATGTAGGCTACTGGACACTTTATGACAGGTCTGGCGGATTTTCTGTGGTCAACAATTAATACCGTGTTTGCTTTTTATTTCTTAATTGATTATTTAAACCATAAAACTTAACATTAAAGCGATTTATGCATAAATGTGATCCCATTTTCAATAAGTATAGAGTGGGTGTTGAGGCTGTCCACCGCTCACAGTGCTAGTCACAGGCGCGCGATGTCCATGTACTCATTCTCACTCCGCACTACTATTCTGGTGATCCGATAGTTGTAAAAAGCCACCGCTAGTCGCCCCCAGTGCTCTTGCAGTCTCTCACAGTCTCCAATTTTTCTTTCTCACTGTAGACTTAACGTCACGTCCGCACTTGAACTTGAATTTTATCCCATTGTACAGAGGCAGACCCAGCCACAGAGAGACAGAGAGCTCCCGGAGAAGCAGGACTCCGCCATCTTCATAGTGAAAGAAAAAAAGAAAAAAAGGCAGGTCTTGTTCTGTTTTGAAAGGGGGTGGCAGTGTGTGTCCCCGGTCTCCTCAGTGCCATACAAGGGGAGCCAGTGTAAAGAGTTGAAGAGACTGAAAAGTATTTGGCATTCCATGCTGTAGGGTATTGCCAGTGTAGAGAGAAGAGGTGCCCATCGCTTGGCAAACCCAATTGCCGAGAGGACATTGGATGCTTTTTCATTTTATTATTATTTGTTTATTTTTTCTTTAAGACAAAAAAAAAAAAATAATCCCAAGCAAACACCTGAGCCACTGCCTTGGCGACCAGTGGTGTTCACCGTACCCAAGCTGTCAAAGCACTGTACAGGGCATCGCGTTTTGACTGTCCAGAGAGGTAAAGAGACATTCGGAGTGGGCTGCTCATAACTGTCACTCACAGACGTGAAGCGTCAAGGATATTTCCAGCTTTTTGTGCCGGTCAGATTCACTCGCCATACACCTTTACCACATGGTGTGACTGAAAGAACATCGGAGGTGAAGCCGGGCTGCCTTAGGTCTGGTCATCGGGAAGACTAGATTGGACTTCAAGGCTAAACGCAAAGACACTCGTTCTTTTGAAGAAGGGACCACTATAAATCTGGTTAATCCGGCTGGCGGTCCAAGCAAGTGAGCCAGAGCCAGTTCTGAGGAGGTCCGAGGAAAAGTTACTGCAGGAAACACGAAAGAAGACAAGCGGGGAAGCGAGCCGATCCTTCTGAGTGCAGGTCTCCGGGCGATGCGTGTGTAAATGCCAGGGCAATGTCCCGTCGCAAGCAGGGAAACCCACAGCACTTGTCTCAAAGGGAAATAATAACGCGTAAGTACCTGCATTTATGAATGTTCTTAAACATGCATGTGGTAGGACTGTAGTATTTTTTATATTTAACATATTTTTGTTAAATTGATGTTTTACTTAAACGTCTGTAAATTAGTGTATTAATGCCACACATGCAGAAACATACGTTGAAAATGTTCGCGATGTCTTTAAGAAGTGAGGGTGAACTAGCCTACAGTATCACACAGCATGTGGTTAGGTAAGTTACACTGAAAACAGAAAATGTCTTCAAATAATCTATCAAGTTATGATTTACTGTGAATTTAAACGTAGGCTAAACTGAACAAATCTGATTAATCACGACGAGGTACCTTTTTTTAACTTTTCACATAAAAGTTTAATTCACTGACTTTCGCGTTTGGAACGTACCATATAATAAATAAACATCACGTCTACTGGAGGACTTTAGAAAGGATTTAAATGCAATTTAAAAGTTGTAAAATGAAAGGATGATAATTAAAATAATGATACTCATAGTAAAGTCAAACATGGTTGTTGGAATGTTTTGCTGTGTGTTAGGCCATTGTTGCTGGATATAGCCTAATATCAGTGGTGGGTTATGTCAACTTTAAATCACACAATGTTGGGTAACAAATTTGCTTCACGCAATGAAAATTTGTTTAAGGTTTATGGGTAGTTTAAGATAATGATAATATTGATAATATAACGCAAAATTGATTATCATATGCAGACACACGCTCAGTTTTTTTTTTTTTTTTAGAAAAATGTGTTACTTGTGAATTAAGTGTGCATTATTCGGGGCTCAGACGTTTACATACGCGCTGTACTCACATTTATGCTCACAAAGCTGATTTAATTTCACTTACTGTAAGTGTTTATGTAGCACCGAAACTTAGTTTTTTCAGTTAAGGAGAAACACTCCGTACATATAGGCGGACGTGGGAATTTAGCTGTTTTAATTTTAATTAAAGTATTACAGCTAGACATATGCAAACATGGTTTCTTAAATTGAACGTCTCGTGTCGTTTCTCAATTGAAATAGCAGCATACAAAATGTCAGGAAACAACAAAAAATGAAGAAGAAGCGATAACTTGTTCGAAAGCGCATACATTCGGACTTTTCTCGGCAAAGGACTCGAGGTCTCCGAATATATGTTTTATTTTACAAGAAAATTTAAATACATAAATACTATGGAGCTTTCTCATCCCATAGCACATGCACTATTCACACTCCCCCAAGATTGAGGTGAGACGCTTCATGTCACCGACGGTATTGCTTGTTTTATTTTTAATGTAAACACTACAAGCATTGTACTTATTGCAAAATATTGGGGGCAGAAACTATCTCACATATAATAACATGTTTAAAATGTTCGTATAATGTAACGAAGTGGTATAAATAGAAACAACGCATGGAAGCCATGTCTTGAATTTGAGAGATAAAATGTGCATTAATTTCTTTTTATTTCAATGTAATCGTTTGCTACTTGCTGAGCACCCTTTTACTTGCTATCTTTCTACCTTGATACAAAAAGTGCAGGCTATCACTTTTTGAAATATTAATTTCACCATTTCTTTATCCAAACCCTTCACTTATTGCAGGTGTGTAGATGTTACCTGTAAAAAGACTGGACATTGAAATTCTTACACATATTATAATGTTTCAGGTGAACTCAGTAATATTCTCAGTAATATTCTCCTCTGTAATATATTTACTAAATGCAGCTCTTAACGATGTAAGTATTGGGTGGAACAGCTTCTGAATGCAATACTTTATATTCAAGTGCCTGTACCAAGGTTGTGCAATGAAAGGCGAAGGTAGCATTGTGGAAGGCAGGAAACGCAGACATTTTATGAGAAAATCTTTATCTTTCTTGAAGAACTTATGAAAATACCCTGCACATCCACATGAATGGCAACACTTATTTTATTTGAAATAAATAATTCTATCTCTCCATTGATGGCATTGTGACAGAATGTTGGCTACATTTATATGCATGATTCTAGCTAGTTTACCTAAAGAATGTGACACTTTTTATGCAGTTGTGTAGATTATTCCCTCTAAGCAGGGCAGTTTTTCTTTAGCTGTAAATCACATTTTAATCCCTCCTTTGAAGGAATAGGAGTAACAACTTTGAGGGAATCCAACTTTAAGTCAATGAAATCAATCCAATATTTTCCAAGTGTTTTCCAGTGCTTAAATGCTGTCTTGTTGTGGTCTAATCCAGCTAATTCATAACAGAAGAGTATGATGTAATCCAACTCAAATCTGGTTTGTGTTGTGCAGGGTTAGAACTGTGTATTCTGCACATTCTGTTCTACACACCATTCTTTCATTTACAGACTAATCATTTTTTGGTGTGCTTTTTAACAGGCTGGCACATAACCTCTTATTCTGGACACACATTCATCTCCTGTGGGGACAGTTAACAATGATTTAATAAGAGCTTTCTGCCTATTATCCAAACTATCATTTTATCCATTCATTTTTTGCTGTTGTTCTGATGCAAATAGATGCAAATGACACCACAGCCCAGCACACTTAGGGGCAATATATAATGAGATTATTCCTACCAGGCAGTGTATGAGGGCCGTTCCTGGTACCTGTTAGATGTTAGTTATTGCAAAAACAAAACAGGGAGATGCTTGTAATCATTTTAAAATTGCAAATCCACCTACAGTGTTCATCTGCATGTTATAGGTCAATTTATACCAACATTTTGGTTCTGGAGGGTGATTCTAGAACACAAATGACTGCAGTGTGGTCAGAGCTGTAGCAACAGCAAAAAAAGGCCTCATTTTTGCTTTCGCTATTTACGGATCTTGCATTGCATGGCTGCAGTTATAACACCATCTGTTAATCACATCACGGTAGATTCCTGTGATGATCAATCTCATTTTAAATTCATGGGCACTTCCTAAAATGACAGTTTTGTGTTGTGTCCCACAGAATACAATATGTAGATAAGTTTCAGCATGCACCTCTGTCTCTTACGTATACCACAGCACACTTAAGTTAGGTCCTCCGCGATTAAGAGGAACAACGAGAGAGTGGGACTCCATGATAACTTGATCATCTCCTTTCTCATATCTTTTTAACAAGGATGTATGATCACGGAGGACTTTACGTCTAATTTGAGCTGCCCTGAGGTGGTATCTGTGCATTTCTGATGGGGATTGATGGTACATCTTAAAGCTGAGGGCCAAATCTAAGGGCAAAGCAACATTTTTGATACACACAACACCTGTGATAAACCTTGTTACCAAGTATTTTTTGCAGGATGGTGTTTCATACACAATTTGTGTATACATAGGCACAGTGAGCAGGCTAGAAATATGAAACACTCTTCAGGTTAACCCAAGAGTCACACAGAGAGTGTGGAAGCTGCAACAGCAGAACATTTAATAGTGTTATAAAATTATAAGCTCATGAATGTTGTCTCAAAAAAAAAAAACTGTCATATTTGATTAAAAACATACATTTAGCAGTTTTGGGCAAAAAGAGGCAGCTGTGCTTTCGTTCAGTCAGGAGAAGCTTCCTCCGAAGTGATATGTCACCAAAACATGGGTCCACAGGTGCAGTCACACAGTCTATAGAGGGATGAACCAGAATTTCTGCATGTTTCATCATTGATGTACAAAAGAAAGAGTACTCTCTGTGTTCACTGTCAGAGGAGCACACACAAACTTACACGCACACATGCATTAAACATAGAAGCTGTCAACACGTAAGCTTATGTACTGAAACCATGAATTTAAAGAGTTTGAATTTATTTTGAGCATTGTAAGAACCTTAAAGCTTGTGGAAATATTGCGGTAGGTTAATTTTACCATCTCTTTTAATGCATGAAAGCAGCTATTAAACTTAATTGTTAACAATGCAAAACTGTAGCCAAGTGTATCATGAAATGCTCCAACTTCAAATAAAATTTTTCATCAAGATAAAAAAAAATTGCAGTCTTGCCCTCCTCACTTTAGTTTTGGGGGAAGGTCTTGAGAAAGCTGTAAAATGTACGCGTATGTCTGCAAGTCAACATGTCGTCTGTGGTATTTAGGTTTGTTAACCACTAGTCTTTCAGTGGATTAGCACTGAGTCAGTTGGAGCCAATTTTTTTTTTTAAGATTCAGTTGCACAAGTTAATTTGTATGTTTTCCCAGCATGAATGACCAGAAAACTTTTCTATGTGGCAGTTTCTAGAACACTTTTACAGTGATAGTTACCTGAAGAAGTGATCAACATTAAAACATATGGCCTTTCTTTCTTTCTTTCTTTCTTTCTTTCTTTCTTTCTTTCTTTCTTTCTTTCTTTCTTTCTTTCTTTCTTTCTTTCTTTCTTTCTTTCTTTCTTTCTTTCTTTCTTTCTTTCTTTTTTCTTTCTTTCTTTCTTTCTTTGACTTGTAAACGTATGTGAAACATTAACAGTAATATGTATCATGATATGTATGCATATGTTTGGAACACAAGGGAGTTACTGTTCAAAATAATAATGCAATACTAGTAGGGAAGAAATGTATGAAAATGTGCAAGTGTAATAAAATTGCAGGCTACTACCTGAGATGCATATTTCACATTTTGTTCAAAAATTCAGAAAGAATGAGGGAGAGAGAGAGAGAGAGAAAGAGAGAGAGGGGGTGAGGGAGGCATCGCTGATACAGGACTGTGCTCCTACACGCCAGCTGAGCCACACATTTGTTTTATCAGAGATGAATTGTGATCAGCCATTTTATATGTATGACTGTCTGCTTTTCCCTTATGTTTAACACTTTTGATAACATTTGATCCACTTCCTGTGATATGGGTTGTAGAATTCCATAAAATCTAAAAAAGTTATTTTCCTGTCTTTTAAAATTTTTGTATTATTCCAGAACTTTCATGATCTTTGTTGTATGTTCATGATTAAAATGTTTTTTAATAGGGTATTATGCACAATAGAGTTGAGTAGGATTTATCCTTAGAGCAGGGCCCAGACTGTTATGGGGATGTCTTTATTGGAGCGAGGTTTTGAATTCATACCAGGGAAGTTACTCTAGTTTTTACAGACGGCTGGTAATTTGACTCAGTAGAAATTCACATGTCATAATATCATGCCTTTTCTATATGAACATGTGTTCATGTAGAAAACTATATGCAGTGAATATAAATAATCACAAATGAGGTTTTTGGCCTGTTAATGTAGTTTGCTCAGGATAAATTACAAGCTGTCACTTAGCTCGCATTGCAACATAAATATTATTTCATTATGTCCAAAGCTAGGACAAAAAAGAACAACCATCAAGTCCCTTTTATAATAAGTCAAGAGCAGTATCATTTCCCTTTGTGAATGTGATGTCACGACTGTTGCTAAGAAAGAGATTAACACAAGAAGCATCTCTAGTCCAATGCATAATTTAAGTTAAGACAATGGACTCAAAAAGCAACTTATCATACCAATGAAGGCATATTTCCGTCCTGTCAAATATGTAGAAATACCTTTAGACTAATGCAATCTGACGCACATCTTTATTATGTCTCTCCGCTATAACTATATTCTTTTAACATGGCTTTGGTTATTTATTACAGCATAACTTGTTTGTCATTACATGGTTTACCTCTTTCTATATATATTTACTTTAACCCCGTTGCACTTTCAATGTAGATGTTGGAGGAGTGGGCTCCTTTACAGCAAGTGTGCTGTGTTTGACCTGCTAGGGGGAGCTCTTAGCCTGTGAGTTAAGGTTGCATGCAGTTGTAAAAGTACGCAAACATATTTCCTAAATCTTTGTTGTTATGGGGGTTGGGCAAAGGAACTTCTTAGCAGTAGTTTTTGATGACTTTTTGTGTAGATGTTCCAGATGATATTACCATTAACATACAGGGTTTAGAATAAAGCAGCACCTTGGTGGCAGCTGGTGTTTCCACATGCTTCAACTTTTCTTTCTCCCGCGTCATTGATGATACTGAACATAAAGCTGCAGCACATGGTACGGACAGCATCTCTCCTCTACACACTTTCTTAGTGTAATATCACACAGTCTTTCACCTGGAAAAGATAAGTCATCAGAACAAATTCTCATCAAAACATTTGCGCCTCTTTGTCCTTCTTTAATATTCACATTATTGATACAACTTTATGCTAAACAGCTGCTTAAGAAATAACTAATAAGTGTTTTATAATAAATGAAGATATAATAATTAGTGATGTGTTAATGACTGGATGTTTGAGGTTACAGGCGGGCAATGATACCATAGAAATACTGTCACTATATTAGAAGTGAGACAGATATGTGTACGGGAAAGACTATTCATTTTGTACACGGAAAATACATATTTAGGATTTTCATGACAATGGACTCTTAAATGATACAACAAATTTTCTCCAAAAAGCAATTTGACAAAATGTCTGCCTTGTGAATTTGATTAATATGCTCACCATTTTTCCCTTTGCATAGTCAGTGCCTTTGCTGGCTCGACAGGAATCCTTATTTTTGCTGTTTTGTCAGGACTGCATATCTGTAAATATACACACTTCCATATGTAAAGATACAAATAGTAGACTGTTTTTTGGGCAGTAACTAATTTTATTTTAAATGTTTTAATGAGACATCAGCTTTTAGCTGTGGCAGTAATGCTTGCAGAAATTCAACTGGTTTCAGCTGATCACATCTGAACCGTTCAAAGTTTATGGTTTCTTTGGCTTCTCTGGCAGTTCATTATTTTTTAATTTTATGTGAATGCATGGATAACCCTGTCTGAATATTGTGATGCTATTTTAAGTTTCAGTCATCAGTGCTTGCTGATTTGTAAAGGAAATGAACACCTGGTAGTAGCCGTAACTACATAACAGAGTTTGAGCTCAGGTGAGATTAAGGATCTTGCTGTGTAACCCCTTTCTTTCCAAATGAAAATATTTGGTAATGTTTCCCTGATGAGATTTTCTGATAGAAGGTTAGCTCAGCTCATATTCCTTCCCCATGGATTTCTTCATGTTAATCTAGTTTTACCTGCAAGGAGACTAATTTCCCTCTTTTTTAATAACACCAAAGCAGACTCGCACTAGAACCTGGTGCTAGCAATTCCAGCAGTGTATTTCTAGATGATCTCAGGTTTTATCCAGTTAACAGCGACATGTATGTCTGTATTGTGTGCCTATAATTGATATCCACTCAGGTAGTTGATCAGAGAGTATTTGTGTGTGTGTGTGTGTGTGTGTGTATATATATATATATATATATATGTATATACATACATATACATATGTATATATATATATATGCTATAGAGGCTAAATAGACATATTTAATCCCTGGACTGGCCTAGTGCATCTGCAAGTACGGTTCTTGGTCTGACATTACCTTCCTAGTGCATTGTGGTGCCGTTTAACCTGCGTAATTGCACTTGGTATTATCTCCATTTTGTATTGTCTCTGTACCGCTTCAGCATTTCCAGTAATTTCAGGCAGGCTACTAGCAAGGATTTGACATGAATACTAAAAGCATCTCGTTCACTGAAAATGTTTCAACAAATACAGCTTTGATTTTTCCGAAACGGTAGCTATTTATTCCATGATTATTATTTTTGTGGTTTGGCAGAAATGGAAAAATGAGTAAAATGTGGAGAAATGCAGGCCTTCTTTTCTGCGGGTATTTATAGCATTACAGTCTTTGATCTGAATAACGGCGTGTTTGCGAGATTAGAAATAATGGCATCTTAATTAATTCTTGGATTAATTTTTCTGAATGTACTTCTCTAAATCTATTTTCAGAATTTTGAAACTTGGGAAAGGGAAAGGAGAACCATGAGCCTATGGGAACAGTGAGGTATGCACATTTCACAGTGTGTGTGATAGATGCTCCTGGTCCCTGTCGAGAGGGCACAAAGGGTGTTGCCATGCAAGCTTCGCAGCCTCATTACTCAGGCTTGTTTGTTTGTTGTGGACTATCTGAACAGGAGGATTTGTCGAAATGTCGCCTGTCAGGCCTCATTCCAAGTTGGGCTCGGAAACACAGTCTGAATTTCCTCATCTTGATTTGGCAGGGCAGGGGGTCACTTTCATCTCTGACGGGGTTCCCATTTGCCCTCCGGTGACAGTGAGGTTGAGGGTGGGAGGTGAAGGGTTTTATGTGTGCCTGCCATGTTCACAGGCTCATCCACAGTGCCTCCAACTATAGATATCGCTGTCTTGAGCTTTTGTGGGGCAAACACTGGGTCCACTGCCTTAAGAGGGGTCTTGAGGGAATAACATTGACATACTGAAAGAATATCATAGCAAACTTTGCTGCTGTAGTTTGGTGTGGCTTTTCTCTGCCATCATACCCCCTCCTGGACTCGGCATACAGTTATTGTGAATGGTGTTAATTGGCCTTGGGTAAGTCCTCATATTTTGTCAGAATAATGAAGGCTTTCAAGATTTAAATGGAGAAATATATGGGTCACATTTTAAAACAATGCAAAATCAGTGAAATTGTGTCTGTTGTTTTCTAATTACTTCCTAACAACCCAACAGGTTAAAAGGTTGAAAAGCATCGAGAGCTTACAATCTATCACATCTTGTGTAAATGGGAACTTATCTTCCTGGGTGGAAAATTTCAATAGTTTCTCTACCTTAAAGATAGAGAGGGATGCTAAACAAAATTGGGATAGTGGAGTTTTCATAATGAGATGGTGAAGTGACATTCCTGCAGCATTATGACCGTGGCAAAAGCATGAATATTGATGTGGTCCTAAGGCAATGTTATGTAACCCTATGGGAATGTATTTTTGGGCTGTAAATGGGACTGAATTCTGATTGGCCAAATATCTGTCTGCAGCAATTTTATCATCTTTTTCACATTTGCAAAAGTGTCTGGAGTTTTTATAAATTTGTAAGAACCATAATACAACTGTTATAGCTTAAACATAAAGTTTGCATTGCACTGTCTCTTGTTCATTTTTTCATTTTGTTCTTTACACCAGTAACGGAAATCCTATTAATGTCTATTCTGAGTCATCTGGCCTTATTAGGTAAATTAGGCCAAAGTGAAGACACTTTTAAATCAAAAAACTTATCTCAGTAATGAGAAACCTCAAAGTTCTGTAAACTGAAAATAAAATAATCTGCATTCATTATTTTTAATGTAGTATATACACAATTTATATATAAACTTTTGAAAGATTTCTCTTCCACTCTCTCTAGTTCTTCTGGGAAATGCTGCATAAAGACAAATAGCATTTGACATTTCTGGCCACTGACAGAATTATATGAAGTATTTGTTGAGGGATCAGAGAAATGATGAGCTGTAATGTTACCTAGGTGACAGCATTGTTACCAGGAGTGAGTGGAAAGATGTGTGTGTGTGTGTGGTATGTGTGTGTTGATGCTCTACATGGTTGCCTCCTAAAAGAAAGGGACATGTCCTGCCATGCCAAGATCATAATTATAGACAATTTGTTGAAGTGCATCGGGCAGTAATGCATTGTGGGGTGCATTACCCAACTTACGTCTTTGCTACAGTATATAATGGTGTTCTTGGCATTGTGATGTCCTCCTTTGCAGTTTATTGTAGCTGGTCAGTGTGCCTGACTTTTGTTTCTACTGAAAGGATGAATGTGAGTTAGGAATTAGGAAACTTTTGGATTAATTGGTAGCAGTTTAGCTCATGCTCTCAACTGGGTGCCTATTCTTTAAAGCTTGTTGTTTTCAACAGAAGGCCCTAAACTTACATGCGGTTTGTAAAAAGTGCTGATTGTCTCCCTCTCCTGAGTGTCTGAGATCCTGCATATATTGGCAGTTAAACATTGATTCAGCTGTCAGTTAAGAGCCATACCTGCATTTTTCTGTAGATCAAATACATGCCATAAAGTGAAGATTTGTGCTCTTGACTGTGTGTGAGCCTCTTATATTCTGTGCAAAGAAATACATGTTATTTCTTCTCTCTCTCTCTCTCTCTCTCTCACTCTCTCTCGCATACACACACACACACGCAGACACACACATACACACACTGTATCCAAATTAATTTTACACATAAAAGGTCCTTACTGCTCATTTTTGATGCTAATAGTTGAATTCATTTCAGCCACAGAAGCACATCTGATTTGCATTCAGCTTGAAATAGTTACATTTTTATGTCTGACATGACAGGATATAATTTAGCCTGCTGTTTGTTACTGGTATTTTTATTAAAGATACAACTATCTCTATAATTGCACTAAATTATTCTATATGTCTATAATGCCATCTAAATTGTGATATATCTAATAAACTTGTGATTATGTCCTTAATATAGACACGTCTGCAAGTTGTCTACTATGGTAAAACTATTTGCATATGAACTGCATATGTATGGCAACATACAATACTAAATTATCTGTGTTTTCTATGAACGTAGTCCATTTTCTTTATGCTTTAGGTTTGGGAGTCTAATACATCCTATATGTAAACTACTCTCAGATATCTTATTATAGAACAGGCCAACCCACATGATAATCTCATGCAAATGCTATACCATTCACATGCTGACTACAGCCATATTAATATAACTTGTGAAAACATATCCCTCCTTGACCATTTCTTATGTTTCCACTTACATTGCATGTGTTTGCTGTAGTTTGCATGCACTCGTTTAATGTCTTACTAAGAAAGTCTGTGATATAATCTTAGCCGTAAGATTATTGAATATGGTAATTATCACTGATTCTGATGAAAGCTACAAATTAAAAACAGAAAAAAAGAAAACCGTAATATGTAAATTCATTTTTTGTAGCAAGTGCTTCATTTGACAGTACGAGACAGTTGTACATTCATAATTTATACCACAGATAAATTGCAGAATGTAGTGTAGCCTGATTGTAATTTATCATCTAAAATTAGTAGTGAAGGGAGTCCCTTGGGGAAGGTAAACAGTGCTACCTGTACGGTGAAAGAGGAGGGAGTTTTGGTGCATATTTGGTTTGTGCTC
This sequence comes from Albula goreensis, assembly GCA_022829145.1. Lineage (NCBI taxonomy): Eukaryota > Metazoa > Chordata > Actinopteri > Albuliformes > Albulidae > Albula > Albula goreensis. The sequence continues at coordinate 14,808,638 of CM040749.1, read as the reverse complement.
ATATCCATGGATAAGATTTGATGTTTCTTTAGAGCATGGAACTGGTTCCCAGTTTGGGTTAGTGTTGTTTAGTTCACAACAGTCGCTTTGCAGACTCTGAGAGACTCTACTTTTGACTCCCCTTGACATATCCTTTTATCCTGTTTTCTTAACGTGTGATAAAAACAAGTGCTAATATGTTATGTAAAAGTGCTTAGATCAGTTTGGTTCATGGTAAACAATTGCAGGTAATCAGAAAGGTAAAGTGGAACTGTACATGATGAAAGCAGAAAGAAATCTAATGTGCATTCAGATCTTAGTGAGGTGTAGGGGCAGAGGATAAGCTGTCAAAAAAAAAAAAACATCTGACAAAGATCCCTGCTGGGTTAAAATTTATGTGCAGCCTCACTCCTTTTTTGGCGGCTATTGATGAAACTAAGAAGCTGGTAAGAATTTGAAACTACAAAGCACTGATTGTAATGACATGTTAAAACGTGCGGATGAAATTCAAAATGGAGGCCGTGAGACAAGAAGGCTGAAGGACTCCAAGCTACAGCAGCATACTCTGCGGTCTCAGCCCTGGCCGTTTGGAATGTTTATCGAGGCGACAGAATCAGCAGGCAGATCTGCAGGGTTTTCATGTTTTGTGGCCGTGCAAAGACCTCTTTCAGCTAACGCCATCTCTCTCTCTCTTCCCCTCAAAGTCGTTGGTGCAGCATATTAGTAATGCTGACTTTTGTGCTGTGTCCCAGCCACATGCATATTTATTAAAGTACCGGCTGCTCCTAAAACTCTTGCCTTAGACGATGCGCGTGAGAACTTTGACTAGGACGTGGTCACCAGTGCGATCACAAAAACGCAGTGTCTTCTGCAATGGATAGTTTTGTATCTTTGAATCAGTTTCTATCTTCTTAGTGCAGAAGTCAGCTTAGAGAATGGCTGTAGACTGCAATCGTTGGTTTGTACCCAGAAGGGATTGAGATACTATTCTCTGGCTGATGTAATGTGATAAAGAAGGCCTGCAAGATGGCGCTCAGTCAAGGATGTCCTGTCCAGGTCCAAGTATCTGTAACAAGATTTATCAGTTCCCTCTGAATGTTTAATGAACTTTTATTCATTCATTCAGCTTGATAATTCCAAAACTCAATCGGGTTTCAGGGCAGTATTGGGTACTGATGACAAGAGTGACGGTTATACCTCTCTCCCCAACAGCGGTAACTGACCATGTGGACACGGGACTGGCTGTGGCCGAGGCCCATCCCACGCTGGACCCCACCCTCCCCAGTGCCCTGCCGGGTGGGATGGGCGATCACGACCTGCTTACCTGCGGTCAGTGCCAGATGAACTTCCCCCTGGGGGACATTCTCATTTTTATCGAGCACAAGAAGAAGCAGTGCCAGGGTCTCATGGCTGTGCCTGGCTGCTACGACAAGATGGTGGACCGCAGCAGCCCTTCACCACCACGCCCTGAGCTTAGGAAAGTGGTGGAACCGGTCGAAATCGGAATCCAGGTGACACCTGAGGAGGAGGACGAGAGACTGTTGACGCCCACAAAAGGAATTTGCCCCAAGCAAGAGAGCGTCCCAGCAGGTAGGTCTCGCTCACTCTGCACTCTGGGAGAGGAAGCCTCTCTGCAGTAACAGGCAAGCAGAGACACAAAACCAGCAGGGACACCGTTTGATGGCAGGCCACACATGGCCAATGGCAGGCCAGCAGGCCACACCATGGCTTGCTGCCTCTCCCTTATAAATGAACACAAAGACCAAACCTCCCGAGTGAGATTAACACAAATAGCATACAGCCACCAAAGATAAAAGTACATGGCCATATTTATAAAATTTGCACAGATGTCACATATCCGTCTCTGAGATTCACACTAGTGAATCAGAACCTACCCTCTGAGATTTGTGCTAGTGATAAACAACCTTCCCTGTGCGATTTTCAATGGTGAGACACAACCATGGCAGTGAGCTTCAAGCTACAGGAAAGAAACTATCACCTCTGTGTGATTCATACCCAGGCATGTCACCGGATCTACAAGATTTTCACTGAAACACACATTCATCTCAGAGAAATCCATTTCTAAAAACATATGTCCACTTATGTTCATGCTAAATACAGATGTTTGCATTTTTTGAGTTATTCACAAGATGCATGGGCACCTCTGCAAGATTCACACAAATAACATGAGACCACGTCCTCAAGATCCACACAAATAACACTGCATCCACCTCGATGAGATTTACACTAAGGACACACATCCACCTCAGCAGGACACACAGCTTCCTGTAGAGAGTTTGATACTGCTCAACACTATCCTTCAAGAGAGATTGTTTTCCTTTAGCTGATTTCATTAGAGGAGTCTGTGCTGCTGGGAGTGAAACATCACATTTCAGACTCAAAGCCCTAAAACCCCCCGAAGGACTCTGGAGGTTGAAACAAATTGTGCAAAACGTGACAGAGAACTCACCCCACTTTCATGAAGAAATCCAGCCTGAGCCATCTGCTTAAAAGGTGAAAAGCTCATTAAAATTCAAATACTCAAAAAAAAAAAGAAAGGGATTAAAAAGCTAGTTTCCTATTCAATAGGGTAAAGAGGCAGTTTAGTTTAGACCAGCTGCAGGGAAAGAACTCTCATACTGTAGTTATCTTGCAAAACAGTGCAGTCAAGTCCTTCACAAAGAACCCAGAGGGATCTTGGGAAATGGGTCTCATAAAATAATATTCAGGATTGGACAAAGTTACCAGAGAAAAGCAAGGGAATGGCTTATGATACCAGCACATAGTCTTAAAAAGGTTTTTTTTAGCACCAAGAATTCATATTTATGAGGTTTACCTGCGGCAGCAAAAGCAGTTTATTCTGCAAAAATACAATGCATCACATATTTGAACATCTTTAAAATCAGGATCAAATTTAATTACTTAGTGCAGCACATGATGTGGAAAAACTGGCAAAAACTGGATGTGGAAAAAAATGTTAGGTGTAAAGCACGTTCTGAGAGCCATATGATTTTGATCACTTGGATTTTAAAGTCTTGCAAATTCTTTGTTTTTGTGATTTTATGCATGTGACACATTCTTTTTGTTACTATCTGGATTCACCTTTACCACCCCAGAATCCATTGTTTATTTAAATACTTAAACCATTTTAGAAATTAGGGAAGTACCTGCAGATGAATGACAATTTTTAAAGAAACTACCAAATACCACTATTACTGTAAAAATAGTGCATCTATATTATTAACATGTTTATACATCTACTGGAGTGCTTTCAAATTTCACCGTCTTCTAGTTAAAGTGTTTGAAAAATACACTTGACCTAGATCTGATTAAAAAAAACTGGAGCAATGATAACTCATGTTGCCAGTAATGTTTGGATCATATATAAACACTTGACTGAATAAAGTCTGGTCATGACCCGTTGTATTATTTTAATTGAATTCTTGAATCAACTAGAGTTTGTAAAGAGTGGACAAAATGTTCTGTATACACAGATAAATTAGCAAGGAAAACCTCAACATGGTTACATATATATCTTACCTCTGAAAGATATATAATCATATACATACAAAACAATTTGTACATGTACCACTCCTCAGTCAATACTACTACTGCCACTAAATTTGACATTATTATTATTATTATTATTATTATTATTATTATTATTATTATTATTAGTAGTAGTAGTAGTAGTCGTAGTAGTAGTAGTAGTGGTAGTAGCAGTTGTAGTAGGAGTCATAGAAATTGTGGGGGTGATAGTTTCCTTATTTGGTAACTATCATGGTGATACTGTATGGTTACATCAGTATAGATGAAATCTTGTGGAGACCATTAAACTGATGATGTAAATAATATAAAAAATATGGAGTCAGTAATGCAATCACAGCTAACTAGGTAATTCTAAAATTCCCAAGAATAGTTACTACTACTACTACTACTACTACTACTAATAATAATAATAATAATAATAATGTAAGAAATTCTTTATTTATTTGAATTGTTTTAGGTATACTTAAATGTATTGTTTCGGCAAACTCCCTTAATTACATAAATTACCAACAATAGACAAATTATTTTTAAAATAATACAATTGCAGTCACATTTTTCTGCAGTAAAACGACTTTATTTTATTTTTTTTTAAATGCATGCCATTCTGGCATTTGTTTATATGTGTCATTCAGTGATAATGCACTTAAAAAAAGCCTCTAACCCTAGTGAGGTCTAAACACCTGGTTATCTTTAACATACTGGGGAAAACACATCTTACCTGTAAAATGTACATTTCCCAAAGCAGATTATTTCTGAAGAGTTTTATTTTTGAAGATTTATACAGTGAGAAAATCCTATTCCAGGGAATACAGCTCCAAGATGATGTCAATAGAAGTGGTAAAGGTGTCTGTATGACAGTTTGTGGATTCAACGAAACATGCTTGGAGACTCAGCATTGTCTCTCAACATGAGAAAATATTCTAATGTCAGTTCCATTTGGTCTTTTCATGAAATTAAAAACAAACAAACAAACAAACAAACAGAAGAGCACTTGTAAGGATAGTAGTGGTATCCTTATTTTTCAAGTGCTGCTACATAACATTTTCATAAATGTATACGTATATAATCTCAGAGAGGATAGGTTGCCACTGCTATACTTAAAATGCACAGAGTACATAGAGCGTGTGCATATTGCTATGTGTGTGTGTGTGTGCACACAACTGTTTCCACACACAGAATTATTAGTCAATAGTTTAGAAATGAGACATGAGAGCTACAGACTGCATACAAAATCAAAAAGCTGATTTTGAGTACAACATTAATCCCCCTCCCCTTTTCTCCGAGGTATGCATTATATGTAGAGAAATGGTTTTCAAAACTGTTTTAAAAATATCATCTCTGATCTTGTTCCTCAGACAAACACCCATGACATACGAACAAGCTGTCTGCTTCATTCACCCCTCAGTCATCATCAAATCAGGTTGCTGGACCTGAATGATTTATGGCTTTTAAACAGGATAGGGAGGAACCTGTCACAGTGCTCACTTCCTGTGTGCAATACTTTTAGCATTAGTCAGTCTGAAGAATCAAAAGAGAAATAACAACTTGTCTTTGATAGAATCAGGAGGACATTTCTTTATCATTGACCGTGGTTGTAGTCTTTATTTCAACAATAAGAAAAAAAAAATATTATGTCAGCCCTGCAGAGGCAACCTCTATTTGAGTGATTCTGAATTGTAAAATGCTCATGGGCACATCCAACACTCAGAATATCAGATACTCCGCATTGAATTACATATTTTTTCTTTTACTGTGGGGTATTTATAAAGAAACAAAACACAATGCCTTTGATCTTGAAGTCTATATCAAGTAAAATGGCCCAAAGAAAAACCCTACACCTCAGTCTAGTATTTTATTCCCCGTTAGTGATAATTTCCCTGTTTTTACTCGAGGAAAAGTCAATGTTATCTATGAGTATATAGGACAGTCATTGAAGATGAACCACTTGAGGGTTGAATTCAATATTTCTCCCTTAAATATCAGCAGGACATGGGCTTGCTCAGCACCGCATTATATTGCCACTTAGCCGTCTTAAGTTTCAGCAGAATTTAATTATATTTAATAGCCCTAATTAAATAAAATATGACATTCTGCATACCCCTAGGCAAGAGGAACAACTGCTGTGGGCAAAGAGAGCCATAGAGTGAGAAAGGCCCAGCAGAGCACTTTTTGAAGCACATCCAGGTTAAAGTAGTGTTCTTTAATGGGAATGACAATGAAAATTACTGAGGCAAACCGCTGAACAATATTCAATTGCATGCCATTAGTAATCAAAATGTTAAAAAGCATTTCCAATCAGTTAGGTTTTTTTCACATACATATTCACCATCTCTAATGTGTCTGGTTGGCTCAGCTGGCTACTCTAATGAGTGCATTAAATATAATTCACTCTTTATTGTGGACAGATTGACAGCCAGAGGCATATATGTTGAATTTTAGATTACTCTGAGTATTCTTTATGCTAAAAGTTATTATAGACAGGGTAAATACTGGTATCACTTCCTTGAAATGTCATTCAACTGTATAAGTGTGTTCAGGTTGGTGTCATGAAGTATTTTTGACTGTAGAAAAATAAGGCTTTTGTTGTTGTTTGCTTGGGAAACATATGGGGGTATAAGAGTAAATTAATTCAAAAGTAAGAAAACAAAGATGTCATTTCTGTGTACCGCACATATAAGAGAATGTTGCTTATGCTGTGTTCAGCTAATCATTCTGTCTGAATCAACCAATGCTGTTGTACATACATACAGATATTACATTTGCTGTGCATCCTCGCCACCAGGACAGAAGGAGTTAAGCATGAATGAACCTGCTGTGTTTGGTTAGGTCTGGTGTGGTGTTGAGGGGAAGCAGGGGGAAGGCTTTTGTTGTCACACGAAGATTGGAGGGGAAGTGTCTCAAGCTGTTTTCTCTCTTTCTTTTAAACTAACAATGCTGCTCCAATTTGGATGAGTCCCAACACATCGTTTCTGCTGTGGAGAGAGGCACAGTGACCCATTGTTGCTCGGAGCGAAATGGAAAATGCGCGGGGCCCTGTTCGGAGATGGGTCATGTTTACTCCCAGTCGAAGGAGCCCCCACGCATCGTGACGCTGACAACAGGCGTTGCAGACCATGACTGAGCTGTGAGGCCTGCGAGTTTAGTGGAATCAGAAATGTTTAAAAAGTAAATGGCAGGAAACGCTTGACAATCAGATTTCCTCCTGCCTTTTTAACACACGTGTGACTGGTGCCTCATCATCATGCAGGTTGAGTTGCTGCATGGGATCCATCTCACTGCGTCCTTGTTGCCAGCACAGCCATGGCAGAGGCTTCAGGTTGACTTCTACATGATACAGGCTCTTTCTGAAAGGTTTATAGGCATAACAAGTGCAGCTGGAAGAAGTTATTTTGACCTCTCACTCAGAAATCAGACTAGTGAATATTTGATGAGATCTGCTATATTTATTGGGTGATTTGACTCAAACAGGCTTTTACCGCCTAGCTCCTCTGTGTGCTTGACCCCATATTGGAAATTCATGTTTCAAGAACTAATATTATGACCTCACAGTTGTCATCTGCAGATCACTGGTGTCAGAGTGTAACATTTCTGGCAAGGACATGCAACAGGCATATTATTCATAGTTTTTCTATCATTTATTAGATAGTTGGACATTATAGATAGAGAATCTTTGGCTCATCCAGGCACTTTGCATTACATACTTTTATAAAGAGCACAAAACGATAGAGAAGGTCCTTTTTTGGCTTTTCTGCGAATCAGTAATTTATTATTATTGTTATTGTTATTATTTATTTATTTTAGTTTTGCTATGCAGCTTTGGAAAAATTCTTGACACATTTTTAGGGAACTGCTTTATACAGTTAATTACAAGACCTACTTATAAGCAGAAATCACCCATAGTGGCCTATGTTGTATAGTGAGTAGTTGTTCAATATAAATGCGCAGCACAAATGTATGTGTCATTAACAATGATTTTCAGTATTACACTCACAGTACATGATTATTGCCCAGCACAGTACACATTTTTGATAGTACTGTACATCATCTAATTTGCAGGAGTATTAATTTGAATATTACAAAAGCAAGAAAATGAAACCATTATTTAATATTCAACTGGCCAATCTTCAGCCAAATGATAAAAATTGCTAAACAATCAGGTCCCAGGTTGATACTTGGAGCATGTGGCATTTTTATTTCTCATTTTTGTAAGTGATTGAAGAGCATTTTGTGTAATAGTTCAAGATAATCTAAATTCCTCTTTGGCTCCCACAGTAGAGAAACTGCCCAGCCAATTTGACTTCCTGTTTCCAAGCCCTCTCTTCCTACCTGTTTTTGAGCTCTTGCCCAGAAAGATTTGTTTCGTCAGAAAAGTCTCCCCTGTGCCAGCTGCTGGCTCTGATTGCCAGCCTGGTTTTTGGATGGCGAACATGAGTGACGTTTCTTCTCCCGTTTTTCTGCTTTGTATGAATTTATTTTCTAACTTTCATTGGGGGGTTTCCTGGGGCCCAATGAGCTCCTCTCTGCAGGCAAGGTGCTTTCTCTAACCACACACGTGCAGACGCCAATGCAGGCAGGCTTACTGCACAAATATTGCAAAAGAACCTGAACCGTGACGTCAAACATAATACTTACTTTTTAAAAATAATATAACAAAAGTCAGTTTCTAAAATGGTATGTATAAAATTGTATATACATACAATACATATATATATATATATATATATGTCATGTAAATATTTATTACTACTGATATTACTATATTATATATATATATATATATATATATATATATTCGTAATGTGAGTGAGTGTGTCTGTGCGTGTGCATGTGTGTGCATGTGTGTACGTGTATGTATGTGTGCGTACATATGTATGTGCACATGTGTGTGTATGTGTTTGTGTGTGTGTGTGTGTGTGTGTTGCTGTGTACTGTAATGGAGAAACGAAGGCCAGAAAAGCACATTGACGGCCGTCCCTTGATAATACAGCAGACATCCCCCTCGTGTGTGGAGATGCACAGAAGCCGTCTCACTCCCAGTTTGACTCCCTGCATTTTAGAAAACATCTCAATTGAGTAGCACGATTCCCTTCTAGACTCCACACATACAGGGAGAGCTCTTCAATAAATAATGACACAATACAGGCAGTGAAATATTGAAAATGTGTCTCCATATTACTTCACATATGCTTTTTTCAATTAAAATTTACAAAGGCTGGGGGGACGCTGTAATGTTGAGATGGTGCCAGAATCAATGTGCTGAGATTATGTGGCGAAGGGGATGTGCATCAGATTTAATGTGCTGTTTTGTAGCAAATACTCCTGCCGGTGTTCTTGTTTTTTGTTGTTTCAATAAAGCAAGGAGTGCTGGGATGTAGCAGGGGTTCTGAAGTGGTAATTGCTCACTTTTGTCTTTTGTCTTGTTCCCTTTTCCACTGTGTTTTTTTTTTTTTGTTATTTGAGCTTTTGGCAAAGTTCCGATGAGAGTTTTTTTAATATGCATTTCAAATGGAATGTCACTCTGTAAGACGCAGCACTGATGCATATTTAATGGGCTGTAAGTCTGCCAGGCAGGGTTGTGTGAGTGCATGGATGTGGGTGCTTTCTGTTGAGTGTGGTGGAGAGGTGCTTTTTGTCCTTCTTGCCATGTTGAAATCAGGTAAATGAAGAACTCTGCACCTCCTTGCAATAAAGAGCAGCTGAGAATTTCACAAGTGATTATTCCTGTTGTAATTATAGTTATACTTATTTAATATGTACAATGCTTTAAGACAAATGTACAAGACAAATCTCATGCACTTACACTTTCTCTATTATGTTTATGTGTAGTCAAATTAATTGAAAGGCAAATAGCTGTTTAACCACAGTGGACTCATGAAATTGATAGTACTATAGAATAAAATATATCATGGTTATATCATTTTTCCTGTAACTCTGGAGGCAGGCTCAGATATTTATATAAAATCAAATCAACCTGCTTAAGCATGACAACCCTTTTTAGGATGCATCATTAATTAATTTATATGATCGATATCCTTTTCTGGTTTTGTCCTTCAAGTGTCTTTCTTAGCTAAACTTGACAAAAGTAGAGTGCTCTCCAGCTGAAGCAGTTTGTTGAAATTCATCTTATCATATCGTCTGACTCCTCGACACTTAAAAAAAAAAAAAAAAAAAAGATCTGATATGTTTCATGAATGCCCTATCTCTTCCAAAGCTACAAAATACAGTCAAGCAGGAAGTCTCTCCTCTGCTGTGCTTGTGTACAGAGGGTGCTATGAGCATCATCTCAGCTAATCGGCAATGGATTGCATAGCCTGGCTTAGGTGGTGTATGTATAGACAATCTCTTGCAGCGATTAGAATGCCTGACGCATAACTGAAGAAGACCCGTTTGGTGAGACACTTTTGCTGCGCCTAATCCATCGCCACCAAATCCAGGAAAGCTCTACCTTTACGCTGCATTTGAAATGATTTCAAAATCCTACATCTTGGGCCAAGTCCAACCACTAAAAGAAGAAGAGACAGGGAGAGGGAGAAATAGAGAGAGACAGAGAGAGCAAGAAACAGTTTCACTCATTAACAGGCCAAGGAAAAGGAAAGCTGCATCTATGTACTTCTTAGCATCTTCAAATCCTTTTTATATTTTTGCCTCGTTGCTTTTTTTTGTTAATCACTTTGCATGCACTCATTTAAATATTAAAATTTTCTTTAATCATCAAAGGCAGTGAGCCTCATGCATATTCATATTTTCACCCCCTCCCTCTCCTCTGCATTACAGGTTCATTACCTCGCTCCAAAGCCAAACAGTCATTACCAAGAGCCAGCTTTTTAATTGCTGATGCCTGGCCATCATCGCCTTACCGCTAAGATTTTAAGTTCCATAAGAATATAAAAAAAACTCATTTTTCAAGTTTAAAATAACTTAACATACTTGTTATACATTCTCTCTGCTTTGGGAAAAAAAAGAAAAGGGGAGAGAGGGAGAGAGAGAAGGAGAGAGAGAGAGAAAAACCTGTTCTCTGGCTAGGGCGCTGAATATTTGTCAAGAGGCTTGACGAAAGTTTCATTTGCATAATGACTTTGTAGTTCTGCATTAATAAAATTTGCATATGAAGCCGTGTTAATTACTCCTGATCAGGCTTTTTTGCATTCATGCATGGTAATTTTCTGCGACTTGCGAGAATTGATGTCCCGGCGTCAGGGCTGTGATTGGTGGTGGCGGTGGCTGTTGTCGGGTTGGGGGGGAGGGGTGGATGGGTGGGTGGGGGGTAGGGGGGAGGGTAGTGGGTGTTGCAGAGAGAGCGAAGGATGGCACATTTGTGTTTGTGCTAGGTTTTTATTGCACTGCTCTCTTACTGTTCCATACCATCTTTAATTGGTGAGAGAAAAGGGGAGTCGTTTCACCGCAATCCTGTTTTGTGACACGTCATGAAGGAGTGAGCATAAAAAACCTGCCATATGTTGACAGGCATCCCAGGTCTATTGTTAACCTCCTCAGTGTTCAAAGCAAGGTATTATTCTGACCAAAACACTGACAATGCTGTTAGTATCCTCAATGTGTGCATAATTTTAATGGGGGAATTAAATTCACAGAACATAATTGGTTTAGAGGCACTGTTATTTAGAAAAAATCTTACTTGTACTGTTTAGTATTTTCTTTCATTTTTTATATATTTATGTTGTTCTGACTTCATTGTGTAATTATCTAACAATGTAAGACTAAGTTCAGAATAAAATATTTTTCTTAGTGGTAGTATATGAGCTAAAAATGCATGAATTGTGTTAAAATGTGCGAGACATGTAATATAGTTTCTGGGAAAAAATAAAAGTTGTGATGCAAAGTATGTAGTTATAGCCTTTAATCAAGGGAAAAACTATTACTCAATAATCTTAATTTTATTTTAAGCAGTTCCCTGAAGTTTAGGCTTACTTTAAGTATCCCACAGGGGTGATCATACTGATTTGCAGATAAATTTATACCTCTCATTTTATTTATGTATTTAGCAAAAGTTGCATGTCAGCTACAAATATTTTTGGGGTACATGGATCTGACATGTTAACTGATGGAATGTTGGCCCTTACTTGTGGTTTTGGCAACAACCTTCACACATCTATGTAGGTGTTAATTTGCATGTATTAAAGGCTGAGTATATGTTTGTGTTTTTGTGTGTGTGTGTGTGTGTGCGCATGCATGCACATGTGTCTTTCTGTTTTTGTTTGTATATGTGTGCGTGTGCGCGTGTGTGTTTAAATCTGGTGGTCTCCCAGTCGTTTAAAATAACGACAAAATTAAACACAGTGCTTTTATCAGCGTGGAGAGGCTGGGGCCAATGCCAAAACAAAGATATCCAGTACCGACAGACACTTAAAGCTGCAGCACTCCACTACAAACCAGAGTGTGTTCCACAGATCTGGCACCAAATAGTTCTGGAAATTAAAAAGGCTCACATTGTTGTCATTGTTGTGATAATTACACTGCAAAAATGCAATACACAATAATAATAAAAAATGTATGAAAATGTTGAAGATAGACATTTCAAAATCTGGTTGTCATCCTATTTTCATCTGAAAAGAGGAATTTGATAGAATGCAGGCCCAGTCCTTCAGAACATGGAGCAACTGTATCATTCTCAGGATTTCCCTCTGAATAAATCATAGATATAGTGGAGGGAAAATGTCAGCCTATAATGAAATCGTGTATTCTTTTCATTTTTCTTCAGATGGTATTTACAGTTTTATTGGGATCACTTGTTAAACAGGTGTTTTAACACTGTTAAAGGGGTAAAATACAAACCACTGACACCGACCAGCATTGCAAAGTGAATACTGTTGGCAAAATGAGTATGGAAGTATCCATGCAAACCAAAGAATGGATAGTTGCCTATTCATTTGTAAGTAAATTCAGGAACATTATGATGATATTTTATCCCGTAGCCCTCCAGGAAAGACTTGGTTTCTCTGTTTTATACTGTAGCTGGAAGCATTTTGAATGCCCTGAAACCACAAGCTGACGCTCACTTTTGAGCAGTAGCACAGCATGATCCAGCTGTAACTAGGTGTTTATCATTTTGCTATTTCTGCAAACTTTAACTGAAGCAAAAAGGATTGTGATCACCACTGACTTATAGTGGAAATTATATCTCATATATAATATATGATACTATTAGACAGTCAACCTCAACTGGAAAGCAAATCTGGTGCATATGGGGTTTATAATGCAAATTACCTCTGATGTCTGAGGATGTCCTTACAACTTCTCAAAATGCTCTATGATTTGAAGTGAGAAAGGTCAGAATGGACTGCTGAATGCTTCCCTCAATGCAGAAGAAATCAGAGGATGGTGTTGGATCTTCACCTCTGTCCTGTTTACAGTTTTTTTCGCGTTAGAAGACTCTGCAGCCTCCGGAGGCTCTGTGTCTTGGTGACACGTTGATGCGGTGACGATGGTTTCGCGCAGAGCGGGACAGGATGTAGCGGGGTGGCAGAGGGTGGCTGTCTTTCTCAGAGCGCTGGCAGAGCATTTTGAGGGCTCAGCAGTGCTGGAGCATACGCTGTTTGGAACCTGTCCAATGTGATCACTGGCATCAGGTAGAAGAAGTTCTTGTTGAATGTGTCACCTCCCTTATATGAATACACTTCCTGGCTGTGAAATCCTCTAGCTGTAAGGGGTTAAAGTATCCCCTGAAGACATCAAACAAGCCACATGGCGATTTATGGTAGTCACATGGCAGGAGATTTGGTATTTTCCTACCACAGTAGGGAATAAAAGTGGCCACTAATTTGGACTGTGAATGCCGCTGAAAATGTGGGCATATGCTGGTAGTTTTCTCTGCATTTGTTGCTTTTTCTCTCATTAACTATCCTTATCGTTAAGTGTGTGGAGAAAGAGCATCCAAATATTTCACAAATATTCTAGTATTGAGGATTTTTGAAAGGTAACTGCATGCGTTTAATTGTATTACTCTGGAAATTGAAAACAGTTACGGTTTATTATTTGCAAGCTCTGTGGAACATTATTATGCAGGGAGCTCATTACATGTGAAACAAGTCTTGATTTGATAATGTTTTTTTTTAACAAGCCAAAATGCAAATAATCATATGGCAGTTTTGAATGTAAGCCACAACAACAATCAGAAATAGTGCCTGTGTACTGCTGTAAACCGCTACAGTTATTATATTGATCTGAGAGTGTTTGCTTTTACCAGTCGTCTCCAGAAAGATTTGATTTATGTTGTAACACTTAAAGCCCCCTGAAGGTAATGTAAGCAGGAAGTGCCTGAGAATGTGGCCCAGGCAGGTCTAGTCTGTACATCATATACATTGCAGTAAAGCAGCTTTGATGGAAAGGATTGACGGTGCAAACAATTATGTTTGTGTAGAATACAGTGGACAGGATGGGATTATCAGGTTGGTACAGGTTCTGAGCAGCTTTGAGACTCTCCTTGGTCAGGCGCACTTTTGACTTGGCCTCTGAAGGAATTAGTCGATCTTTCTGTTTACTTCTTAAATCCCACTGTCTAATGAGGCCTCTCAGCCCAAAGTATTTCTGACAAAAGGGTGTTGCCATTTAGTGGGAGAAATCACCACTTAACAAAAGCTAATTTTTCACTCGGTTAACTGGGAGGATTAAGGGCCGGTGATGGAATAATGCAAAATTTAGGGAAGGGGGGTGGGGGAGGGGGGATTTAAACTGCAATTACAAGGAATGGAGAGTTGTTTGTCGGCTTCAGAGGTGAGAATGTGGTCGGAATCGTTCTGACGGACCAGTGCACTTTGAAGATTGCGTGTAGCAATATGTACGCAGGCGGCTCAGCCTGACGAATTCGTGTTGATCCCCTTGTTTAGGGGTTTTAAATCTGCCCAATTTCACATGCTAACAGTCGCAGACAAGCTTGAGACTCGTTGTGGTTGCAGCGTGATGGCTTACAGTTCTCAAAGCTAAGATGCATCCTGCAATATTGATATTTGCTGTCCCTTCGTTTTTCTTTCTCTCTTTTTTTCCCCTCTTCCTTTTTTTAATAAATGTTCTGCATGTAAAAAAGTGAGTGGCAGGCCTGTGTGGATATGGCAGACCTATAATCATGGGTCTCTTACAATAATTGCTCTCGTCTGCGGAGTTCAGAAAATGCGCTCTATCAAAGTGCAGGCTGGAGTTTTAGAGTAGAGGCTGGCATAGCTGGAACATCCCCCGGGACAGAGAGGAGAGCACACTTAACCCTTTATGCCAAGGTACTGGCCAAGGGCTGTCTTGTTTTGTTTTCCCTACCTCCATTTTCTTTCTGGCACTGTGCCCCCTCCCAAGCGAAACCAGGCGACTAGCAATATGGTTCACAAATGTCGCTTGTAAGGGGGCTGTTTTTTCCATTGAGGGAATATGCAATCAATGTATGTGCAATTTTTCTATTTATTTTATACGGGGACTTTCTGGGTGGCAGTGCAGTAAAACGGAAGCATGCTTTTACTCTTTGCTAAGAACCAGATTTTGGTTGAGTATTTAATGTCTGGGCCTGGTTTTTGGTTTGCATGCTTAACACTGGTTGGGTCCACAGCACGTTTTCTAAAACCTCAATCTTACCAAAGCACATTTGTGATTCAGTGTACATGCAAATAAAAACAAACTGTAGTCCCAACACAGGGATTAATGTGGCCAGAAAAAAACAACTGGAGGGTCAGTAAGAAATTAAATAAAAGATAAAAATCAAGCTTTGTGTTTCTGAGAAAAAAAGATAAATAATATAAAATGCGGTTATAGTTATGGTTTTATTGACACAACACATGTTACAGCCTGTTGGATGGTAGAAATTGGGGACTGGTTTCGAGGCTAATGCATTAGATACCTGAAAGGTCTCATAACTGTAAACAATACTGGAGCCTTGCCAGCACCAGCCACTTACCGAGCCTCCAATACGAATAACAGGGAAACGCATCGCTGCAGAGCACCGACACTCACCAGAGACAAGCCCCTGGGCTTAATCCAGCAAAATTGCTCATAACAGTTGAGCAGTAGGAGAGAACCTTGTCATTTTAATCTGGCATCTCTGTCGTTTGAATGAAGAGGCATTTAGCACACCTGGCATTAGTTGAAGGCAGCCTGCAGATAAAAGACATACCTTTAAGCAAATTGTAGGTTTGAACATTTTTGTGTGGTTTTGTTTTCCCACCCTTAATTAAATTAAGGTTTTCATTTCTTTTGGATCATATTATTTAAACTGGCCCATGGAATTTGCCAGGGATGACCACCCATACTTTCACCTGTGTTTGTTTTCTTAAGCCTTTTTCCTTACCTGGATGAACAGCTTGATGTGTTCCTTCACATTGCAGCTGTATGTAGCTGTAGCATTAGCTTTGGAGCTCAGTGAACCCATGTTGAGGTCTCTTAAGGGTTTGTCGTGATCAGCAGCCTGCTGTTTTTAGGAGGGGCGCCATGCGGGATCTTGCTGTTGGCAGGACTTTGGCCATTTGCCTAATTTTAAAGTGAGACTTGCCACGTGAAATTAAATTAAAAGGACATCACTGCATCGTTTCATCTTGTTACAGAATTTGTGTCTGCTGCTGTGTGTAATATGGAATGCACCGGTGTGCTTGTGTGCCTGCTGGGATGGGCTCAGCCGTTCTTTAGCTGGTGCCCAGTGTTCACTGGGTAAACACAAGGTACGAGTCAAATGCCAAAAACATGTTATGAACATTGTTAAGCTTAATAGGCTGTAAAGGATAAACTGACACACAACAAAGCTCTGTTGTTAGACCTCAGTGATTTCACTAGGGCAGCGTTATGGACAGGAGTAAAAATGGGAACACCGCCTTGAAGGCTACCGCTTACCATGCCTGCCAATGGACGGGAAATTGGGGGGAATATAAGTGTAAAAATGTGCGCATGAAAATCGCGTGCTAGGATCATTACGCTGTCCGTGGCATGCAGGAGGAGGGATTTCTGCCTGCTTTGTGTGCACATGTGAGCTCTGCCCTCATGGTGGGCCCCCATTCATAGCTGCAACGGGGGCAGCACCAATCTGTCAGCGAGGCCTCTGAAGAACTGCAATTTACAATATTGTTATTTTAAGAGGAGTGGGGGGCGATTGGGGGTGGGCACGGTTGCACCATCAAAATAATGCCCAGCCAGGACAAGTGAAGGCTTGGCTATTTGCATAACGTAGCTCCCTGCAGTAACAATTGCCTGCTCCCACACATTCGCACACACATCTGAGGGACATTTTACAGCACCCTTTTTTTGAAGGCATGTTGAATGCCCCAGCTTTTTATAGTTACATTTAAAGGGGGTTGGATGCCTGGCGCAGCTGGGGCTCATTATGGTATATGCTATCCAAAAACGCACGTGTAATTAATTCGCGTACAACCCGCCTGGCCTCCACTGGTTTCCTGTAGCAATGGAGACCTTGAAGGACTTCTCTGAAGACAGCATGAGACTCGCTTCAAGATCAATACCTGGCTTCAGGGAGAGCAGTCAATGTGTAGAAGTGAAAATTTTAGATTTCAGTTATCCTGTCCCTTAGTTTGAAAACAAGATTCAGGAGGGGGATCCACACAAATTACATGATAATGAACTCAACTCTGCATTAGAAAAAAAAATATTGTTTTTTGTCATTTTTTTGCCCCCACCAAAATTTCAGGTTCTATCAGCCAGACTCATTTCAGCATGGCACAGGGAACACTGGAACCAGCCAGCACCCAGAGTATCAAGCGCACAGGAACAGTGCTGAAGCAATGATTTAAATTCACTGAAATGAAATGAAAAGCTTAGCTAATGCAATTTTTGAAGTCCAGCTTTTTTTATTCTACTGAAGCAATGCCAAGAATCATAGCTCTCACTGACAGAGAGCTTTTTCCAGCTATTTTTCATTGTCTCTCTCTGCCTCTCAGTCCCTACATATTTTGTTAGATGAGGAGCTTGTGTGGCGTGAGACCTCATTGCAGTCTTTTGTTGTTTTACCTTTTCAGTCGTTATTCTACACCTTATTTTCCTCCGTTATTGCCTTGATGCTCGCAACTGGAGAACAAAGGTTACCCGCTTCCATATTGCGCTGTTTCGGCCTGCTCTGCAGCATGTACATGATTGTATGAAATTTATGGTTTTTATGCTTGGGATGCAGATGAATGCGGCCGAGATGGCGTCACCACCTCACCGGCCCCAGTGGCTCTGTGTGTGCACAATGGCGGTGCATTTTCTCTGACAGCATTCATCTACACCAGTGTCCTTTTCCACACAGACCGCAAAGCTAACCTCCGTAATAGTAAGGGAGCTGGAATGTCAGCACTGTTTCTTTAAAGCCAGAGACGGTCTGTTATATTTTTGAAGTCCCTTTTTGGGGGGTGGCGAGATGGGGGTGGGGGTGGGGGTGGGTTGGGTTGCCGGGGGTTGGGGGCAAGCACTGTTTCTTGCAAATGAAAACAGATTGGACTAGTTATAGGAGAGGGCCTGGTTTGAGTTATACTGGAGCCAGTCGTACTGTGTGAATGCCATACCCCCCACCACCGCCACCCTTTGCTGGGTTTACAGTCTTTGACATGTTTTTTCCAGCATTACTCTGTGGAGCTGCCTTTTTTGAGCTACATTTTTTCTTTTTTTGTGACTGGGAATTAAACAGAAGGAGAAAATGTATTATAATCTTGATTAGTTTAGATTAGCTTGGTTTATTTTTACTGTCAAGTTCAAATATTTATGAAGAGTAGGCGTTGTGTTCAAGCTGAATGCCGAGAACGGATTTTATCCTCATTGTATGTTTGATTCAGGAATTGTTGTGGTGATATTGTTAACAGAAGATTCTGTTTAAAGTTGTGGGAGCTCCTGATAGCAAGCATTTAGAAGTCAGATTAATGCTATCCAGACACCACTGTTAAACTCCTTCAGGTACAATGAGGTTTGTTGCTTCTGTTTGCACTGGGCTGTGCTTAATCGTTACAACCTCTTCTACAGATTAAAATCTACTTTATTCCGCTAATTAATTACAGATGCACCTTTCTAGTTTCCTGGATATGTTCTTGTCATGCTGTCCGCCTTTGTTTTTTTTTTTCATAGCCAGCAAATTGCTTTGTTGAGGGAATTTATTTTCTAAACTAACATTTGTATATGGAGAGTGCACTTTTGTCAACAGGAATCCAGAGGAAACACAGTGATTGTGTAATTAGTCCATTATTGTCGGCAGTTCCCCTTGTTTAGGAATAGTGAGCAGGCTTGGGTACAAAAGCTGGCACAATTATTGAGTGCATTCGGTACGCCTGATTACATTTTACAGGTGCTTGTTAAAAGGAAGGTTCACACTCCACAATGCTTGGTGAAGGAGCATTCTGGAACAGCACAGGAGTGATCATGCTGTCTGCTTGTTTGGGTATCCTGAGGC
The DNA here is from genome assembly GCA_022829145.1 of Albula goreensis. Taxonomy (NCBI): domain Eukaryota; kingdom Metazoa; phylum Chordata; class Actinopteri; order Albuliformes; family Albulidae; genus Albula; species Albula goreensis. The sequence goes on along the minus strand of CM040749.1, from coordinate 14,789,758 downwards.
AGGGGAGCAAGGGCATTAGGATAAATGGTGTTACTGTCTCCTGTCAGATCCAACGCTCCTGCTATCAGTGCCTTATAAGGTCTTCTGGAACAGAGTGTCCCCTTCCTCATCTGGTCTGGATCTGTGCTGCAGGGCCAACCGGACCCCCTTGCTTTGCTTCAGACCGCCTGCACTGTATAAACACAGAGCTCTGAGCTTTAGACTACATAAACACTTAGAAAAATAGCCACAGGTCTCAGGCTGCACCACCTATGTCCTTCAGGTTTGATTTGATCACCTTCAACATGCAGTGGGGTAATGTCAGGTTATCTCCCTGATCACACTTTCACAAACAATATTTTTGTGGGGTTTTTCCTCTGTTGGTAAATGAAATATTTTGTTTCTGATTTTGGTTATTCATTTAAATGTTTTGCTGGGATTGAAATGTACATCAGAAAGGCAATCATGCCCCCATCAGTGTTAATAGAGGCCATACTTTTTATTTTTAGGAATCTGACATCACAATTCTCCTGTCCCAGTTGCTCTCCCACTCCTTCCTTGAATTTCCTCAAATCCGGCGGCTGCTCAGGTTACAGCTGACTGCGGTGTAAATGAGCTCATCGCGCTCCCCTCCTCTGTCGTGGGAGGGTTCAGGGGTGGAGAGTCTTGTTTTTTTTGGCGAATGAGGCAGTCAAGGATGTGTTTTGACACTTGGAGGAGTCTAAAGGCACCATGGCAGGTTGTGACAGGAAAGGTAGCGGGCCGATCCATCTGTCCAAGGATCCATCTGTTTTTGAAATGTTCACAGCATAATTTTTAACTCATATTAGAAACATGTATCTGCTTTATTCAAATAGACTGTATAAAATGCTGCTAACACCTACCCCCATCTCTGCTATTGCTACTGCTGCCACCAAGAGCAGCGTTTCCGAACACAGCCCACGCGATAACTTAGCATGTTGCTTGTGGTGTGCTCTGGGATGGGTTTAGGCCCATTCTGTTACAGAGCAAGGGAAGCCGTCCGGTGGATGTGTTTGTCCTTGTAAAGACGTGCCCTAACGCTGCAGAGCTCCTTCAGAAAGGAGTGACACGTCTCGTTGCATCGGAGTTTGAGGAGTATACCACAGAGACAAGGGGAGCTTACAACGTGAAGATCCTCCGGGAGACTCCCACTTGGCCGATTCGCTCTGGATTCACTTTCTTAAGGAGGAGGAGATCATCCAAAAGTCTGTTCGGTTGTATTCCCGTGCAAATTGGGCTTACAGCATGTTTATTCAGGCTGCATCAATTGTGGCACAGTGGTTGCTTTTTTAACTCCATTTTATAAAAATTCACAGTCATAGTGAAACACCAACATGAAAAGACCATGTTACTATTCTCCATTTGTAAATTAAAAACACACACTTTCAAATGCCTGAATTTTGTACTGAGCCAGTTCCGCCCTCTGGCACTATGTGAGATAATATTTAGTGACAATATGCAATTATGGAGAAGAGCCGTGGTGAGTCTGTCAGGTGTGACATGCACAGGTGAGAGTTTGCAGGTGATCTGGGCAAACACTAACCCATGCGTAGCGGGATTAGTCCCAACACCGAGAGGGGATTATCCCCTGCCGGGCGTTTCCTGTCTCCCCAGGTTTTGAGTGGACCCAGGCATGGGATAAACCCAGTCTGGCATTCTGTTTCTAATCCCTCTAATTTGTTAACGGGACACATGCTTTCCCAAATGCTGCCTATGCAGACATCCAGGAGTAGCCAGTGCTTTGCGCCGGGCCTGTTTGTATTGAGATCCCCACTCCTGCAAGGTTGCTGGGTATAACTAAATTGAGCTACTAAAGCAAGCTGAGGGTCACTTTAGTGATATTGAGCTTGAATCTTTCAAACAGCTTTTCTTTGACCTGAGAGAGTGGTTCAGTGATTCTGCAATGCACAGCTGGCCCTCTTGCTTTAGGAATGAGCAGCCCTGGTGGGTTGAGAATGGTGTGTATCCATGCACCAATGCTTAAATAACAGTCACCTCCTCCATCATATGAAGCATGAGACATTACAGGAAGAGAAGTCCTTCTCCATTTTGACCCCCTCGGCCACTGATTTCTGACACATGGACATAAAATGTTGAAAAGTCCTGACTCTTGAGCCCCCGGCCCTGTTTCGAGTGGCATGCCATTATTGGAGAAAATTGCTTAATTCCTTTTCACAACGCTGCCACGTTACAGTCACTCCACTTTGGCAATGAACTTAATTCATTCTGATTTCACTAAGCTGTTCAATGTTTAAATTCAGAAAAAATAATGCAGTATCCCCTCCCCCACCCTGCTAATCCTCTATTCTCTTAATCACACGTGAGAAGATGGGCGCGAACAGCACCATGTGTACTGAGATTGCTTGTCATGTGTCCAAATGGGATGAGTGCCTTGGAAAAAAGCGAGGCCTTTACACAGATTAGAATACAAATGTCAGTCCTCATACTCATGCATTCTTATACTCGCAAATGAAAATAAATAATACCCCCAAAATTATGACACAGAATTAACTGTGCAGTATAATATAAAGTGAATTCAATTTATGTAGCTTGTTCTTTGGACACATTTTGGGTGCGATGCCATTGACTTCAGAGGTCTGTCCTTTTGTTAATAAAATGATTATATATTGAACCTCATACATTTGCCAATGACAGATTGTCAGTCGTAGTGGTCAAAAAATACTCTATTCAAAGTAACAGAAAGTATATTCTGGTATAATCTATCATAAGATATAGTCATGAGAAGTAAGTACATATGTGTATGTTCCATGAAATTTCTGCACACATGCACATGTCATTTTCATATTTAAATGTCTATTTTTAATCAAGACTTGCGTGTGGGCCCTATTTATAATAGCATCACACTTTTAAGAAGCCCTTAGAGGGCAATAAACCATTCAAAGCATTCAAACAGCTTTCTTAAAAACATTCAGGAATAAACAACTTTTTAGTGCTTGATAGCAATGACTCTGCTCATATAAACGTGCCTTAATAATAAAGACAAGAAAGAAGGAAAATGGGGAAAACGCGCTGTATTCCTCATTGCTGAAGCTGTCCGGTGAAGGATTTGGACTGTCTGAGGAGGAGAATGCAAAGCAGATGCTGGCAATGGGAAATCTGTGCGCGCTGTCCATTCCAGGTCTCAACTAGTATGTCAAACAGGCTGTAAAAAACAGCTGCTTCCAGATTCCTTCGCCTCATTTACACTTAGTAAATCACCCAGGATCCCCTGCACTGCTGCAGAAGACTCGTGCTCTCTCCCCAGTCACTGTCTGCAATGCTGTCATTTCTATGCATGTCCAAAATGCACTGCTCCATATATTCTGAATATTTCCCTTGCAACGCCATATTCTTTACATGTTATTCCCAGTGACTGAACTTTTTAAACAGAGGACATGCATTCTGTTTATACCTGTTTCTGTGTGTGTGTGTGTGTGTGTGTGCCTGTATGTGTGTATGTCAGTGCTTGTGTGTGCATGTTTGTGTTTGTTTTAGCAAATAATGAATGTGGACTTGTGCTTTCTTGGGTCATTTAATACAATGCTATGCATGTCAATAATAAAAATAAATGTGTAAGTATAGATATAAATATAAGTAAATGGAGACATGCACATACATGCTCAGTGAAAGTCAATGTCACAAGGCACAAGGTGTTTCTTTTAGCTTTCCTCACAGTAGCACAATGCCTGATTTGCATGTAATTGTTGCCTCCGATTTGCTATGATAGTCATAAACAAGACATTAGCAATTCAAGGTGAGGAATTAGAAGCTTCTGGGACTTGCAGATCACACACATGGTAATGAAGCCCCAGCTTAATAATGCAAGAAATGTCAGGAAACTTTCGACAAGTGCAGCGAACGGGAGAAAGGCACCTCATGCCTTCAGCCCGTGTCATCTTTGTTCTAAATGCAAATCACTTGTCGTGACATTGACTCTGTAGATTGTACAGCATTCTAAACTTGAACCTTAGGAGCAGGCAGTCAATTCTCAGGGTAGCCAATGTTCCAGACCCTGCTACATGCATGCAAAGGCTTGCATTCCCCTTGGTACCTTGTAAATAATATGACCCCAGTATTGATTCGCCCTTTCATTTTCATCAGGAGTTTTTTAAGCTTTAGCTGTAGATAAATCTTGTCAGTGGACAGCAAACCAGGGGAGAAAGGGGTAGAAAAATAGGATGTAGAAATCAGTATGGATTTGGTTTGAAGGTAAAGGAAATTTAATCTTAGTCTTAATAATTTAAGCACCTTAGTGTGAGAAATTCCAGCAGTTCAAAGGAGATGGTTCTGGCTTAAAGGAGCAGGGTTCTAACACTCTGGAAATTCCAAGGTTATCTGAGTAAGCTCTGGTTAACAGGATGTCCAGTTTTGAAGTAGGATTTACAGTCCCTTGTGTCCAATCCCCCCCCACCCCTTCCTACTCCCTTTCTGCTGATCGTGAGAGTGAAAAGCTGGAGCCACCAGAAATAACTTTAAAGGTTATGATATTAATTAAGTAGTGTGGACTGAAAGAGAGGATGAGAGCTGTGAAAACAGTGGATCAGTCTCAGGCCTAAGTCACTGACACAGTGGACAAATGGAATGCCACAGAGTGCCTGCACATTGACTGAGCAACTATTCAAAATCCTGTATAAATAAATTTCAATCCAATAAAATAAAATCAATGCAATAAAATGTCACAATGTGAGAAGAATTTATGTGGTGGCCTATATTGGGTTACTATTTGCTGTCAATCAGTATCCTATCAATCAGTTGTAACATACAAACATGCACAAAAATATCTGCTTGATGCTCAGTCGTGGCTCTTGGAACACAGCTAATATTTCATGATCAAATTAAACCCACCGTGTACTCAATTGAATTTATTCATTTGGTGACTGTGTCCTTAGCATCATTATATTTTACAATGATAATAACAATAAAAATGAATAGATATGATTGGTTTAAATGACAGGCATCAATGACCAGACGTTATATAAAATGCATTTGGTTTCAATTTGACTTGACAAATGTTGCTTCATGTAGCCATGATTGAGTACAGCTAGACAGACAATTCTGAATCACTTTGCAATATGTGAAGAGCTGAGAATTGCTTTTTTAAACAATTAGTTGTGAACAGTGTATTTTTTTAAAAAGCAAATTTCTTACTAAGCATAACAAATAGGCCTGGTGGCTTTGCAATAACAGAGCCCTGGCATACATTTGTCTTATTTGGAGAAGCACAGAGGGAGAAAAAAAGAATGTTATAATTTGATCGCCTCAACACTTGTGACATTAATCGTAAACTGTCTGGCTATTGGCACTTCCCCTGTAATTGAACATGCAGAGGTAAACCTGTTTCCCTCACAGTGCAGTGCAGCCTACCATAATAGCCATGATTTAATTTAGCTATTTAACCTGTAATTCCAGCAATATTTATTGAAGAGCGAGGGGAGAAAATTGGGCCATTAGGCGCTGAGGATGAATACATTGAGATGAAAATGAACACTCCTAACTGGTAGTTGACCTTCGCATTTTGTAGCAGTTTTTATTAGCACGGGCCACAGTAATTACTGCAAATTGAATCATAGTGAAAACTGAAATCATTCCATAATGAGCATTTTTATTCGTTATTGCACTTTCCAGCTATGCTCTGAAGTATGACGTCTCAGCACTCGGCTCGAAAAGCTCCTGCTTGCTGTCTGCAGCTGGGCTCAATGCTAAATTAACAGCCATAGTTATTTATTTTGATGCATTTGGTGAATGATGTCAAACCGCCCCTCTATACCGCCATGCCATACAAAGACTGTCATTATAAAACGTGTCTTCTCCATTATTCTTTGCTCATTTTAAGACCAACGTGATTATTTTTTTTTTTTTTGTTGTTGTTTGTTTGGGATGTAGATGGGAATTCGTTTCTGGCTAACCTTAAACAGCCGCCATCCTTTCTCAGATGGCTTCTTTTTTTTAGGGTTGCCAATTTATTTGTAGCCATTGTCTTTTAACGACATATGGCACATCCTGTAAGACGTGGTGAGATGCAAATTCGGGGGAGTCTGACTTTAAATTAGGCAGCGACAGTGACATGAGCCTTTTGAAGAGCGTACATCACAGTATTCCAGGGAGAAACAGCGGGGAGCCCCACAATGCCGTGCGCTTTCACCACCCACCTATTCCTTACAGTACAATAGCATTCATCATCCTGGGCTCGGGCCTACTGTATGCACACAGCTCTCAATTACATTTTCATCTCACTGGCCATGCTCCTCAAAAAGAAATATAGGTAAATTAGGGACTGTATGAAAATCCTTGAATAATAAAAACAAATGGCTCCTGCATTTATATTTTTTCCCATACAACAGCAATGTTGTTGTTTGTACATGAGTATTGGTGGATGGTACGCATGGTGCACGTACACACAGAAATGTGCACACATGTGCTTGTACATGCATGCGCACAGCTTTGCTAATATGTGTGTAGGGATGCTTTTTGTATTTGCGTGGGCATTTCTGCCTGTGTATCGCCTCGCAGCGAAGCGTGTAATAATCTTTATTAATCCACCAGATTCGGATAGACAAGTATTTGCCTGACAATTACAGATCCGTTTGATGCGCTCATCTGGTTGAATAGAGCCAGAGCGATTGTTCACAGTCAACTGCATGGTTCTTGCAGCAAGATGTCAATTGTGATTGAGGCTGCAGCCGAGCCTCACTTGGGTCCCCTCTCAGCAAACAGCAGCTTGAGTTCTAATTAATAGGACATACGTCTTTCTGTATATCTTACCAAAGAAGATTTAACTTAATTTTGAAACAGTGCGTCCACATGAATAATCATTCAATGGAACAGCCATCTCGAAATGGTAGTGTGTAGTCCCTCTAAATTATCATTAAGGACAGACAGCACTAAATCAACATTAAATGGCCAAGAATGCATCAGGCAAGGTTTGCCTGAATATACAGTCATAACATGAAGCCATTGCTTGATGAAGGGGCCTCTGACACACTGGACTGCTTTTATGCCTTTGTCAGTCCTTATTCACCGTTTTAATGGTTCAAGATGATCTCCACAAAATTCAGTAATATGTATTTTAATGTAAGCTGAAAGTTTTCAATGGTTTTCATTTGAAGTGCATCTTTTTTTTCTGTTGAACTGGGGATCTATTTGCACTATACATAAATAAAATGTTACAATGTTCATAATTTGTTATTCAATGCACATATGTTGATCAGAGAATATCTAACTATGTGTCTGTGCGTGGGTTTATTTTTTATGTTTGTGTACATTTGTTGTTTTGATGTTTTTGTTTGCAAGAAATATAAAACTGTAAAATATATGGTTAGAAAAATGACTTGATGTTCTACAATATTTCCTCACCTTGCAAAATGAACATTCATAAAACTGCTGTCTTTTCCCTGTCAGTCAAATAATAGTGTTATGTGGAATAATTTGATGGTTACTGAGATATTGTACAGTTGATAAATAAGAGTTCAAGAGGAAAGAACCTTCCCTTGAGATATTTATATCACAGTTTCTTATCGCTATAGGAATGTCCTCCAGATTGTGTTTGATAAGGACTCATAGTATCCTCTTTGCAAATTATACTTAATTCTGGTTTTTTATGAAGTATTTTATTTGGTCATGCACAAAAACTTAAGGTCAATGTAGTGCAATATTCAGATTTGTTTATAAACAAACAGATGTGTTTATTTCTGAATGTTATGCTACATTTTCCTTTAGTTTTTGTGTATTAACAAATATGATCCAGAAAAATACAAGCAGCATCATTTAATCCCAGTAGAATATAACTACATCAGCTAATCTGCGGTAAAACAAGCCTTGTCGTTGAATTTTTCTTATTGCATTTTACACAAGTGTAAAATGTGGCCTCTTGTTTTCTTGTTTTCCTCTTCCCATGAAAAAAATGTTTCTTACAGTGATGAAGAAAAATTGAGAATTAGTATTAGGGGATCTTTTCAGTCCAAAACACTTCAAGCTATAAAAAGCTGTTTTTTTACTGTATGATGGCACTGTTTTCTGCTTGCAGGAAAACATGGACTTTCATACTGTACATTACAAAGAGCCAGAGATGGACTACCATTAGATCGAGTGTGCTACCGTACACTAGTGATTTTTTTCTCCCTCTCTTTTTTCCCCTTCTCTCTGTAAGCCATCCAAGAGCTCTCCTGCCAAGGCTCTGTGTGAACCACAGCCAAACAAAACACAGGCAGCCTTCCAGCCCAAAGCGGCACGCTTCCACTAATAGAGAGAGAAAGGCTTCCAGACCTAACACGCTACTTACAGGACGGCAGAATTCTTTACGCTAGATAATAGCTTAATGACAGCCTAAATGAAGTCCCCATAGTAAAAACCAATGTCAGCAAATGAGCACCTCATTAACGGATGCAATATCCTTTTTTCCCTTCGATTTAGAACCGGGCTTTATTGTGTGGAAATCAGAATTCCAAGAGATTTTTGGCCCTTTGTCCCCATGATTACAATTTGGTTCAGCTGCTTTCTGCGTGCATCTTTTGCTTTTAAGACAAAAAATAAAAAACAAAAAAAAGAAAGTCTGGCTTATAATGACAATAAATGTCAATCTGCCATATAAATAAAAATAAGAAAATGTGTTTTTTTCTGTGCACCGACGACTAAAATGATGCAGAGTAATGATTCTGGGGTGTTATTTTAATCTCATGAATGGTACAAATAACAATTGAGTCCCAACAGTGGCACAATGCGACTGTAGTTGTTTGGCGAAATGCTTTGAGAACAATGTACAAAGGCCCAATTTAGCATTTTTTTACTGACAGGCAAAGCTAAAAAACATGATTATTGGTGAAATCTGTCAAAACACCTATTTAAATTTTCAAAAAGGGAAAATAATTGCTTGATTTTTTAAGCTATTTGCACAAATATAACAAGTGGGCGGAATGTGACGTGAATGATTTACCTCAGTTCACACGGCACGATTGTAGTGTGCCAATGTGATGGTGAATTGGCTGTTCCTGTTAAAGGAGTCTAATCTCTTTGCCAAGTTATAAGCATAAGGACATATTTAAGGACTTTTGTGCTATCTTCCAATGTGCCATTAAACCCAGGATTCTCAGGCACTGTGTTTGACACCGCCTGTTTGGAAACCTAAGATCGTTATTAGCAATAATTTCTGCTTAATTGAATCAAGTCCTTCATGGCGTGAAGTCGCGCCATAGATGACACAGGCACAGTGGCGGTTTCAATTTTCCTCATGCAAACAGCTGGTTCACACTGTGAATATGTTGTCTAGGAAAACACAATCATGATTCTTCCTTCTTTTGCAAAGTATTGCTTACCGACATTTGATAGTAGTTAAATCACTTTTGAAAGTTTATCTTAATGCATTCACATTACCTCCTTTGTAATTTCAAATTAGATATGAATATGAAAAAGCTATCCTTAAGTTAGTACAATACAGTAGGATCTTCAACATTATGCAAAAATTGACACCTACTCTGAACACTGAAAGTGAAAACTATGGGCTTCTTACACTGTGTGAGTGTGTGTCTAAGCTTCCAGTCTTTACAGTGCCTGTTTACCCACAAGTTCTTGCCCATGTCTGTGTGTATATACGTGCTCATCTGTGTGTGTGTGTGTGTGTGTGTGTGTGTGTGTGTGTGTGTGTGTATATCCGTGCATATGTCCATTTGTGTGTGTGTGTGTATGTGTATGCATGTATGCATGCATATGTCTGTGTGTGTGCTTGTGTGTGTGTGTGTGTGTGTGTGGCTGCTGGAGTGAAAAACCACAGAGATCCACACTGTCACACTGTGCAGGGAGGCATCCACCCCAGCAGTAGTAGCATTGGAAGAAGTGCCGCAGGTTTTTCTCTCTCTCTCTCTCTCTCTTTCTCTCTCTCTCTCTCTCCTCTCCCTCTCTCTTTTTTCATATGGAAATGTGAAATAATGGGGTGATTAAATAGAGCTGTATATTAAAGTACAGCTGACATTAGAATTAGCATAATGTGCTCTCGCCTCGGGCTGCATACTTTATTTGCCATCTGCGTCGGACTCCAATCCCCCCGGGAGGGCAGACGCTGAACAGTTCTCAATAAACTCACGCCTGAGTCCCTTTATCGTGAGGAGAAATACCATTTCAGGCAGCGAGCATTGATTCGTCTTAATTGTGGGGCAGAAATGAACATTCGGCCCCCCGATGACTTTTGTTGGTCTGTGAGAAGTTCAGCTAGTACAGTACGCTTTCACGCCCCAGCAGTTAAACCAGAAACAAGAGCAAGAGATAGAGTGGGAGAAAGGGGGAGAGAGAAAGAGGAGTAGAAACAGCCTAGTAAAAGTACTGTTGTTATTTTCTTGGGCCCTATGTGTTTTTTTCATGGGGCATTAGTCCTTTGAAAGCCTTGGCTATAAAACAAAAAGGGGAGGGGGCCAGGCGGCTATAGCCCTCAGAAGGCCGAGTAAACACAAAGGGCAGGCATTGTCTAGGAGCGTATGCTCTGTCCACTGTAATTAAGTCAGAAGGTTTACAGGACAAAGTCTGACTGCAGATGTGAACAGCTGTTTTACCCGCTTCTTTTTTTATAGACACCCACACGAAATGTTCATTTTACAGTGAATGCACTTACCAAGAGACATTTTACATGAATTCAGTAAATAGTTCAGAGCTGTCTTGATTTCTGAAGTTGTCTGCATAGCGCAATAGATTAAAAGACTCTCTCTGAATGGACACCCTGATAGCAGTGGTTTGTGCCAATCAAGCGTTAGACTATAGCAACCGTATTGGCTATAAATATCTTCATTCTACATTTCACCATAAAAATGCTTTACATCCATTCCTATGCTTAGCTCCTGAACATAGCTGCAGATCATTTGTGCCAAAGCATCTCCTGGTGGTCCAGTGTGCTTCTGTTATTGTAGTAGCATTTACAACTGGAAGACAATTACCTGAGATGCTTGTGCCTTGTGTAACTCAGGCAGGCAATTATACATGCCTTAAAGATGAAGGTGTTTCTCACGCAAATTGATTTACAGAGAATTAACATAGAGATAAAAAAAGCCTATTGGAATTTTGCATATATGCCTACTGTAAACCACATAATTTGTTGTATAACATATATCAATTACAGTGGAGGTTTGATGCTCAGCCATTGATACTGAATGCTTCAATTATAAATTATTTTACAAGGTTTTGTCTCTAGAAGTTCATAATCATTGTTCAGTCATACATTATGAATAAGCTGATAAGCCTTACATAGAATTAGAAATATTAGGCAGTTTTATTTGGCAGTTTTAAACCATGTGGAAATAAATTGTAATCTCTGTAGTGCACAGACCACAATATATCAGTTTTCACACATATACTTGACTGTTGTCCCCATGATTCTTACTAAAAAACTCACTGCGTGCATGCTGCCTGGCCTGGACACTGGTCCTTAGACTGTAACTCTAAGTGACACCCGCATGCATGGGAACACCCAAACCGGACCCCTCAGTCATCTGTTTTATGCCTGTGATCCCTGACGATAGCCACCGTTAAAAAAGCTGGCTCCCAGAAGGAGTCTCTTATCTGGGCTTCTGTGAACGTAACGTGGCCTATAGTTGCGTTATGCTGTCGGGTGCACAAAAATGCGTAACCGAATCAAATACCCAAACAATTACTGCAGCATATGTTTTCCTTCGTCTTCTAAATTGCCACATTAGGTCAGAACAGCAAGCTTTCATTTAATAAATAAATGAAACTCATTTTCCAAGTGCACAATTACCATTTCCAGTGTGTTTTTTCATAACAATCCCCCAGGACTGCCGTAGACTCTGTTTAGCATCCTTTTCTAGTGAATACACTGTATATCGCTGCTTGTTTGTGCTGCAGCTGTAACGAGTCCCCTTTGCATTGCAGAACCTGTGTAACATCGCGGCAGCATCATCAATTAGTCATGTGTAGTTAAAGGTACAGAGCTTTAACAAGTAAAATGCTGATATTCATGTCTTTTTTTACTCAAAAGCATTGAGGTTTGATCATGGATAAAATGTACTCACTCACAGTTTCGATAGATCTATGAGAAAGAGCAAATGAAAACAAACATATGGTTGCAAAGCTAGTTTTGTTTTTTTTTTCTGTAATGACTATTTGATAAAAGCAGGCCTTGCCTGGTTGGCAAATTATGCTTTGTTTTTTTATTTTCTTTGCTTTTTATATATCGGGAGGCAAAACATCTTGAAAACACATACGAATATTCAAATAAACCTTGATGTCGTTTCAAAATCGATTCCCGCTGTCCCAAAACAGGACAGTGTCTCAAAAATCCCTCTCAGCCAAAGAGTACACAGTCAATATTTGAGCCCCCTCTGCTTGCCTTATAATTATTTCAACCAGCTCTCTCCTTGCACAATTAAATGAAAGAGATGGGTAAAGGGGTTGTGCTACTCTTGGGATTCTAATAATAAAATGAGTGGAATAGCTTTGCAGGGAAAAAAATCTCCCTGAATAATCCACAAAGGAAGAAAAAAGCTGTGCAGTATAGCCATGTGCAGTAATTGATTAATTTTGTGGGGCTGAAGTGACATGGAATGCCTGCAGGCTGTGTTTTAAATACCAGTGACTTAAATACTAAATAACAACCTTAGACCAGCAATAATTTACTCACAGCCTTTTCTGCCTCATTTTTATTTCTTTTTTTTTCATTCTTTATGAGAAACCATTTATCTTGATGTTCACCATTTTTATCTGTTTTTTATTTGTTTCCTGGAGGAGAAAAACACTTTTATTTGTTTCTGATAACAATACCTTAAATCGCCAGTTTAAGTTGAATTTTCTTTATGGAGCCACAGCACTCAGCATTTCAGATTTGGTAAGGATTAAGTTCTCTCCATTGGGAGTACTCTGAAGGCGTACTTGCCTGGTGTTTGGCTCGTAAAATAACTGAGTGATTTGTAAAGACGGCGATTAAACACTTCTTAAATCATGAATATAGTGCCCCTGCTATGTTAGCTTGCCCTAACAGACTATGGAAATGTATGCATTAAGAATATGTAAAGCATGGTCCATTCATGTGACAGCATGATTGGCAAAATAGTGCTTAGATCCAAAGTATTAGGCAAATTCAGAGCAGCACAAAATGACTGAGAAGTGGACAAAGGACTGTAGAGCTCATGGTAATTAAAAATGGTAAAAAAGTGTTAACATATTTAGAGGTACTGAATTTACTGCTGCATGCAAGAACAGTACATTTTGATGTATGGCATTTTAATTCACAGTGTGCTTTAAGTCATTGGTTTACCATGAATGATTTTTCCCAAATTTGTAATTTCCGTATTTTGTCTTGATGTGATGGCTTTTGAATTCAAAGGAAACACACGTTATTTTGCTGTGACGTACTTTATGAACAAATATAGACATTATATGTAGGCAAAGAAACCTTTGAATATTATCATGTGTTTATCAGAATAATTTTGTCTCTAAATTAATTAAATTTTAAGTAACCGGTCATATTGAAAAGGAAACTGCAGACTAATCAGTCCTAAATAGAATTTTCTTTTACCTATGTTTTCTTGTAGGTAGAGATGAACCTTCTAGCTACATATGCACAACTTGCAAGCAGCCGTTTACCAGCGCCTGGTTCCTCCTCCAGCATGCCCAAAACACACATGGGATCCGCATCTACCTGGAGACAAACTCCTCCAGCAGCACGCTAACGCCAAGGATCACCATCCCTCCCCCGATGGGAGCCGAATCCATACCGCAGTCCACTCTCACCAACTTCCTGGGGGACAACAACCCATTCCATCTCCTGAGGATGACTGGACCCCTCCTCCGCGAACCGCCTGGGTTTGTGGAGAACCGGCTGCCCAGCACACCCCCCTTTGTCAGCCCACCGCCACGCCACCACCTGGACCCCCACCGCCTGGAACGCCTTAGTGCCGAGGAAATGGGTTTAATCTCCCAGCATCCCAGTGCCTTTGAGAGAGTAATGCGCCTGACACCCATGGCAATAGAGTCCCAGTCGATGGATTTTTCTCGGCGGCTCCGGGAGCTGGCCGGGAACAACAATTCCACCCCTCCACTCTCACCGAGTCGCACCAACCCTATGCACCGTCTTCTCAACCCCAACCCTTTTCAGCCAAGCCCCAAGTCTCCCTTTCTTAACACCCCACCACTGCCACCCATGCCCCCCAACAGCACCACCCCTCCCCAGCCCCAGGGCAAGACCAAGTCCTGTGAATTCTGCGGAAAGACCTTCAAGTTCCAGAGCAACTTGGTGGTACACCGCAGGAGCCACACAGGTGAGAAGCCCTACAAATGCCAACTGTGTGACCACGCCTGCTCTCAAGCCAGCAAGCTTAAGAGACACATGAAAACGCACATGCACAAGTCTGGCTCCATGACTGGGCGGTCTGACGATGGCCTGTCCGCCACCAGCTCTCCGGAGCCGGGGACCAGCGACATCATGGGGGAGGGGATGAAAAACAGAGACGGGGACTTCAGGGGTGAAGGCATGGGTGCTGACAATGAGGAAGAGGAGGAAGAAGAGGAGGAGGAGGAACTGGAGAATGAGAGTAGGCCTGAGTCAAACTTCAGCATGGACTCTGAGTTTAGCCGTAATCGGGAGAATGGTTCCAAACCCCCACCCGATGAGAAGTCCCTCTCCTTAGGCAAGATTGTAGAAAATGTAGGTCTAAGCACTATACAGCAGTACAATAACTTGATAGTTGACAATCGGAAAAGGCTCCCCTTCTCCAAGAGGAGCTCAGATGGGCAGCGTGACACGGGGGATGATGACTCGGTGGTGGGAGAAATGGAGCCAGTGGAGCGGGCAACTGTAAATGGTAGGAACTGTGGCTCAGGTGACTCTTTCTCAGGCCTGTTCCCTCGAAAGCCCACCCCCATCACCAGCCCGAGTTTGTCTAACTCCTCAGCCAAGAGGATCAAGATTGAGAAAGACCTGGACATGCCTCCCGCCCCCCTCATCCCATCCGAGAATGTGTATTCCCAATGGCTGGTGGGCTATGCAGCATCACGGCACTTCATCAAAGACCCCTTCCTGGGCTTCACTGATTCCAGACAATCTCCCTTTGCCACGTCCTCTGAGCACTCCTCGGAGAATGGCAGCCTCCGCTTCTCCACCCCTCCCGGGGACATGCTGGATGGAGGCCTGTCGGGTCGCAGCGGGACGGCCAGCGGCGGCAGCACCCCTCACCTGGGAGGGGGTCCTGGTCCAGGCAGGCCCAGCTCCAAGGAGAGCCGCAGGAGTGACACCTGCGAGTACTGCGGCAAGGTCTTCAAGAACTGCAGCAACCTGACGGTCCATCGGCGCAGCCACACGGGAGAGCGCCCCTACAAGTGCGAGCTGTGCAACTATGCCTGCGCCCAGAGCAGCAAGCTCACCCGCCACATGAAGACACACGGCCAGCTCGGTAAGGAAGTGTACCGCTGCGACATTTGCCAAATGCCCTTCAGCGTGTACAGTACCCTTGAGAAACACATGAAAAAGTGGCATGGAGAACATTTGATGACGAACGAGGTAAAAATTGAACAAGCAGAGAGAAGCTAAGCCAGTTTCCTATTCCTCCTCGCCACTTCTTGAATAAAGTGGGTAGCTGGATATTATTTTTCCTAAATATTGATTTTGGGTTAAGTTTATGTTTTGCCTAAGAAACTGCCACCTGAGAAAAAAAAACAGCAAAAAAAGAAAAAAAAAACAGTAACAAGAAATTAAAATTAAAGCCGGCCTAAACTGCCTCATTTGGCATTGCATTTTTAAACAATCTATCAGAGGATGAATTAAGCAGTAACTTACTTGGAGCCTTTTAACTGTGCAATAATTTCTGTATTTATTGGATTTTTGTAATATTTTGGCATGTGCAGGTACATTTTTGTTTCTTAATTTTTTTGTTTTATTTTTAATTTTAATGGCTGGGATTTTATTTTTTAAACCCAGATGATATCCTGAGATTTTTTTAGTGAAACAATACAATTGTTATAAAATAGTCTTTAGGCCGCTGCTTCTAGACAATTGTATATTTAAGCTACTCGTGTAATTTCTTGAAGAGAAGCCGAATTTAATCTTCAAATCTGAAAGCAAAACTAAGAAAGCTATTTTTTGGTTGTTAATAGGCTAAGAGCGAACAACAATCCCGTGAAGTTGTAGCGTGTACTGATTTTAAATGTATCAATCTAATTGGGTATGTAGCACTGAATGTCAGTTTTGACAGTAAAAACAAAGGTGATTGGAGGGTTCTCATATCCTCTAGAATATATAAATTATGGAGATACGACTGTAAAAAGAGATCATTACAAAGGCAGCTGCTTCTAGGTACCAAGTACCAAAACAGACAACGCTATCACATAAACATTGCTTGTGCATTGCCATACTGGTCCTCTAATTGGATTATGTTCAAAATGTTTACATTATGACAAACTAACCCCACATCCTTCAATTAATTTAACATGCACATCATTAATCAATGCACATATTTTATTTTTGACATTTTTGATTATGTTGAATTATGCCGTTGGTGTTGTAAAATGAAAACCGGCATTATAACCTGTGTGGAAAGCTAAACATCTCAGGATCAGTTGAGTGGCTTACCGTTTTATTTGAGAAGTGACATTAATTATTTTAGAAACTTTCAGCACAGTAGTCGACCACAACTTGAACGCCATGGAGTGACCCTCATGTTTGTTTTCTGTACAAAGTCAGGCACCTGTTACAAGTCATGAAGTTATTCAAAAGTGTAAATTTAGTCCTTACATTTTTTGATAATTTTCCACCAGAAGAGAAGAGAATAATTGTTAAATAAAATGAAATGATGGAAACATCTATTCTTTTACTAGCCAGCTGTTATTAGGGCCTCCTGAATAATATAATCCGAACAGGATATTCTGACAGTACAGTATTTCTTCATTTCTTTTATTTGTGCAGTACTCCTGATATTTATGATTATGATTTGTAATCTGTTCATGTCATGGATCACTCTGTATTATTTTTGGGTGGGGATGAATCATTTTCTCAGACAAACAATAGTGTTTTCAGCCATTGTGGATGTCACCTCGCTAACCAGACATATTGGTAAAAGCAAGATTTAAGTCAAATAAAAGATACTCTTTGCATTCAGAAATCATGTTTGTAATATCACTTGAATACAACTTTTTCCCTATGCATTTTTTAGATTTGTCTATTGCTCATTTAAAAATGAATTTATATTGTATAGTAAATCTCACTGATTAGTGTGCCATAGTCAAAATGTTTATGATATTCAATTTTCTGGTTAACCTGGTTTCTTCACATCTGAACAGCAATGCCATTTACTGCATTCAGTTCAGTAAAATGCACAGTATCAGTGTCTGTAGAAATCTGTTGAGCATGTACTAAAACAGTAAGACTATTTTTCTTTCTTTCTTTCATTTAGGACTTCCTGTGATGTGTAGTTGAACAGTCTAAGAAGTAGCAACTTTGTCACATAAAGAATGCACAGCTGATTTTTTATTTGGTTTGTTTGTTTATTTGTTTGTTTTATTTGGTCTTCAGCAAGCACCACCTATGCCTAAATCACAGCTCTGCATTGTTCTGAATAATGCATCGCATTCCCACAAGTTCCAAGTAACCCAAACTGTAGCACTGAGGGAAAAATTTTCATGGGGAAAAAGAAAAATAAAGCAGTCCTACTCAGCTGACCCGCACTTTATAATTTGTTTTTACAAAAAATAAAAAATAAATATTAAAGAAAACGGCTTCTGTGCAAGAAATTACGTTGATTGGATTTACCTGGCCTTGCAAAAGGGTTATAGTACAAGGGAATATCTGAGATTCAAGTGCCAGTGTTGCTAGGCATGGCATTCACAATGCTGGCACTATAAAAAATGAATTTATTGGGACAGTTTTTGTACTGCCATTCAATTTGACATGATTGTGCCTTGAATACTGATCTTCCTATTTATTGTCTCTTGAGACAAATGAAACTCTTTTGTGAAGCAAATGGAGTGAACAAAAACGAACGGTATCAATTACTCCACAAAGTTCTAATTTGCTTATATGATTACAATAGATCATCATTTCTAAAAGGAGAGGAAAGAGGCATTTAAAAATTACCCAGCACAACATTTATGTGTCTGTGTGTGTATATATGTATGCATATGTACATATAAAGGCACAAACATATATATTGAATTCTTCACTTCAGGACAAGACTGCGTCCCTCGATAGAAAAATCGCCGGAGTGGATTGTTATGCCACAGATAGTCAAGGAAGAGACTGGACAAAAATCAGGAACAGCAGAAACTTAAAAAAGAAATTTAGTGCACTCTGTCTTAAAATACGTTTACAGTATTGAAACAAGTACAAGGGTAAAATAATATTTGTGTGTATGTGTGTTTTAAAAAGACAAGTATTTTTTTTTTTTTTTCGAATTTGCTTATAAAGTTTCTCTGAATGCCATAGTGGCTATGTGTATATTGGTTTTTTGGTGACGGGGTTTTAGTATATAAATATATATAAATATATATTACATTTTTCTTGTTTACTGTAAAAGTATACCAGTATTTGTAATATTGGAGAATGCCTGGGCATTTTACAAAAATAGAAAAAAAAGTTTTTTTATTTTTATTTTGCAGTTCAATTTGAATTGTGGGTCTATTAAAATGTTTTTGTCACTGTAACTGTAAAAGTCTTGAGTTTTAGTAAAACGTTCATTCTGCCTTGGGTGTAAAAAATAAAAAAAATAAATGAATAAAAAAAAACTGAACTGTAAAGAAATCTTGGGGGGCAATGGGGGCCAGCTACATGTAGAGAAAATCCCTGGTAGAAACTATTGCATATTGTTATTGCTTTTCAGGAAGATACTGACATTCCTGCCCTGTACTATTTTTTCTTCTTCTGGAATGGATATTCTTAATGGCTGGTTTAAATACTTGTGTAGGCACTTGCTGTCTTTTTACTGGAGCTTGTATTTTTTAACTTGTATGCGCATCCTTTGTGAGAAAAAGGTACTATGGGTACCTCATGTCATTTCCTTTTTTTTTGGGGGGGGTGGGTGTTGCGGGGTGGGTTGGGTGTGGAGAGGATAAATAATTGAAAAAAAAAAGAAAAAACCTTCAAGATACAACACACAAGCTGCCACAATATATTTTTTTAATTTGGCAGGATAAAAATAGTGCAAAAAAAAAAAATCTGAAGAATTTGTATTCTTAAAATGAGTCATATTGTACAGAAGGGTTTAAAAGGCTGTCTGACAGCCTTTTTAGCTACAAAAAATACAAAAGTAAATGTTTTGTTTACTATTATATCGGTTGTAAATATTTTTTATGATGACCCTGTTCTTATTTTGGTTCACTTTTTATTTTATTATTTTTTTGTTTATACGTGTTCTGACTGGCACTGGCAGAAATATCTGCTTTCGGGCCACCTCTGACATATTCTCTTCATTTAAAGAGTGTGAAACCTCATTTTTATTGCCACCTGCCCTTGAGTTTTCTCAGCATGAAAAGTGTAGAGCACAAATACAAGCTGTTCCAACTCTCTAATTTTCAGTGCTGTCTCATTTGCCTGTTAACCTGTCTCATCCATTGTGACATGCAAGTGTCCAAACTAGAGGGCCTTCAGTGCGAACTATAGTTCAGTCAGAAGAGCTGACTGGCTGAAATGCACTATGCACTATTCAAGCAGACACAGTCATGGATATATAATGATATAAACACACATAAAAGGGGTGGGGTTTTGGGGGGGTGGGATTTACGTTGCAGCATAACACAGACAGTTTGAAGGCTTGGGGAATTTGTTAAAATGTTGTTGAAGTGCTGAAATGTTGAATGTGTCTGGGAATCCTGGCCCGTTTTATTCTTGGTGTTCTCTGATTGTAGCGCAACAGAAGCTGGATCAGATCAAAGCGCAGTTTGCCACTAACCATAGGGTACAATTAGAGGTGCTTGCTGCTGCCGAAACTGACCACATTCATATGGATGCATATCAATCTGCTCTACACACAGCCTATACTTTACAAAATGTTCAGTCTGAGATTTTGGCCTACATTTTTCCAGGAAGGACCCTCATAACTGTGTTAAGAAAAATAAACCTTTGTTTCTCAGAAGTGGTGCTTGGAGAAGTGCTCAGAGGTGTGTCATGGCGGCTCTGTTGCTTGTTCGCCCCTGAGCACTGTAGTTCTGTACCAAGCAGAGTAACACTGCTGGTGCTTTTCACCTGTTTAAATCTGCCTTCCTTGAATGTGACCATTTTTTGGTACTAATTTCTCAGTTTGTTTTATTTTTAATGGAGAGGTTTGAACATCAGGAGCTATTGCCCTTATGTCAGAATGAGACAAAACATGCTTTGCTGCTGTTCACTCTTTAGTTGACATTTCATAATTATGATTTTTTTCTTCATGTTTGTATTTAATACTTATACAGGGTTGGGATGAGAACACAAATCTGTAATTTTTTATATGTTCTAATATTTGCAAAGAAGTTGGGGGTGGGGGTTGGGGGGGTGGCAGGGAGGGGGGTGGGCCTTTCAGTAGGGATGTTATGCTGTGTGTGATGTCACTTTATTTAAATACATGAATTGATACGGCGTGTGTTGTCTATGATGTCATTCCAAGCTACCGACAGCCAGCATCCTCAGGCCTCATTCCGCCAAAATCAATTCACTATAGTAAAACATTACGTTCAGACGCTCAGCGCATTTGTCTAATTTCTTTATTCACACAAGACGAAGAGCCTCACATCACCCGCTACAGAATGTAAACTGCACATCAGTTCCATTTCTCTCACCTGATATTTATTTCTGTTGTTTTTCCATGTATTTCTGCAGGCCCTATAAAGTCCTCTCTGGTCACATTCTAAGAACAAATGGCTGTAAGAACAAATTCTAAGAGCAAAACAACAACAAGTGATGCCTCTATAAAAACACACACACATCCACACACATGCACACGTGCACAAACACACATATATATATAATATACAAAACACATAATACATAAATTCCTTTTAACTTCCATGCTCGGTTATTAATTCTCTACATGAGGGGCTAATTTCACTGGCAATTTTGCAATAAGATATTCTGATCCATGTGACAGTGTCTATTCACATCGCACTGGGGGGAAATGCAAGCCTCCTAAGGGCCTGTTGAGGTTGGCTAAGCTGACTGACGGGGAAGCTGCAGGTGTCTGATCAGTGGTGCCTCTGGACTGCGAATTAGCACTCTCCCTCCGCAGCGCCATCATTAAGACCCACTGATATTGTACTTTCTGTGGTATTAAACACCTCTGCCAACAAGGACTCGAGACTATCAGGCAAACTAGCCTGAAGAGCCCTAAGCAGCAACTGGAGTGAAATCTTTGGGGATTCAAACTTCACACAGAGCGCATCTGCTTCCTCCTATACTGCATTTTATCTGTGGAGACTGAGTAAAATGTGTGGGGAGAAATGGATACTGCCTCAAATGATAACAAATAATTCAAAACACAGATTTAATGATTCATATATTCTGAAAAGCCAAGTTGTAACCACACTGGGGAAAGTCATTAATCTCCAGGGAGATAATAGGAAACATGTGCATATGTATCATACTCTTCCTGTGAAAGTATGTATATGACATGTTTTATTACTTTACCAGATATGAATTGAGTCTGATCGATTCTATTGTCTACTGTATCACTGGGTCAGAAACAACAGTATAATTTTATTCATATGTAAAACCAATTTACTACAGGTTACTCTGCACATAATATGAATCCTACAATTACATGCAAAACACAACATCTTTCATATATTTTCTGCTTACACATACACTTCAAGATGACAAAAATTATAGCTACATTACATGTAAGTACATGTGCTGTTAAAATTGCAGTTTTTAGATTATACATCAGTTGTACATCAACAAAGTATCACCTCTGCAAGGATGAAATCAGCAAGTGAATTAACACAAACATAATCCTAACGACCACCATTTGCCAGCTTGTCTGCTACATAAAGTGCAGGTGGTTTAGACGATACTTCCACCTCCTCAGGACCTGAATTCAAAGTGTTCCTAATTAAACAAACTGCTTACATCACAAATGTCAACTGTTTCTTCAAATACATTTTAGCTGTAGGGAAATAACTTTATGTCCCAAAGCTGATGTTATCACTTTATAGATAAAAGTCAGCCTTTATGGTATCGAGTAGTATACATTTAGCCACATTTCATGCTTCCTAAACTTAAAATTCAGAGGAGTAAATACAGACGGGGCCATTATGTGGGTTGTCTTGCCTGTGGGATTTTCTCATTTTTCTCATTTTGATTTAATTCTCTTTTTTAATACTGAAAAACCCAGGCCCACAATTAGTCCTGGCGAGACAGAATTGAGTCGGACCCGGGTGAGTCTCGATTTGGCATCAGTTTCAAGGCAATTGGGTAATTAAGCCTATCCCTGACTGGCCTGCTCTTTGAAGTGCCCTGTAGGGGGGATTATCCCTAGTGAGGAAGGAAAGAGAGAGAGGGAGCAAGAGGAGTATGTGTATGTGTGTGTGTGCAAGTGAGAGAGAGGGGAGCATGTGTGTGCGTGTTTTTTTTTTGTGTGTGTGTGAGAGAGAGAGAGAGAGAGAGAGAGAGAGAGAATTCCTGCAAAGTTGTGAGGTGCAGAACCAGCCTCTGAATCCTGACAGGAAATCTTAAAGAAAGATTTTTTCAGGGTTTGGTTTCAGCGTGGTGAGATGAGCATTTTACCAAGCTATAGGAGCTCCGGAACAGGATACTCAATTTACTCATTTCCTTTAAATATCATGCATGTGAGCAAAAACAAAAAAAGAAACATAGCATACAACTCTCTGCCCCAACAACTATATCAATGTATTTCAACCATGTTTTTTGATGTGTGACAGCACATTGACACTTGGCACCATACAAAACAGAAATAAAAACACGTCATCACCTTTTATTTAATTTTAAATTGTATTTGTGATTATTAATTTATTTATTCACAGTTTGATTTGAATGGTTTTACAAAAAATTATCTTGTGCATGACATTACAATGACCCCCCAACCACTTCCCAAACACTCACACATGCACACAATCTTCCCGAGTTTCCCCCAAGAGAAGCAAGAACTGAAAGGAAGCAACACACGGAGAACATAAAAACAGCGGCAGGCTGAAGACACACACGCACAACACCGTTGGAGTTAACATGAGCGACAGGGTTCAGCCTCACAGAGCAGACACAGTGAGGAGCTGCTGTGGCCTGCCCCGCCCCAGCCCGGCCCTGTCACAAAGTCTGCGCAGATAAGATCCAGCGCAGTACAGCGCAGCTGACATCAGAAGATTGCACAGTCAGACAGTGCTGCGAAGAAGAATGGACCAATTTCTGCAGGTCAGTGTCTGAGACGGAATCGTGTAAAAAGATGTGTGGGGGGCATTGTGGAAAGTGGGGGTGAGGGAGGAATTGAAATTACACCAAAAAAGAAGACAGTTTGTTTAGGCGGAGCTAATGTTCACATTCTAGCAGAGTTTAAACAGTTAAGTAGATAGCTGGAGTCATAAGGAAGATAAATAAAGCAATAAGAAGGTTCTCAACATGTCCTGCTTTTCAATTAGTGTGGCCTACATATCTATGAAACATCCTGAGAAGAGATAAACACAGAAGCTGGCCTCTGTGTCAAATACCTTCAAGACTTTCTCTAGAGGGAACAATGCACGGCAACTATTTTCATAATGCCAGCGGTTTCTATTTTCAAAACATCAATACAAACTTCAAGTAGCTCACGGATGAGCATGAATGCACTGTAGCATGGCCTTTCACATAACTGCACCTGGCTCTTCACAATCTATGAATTGTGCAGGCTTAAAAGACACACATGGGTTATTCAAAATGTATGGAGTTATTTCAACGCAGCCTGTCAGAATTTGCAGGACCAGGCTCATTAAAGGCAACTTCAAATGACTAAAGCCATGGTCTTCGTCTTAAAGCCAAAGTGTTGACAGGTACAGTAGGTCTTCAGGCTTCAAGATCAACATGGCTATTCTCTGCCAAAATCCCCAAAGGGCTTTAAAGGATGCCTCAAAAATTTACCACTGGACAGGAAAGGGTCATGATTTCTCATGGCTGAGAGCAGCGAGTAAATAAGAGGCACCATTCAGGGAGTCGAAAGGGGTTTTTGTGCGTGCCCACCTTCCAAGCGTCGCAAACGGAGGCGCTACACTTAATTATGGTTACGGAACAAAAGTCTCAATGGAGAATCTTTCAGTGAGGGTGTCATGGCAAATCACAGGATTCCCCAGACTTCCGTCGTAATTATTACCATTATTATTCACCAGGCTTGTCCTTATCCAATTGATTGGTATGGCTGTTTCATGCATTTCTCCAGCCGGTGGTATCGCACTCTCTTTTCACACATTTTTTTTTCCGACAATGTTGAAAGCATGACAAATGTCGACAAAAGTAATTAAAGTCTTATTAAGAAAATCGGATCCATGACATGGAAAAATGTGAAGTCCGTAGAAATGGACTGAACAGATCAGTCTTGACTGAGTCTCGTGTTTTTGGTGTCTTCTCTGATGATGAAAGTCTTTTTAATTACATAATGCTTATTGTGCAATTTTTATATTAGTTGTATTTTTGGAGGCAACCACACCCAATGAAATACCTGTTCAGCTCATTTCTCTTACACCCCTTTAAGCCTCGTCTTGTTTTTTAAATTACAAATGATTTAGTTCCCATTCAATTAAGCAACCTCTGAAATGTCTCTTTACATAGATGTGTTAATGCAGAAAGCAAACAATTGGAAGGTTCTTTAAATAAAGTTTGGATTTTGAATAACATGAAATTTTTAAAAAACAATTCCCGTTATTACTGACAGCATCATCATTACCTTTATTAACATCATCATGGAATTATTTATTATTACAGTCCCCCAATGTCTACTGTATGACATGTCCCCCAAAAAGACAGGGACATATGCTCTGTTTTATCATTCAGACAGTTCCCCCACTCTGCTAGTTAAAATAAGTCTTTGTTTTTAGCCAAATCAAAAAAAAAAAAATGGAACTAGGCTATTTTAATTATTTCATTTCGCATTTCCAATGCTACAAACAGCAGCAGTCACTCAAACTTCACATTTATGTGTTTTTTTCTTAGCTAAGTGACAAAGGGGTGAGTTCTTAAAAAACTGCACTCAGAAGAGAACTGAAGACGCTCCTGAGGTGCATGCCGCCTTTTTGATATTCAGATTCGCCTGCCTACACAGAGCATTATGACACATTTGGATGATCGCATTGTGGGATTAAGAGGCTGCCTTGTCATTTTCAACAACAATACCACGATTTAGGAATGCTATTTCTCACACTGCGCCTCGCATTAACGCCGGGCCTAAAGATTTACATAAATCTTTGTCTTAAGATGAAAGAAAGGTTTGAGACAATGAAGTTAAGCTTTAGAAATGGGGAAAAGTGGGGGTGAGGGGAGAAAGTTTTATTCTAAATCATCCACTGTACTGTTGATACAAAGATACATTATGCCCCTTTTTCCATCCCCCGTTGTAAAAAAATGAACAAGAAAAATAAGCATTACCTCTACAGTATGGGAGAGAATGCAAAGGAAAGTGCTTCATTCATCGCTGATTTAGTGGTGCATTTTTACTGAATTGCTGTGCTCCTTAATCATGTTGCCTGTAGCAGTCATTTTGAAAACTGACCTAGATTGTTGCGCCTCCTTTCCCTGATTGGATTTATCCTACATGATTGTGAATCTGTTTATATTAAGCCAAGAGATTGGATCAGAATCTGACCACTGAAGGCAATTAAAAAGAGGATGTGGTTATTCTGAAATGGAAGTTTCTAGTAAGCAGGTTATAAGGACTTAAGAAAGTCCATACTGTTATAACTAAGAGTTGCCATTTCTCCATTTAATACACAGGATTTAATTATTTATTTCTTTAGTAACACAATGAAGTGGATGCACTCATTCTATACCTTTTGCAATTATTATTTTTTTTCGGAAGAGCAAACCATTCTTTTTGAAATGCCACACATATCTTTCCAATTTAAGTCTTGGATAAACTGAGACCAAAACCGCAGAGATTTGGGAAATGTTTAGGGTAGACTGGTATTCTCAGTACTATTGCCCTGTTTAAATAATTTAAGATAATTTTACCATTTTTGTCAAACATCTCTCCCTCACTCCAGTGTTTAGCATATCCATAATGTGCATGGTAAATGGAAGGGTAAAAAATATCAAATGAAGAAAGTGTCAGTGGTGTGTAAATCTTTTTAAATCATTGGCTGTGACTCCTGATGTGTAAAGTGAGTTACAGACTTCTATTATGCAGTCGATAAGATCTTTTGTGTTTGTCCTAGAGCTAACCTAGTTTCAGTCCAAGGGCAAGAAGGAGACATCATTTACACTCCTATATTAACCAGTCTTCAGAATATACATACAAAAAATTAAAATAAAAACATGCTTCTTAAAGGCATTCAGACAGATCTCACCACATTCATTATACACACTGGACATTTGCATACTGTATTTGTGTTTTTTTTTCATAACATATGCAATATTAGGCCAGAGCAGAATCCATATGTTGGGCATATGCCTGGATTGTCTCCTGCTGGTGAGATCAGGAGCCACTGAGCACAGCCATAGCAACACTTTGGTGATTATAATTCCAATAGAAAGGTCGTTATTTATTGCTTTTCTCTGTGCTGTGGAGCTACGCGCTGATTCTCCAGTCGGCAGTAATAAAATAAACAAATGACAGTGGCCAACATCCCACCTTGAACTACTGAAAAGGTTATTTACATCTCTGAAACTTATAATCAGTCTGTGCTAGATCATTTAGGCCTGACAGGTCCTGCAAGCAGACATCAGATAACAAAAAAAAAAAAGAGAGAAAAGACAGGCTCCCTTCCCCTGCGTTACAGCGCTCAGGGATGTTTTTGTGCATTCTGTTGTGATCGGTTCCCGGGGTCTGGAGTCCTCAGGAACATGACATTGTAATCTTGGCCATGTTTTATTTATGGACCTTACTGAAGCAGATAACGGCTGTTTTAACAAACAAAGATGATTGCTTCAGGGGCCTTTCCCTCGTCCTGAGGTAATTAAGACAAAGTAGCTCCCTGGGCCGGAGGTGGGGTTTATGCAACCAGGCAGCTATTATTTCTTTAAAAAAAGGAAAGAAAGAAAAGGTTTGCTGGAGACTCGTAAAAAAAGATCGGATTCAAAAGGTCTTTTGTCATATTTTATCTTTGCTTAAGCATGCAGCCATCACTGACTGGTATGAGCTCTGGACCTATTCAAATAGAAAACACAGAGGCTATCCGGAAAGGAATCCGGGTGAGATCATGAGGTGATGTGTGTATGGGGGTCGCCGGGCCGCTCACTCTGACTGGATACCTGCCGAATTTTGGTCTTGTGCATTTGATGTAGGTGATTTGATTGTGGCGATAACTGGAGACTACCTCACGGGTATGGAAATGAAAGCATGGCTGTAAGAATAGTAGTGTTCCACATTGGTCTGTCTATGCAGTGTAAACAATGAAAGGGGCTATCTGTTTATTAGAGGCCTCATGCGCAGACATGTTTATTTGTAAACTGAGCAGACAATATGAAAGCTGGGCTGTACAAAGGCCTGAGACTGCCAGCTGGCCGACTGTGGGTATTTAAGCCCCCCAAAGCCCCCATCCACCCCCTACCCCCTATGCCAGCCCCCCTAGCAGATTCACACACACATGCACACAGGCAGACGCATGCTTGCAGACATCCCCCCCTCCCACACACACACACACACACACACACACACACACACACACACACACACACACACACACACACACACACACACACACACACACACACACACCAGCACATGCACTTAAACTAGACATACACATACACACACTCATGCACAAACAGAAACAAACAGACACACACTCATAAATCCAAACATAACAACACACAAACACTGTACACAAACATTTACAAATAAGCACACAAACACAAAAATATACGTACACATAAGCATACACATAGTCAGTCACACAAACATGAACACACAAAACAAAAGGACAAGAGCATGACTATCAGGAAGGATTTGTGCCTCTGTGAAAGCACCTCCTCTGCTACTCCAGTTTCTGTCCACTTGTCTCCCCAGACTACACACAGGACATGGGCAGCCTCGGGTCTCCCCACTGTCAACACACTGCCATCCAGCAGCGCCAACACCAAGAGCGGGAACCTATTTTCTCTCTGCCTCTCGGAGGGGGACGGGGGATGCACCAACCAGCTTCCAGCCCCCTAGTGAGAAAACAAATTGGTCTCTGTTC
This sequence comes from Albula goreensis, assembly GCA_022829145.1. Lineage (NCBI taxonomy): Eukaryota > Metazoa > Chordata > Actinopteri > Albuliformes > Albulidae > Albula > Albula goreensis. Next base: position 14,761,501 of record CM040749.1, on the reverse strand, counting down.
CTGTTCACATCAATTGATGTTCTATTAGGACCAGATGGCCTTGATAGGCATAAACCTGTCTTGCAGAAAATACACACAAAACGCAAATCTCTATTCATTTTCTTTCTTTTTTTAATTTGGAAGAAAATTGCAGCATTAGCTGATGGCAATCTCCTGAAAAGAGTGATTACATTTTTCTTTTATTTTCCTTTACACTTCTTTGCTCTGTACTTTACACACAAAAGTATGTAAGTTACACTACATTCATTGCCTAATTTACACACACATACAAGCATACATGCATGCATGCACAAATACACACACACACACACAGACAGATGCACACACACATGTATGCATGCATACACACACACACACACACACAATAAAATAACTGGTTTGTGCTATAAGAGTTTTGCTTAGCGTCCACACTTAAAAACTACCAGGCCCATAATTTCAAAATAATATTGCAGGTAAATGAAATCTGGAGAGGGATAGCAACACTCAAGGCTCCTGCAGTATGTGACAGAATGACTTCATAAAGCTGAGCACTGTGAAATGATGCTGGACGGCATCTCCAGGGTGACACACCAAATCTCATGTGTTCCATTTGATGCAGGACATATTGTAGTTCAACTTCTTTGTGCCTGCAAATGCCTTTATGCACTGCATGTCACTATTACAGTGCCATTTGCATTCACGGTAAGAGTATCACACTTCTTTTCTGACCTTGTTGCAGCAGAAGTGGAGACTGTTGTTATAGTAAACTATTTGTGAGGAATTAAAATATCTCTGACTTTTTCCCATTTTTCCACCCTTAGCATGGCTACACCATTTAGCCTCATGCAGCCACCTGCTCCCACTGACTTGGAAAGATGATGCAGTGGCATGTAATTCCACCAATTCACATGACGACTGGCCCTTGCCTGTTTCCACACTGCCTATGGCGATGGAGGATTATGCAGTCAGCATATGCCCAGTTTGTGCATCTGCAGGCACCTGGCCGACCAGGAGTAGTCCTGAAAAGGCTGGGCCAATCGTTGCCTCACCAAAGCTGACCTCCACAACCTCAGGGCTCCCAAGCGGACTGTTAGCGACTCGGAGGCCTGGATCACTCACTTATTTTAAACCAATCAAAATATTGTGCTCTCTGATGTAAAATTTAAAAAAAATATTGGTTCAATCAGTGCGTCACATAACTTATGGCAACTCTGCTCATTTTTGTGCTGACCTTTCTGCAGTGGTAGGTGTGGCCACTGAGCCAGGTGGTGAGGGGAAGTAAACCAGACCAAAAATTAAACAAAACATGGTCATAGGTCATTTATTAACCCCCTTTTGGAGAAAAAGGGAACACTAAACAAAAGACAAACACCAAACAGGGTCAAACTCAAAAACAGAACAGACTGAACCAACGCCCCAAAGTCAAAACCCAAAAAGTCCTGTTCAGCCTCTCAGGCTGTGCTTAAATAGAAGGCAAGTGAATCAGGCAAGCCTAATTGAAGGCAAGTGCTCACAGCTGAGTTGATTTGAAGTCAGTCTCAGGTGAGCCTGCCTATTAGTGAGGCCTCCACTGTTGCAGCTCCAGTTAGCTCTCCAGGCTGAGGGAGGGAACCAAGAGACTGACAGCAGTACAGTGGGAGGAGCTGAGTAGCTTGCTCCACCTTCCTCCACCTCTCCCGTTGCCACAGTACCTATGTTGAATCTTTCACTTGTGATATCACAGTCAGAGGAAATGGAAGCATGTCAATATTTGTCACATAACCAAAGAACAGAATATGGAATATTGAGCTTTATTAATGACAACAACATCAGCAACATATTTTCCTTGAGATTTTGTACAGCAAAGTGAATTTAAAAGCCACCCTTGCCAGCTAAAATCAGAATGACAGTGTCACATTTTTACATAGCTATTTTAGCTAACATGGTAGGCAAGAATATAACAATCCCTCAAAATTACAGAGTTATACTTTCTACCCTTAACAAAACATAACAAGTTTGCGACTGTCCAACCACAACTAACCAACTGCGATGTAACGGTTACTTCACATTACATTACACTAGCGTACTGCAGAACCGGTATAAATTTGATGTCACCCAGCTTCTGCAAGCTTGGTAGCCTACTCATTACAATAAACTGATTTCTAGAGGCAACTGTTGGGATACATTTGAGTTTTTTGGTCAAGAGGACAGCAACAGAGTTGCTGTACCCTCTCTCATTTTGAATAGGGGAAAAGTTATTACATTAAAAAAAACACAGGCTTACAAAAATACTGACATCCTCTCCAGTTTCATAATGCTATTTCATGAATATTCACAATGCCTGAAAGAACCAAGTTGATGGTTCCTGCTAATTAGCAAAAAATAAAACCAGGTTAAGAAGCTAAATTAACTGAGTTCGGAGCATGGGCTGACACACTAAATCAAATATTTCAGAACGGATGTGAATATGCTTCTTACAAACTGTTCCCTTGACGAGCAATATAACATTGATTATTAGCAACCTGAACAGGATATCCAAATCGTATCAGTAATACATAAAAGCATACATTATGACATGTGGGAGAAGGTTTTAGGGGGAGGTCAAAAATTGTCTTATGCTCTAACTACTAATACTCTGATTGAATAAGTCAAGTGGGCCTTTAACAGACTTAACTGAATTAAAAAATGTTCAGAAATGTTCTATATGTACATGAAAATATTTAAAAAAAAAAACGGACATAACATTGTGTGGTACAACACAATTAAAAAAAGTCAAAGCATATTTTCTATAAGACATACAAGCAACCTTTATCTACAATCAACACTTCCTGAAAACATGTGTTTTAAAGGTCATTATATATCTTACTAAGAGCATAATGGGCGATGTGAGAATGAGGCAAAGAACAACAAGCAATACATCAATAATCAGAGGGCAATGCAACACTGATGCAGGCATTCATTTGAAGAGAATGTTCTGATTGCCTGGTTCACAGCCATGTATCTGTTTGAGTCATACAAGACGTGCAATCACATTAACTTTTTGAGCAAGTTAAACCTGTATTACTAAACTATGAATTAATTACAAAATGGGTCCATCCTTGAATGTATGAAGTACACAGCACATAGGGGTTTGGTGTATTTCATAACTTAATGATAAACATGCAGCTGTATGACAATCATTTTGTGAATAAGACATTTCCTTCCTGAATGGAGAATTCGAGATATTTTAACAAATTGATTGGCCCTAATACATACAGTCTTTTATTAAAACTCCTCATTTAGGGTTGATTTGCAGACACCAGGTACAGATGAAATCTGTGCTAGAGGCACTGACAACTTTGACTGTCCTATTAGAAACAATAATCTCTTGTGGGTACATAATGATGTTTCTCTGAACTGCTATACACTAGAACCTAAATGTATTTCCCGTTCCAATTTATATATTTATTCATAAAGCAAGGGAAAAAGAATCTCTTATGCACTCATGATTTTAAGACCACCTTGTCTCATTCATGATGCCTTGTGTCTTGATCATATAACATGTTATATAACACTGTACCATATTTTACTAAAAGAGCACAGTTCTACTGTTTGGTAACTGTTTCACTATTAAACAACTGGACATTTTGACTTTTACAACTTTGAGCAAAGCTCTTCCATAAAATACAGTTTTATATACAAAACCATGTGTTTGCCAATGCCTATTTCAATAAGGTCTTCAGATGATAAACATGGTTTAATTAGTGTCTAATTTACAGATTAATTAGTGAATGTCCAGGAGGTTTATACTGTGGGTTCTACAGAAACGTTTTGGCCCCTTTCCAAAGGGTATTTTGAGAAATATTGCACAATGTATTTTCTAAGAAGCAAAAGTCCCATTATCCCTTAGGTCCAGCCTTGTTTGACCTTTACATAAACTGCCCACACTATTACATTGTATTGCTTCAAGCTATTCTATAGGTTTGCAAACGTCTTTGAAATATTTCACATGAAGCACAGTTAAAGGAAAGAGGGGGAAATTGTAATTGAGTATATTTTGTCTCAAATGCATACATTTTATCACCCTACAATTGCTCCGTGTTTGCCTTGAGGTGGAGATCTGTAAACTGTCGCTAGCCCTGAAGCTGACAGACACTGTAAAAACCTGACAGGAATCCGAGAATCCCTTTCTTGGAATCGGTTTTGCTTTAAGGTTTCAAGGTTCCCGAGCTGTAATTATGACAAGCCACACAAATGTGATACTCTACAGATCTCTTCCTCAAACATGCTTGTGTCACAGCAAACACAAAACATTATTATCCTTATTACACCAACGCAAAGTGAATCACAACACTGCAAAGCCTTTGTATCTTTGGTAATGGGAAAATGGGCCTGTTGTATTGTGCAAATGACTTCTCTTTTTTTACATTTCTCTTCAGTGAATCAGCGATACTTCTCTCCCAGGCAGGGAGGTTAGAGAAGGTCTGATTTAAATGACAGGACAGAGTAAAACCACTCCCTCAGTGAACAGGGAGTTTTCAGGGTCTGCGGTCAAGGCTTCACACAGATCTCAGTGACAGGGCTGGTTCTCCCCACTGCCTATATCCAGTTACTAATCACTGTCTAAATGGTCAACCATCTCTGACCAGGGCACAATCAAAGGCTACTAAATGAGGGTAAGCAAAAAAAAAAAAAAAAAAAAAGAGAAGACAAATCCCAGTAGTTGCTTTGAAGGGAAAAAATGTTAATAATCACAATTATTTAAAAAATCCAATTGAAAATGTCATTATTTGAACATATGATTTGAGTGTGGAGGAAATCCAGAAATATGTCTTTTAAGGATTTCCTTTTAGTAGATGATGAAAGGTAATTTGAGACTGCATAGTTCTAATGTTGTTGGGCAGTTCATTACACCACCAGAGAACAAAGCAAGACAAAATCAAGATTTAGAAACACAAGAACAAAGATGGAAGAGTGATTCTGCCATAAGATTATCTCTGTGGACCAGAGGGAATTTTAGAAGAAATGATAGATTGAACATAAAAGCAGTAGAACTGTTCACACAGTAGTAAACAAGAGCAAGGTTTTGATAAGAAATCAAGCAGCAACAGGGATCAAATGAAGAGACCTGTGAAATGGAGTGTAATGAATGAGGTGTTTTAGAAGACAAACTAAGTAGCACATTTTTTTATTAGATGATATTAACATATTTTTATGCAACATACCAATAATGACTCTCAGTCCACAATTAGCATTTACAGGAAATTCATCTACATGGGACCAACTACAGTTCATTACAGGCTACAATACAATTTTGGCATGAATGCAGTCAACATTTGTTCTTAATGTTGATTGACAAATAAATAAGCCTTCTGTTCATTGACACAGTTTTGTTAGTTCATTTTAAGACCATTTTAGCTCGAGACTAAATGCAGTTAGGGATATGTAAAATGACACATATCATGATATTTCTCTCCAGATGGTGTTCCGTGGGTAGAGCATGAACTGATTGGTTGATACCGTATCGTTACAAACATTTTCTTCGACTCTGGAATTGCTAGCTGGCTCTCTCATGAATATTCATAATAGAGGATTGTTGCATTTGCTACTTAGTTCCCCTCATGAATATTCATAACACAGGACTGTTGCTCAGTAATGGTTTTGATCCTTTGATATTGCAAAGATGTTAGTACGTGAATGCGATCTCCTTAGTGTTGGTGATTAATTTACTTCATTTATGACCTAAAGCATGGTGAATGCTGGATTTGTTCTGCAGAGCTGATTCTACTGCTTTAAATAAATTGCTACAGTTGATAAATACAATTGAGAGAACACAGATGTATGTGGGTGCTCTTTTGTGATGTATTTATAAATTGGTTGCAATGGCGGACATAAGACCCCATTCAAAGTATTTCACTACCAGGGGTGAAATAAATAAACCATATAGTGAAAGCAGCATGTAGAATCATAATATCACAGCCAAGTAACTCACAACCTGCCAGTGCAGCCCTCATAATGCATGACACACCAGTTAAACCAGCAAAAGGAACTCTTCAGTCTTTATCTGATAACTTTTAATTCAAACCCATTTGAGAGCTGCCTAGCTGATCTACTCTAAATACGACAACTGGTGAACATTTCCATTTTATAGCTGGGCTCAGCTGCACTAAGTACCTATAATAGGGACCTTACTTATAAATAAAAGGCCAGATAGTGTTTAGTACCATGCACATGAGTCAAATGATTAAGTAATGCAAAACAAATCTTGGTAACAAGAGCTCTATGTAGTGACACAGCAGTCTGCAAAAACCTGTGCTGCCACACAAATGATCTAACTACCCTCTCTGACTTCCCTCAGCAATTACACAGTTCTGTATTACCATGTAATGAATATACATGAAGAGGGCCAGCTATCTGGAAATGACAAGCTGGCATGAGTTGCTTCAAGGTTCAACCAATAATGATGCTATTCCAGCACAATACCAGTAAAATACCGGCTACAGGCAGACTATGCACTGCAGTGGGTATTGGTATTGTTTCGTGTAAAATGCTCCCTTTTGAAAGCTAATTCTTTAGCTTTCTAACTTTTCAGAAATGTTAGTGGGCCAACAAGCCACACTGGATCCGACTTCTTATGTCACAGACAAATATGTGGTTAAAGCCACAACTCCACAAAGTCCTAAAATATGCCCAGGGTCGGCATCTCTTCACTGACCTCGTTTTTTATCACAGACCACACGTACTTGTTTGCCAAGGCTTGGCTGTATATGCACCACTGGCCCAATCATTGATATACATTACTTTCCCTTCCTGATTTTACTTCAATGTTCACAAAATGAAAGCAGAGGGTGGTGACATAGAGTCAGCAGTAGCTAAGTCACATCTGCATTACATGCATGAATGTAGGTCACTGTATTAGATCATGATACTATCTTGGACCTACAGGATGCGATATATAACTGAAAAAGCATCAATATGTTTTGATTTAGCCCTTACTGTGTGAACTGTTAGAGATGTTAAATACTATTTAGCTCCACCATGGATGGAATGTGTTGTAAGCACGTAAAACTAGTATGATATAAGATTATTTGAGAGTCGATATAAAAGAACATTTTAGCATTGAGACTGTTTTATGAACTTAGTGCTACCAACAATCAAGCTGATTCAAACTTTGTTCACATCGGTTGGTACTTTATTGATGGTACATATATCATAAATCTGTAGAAAAGAGTGTATGTAACACTTTATATTGCTGAGAATGATGCATGGCCAATATTTACATCTGTCATGGGGCATGAGGATTACACAGAGGAGGGCATGCAAATAAAAAAAAATCACCAATGTAAAAAGCAGGAAATGACAAAGTATGAGCACATTTGTAAGAGAATAAATAGCTGCATGGATAGATAAACAGCTTCTACTATGTAAAATAAGAAAACTCCACTCTCATCAGGATGTTTTCAGAGATCAGCTTAGGAGTATGATCACAGTATGTAATTTAGCAACCATATCCAAGACTAGTTCTTTTGAGGAATATTTGACCTGGAGGGCAATATGTGATAATGGATCAACCATGGCACACACAAGCACAAAGACAATATTTTGAAGTTGATATCTGTGGGAAATGATGGTTCATTAATCAGACTAAAACATTGTATGCTGAAAAAACATAGGATGATATGCTTATCAAAACCTAAATTGGAGAGTTTTGCTTGCATGGCATTGGTCATATATTGCCCTAGATTTTGTGGCATGCCTGCTTTTATCTGCTTTGCCATTGTTTGTGCCTGTGTTGTAGTGAATTAAGTTGCAATTCTGCCACAATGTTTGAAGTGAGATTTTTATGGTGGGGTTTGCCTGCTGTTGTGTATGAAAAAGTAGGCTGGGTACTGAGGACAAGTAAAGGTGGATACTGTTAGAACTGGAACAATTCTTGAAAAAAAATTGAATTCAAAGTTGGTGTCTTCTTTCCCTACAGACTTCTCACACAGATATCAATCTGGTCTTGCTGAACTTGACCACGGCTCCCTTTGGTAGAGGAAATGAGACCGTAATTGGTTACACCAAGAAGCTCTTCATGAGCTGGACACGTGTGTTCTCACGGGACACGTGTGTCTGGCCAGGCACAAAGGGGTGTGAAGGCAGACGTTTCGTCTGAGCTGCTCTGACCTGTTCCAAGGGTTTGCATACCTCACAGTGCCAGCCATGTAGCCCGAGGGCCAGCGAGGAGTGAAACCTTAGATCTCGCGCTTGCAATTGAAAAGGCCTGGCATTGCTTTTGTTATTGTCCTCGGCCTGTGGTCACTGCCAAGTCTTTCAGCTCCAAGACAGCACCTCCTCCAACCCCCCACCACTCCCCCCCAAACCCGCCCGCATCCTCCCCCTTTTGCTCCTAGAGAAAAGTGGAGCCCTTTTACATTTTAATGTGACCTTAGATGGGGCTTTAGAAAAGGGGGGGGGCTGCTGCCCCACATCCCACATATGTCTACTCTTGAACAGGGTTCAGCCTAATAGTGGGGAGCTGTTCACCTCCTCTTCCAGGACCTAAAGAGATGATGAAAGTGTGTTGGAGTGGGAGGGTTGGCAGTTGTAGAACGGGTTGGATGTGGGGGTGGGTTGTGTCTTTCCATCTCCTGATTAACCACGATAAGCAAAACACTTCCCTCTCGCCGGGCTGAATCCAACAAACATGCCCCTATATGTATATATTTTATTTAATGATAAAATCTTTTGCTTTCATTGTCTGAACAGTGAATTATCATTACATATACTTTTTTCCCCCCATCGCTTGCATATGTGTCTGAGAGATAAGTTGACCTTTTGGAAATCTCAGTCCACGATCAGATTGAATGGTTATTGCAATATTCCCATGAAGCAAGATTAAATGAAAGGGCAGTTTGTGAGTCTGTTGCAGTATTTGTACATACTGTACATATTATCAAAGGGAGGGGTCTGTCTTTTATGTTTCAGTGCTCCGCATGCCATTTTGTCTGGTCCCAACCACATTCCAAAAGAACAAGACCAGACAGCGATACCTTGATTTAATAGACTTTTTTCGAAAGGGGAAATATTTTGTAGACAGGTTGGAGAAATTTCAGAGGTCTATTTTCTATAAAATGTAAACCACCTCCACTTTCAACAAGACAAAAAAATCTAGTGTTACACAAGTAACAATAAACAGACTATCAGTGCTTTGTAAATCTTAAATACATACCTCAAAGTAGAGTGGAAAATCCAGAGATGCAATGTCAAATATGAAGCAACACGGCACTCAGAAATGTTTCTGTTTGAAGGAAAAAATGTGCAAAGAAAATTGTGCATTGCATATTTAAATTTCTTATCTAGCCTCAAACACATGCATTTCTGTCTGAGAACATAAGGAGGAGGGAAAGACACTTTCACTTCACAGCACTACAACTCTTCATATGGCCAGGCCATTAAGGGTTAAATTAAAATGTGTGATATTCACGAGTGGTCAGGGGCCTGGGCAAATCTGAGCCGTCCTAGTCATTATATTTAAAATAGGCCTTGGAGGGGTCAAACCAGCTGAGATATTGGAACTGAGGTGTACTCAAGCGTGCCATTAGTCTTCATAATAAAACACATCTCATGTCTGCATCCGCTTCTATTAATATTCACTCTCCACGACCCGCTGTTGTGTTTTCCCTTAGTCAGACTGTCCCAGAACACCCAAACTGAAAATCTGCCACTGATAATTAGAGTGATATATAGGCCTGTGCCTTTTTCCTTGAAGGGTGAATCTACCTTGGAGTCATTATAATGGCTGAAATTGGACACATGCTTGTCCCTGTAAAATGTTTCATTTTCTTATTTGATTTGAACTATAATTATGTCATAAAAGCAAACAAGCTGTGAAACTATACTGAACCACTGGAATCTGCTTTCATCAAGTGTGGACTAGTTTAATTACAACTTTGTTGATAACTGATCATTCACTGTGTTGAGTTGGAATGTGAGTGTGGATGGTTGGCTTAAGGGCACTGCATTCAGTGTGAAGTGGAAATAAAAGTGCATAACATTTTTACGTGTAGGTGCTGTGTAATTATCAGTCTGGATTTACTTACTGAAATTAATCTGTTAGAATTCATACCTCCCCATATTTTGTAAATCAATTTATACTCTGTGGTAGATCAGTAGATAAAATCAGTTTTGGATGATATCACAATGGCAATGTGCATATGATAGAAACCTTTCCCAAAGGCAGACTAGCTTAGGGAGACATACATTCGATAAACAATTGTAGGATAAACTTGTGTATGATAACTTGACTGAATTGGCTAGGTCATATAATTGTCTGCTTTAACATTGACTTGCTCATCTTAAACATGTAAGTATAACCATACCTAACTAGTGACTCGTATATTTATATAAATATAGGAAATAAAGAAAGAACAGTCTAAAATCAAGAGCCTTGATGATGACCTAGGGCTGTGATTGCCAAAATCCTGCAAGGCCACAAAGCATTCTGATTTAAAAGCTGCACTTATCATTCCAAAACTCAACATATAGTGAACCAGAACTCTTTCCTTTTTTATCCATTAGTATCACCAGATATAATCCAAAGCCGTTGTCACATATGAACTCTGGAAATGTCCGGATATTCAGGTCCGGACATTATCTGGAGTTGCCCTTTCACACATGTAGCACACAACAGGATTTTTTTTGTGTCAGATGTATCCTCATCTGCTGGAAATACTCAGTTTGGTTTAGGCAAGGGGTGGTGCCTGGGTAGTGCATGCAGGAGGGAAGACATGATGCAAAAAGCCATGAGCTCAGCCTGTTCTTCATAAATAAATAGCAGAAAGTGAAGGGTACACATTTGAACAGTTTACCGTGCGACTACCCGGCAAGCAATCCTTCCTTTCAAAGTTCTCCTGTCTGAGAGATGGTAGCAGAAGTAGGGGACAAACATGTCAATTTCCAGGAATAATTATGTGGATCAAGAAGAACTCAAAACACTCAACTGCATGTGCATCATAATTTGAATAAAGAAACACCACTGTTGCAGATATCAGTTCTAAGTATTATCGCATCTTACAGAAGGAGTAATAGTGTAAATAATACATTTGTTCCACTTTCTCTTTTGAAGGGGGAGGGCCTTGTGGGAGGACTGTTGATGAAGCGTCCTACAGGATGTGTTTAACACTGCTCGCACTGTTTTTCCACTGCGAACATGTTATCAGCACTTCTTGTAAGCTATTAATTGTTTGCTCATCCTGTCCAAGACCTTATGTAGCAAAGAACTGACTTTTTATATTTTGACACTTTACATTTAAATGCTTCCTTTAAATTGAGACATTTGAAGTGTTTGCTTGGTGTGATAGTTTTCATGCTGACGATTACACAAAACCACATTATATATTCCATATTTTTACACTGCCATGGCAGAAAATTAGGGCATTGAAAGCTATATACTATAGCTTTTTCACATAAAAAAATAAATAAAAAATAATAAAAAAATAATGAAACCTCCACATCTCATTTAAGTAAAGCAAATTTTGGTTGATTATTAGGGTTGTAAATTGTAAATATTGCATTGCATTCAATGTGTTTTGGAGTCCTTCAATACAAACAAAGACAAACTGTAACATTTTACAACCCAAGCTGCAGTATTATTTGACCTTATTCCATTCATCAAGGCACAATGCTCTTGAGAAAAAAGGGAAAATTAAATGAAGGCAACAAGTCAGTTTTACATTTCCGGTTCATTATTTGGTAAGACTCAGAATCCAGAGCTGGTTCACTGGTATCCCTGAATTTGGAGCCAAATTACCGCATTTGTGTCACGGATGGCACTTACCAGCACAGCATTTAAAAGAGTTATGTTTTCTCCCATGCCCCTTGTTCACATTACTACATTGGAAGCATTACTCCATCTGAAGTCATGCTTCCTCTTGACATATCTACATGAGACATGGTGCAGAATGTAACTGTAAAGAGGAATAGAAAGACCTATCAAATATGTTATATATATTGAAACACATTCGGATATAATTGAAATATGATTATATAAAATGCATTTTGAGCTCTCAAGTTGATTTCCAAGGAATATACTAAGGAAGACATACACTAATCCTATGAAACAATAATATTCCCATATGCATACAGCAGTGCTGTCCAGCATAGCATGTGATTATAAGGCTAAAATAGCCCTCCATATTTACAAGTCTCAAAAATATGGTGCTCAAGACTTGTGCAAATTCAGTGACATGTTACCTCTATTCCAACAATACAATATTTAATCTTTCAGGGATCCTTAAATGTAATATTATTATCTTGCCATACTGGATATAGCACCATTAAACACAATCCCTGTTCATAAAAAAAGATACGATTTAGAAGGCAGAGAGTTGTGGAACATAGGAGCCAGTGAGCAAAGTGGGTCTTGCGCAGTGTTTTACGCATTCTCTCAAATGAAAAGCTGGGAGAGAATTGGGAGGAGAAAGAGGAGTGGGGGGAGGGTGTAAAGAAAAGAATACGGGGGCCGTCTGTGTGCCGACCCCTCGAATTCCCGGGCATGGTTTGATGTTGGAAAAGAAGGAAATGTAAGGGGGTGGGGGTCTGACCATAAGGGTCTCCATACGGCCCACTCTTTTGTGTGCGAGAGACCAGGGTCCTTCATCATCTTTTCACCTGCGTTATGACAGATGGATGGAGTGGGGCCTGCACCAGCGTTAATTGCCCTTTTCCTGCTTTGTAGTGCAGTGGTCCTCAGGTTCAGAAGGCCTCCTCTAATTAAAGTGCTTTGAGTGAGGGAGCCGGGCATCTGGTCGCTGCCATTTCCATTCTTACTCACGAAATAGAGCGGGAAGACAATGATAGCCAATTATCTAATTTATTAAAAAATAGCCTTTACCAGTAATCATTGCTGCAGATTGGAGGTTGTCCACTGGGCTCGCTTAGCTCATGCACCACTGCGGAGTAACATATGACACCCCCATCCCCAATCCCCTACCCCCTCGTTTTAAACTCGTGGTCAGAGATTGCACTTTCTGTAGAAAAAAAGTCACAGCAGAGAGGGGTTATCTGTTTTCCGTGACTGTCAGCATGACTGCCACAGAGAGAGAGAGGAATGGCGACTCACCAATACCCACTTACACCCATGATACACATTTCGCCATTCAATCTATTGTGCCTCACTCTCGGTGTATTCCAGGTGAATATCAGGCCTTGCATTAAGGTGGGAATAATAAGCACAGAGTGCAGGTAAAAATGACAAATAATCATGGGGAGAGTTCACATGGGGATTGAGCAAGAGTACTAGTCTGAAGGAGATCAGCTACTTTACAAGACGTGATGAATATGTTTTTAAAGCACACACTGTGTGCACCACCATGTTGATTTGCATCAGTAAGGCCTAAAACTCACATCTGATTCCTCATTATTTGTCCAATTAATTGTCAGATTACCATGCATTAAGAATTACAGTAAAACCTGTCAGTAGTTGACTAAGCAAGCAAACATATTTGACTGGACCGGTATCACAAAAGGGTGAGAAACACCACACACAGCGTTGGAACCCATCATTTTGTTATGAAAGAACAACCTTTCCTTCTTACTCATATATTGCTCAGAAAAATGCAAATATAATTTAAAGGAACAGTATTCCCTGGCCAAGGTCTATTTCTGAAGACACTCACACACACACACACACACACACACACACACACACACACACACACACACACACACACACACACACACACACACACACACACACACACACACACACACACACACACACACACACACACACTATAACTCTATTAGTACTACTTAAAGCACATACCAAAACACATGCACATACTAAAATTCATTTTCACTTGAAACTCACTGCTGAAAATCAAACACTTTGTTTTCCCCTTGTAAACTATTAAAGATGGCAACAAAAAGCAATCAATCAATAAATTAGTGGGACAAACTATGTAGAGTGGAACAGGGTCAGATGGATATGAAAAAGGGGATGAATTATGTGATGAAGCCCAGAGTGAGTCCAATAGTGCACTAACGCGGTGTATGGTAATTTGCTTAATAGCACATTGTGTGGTAGAGCATGGAGCAGAGGTGGATGTCACTTTGAGGAGATGAGATCCCGTGACCCTGTGATAAATTGACATTCAGCCCGATGGGCAAAAAACAGGCTTGTCCATTCCAGCCTTGAGGAGAGCAATCGTTCTAATGGACAGGGAGCTGCTCTCTAACTTCCTGTATGTCAGACCAAGTGTGATCCGTGGAGCAGTTCTTCATATTTTTGGGTTAGACTGAATTGGCTGGCAAGCTGCCAAGGCTACAGTGATGGCCGCTGGGCAAAGGAGACAGGGAACACAACAAATAAAGCCATTGAATTCCATAAAATAGTTACCCATTAATGGTTTTCGATTTAATTTTGCTATCTGAATGTTGCTTTGTGACTATCTCAGAGAATAGAGGCTATATACAGTGGATAGCTGTTTTTTGTGTTGTTGTGATTCTTGCTGTACATGGCTTTTTTTTTATTAGTGCACACATTATGTCCACATTTGGCACAAAAGATTGTGATGAGGGTCAGGGGTTTGAATACTGGATCAATCCTGTATTAACCTTGAGTCAAAGAATCACACATCAAAAACCAAGCCATAGATTAACTCACAAGGTCTTTATATGTACATTATGGATGAACCGTAAATGAACCCTGACATTGCTAAATATGCAATGTAAATTTTATATATATGTATGTATATATATATATGTATATGTATAATTCTATTTACATATCCATTATATGTTATAGAAATGCTCCCTCAAGACAAAAAGGTAAACCTTGACAAATACAGGTACACTGTATTGTATTGAATTGTACTGAGTATAACCAAGGACATTTGCAACAGTTTTACCCTCTCTGATATAATTTAAGTTGCAATCACTCTTGTTTATCCTATTATTGATTGAATCTGGGTTCTACAAGGAAATGTTATATGTCCTTGAATTCAGAGGTATGTATTTTGGGTACACATGTGTTCAGTTGCGGGAGATCAAGCAACTCAAACAAGAAGTACTACATGTAACATTTAAATCTGCATGCAAGGCTTTTTAAAATAAAGCAGATGATTGCATCCTGAAATGTGTAAAATTTGGAAAACGCACATACCTATGTGCATAATAATCTTACACTGTGGCTTTGCCACATTTTAGAGTAAGCCACTTCTGACCCAATGTAATGTTACACAAAGTTAAAAACCAAACGTCATTTTCAGACTTGCAATTGATGTGGTGCCCTGTTAAAAAAAAAAAAAAAACTAGCAGTTGTGTCGGGTACAATACAAGGTCCTGAGCCTGAAGTGGTTGGAAAGTGTGGTGTCACCAACCCTTTTATAGATATAATTACAATAAGCCTTCAATTTTTTATTAATTTGACCCAATCACAAGATTCTGTTCTCATCTGAAAAATACAATGGCAGTCCAAATCAGTGGGTTCCTGTTAGCATAAGTTGCTCTGGCCGTTTTTGTTTTCTTTAAACCTCATTCCCCCTATTAATAGCTGGCAGTGCCAACATTGGCTGGCAGACCCATGAGATGGCATACAATTAGTCACAATTAGTTTACCCATTTGAAAATATAAGATGCATAATCAAATAAAACAGAGGAGAAGGGGCAACAATACACTTTCAAAACCCCAAACCATCTTTAATGGTTCCTCCCTCTTTTTGATACAGCAAGGGGATACATTAATTGGAAATGCAGTTACACCTGGGTGATCTAAACTGGGAGACAAGAAAATTGGGAATCACCATTGATTAGAGTAAAAATAATCATCTGTTTGGGCACAAGGAAACCCTGCAAAATGCTTCCGGAGCATCAGAGTGTTCTGATAAGTGACCTTGGTATTCTAAAAATTCTTATTCTGTAGATTGTTACATTGTGCTATATTTTAGATTATATTCCATTAAAAGTGTGTTACAATTAATACATTCAAGGAAAGACACATTTTTTCAAACGAAGGTTTAGCAAATTCAACACAGAAGTGTTATTCAAATGCACTGAAATAGATAAATAATAAAATAAAATAAAAAAATAAATACCCACATGGGGGAAAGAAAACTAAAAAAAACAACTGATTGATGTCCGTGAGGGGACGTCTCTAATGGAGCCTGCTTGACAGTGATTGTGAAAGCCCATTTAACAACTGATGTTTTGTTATGATTGGACTTGTCATTCTTCCTTTACTGATTAAAAAGAGAGGGGGGGAAAACTAAATGCGCTTCACGTCCTTTGTACATTTTTTTGCCTCAGCAAAAGCGATGGGTGCATATTATTTTGTCAATCCTGAGGAAACTGTGACATTCGGGGACGCAAAGACAAGCTCTGCCCTTTTCTCCCTCAGAAAAGTGACTTTACCAAGAAGTTTGTTCGAAGGTCCTTTTTAATGGAAGGTCCAAGAAAGACCACATTGAGCGATTTATTTTATGTACTTCATAATGGCCTCTTGTGCCAGCGTCCAAAAACATTATTAGAAACACAATTAGTTGCATGCAGCATGCACCCTAAAAGACTGAATGCTACCCGTAACACACAGTAACAATTCAGCTAAGCATTCCTAAAAGTTCTCATATTCTTACAACATCATGCGTTGAGACGGGAGATGCCTATCATGCTGTCATGATCAGTACTAGGTGGTTGTCATAAGCTGTTTTTCACATTTGAGATGTGACATGGAAAACAAAATTGATATTGAAAGTGGACTATTTTTTTTTTTTTGTTTGTAGCAGATGTGCACGATCACTGTTGTACTGTTTTACATTTGTCTTATTACCAATCCTCAAGTGAATAATCTTTTTTATTATTAAATAGTTTTTGCATTTTGCAAAGTGATTAAACAGTTGTAATGGAAATGGGTACTTGACCACTGGAAGGTTCAGTAAGGTACTGACTAAATGTGGATCTGGTATAATAGAGGATGCTGGCACGCTTGTGCAAAAGTTTAAGGTGTGGTAACTGATTCAAGATGGGAGGACCTTATACTTTACACTTTTGAGAGACATGAGGCGATATGACATTCCTGTTCATAGTAATATTTGACGTTAGGTCAAGAGTTTTATAAATATGTGTGTGTCTGTGTGTGTGTGTGTGTGTGTGTGTGTGTGAATTGTATAACACAGGCCATTAGCGTCCCAATTGTGCTTACTATATGGAAGATGGGACTAGTTTGAGCTCTATCTTTGACACGGATATTTGAATCAGATTGATGATTACATTATCTATCATTTTTATACATGTCAGTAATTTGTATGCAATAAATTGCCATTGTACAAATAATTTGAGGACATTTTAAAAACATGACCTCTTATAGATCAAGCAAACAGCCAGAGAACTAAAAGTGTGGGATTTTGACGAGCAGTAACAGTGAGAGAATGACAGGTATGTGCTTCTCTATGTCTGACATGTGTACGCAGCAGAGATTAACTTTACAGGGGATGTCCTTGTTATCAGGCAGCACTTTTGTTCCTTGCCAGTGCCTACAGCCTTCCATTCACGCGGACACAGGCAGACATGCCATTGGGGCCTTAGATGTTTTTCTTCTATCAGTTTACAAATATGTAAACTATTGATCTTTTGCTTTCAGAGAGCACCTGAGGCGATTTTCAGAAAAGTGATCAGAAGTGTACCTTTCAGTTCTTGCACATTGTTATTTACTGTTTCTCATTTGAGCTTGACATTAATCTGACATTTTGAGGAAAAAAATGAAGGGAAGTGGGCAGCCTGCATCAAGCAAATGTCAGCCCATTACAAGGCAAATTGTAATGATTGGTACAGCCAAATACAACCACACACTTTACCTGGGATCTGTTGTGTGAATGACTTTTAGGTATGATCAGTACTGAAAACATTTATTAACCATGTTTATACAATGCTTTTGCACTATAATTCCACTATAATGACATCAATATAATGCAATTAGCCTTTTCAGGTAGCTACAAATGCAGAGAGGTGAGCTGTCAGCTAAATGGACAGCGATGTTGTACCTGGCTCTTACTGCTGGATTCTCCATAGCTGCTTTTCATTGGAAGACGGCAGCACAGCAGTTCTGCATGCCAATAAAATAATTATAAAAGTGATTAACGGGTACTTCTAATTAAAGATCAATGGGGTGTCTTTTTAAAGTGATTTGTTAAATGGATTAATGGGTAGACTCTGTCCATAAATGGCATTGAACAATGTCACAGCAACAGATGTAATTTCGATCACCCCTTTTATACCTCAAACACATATTATCAATGAAGAATACAAAAAAGAAATCTACAAATTCATTCACATGTACCACAGGCAAGAGCACAAACAGAGAATCATGTCTCAAATCACGACCACTTTATCCTCATAACCAAATCATTCTTTGAAGAGTTAAAAAAGTTAAATTATGCTGGTCAATACTTGTTAGTCAGGCATGGTGATACATTATGTAGGGTTTGGTTTTACAGTTAAGGCCAGGAATGTTTAAACTGCACGTGTCATTTTAATGTACTGTTTTAATCATGGCTGCGGATGTTAAGGGCTTAGGCGAGCACATTTGTGCTACATTTTTCCATATTTCTGAGATTTGTGTGGGGCACTAAGCCACAGAGAGCCCTCCTTTATTATTATTATTATTCTTGGTATCAGATGTACTGGAGTGATATTCATCCCATTCTTTGTAGCCACCACAGGGCACATTTATATTTTCTTTTTAAAATTAAAAAGACAAATGCCATACGTGAGGCAATAAAAGGCTTTGATGTGGAATGATTCGGGAGCCACATTGTATACTTTTTATCCTGTTATAAAACCTTTGTGTGGTGGCCCGGGCTCAGAATGTGCAAAGGGGCCTGAATGAAAGACGGCTGAGGCAGAAGTTCGATGTTAATACTAAGATTGGCCAGAGATTACACCAGGTTCAGGGAGATTCAGTCATAAGATTTAAGTCTCTGGTTTCTCCACTGGTAACCATGCCAACTGCACCGGCAAACTATTGAATTGCTCTGCATTCCAAAATACGGACCGGCAAAAGTCAAAATGATCGCCCGTCGCCAAAAACATGCTAAGCTTCTCATCAGTTTTTGAACTTGCAATACGCATGTGACAAATGCATTACTCAGTGAGGATTTCAACCCAAAACTCATTTTCATATATATATTGTTCTCCAAGCTTTGACATTTTCATATTGAAATGTTCTGAACAGGGGTATTCAAAACTGCTGTTTTGTTTAACAGCTGAATCCAAATTGCCTTGTGGAAAAAATAAAAGAAAAAAGTTTCTGTACTCAAATGATCAAACCAGTTATGGTTTTTTTTTTTTTTTTTGGATAGAGTCGACCAGAATAAATACAAAACTGAGAGATACCCAGTACCTCTGCAAAATCCCCTCAAACATGTGCTTCTAAGGGTCACTTGATTAATGTTTAAATTTAATTAGCAGATCTGGGATGCTCTAGTGATGTAAGAGCTTGGACAGCATTTGTGCTCTAGAGAAGAGGTTGTCCTGACCATTACAGTTATGTAGCAAGGGGCCCCCCAAAAGGGAGGGGGTGTATCTGCACATAAAAAGCAAGCCCATCCAGGTCTTTTTTTTCTTTCGCTCTTTTCATTTCTCTTTCTCAGGAGAAAAACAAAACAAAACAAAAACAAAATTGTGGTGGAGGTGGCTTGCCAGGGTATTATTTTACATAGGCCTGTGTTTAGCTGACAAGGGGTCTACGCTCTCTTTCTCTCCTCGATCAAAAAGCCAGGCAACAGATGTCAAGCTTTTGAATTTTTTCACAGAATGTGACCTGGGGGTCAGGGCCTATACATCCTGCCTAGGCCTCAAGCTGTGCTGAGGCGATGTCTGTGGGGAGAGTTTCCCTGGGCAGGAGGGCCTGGGCGGCCAACGATCCCAGGGTGACCATGTTCGCTGGATGTGACTGAAATGACTCCTTCCCTCTTGCATAGCTTTCTGGGGCTCACTGTAGTCTGGACAAGGGGTCGTACTGCATTTTTTTTTGGTCAGCAGCATGAAAACGGGTTTTCTCCATGGAAAAGAAACATCAATAGAAGGGAATTAGCAGAACTGAGACAGAGGTTGAGGCAGAATTAATGAACTTTCAGTTACACTTCTTATCCCTGTATTGACAGCAGGTCCTGGGGGTGGGGGGATTGAACACTGAGGTGGGGGGTGGTGTTTCTGAGAAAAGAGCCCCCGAAAAAAAAAAGACTGAAAACAGTTTTATCTTCAAAACCGGTTGTAAGGGCAGCTGTAGAACTGGACACTAACTGCTCCATCCCATTCTAAAATAATACTAATAAAAAACTATAAATGACAATCTGCACAATACTCTTCACCTTGTTTTGTAAAACATTGCTATATTAGGAAGTGAATGGTAGCACATAATCCAGGCTAAGACAGACCAGGAGCTGGAGGTGATTGACTTCCACACTGCTGAGGAGTAAGCTAGGGTTGTGGGGAAACTTTCCCTTATTGGATATGGACTGATTTACTACATTTGCTGAACTGTGCTTCATTCCTGTGAAAGGAGCATTGTATATTTTCTCTGCAACTCATAATGACAGGAATCCTCTTCAAATAACCTTAAAGCTGTACAGACATTTGATATACCATAGTTATAGCCTTTAATGTTGCACAAAATACGATGGCATGCTAATATAGGTTGATATACTATACATATTGTGCAATTGCAAATATTAAAGAAAATCAATTTGATTCTTAATGAAAAAATACAAATGTGAATTTTATTAATTTACTATAAGTGATCTATTTAATACCGTCTACAGCAATCTCACTTCATTTTTAATTAACTTAATCGAGATCCTGAGGGAATCCTGGTCAGAAGTATTGGGCTTAGCATGCAATATTATTACATTTAGCTTTTTTGGCATAATCCTCATTCCTATTTCCATTATAAATATTACCTGATACCTGATATTAATAGGAAAGCAACCCTGAACTTCAAATGTTCACGCTAAATCTTTTGTTGTATATTCAATTGCGAAACTTAGAAAATATATTTCTCTTTATGCTTGAGAAGAGAAATAAATTCTCTGACCTCCTTTTAATTAAAAAAAAATAGAGAGAGGAAGAGAAATGCTTTACATGTGTTGTGTGATCCTTTGCCCATTGCCACATATTAAGACTTTTTAAATGAATAAATTAATGCATGCTGGATCGAGGCATCTAAATCCTCCTTTGTGATTAAGAGGACTCCATCAGATTTGCTGGCTTTTTGTTGAGGGTTGTTGCAAAGAATTGAAATGGCTTTCTTTGGATTTTTGCTCCCCCACCTCCTCCACCCCCTTTCAACACCCTCTTCCTTCCTTATTCATCATTTGTGAAGTACAGGGGGTGGGGGAGTGGGCATGTTTACTCCCCCCTAAATACTAGCAGTCTCACTCAGTCTAACCTATGCCCTGAAGTTCCAAAATGTAGGTTGTTCTGCTAAATAATAAAAAGTAGGTGAAAAGAAAATTGATTTAACTTGTATGATCTTTCACAGCACATCTGTATTTGTAATGCACGATTTATAATTGGTTTATAGTCTTACATTCCAAGTGATGGGGATTTGTGATTACATTAAATTAACTATCAATATATTTGTGTGTAATCACATTTATGTTCTGTGGTTGGTAATGTTAACTTGTAGTAACCATAAATTACTGATGATTCTGCATGTGTTTCATTTAACACTCTGTAAAAGTGAAATCGAGGACAATAGCCTATTTTCAAAATTGCAATCCTTTGAAGAGACTATAAACAACAATATAGACTTGGCTGTATTACTTATGCATTGGAAAGGCAGAATTATATGAAAATGATGAACTGAAGTGTCAGTATACACTTCCTACATGGATTCATGTGTGTTTGCAATTGTAGTGTGTGTCTGCATGGCAGCATGAGTTTGTGCATGAGCATGCACGTGTTTATGCAGGCGTGTGTGGTGCGTATATTTGTGGATGCATGGAGCGTGGGATAAACACTTCTTATGAAAAAAGAAACATAAAAACCCATTACATCAGAGACTTTTCTGTTGTCTCTTTGCTCCCTCTGGCTCCTTGACTGACAGATGTCACCAACAAATAAACATGGGCAACATTCTCGCACATTAACAAAACTATTGAGAACCCCCCTAAGCAAATTCAATTACACACAAAAGAGAGACACAAGTGATTACCTGTCCTGGTGTTGCCACGGTGCTGGCAGTTGCTTGCTGTTGTGGTGGGGGCCTCAGACCAACAGCCGCAGAGCAGTGCAGAGCTGTCAACTTTGCTGGGTGGTTGTCAGTCAGCTGCTGCCCCTGCTGTGGAGTGCGCCCCATCCTGCATTAACATCCCGCTGGGATAATTCTTTCTTATCCTGCTTATTTCTCCTGCCATGGAGAAGGGCTGCCACTGCATAGCTGCGCTTCATCTTCTTAATTGAGTCATTTATTCTATTTAAATGTGACGCTCTTTTGAAATGTACATGGGGAGGGTTGGGGTTGCAGTGATGGTGGTGATGGTGGTATTGGTAATGCTTGCGGGGGGGGTGTGTATTTGGTACCAGGGGTGAACTGGAGAGGGTAGAGTGAGCTGCCTTTAATAGGGGGCAGGGAGCAGAAGGGCCAGGTGCCCTGAAGTGTCAGTTGAGGGTCACTTTATGAGCTTAAAGTGACAGGAACCGGTGGACGTCAATCTTTAAGCACCAAGGTGAAAGCGATGTCCAGCTAATTATACATCAATGCAGAGGTATTCTGCTTCAGCAGTTCCTCCCATGATGAGCTGACAGAGGAAAGTTAAAGATGCCATTTAGAAGAAGAAGAAGATGAAGAAGGGGAAAAAAGAAAAGAAATGTCTTTGGTCATAATGCCTAATCCTCCACTGTGTTATTCAGCCCCTCTTTTCCATGTGAAATTTCGCCTGCCGCCTCGAGTAAGACGCCCCGGTAAGCCTTAGTGTAGCGAAGGCGATGGTAGCGAAAAATTTCTGCTTCAACAGTTTACCTTTTGTTATGCGTCTAAGATGCAGAATTATTCAAATCCCCCTGCCGGTGCCTTTGTATCTGCGACTGCGGTGCAAATGAAAGCAGGGCTTGGCGTTGGGTACCCCAGGAGGAGCGCAGGGAGAGTTAAATCAGACTACACAGCGCCACCTTGAAGCGGAAGCCATTTGTCCTGTGCTGGCCGCCGGGCATCTGCTCAGCTCTGCGTGGGGACCCCGAGGAAGACGCATTGCACTAAAGAATGCTTCCTCTTAATGCTCTGCTCCTACCGACTCTGCATGGCAAATCAAGGGGCCATACACTTTGCAAAGGGCTGCTTCACATCCGCTAATAGGAAATATGCAGTGTCCCTCGTCTTTTTGTGTTTTTTATTGCTCGGGTTATGTGTGGAATTTGACAGAGATGTGCCTGTTAATTTGCTAACAGATCTGACTTTGCACATTGCCTTTGTTTGGCATTAGATGCTGATCTGAAATGTTAAATGCTGTTCCCTGATGAATGTGATGAAATGCTTCATGGGACAAATGTCTTCTACAAGGAAAATCAGTCAAAAAATCATTTTTATCATAATACAACATTATTCACGAGCACAGTAAAAATAAATCAAACAAGTTTCAATTCTGCCAGTTATATGCAGGTTAAATATAAATAAATTCAAAGAATAATGTCTTGAACCCTGTCCTTTAAAAATGACCATGAAAAGACCATAAGTGTTGCTGGCCCTTCAGCCTTAGTCACCCACAGCAGCTTAAAACAATCACTCAGGCTTGCTTGGCATGCATTAACTATCAGATCCGTATCTTGGCCCTATGTCTCTGCGTATCGAGAAACAGAGCGTGAATGCATTTGGACAGCCAGAACCAGATGATCGGGTCAAAGGGGCTCGGATCACCAGATTGGACAATTCTGGGCCAACGAGAGCCCACTGCTCCTCAGGTACCTTGAACTCCCAACCTGCTGTCATGACAATGAGAGCTACATCCCACCAACAGCCTGTACCAGGCGCCAGGCGAGAGAAACAATGGGGAACTAAAGCTGGAAGCAAGAGGGTTATGTTTCTCAGAGGTTATCGCTCTGGTTATCTTCCAATTTTTAACATAATTACATATAATCGCCCTGTCTTGTACAGCACAGTGCGGGGGGATGCGGATAAACCAAAACACATCATGTTTATGCTGGATTATTCATAATGCTGTCTTTCTCTCTAAAATTGCTCTTGACACGTATATGCCCTTAAAGGTACAAGGTGTTATTGGTGCTGCTGGAAATGTAGGGTAGAGTTGAGTAGTGTAGCAGAGCCTGGTCCTCACATCCAGCCTCAGCTGTCCGCAGGCCTGCATATGGCAGCGTCCATGGCCATCTCCAGAGATTTGGCCTGGATAGAGGCGACTCTTAATAGTTGTGTAAAGGGCAGCAAATAGCTGGAGTTGACAGTGAATGCCCTGGGAGAAAGAAAAAAAAATCTGAAGAGTGCCCAAAGTACGTTATGGCTAATGACACGGAGACTTTCCGCTCTGGGAGGCAAGGCACTCCATTAATTAGGCAGGGAGCTGATGTCATCGCGTGCCTTTCTTGTGGCGAGAGTCGGAAACTGGTGGAGATATTCCTCCTCCGGCATTATCAGTGGAGGACAAGGTGCTGGCCACTTCAGAATTAACGTCTGAGTGATTTGTGTTCTTTGAGTTTAATGAGGTTTATTTCTTTATTTATTTACTGGTGTTTTGCCCCTGATGCCGTTGGAGTTACTCTACAGAGCAAGCATACATGACTTTATTCAGAGAAGAAATACTGAGGAACACTATACACCTGGTGGCTAAACAATGGTCACACTGGACTACTGCTGAGCTGGAAGACATCTTGTGACCACATGAATGCCTCGCATGAAACCTTTCCTCGCTGCTCCAGGTGACTCAGTCTGCAATTCGAGCATTTAACCTTTTCTAATCAGCCATATATAATGTGGAGCACCCTACACTTGAACATTAATGCCAAAAAAAGGATATGGACCATGATGCAATATGAGCTTTTGAAAGGCGAAAATGTCTGACCTTGCCTCCCATTTAATAGTCACCACTTGCAAATGGAGAGGTCAATGCTAATTCCGCCCACTTTTACATACGCAGCGTGAACAATGGCCCCTCCACTCTCCCTCTCAGGCACCTCCGAGCTCTTCCAGTCCCTGGCCTCTCTGTCACTCTCTCTGAGCATCAAGGTCTCATATCCATTCTCCACTTATGCACTTATTCCCTCCTCTTGGCCTCTCCAAGCCATGACTGCTGGAATTAGGGAGCAATTAATGTCAGCGCTGATGGCAGTGGTTATGTTAAACTGACTTCTGTCTCCCAAATTTAAGCACATTTATTCCATTATTCATTAACTTAGAGGGCTAAAATTACTGTCAGATGAAGAAATCACTGTCAGGTAAAATGGCTGGGCTGTCCATACTGTGGCTCAGGATTGGTCGTAGTCTCTGCCTATCTCCTCCTGCCAATGTATAAATAAACACATGATGGTTCGTATATGGATTCATAAATTTATAAGTCTATAAATATTGTTATGCTCAAATCCATATTCTGAATATGATAAAAATTACTCTTTGTTTCAGTTGTGCTTGTTTTAAAGGATAATAAGCAGATTTGGTACACCTTTTAAAATGAGATACAGGGATGGACACATCCCTTCATGATTAAGCTTTCCTCTGTGTTATGTAGAGACATTTTCTGAGACAATTAGAGACATTTTCCAAGAATTTCAAAGGATGCCTGACTTTTTCGTGTTTACTGGGTGGTTAGAGATGATGACTAGTTAATTCCAATTGATTAAATGTTGAAAAATAATGTGGATTGAATTGTGACCAGTTATGAAATTGGCTTTTGCTATATGTGTACTTTTAAAAAAAATGTTTATATGTTCAGTCCAGTTCTTTGGATTTAAATTTCATTCATAGGTGTTTATTTTAACCTAGCCGCCAACCATTCCCTATGGATCTAATGGCAACAACAATGCAACAGATGATTGTAGCATAAGTCCGGAGGTTGTACTCGTTTTCAAATCTAAATTCATATCCCTGAACATGAAGCTCTGTACCATGTTCAGCGCTCATTCTGAAATATTCCAGTCCAAGTTGGTTTGGATGTCAGTTCTGAGGGCTCCTATGGGCATAGTTTGGCTGCCGTTGTGTCCACTTCGTACGCATCCTGTGGCCAATTTTATGAGCGCTGGTTAACAGAAAAGGGAAAAAAGGGAGAAAAACGGATTTAATTACTTGCAGATAAAACAACGAGCGTAACCATTGTGGTTTTTTTTTCCCTGTCTTTTTTCCCTTTCCTCTCCGCTCGGCTTTCGGGAGCTCTGGGTCGCAAACGTTCACGGCTGACCAAGGCCAAGACGGTAACGCCGAGCTCAGACAGAAGCCAATCGTTTTCAGGCAAATCAGAATAGCAAATCCATTAAAAAGAGGGGGACTATAGAGTGGTGCTGAGCTGGAAGCCACTCATTAAGGTGAAATGTGCCAAGGTCTGTGTGCACAAAAGGCTCTAATGCGCCCGCCGCCAAGTCCTCTTTGTGTGCTCCTGATGTCACCCCTTATGATGCACAACCCAGAGAGGAGCACACTTGTGTTGAGGTCTGGGAGATCTCTCTGTTCCGACCAGGAAGGTTTTATATTCTTTTTGTCTTTCCTTTTAGTGTAATTCTTCCAGATTGCTACAGCAGGGGGCAGCCTGGCATCCACATGAATTCCTGGCGATGGCGAAGGCTGCTGGCTTCTTCAAATGCCCGCTTTTTAGTGTGTGTGAGCGTGTGTGTGTGTGTGTGTGTGTGTATGTTTTTGTCTTCTCTTGGAAGAGACTCATGCCAGCCGAGGAAGCTCAGGAATACCTTATGGAACCTACTTCAAAATAGTACAGTTCTAAACCCTTCCAAATGAACACATATCTGGGCAGGATGCAGTTTAGTAAGGATGAGAGTGGGGATTTACAGAACAATGCCGTGTAAGTGCTGGGAACAGGGACTGCTGGCGTTCCTGGCAGCAGCCAAACATGCATTGTAAATACACTTTGATTTTTGCCCCTGCTGATTGATGGAAATATGGTGGTCATATTTAGAATGAAAAAAATAATATTACGTACTTTTGTTTGAGGTGGCATGCACAACAGTCAAATAGTAAAATGAAATTAGAAACACACATACACACACACACACACACACACACACACACACACACACACACACACACACACACACACACACACACACACACACACACACACACACACACACACACACACACACACACCAAGTGACCATATGAGACTTCTCAGGCTTTATTTGACATAGAGAAATATGGCATTATTTCCCAAACAGAATATAAAATAAAAATAAAACATATGCAAAAAACTATGCGTGTAGAAATAATTGCACAGGGCCCTTACAAATAAACACAAATGTGTGTGAGTGTGTTTGTATGTGTGCGTGTGCATTTGTGCATGTTTGTTTCAGTTGCTTTGCCAGTGTTGGAGAAATATACGATACAGTGGGCAACTGCATTTCAGTGGTTCATGTGTGCCAGAGAAAGGCTTTTAGGTTTGAGGGAGAGAAATTTGTAAAGAGGGACACATTTAATATTAATCAGGCTTACCTTCTTACACTGTCTGGGCTAATTTGAGTTGTGGGAGCAGCAGGGAAAAGGAGAAAAGAAGATCATGTCATTGTATATCCTGTGTGTGTGTGTGTGGCAGGAAACTCAGGGAGCATGTGACATTGTCACTGTACGCTTCATGCTCGCTTAAGCAATAAGGGAAAGGAAGGTGGGAGTTTATCATCCATTTTGTCCCCAAGTGATTGTGGCAGGGAGAAAAAATGTGAAAGAGTTTTCTTTGATGACACAAATTAGTGACAGACTGACTTTTCTTCCTTTAATACGTGGAATAGATTAGGGGTGATGTGATGTTGGAAGAACCGCTGAAACTTGAATCTTATTGTTTTAGAAAATGATTGCCACAAATACAAATGAAATAAAAAAAAAAAAAGTTTTAAATATTTTACCTGCCCTAATTTCTATAATGTATTACTACATACAGTGATACACATTAATTAAAATTCTAAATAAAGGCTTTTTGTTTGATTTGCTGATCATCTTATATAGAATGTTGAGTCACTTCAAGATGTAGTATTTCATCATTTTAAATGTGCACCTCTTCAGGGTTTTTTATTTAGTGAAGTGAATGTCATAAAGATAGGATGAGCTTCTCTGTATAGCCATATACATCAAATTTATTGGGAATACATTGCTTTTACATTCTTGTGATTATTTTAATAACTTAGCCATTGGTATAATTGAGTACATTTCCAAGTCTCTGCTGCAGCTGTGTCAACTATAACAAATAGTACCATCACTTACTATGAAGGCAAATGTTGGGGACAAGCATTAAGATAAAT
This sequence comes from Albula goreensis, assembly GCA_022829145.1. Classification (NCBI taxonomy): domain Eukaryota; kingdom Metazoa; phylum Chordata; class Actinopteri; order Albuliformes; family Albulidae; genus Albula; species Albula goreensis. Next base: position 14,733,127 of record CM040749.1, on the reverse strand, counting down.
TACATAAGATAGGTGACCTCATCAGGTGTTCGGCTATGTGATATTATTTTTTTTACTCCAGCTATGTTTGATATGCAAATGTGACTGCTGTCACAACAGCTAATGTTACTACTACTTTGACTACTATGTGTCATTATTCTATTGACACTATAGGACAACCAGCAAGGTAAATTCTACAAGATAGGCGACCACACTATTTGAGCTAGATGGTGTTATTTGTGCTGCAGCTATGTTTGATACTACAAATGAAGCTACTACTATTACAACTATGCAACTAAGTATTGTAGGGACAACCAACCAGAGATATTATATAAAGTCATGTGACCACATTTGTTTTTTAGCTAGGTGGTAATTTCTGACTGGGCAAAATTCCATGCTTTCTTTACCTTGTCCCAATTCACATATTTCAGATGTTTGTTGCTCTCTATCTCAACTTGAAATCTGTTACTGTCAGATTGATTCATGACTGAAAAATAGGTCAAAATGGTGCGGGCCGATACCTCTGGAGCTGGTGAGCTCTAGTTTTCAGTGGCAGTTGGACTGTGTTCAGGTACAGCACTGTTTTATTCTGGGCTGGTTAGAGAAGGGGGAGGGTAGGCAGGTGTTGGAAATAAGTGTGTCAGTGGGGCGTATCATAGTGAAAGCTGAGATAAAATACTCCAACCTCGTCATTACATCCAAAATTCCCTTTAAAAGTGTTTTTTTTTCATCACATTATGAATATTTCATGCTGTGATATCTGGGCCAATTAGGTGTCATATCCTCCTCTATCTGAGTGTGCTTTATCTTATTTCATTTTCTTCTCATCTGCACATGCCTTAAGCTGCATTTAGGAATGTATGTTTGTTCATGATTTGTACAAACAGAAAATAAGCATGAAACAATTCTCTTTTAACAAGATTATCAAGGTCATTTTAATAACATGGCTTACTTACGAATGTAGCACTTCACAGTGAAGCCAGTTATGCTACATATTAGGACATAAACAGATATATGCAGAGACTGTGTGAGGTATGAGCAAAGAAATGTCATACATCTATATATATATATATATATATATATATACATATACAGAGAGAGAGAGAGAGACAGACAGACAGACACACATAGTTAACAAACATGTGTTATGCAGTTTCAACTGTTGTTTCTGCTGATCATGACTTCAGTTATGCTCGTCCTTTATAACAATTGAGATATGAGAAAGGCATTTGAATATACCAAAAGCTTCAAAGTATTTGGAAAATAAAGAATTCTGTAGCTAAACTGGAATGGTCTGTATTGAATTCATTGCCTGTTCACAGATATTGATGGCAAAGCTCAAAATAAAGTGGCATTAATATGGATATGTGACAGTTGAAAGTACATGACATATAGGATATCACTCTCACTATGAATTCCACCACTAATAAATCCAGTGAGAAAGATTCCTTGTGTTGGCTACTACACTTTTTTCAATGTCAGTCAGTGGCATCATTAGGCCTGGGCGTCCCAGGTTACAGCCCCGAATGTTTTATGAAAAGCCCCAGATATCGAGAATTTGATTATTATTATTATTATTTTTTAAAAAAAATAAGAATAATAAAAAACAGCTATGGATCTATTCATCTGTCATTCCTATCATGCATTAAAGCCATCGACAATAATATGATACCATTGATCAAAAATGCACGTGCGTTTTGGGTACTCTGTGTGTCATTCAAGCAGCAGATCTACTTCACACTACTTGGCATGTGTGCATTTTGTGTGGACATCAGAGGGAGAAAGAAAGAGAGAGAGAGAGAGAGCACACCGGTTATAGGGCTTGGCATCTGGTGGTAGCTAGCTAGCTAATTCACTAAGGCAAGACTTGAAGGTGAGGGCGACTTGAAATACTTTCTTTAAAGTTGGAAACACAAGTGGGTCCAACAGTTGGAAAACAGCTTGTGTGTCAGGTAATGAAGTCCACTAGCATCGTTCTTGCGAGCCACATAATTTTTAGTGACTAGTGCTTCCTCTGTTTGAAAGGGCAACTTGTAGTGGATCACTAACCCTCGCAGACATTGTGTTGAAAGGAAATTTTCATGTGAAGGGTAGCATAGCTTTGAATCCTTGTAAGCAGCTCTAGCTGGGAACATTCTTTCAGTGCCCTGAGATGCCTGCACACCAGGCTGAGGGCAACGATGGGTCAAAACAGACTGAAACACCTGGCACTGATGTCAATTGAAAAGACTGTCCTGGATGCAATTGACATCAATTCTGTTATGAACCGCTTTGCAAAGATGCAGAATAGGAGACACTCCCTGACTCTCCCATCCACTACCGTCTAAGGTTGGTTAGTTTATTCTTTTTTGTGTGTGTGAGATTGTTACACGCAAAGTCATAGGTATTCTTACTATTCCCTTAAGTATTCTATTTCACCTTACCTTGAATGACAATAGCTATGAGGGGAAACGTGATTCTATGTGCAGTAAAATGCTTTCGATTACCTAACGGCTTGTCGTAATAGCAAGCGCTGTTGCTTTCCTAGAATGTTGGGAAACGATGCCAATGGAGCGCTGAATGTAGGGAGTTTCACTGTAACGTTTCATGTCAAAGGAGGAGGGGTATAGTAATTTTAGGGATGTCCTTGTTATTTTGAACTTTAGCAGGCTAAGCCCCAGATGTGCCTGAAGTCTAGCGATGCCCCTGATGTTGGTATGAGTGAGGGCAAAGGTGCAGTGGTTTTTCATTTTGTGGCAAAACAGATATGAAATCATGTTACTTCATCAGGGGCTCAGAAGGTTGCTTTTATGTTTGGAGCTTACAAAACTATATTTACATCAATAAAAACCTTGGCATAAATTCAGTTCCTCTTAATTTCAAAGCTCTATTAATAATTGTGGGAGGAGAACATGTCTTTATCAATTTTGTGAGGAATCTGGAGAAGAATAATACACTTCTGTTACAGTAGCATATAATTCCATGGTGTCCACAGTGAAATGTCTGTAGCATATATATGGGTTCTTTATCTAAGATTTTAATTTTAACATAGTGATTATGCAAAGGTGGACAGGAATCACAATACAGGTTGTAATAATAGTAATATGGAACATTGTTGAGAAGTGAAAGAAATGTACCTCACGCTGCTGTATTCTTATGGTTAACATCAGCTCCATGGGCAGGACAATTTATAGAAGGTCTTAGCACCATTATGCACTTATACATAAGCACATGCAATTAAAAGAACATAGTTAAATTAGCTCTGAAAATTTAATTAAAGTATTTATATGCAGCAGCTAATACACACATTAATGAATCTAAAAATATTATTTAAAGTGTAAAATCCTCACAGAAGTAGTTTATTTTTGTGTGGAGCATCATCGTGGGAATAGCCTGGCTTCCCTTAATTAAAAACAATTATTAAAAACTTGCATGAATATGGCTAATTTATTGTGGACGTTGTTTGTATTTTAATCATGAGAATTTTTCAGCAGTAATTTGGTTATGTGGAGAAAAAAATCCCTGAGCCATTTTAATTTCTTGTTCTCCAGACAAATAAACAGGAAGTTGAGAAATGAGGAAATGATGGCTTCCTTTTTCATTTGCTTATTAAACATATATTTTGTTGATGCTGGCTGTTTAAAATAATGATATAGGTATCAATATTACAAACTGAAGATGCCTCCTTTTCAGGAGGAATTCTACCTTTATGAGAAGAAAATATTTGAGCTCCATGTGAAAATTGCTTTGTATGGCTGAAAAAATGCATTTGTTGTTACACACAACATACACACATACTAACACAGACACACACACTCTCTCCCTCTCTCTCTCTCTCTCTCTCTCTCTCTCATACACACACACACAAACACACACACAACCAAGTCTGCACAGGTATTCATGTGTACCATATACTGAGGAATCTTCACACCCTTTGACACAGGGGGTGGTGGTGAGATGGGTATCGGTACAGGATTTGCGTGCAGAGACACCGATTCTGCACCATCAGAAACAGTAGTAGGAGAATGTGTCGGTTTTAATTATCTTCTCCTCTCTTGCACAGGGCAGTACCATCTGGCGTCACAAAATATGACTTTAATAAAGAGAAAATTTCCAGCACATAATTTAATGGTAATGGCTGGACATTTATGTTACAGTCTTACATTAATGTTCTTTAAATGCATGCTAAGTTGGGGGCAGGGGAATGTGTGTGTCTCTATAATGTACTGTGACATATCTGAACCAAAGGGAATTTCTCTTAGATCCCCCTTAATAATGTCCCTTGCATTCTATTCACTTAATATTTTATCAGATTATTTGGTTCAGGTTTCATGTCATTTGCAAGGCCACCTCTTCAGGATGACCATGTTCATAAAAAGGAATATTTTTTAATACAACTAAAAAATGATATTGCAGCTTTAAATACAACTTGGAATAGCTTGCTTAAGGCATAAACATACATATCAAGGATACACTAGATTCTTAATAGAAATGACTCACTCTGCCCAATTTAAGGAAAAACAACAGTCAATCATTACATATAAACAGTCTTGTTTTAAAATGTTGACACTATGTAAGGTAAGAGGTCTGTGTGGATATGACTGTGACATGCATAAATTTAAGTGTAAAAATGTAGAGGAAGAAAATGATCAGTCATTAAGAAATGTGTGATGCTTTATATCCATGAAATCATAACCTCTCATTGCTCACAAAGCTACCTTATCAGTTCTTCCTGACAATTGTTTTCACATACTATATCGAACTCATAATCACACAAACAAATATAAAATGAAGATCCAAACTCGGCAATCAAATATCTGCCTGCACTCCCCTCCCCCAGATCAAAATGTAACCACCGTGCTTTACCATGCACTTAACATATTTAGCATTTCCTTTTTATCAGAATTTATTGAGATTTTATTGCTATTCATAAAGACGAGCATATTTCCCGATTTTTTTCCCCCATCGCTTTATGGCTGAGCATTGGTGCAATTTCCGATACTCAAGTTTTATTTCCTGACAATCCATTAGCATGCCATTATGTGGCTTGACGATTTTTCTTCATGTGATTCCGAGGACCTTTCATTGGGAGCTGCAGAAGAGGAATGCTGAGACAAAGGCCACCAGCTGGAAGTACTTCTCAACTTTACCAAGGCAGGGCTCTGGGTATACACATACTACGGGCATCACAGAAACTAGGATCACTGATTTGATTAGTAGTTGTTTCCAAGAAGCCAAGTATTTTCTCTCTCACGGCCCTGATTTAATTCAATTTCTTATATTTTTTCCTCACAAATCCTCATTACTAATGTTTATTTAAATGCACACAGACCAATAAGTAGATCAAAATAATATGCATAAATTGGAAGTACTTCATCATAGCCATTAATAGTCTATGTATGTATTTGTCATATGTACTCAGTCTGTCTCTATACAGTGTCTGCTGTTGCATTTTATGTTAATGGTGTGCTGTTAGGTAACATTTTTTTAGTGATGGTGCCCACCGTCAACATCCAGTGGCAAAAATTATGTCATAATTATTGATTTTCAACATGGGTATTCAGTCTGTAATACAAATATTCCCCTGTTGGTTCGGATCGTGATACTTACGAATGAGAAAAATGTGGTAAAATGTGGAAAATGTGATATTGTTGTAGACTAACTGAGCCTTAGTCCATATAAGAACATATATTAATTGCCTCTGCATATCCGTTTTACAAACTTCCCTCTGTTTGAATGAAATATGTGTTGTATGTTCAGCATGGAGAAATAAAATGGACTGTTGAGTGAAACATGAAAGAGAATGTTTATTTAACAGGTAATTTGGTCCAACTTCAAAACCTGTGCATTTTTTGGATTTAATGCAGCTTTATTCCCAATTTTTTCCTTTCATTTGGAAGTCACATTATTGGAAAACTGACTTTTTTCAAGAAAACAAAAAATGTTGATCCTGTTAGGGTTAACTAATCTATATCTTTTCTCTCACAACTATTTAGCTAACTTTGGGTATTGTCCTTTGTTCTTTCTATTACAGCCAGTCGTCTGTAACTTTTACCTGATATGGATTCCAGGGAAAAAATATAGTGCAGGTTTGCTGACTTTGGCCACAGCTCAATGAACCATCTTCGTGGGAGACAACTTCAATAAGCAAACCATGACATCATGACAATCAAAATGCAATTCAATTCCATACATATGTACATGTATGGTAGTAGAATGTTTCCAGAAACTTCTATGTAATAGCAAGTAACTGTGTCAAGAGGGGACTAGCTGTAGATATCTAAACTGTGGGCATGCCCACCTAAAATTGACACAGTTACAGATGAGCAATACACTACACTTATTCTTACCCTAATCAATGCACCATAACAATGAAGCACTTTCACATGTAGAAGACACCCTGAGTACATGCAGAAATCCCACTGGACCTGATGCTCTATCTGGCTTTATCAGGCTGTAACTAGAACAATCTCTCTGTGGCTGTTGTGGCTGCTCACCTTCTACTCTTCTAAGCTCTGGCTTCTAATGTCAGCATGTCCAGACAAGCATTGCTGCCACCCTGCTCATCCAGTCACATTTTCCTGTGAGAGCTTGAATCGCAGGAATGTGAGGTTGCTGTGCAGACACACTGCACCAACACCACATCTAGAGGATATCACTTTAACTTAACTGATGAAAGCAATACCCCCATCTCATGGCATTAACTTGTTTATCTTTTGCTCAAGCAAAAAAAAAAAAAAAAACTTTCAAGCTCCATTGCTCATTCTGCGCAAGAGAGATAGAAGGAGAGACACAAAAAACAAAAGGCAGCCACTGAAATTTGCATGGTGCTCAATTATACATTAGCGAACATCACTTGGCAATCTGTTCATATCAATTTAATTGGATTTTAATACTGCCTCTGATCTTGTTTTCTAATTAACAGCAGCGGCTGGCAATAAAGCAGAACCATGCACCCAGCAACACCTTTGATCCTGGCCATATGGAGTTCCTTAGAGCTCATTGGAAAAAAAAAAATCAGTCACCCAAATATGGGCCCATGACAAGCCCAGCGGAAAGGGGTGGGGTGGGGGCTGATGGGGGTGTATATGGGGGTGCAGAGGAGGGGGTGGGGGCAATCGCGACCCCCCAGATGGCCAGATATAACTCCTGCTAGCGCCTTCATTGATTAATTTCTCCCCTGATTGGTTGTGATTACTGATAAATAAAACATGATCTCAGAATCGGATGCAAATCAGCTTCCAAGCTTTAGGGAAATGTTGATTGCTTTTTCAAATCTGTTTATTTCTCCCCTTGTTGCCCTCAACTTTCTATTTGATGAGGGACCATAAATGCATTTTTTCCCCTCTGGCTTGCTTCAGTAGAAGAAATTTAAACCCTGATATTCACAAAGCATGGGGCAAGAGAGGGAAGGGTAACTGCAGCTCAACTCACTGTTGAACTCTCCCTCGATTCAATTTCTGGTAGCCTGACCTGGTGATGCCCCTAGAGGAATGTAGATCATATTACAAAAACAAGGAATGTGTTGACCTTGCCTAGAATGTTGAATTGCCAAAACAATTATGTGACAACTTTTTAATTGCCCTATTGTCATATTGTTATGGTATATACACAAACAGGTTACATATCTACAAATTATGATACGTTATGAAAGTAAAGGTCTTAATAACTGCTATTTTATTCGCTTCTCCCCAACAATAAAATTAAATGTGTTCACGGAATACAAATATTGTACGGACAGATGATGATTGTTTTGAATCAGTTGTAGTAATCTCTACTACACGAGTGCTTTACATCATGATACATATTTTAAATGTGAAACTGAAAGTGTGATTCCTCTCAAAACTACAACATCCTATGAAGTTGACTGTACATGTAGGCAGGCAGTCTTCCAGGCTAATCCTCCCAAACTTGCTGCATTTGCTTTCCAGATCATAATTAATTTGCCTTCTCCTTTTCCCCCCCTCTCCTATCCATTTTGACAGGCCCTACCTACACTTTTGCATTTCCCTACTAATTGAAACTGCATTTCTCCACCACCACCTTATGAACGTCAGTCACTACTAATATTCAAACCTGCAGCCCTCTGTAATGGTGGAAGGCAAGGGAGACCACTCCGGTACCACCTCTCTACTTAGGTCTTTAATTGTTATTAATGCTCCTGATCAGAACCTGCTCCAGCTGAGGGAAGGTGGGGGGGGGGAGTGTACAAGCCGGAACTGAAGTCATATTTTTTTTAATTTTGTAAACCAGACAATTGAGAAGAAAAAAAGCAGAAGCAGGAAAAAAATGGCCTATTAAAATCTGCTGTGCGTCAGGCAGTCCGCGGAGGAATTAGCGAGCATGGCTGATTCACCGTCCCCAGGAAGCGGGGGTGTTAATTTGGAAATCTACGACTGGTATGTGGAGAATGCTAATTTGTAATTAGGAAGATTAACCAAATCTGGGGAATAGAAGAGATTATTGACTTATATAATAAAATCAACACAATGCGGAGCTGGTTAAATAATCATCTTTCAAAATCATAAAGTGAAGGCCAGCTCTGCTGGGCCGGCTCTGGATGCAGTGCCAGACCGGAGGAGGAGGAGGCCACGATCTGTCCATCCATTCTCATGATACTCAGAGAAAACAGGATGGCTGTAAGTGGAAAAACTGCCTGCTCATGAATTGGGGTTTATTCTTGGTGTGAGGGCTGCTGCTCCTTGGATTTACAGCATGTTCATTGGAGGCCTGACAAAAGTAAAATATCTACTGTGTATAGAGCAGATGCAGATGAAATCAATGATGCAAATGTTACTAACAAATGAAATGAAATGCTTTATTTTAAATTTCAAAAAATAATAAAAATTGTTATATTAAATCCCACTAATTGAACCAAAATATTTAAAAACTTCACTTTTGTTTTCGTGTCTTTTCATATATTCCTTGTGAAGTCAATGGATGTGGCAGTTTCTGCATTGTGGTGCTAGAGGGAGAACATTGTTTAGGGAGAGCCCTGAATATGTGATGTCATCACAATTTATTGCAATATTGTTTTGTTAAATTTATTGAAAAAGTAAATGTGTTCATTTTGCCAGCCCTAGTGAGAGAAAACACTAAACGACCTATGGATATTTATTAGCTTAAGTAGTTGGGCCAATGTTTGCCTTCAGTTTCAATTATTGAACTATTTCCAGAGAGAGTTCCTCGTTTTTTGGGACATGACATTTTTTATCTGCTCTGCACGTTCCAGAACATGCTATAAAACAATCAAGGTGACTTGGTGTTGATCATGACACTGCTCTTGAACCAATTTAGCTGTGTATATGGGGATTCTACTCAAGAGGTTTATCTTAATTTCTAAATGTGGTGTTTCCATTATTTTTATGATTTGTTCAATTAAATAGTTGCTTCCTGTCTTTCATTGACTTTAATATAAGTAGTGTCTTACAGTAGTGAGCAGTAAGTAGTTACCCCTTCATTTGATTTATGGTCAATTGCCCAGAATCACAGAACCATTGGATGATTATGTATGCTAATGAGACAGAGCAGAACATCTCTGCACCATATCCACCATCCCATGTTCCCCCCACCCAAACAATATAAATAAAATAAATACTCACAGCCCAGTCAACTTCAGTTTTATTTAGAGAGGAAATTAATTTTCTGTGCGAAAGCATTCAGCTTGAATTTTGAGCTGTTAACATGATTTTTTGACTACCAAAGTCAAAGACAATTAGAGTCAATCTGCTACTCAACGTCCTCAGTGTGAGGGCAACATTTTCTCCTGAATAACTGTACCTGTGAGTGTCTCAAGAGAATGACACAATTGTATATAAAGATAGCCCCATGTCTGATGTACAGTCCTATACCAATGAAACTTTGGAATGTATTGTACATACAGCATGCCAAAGATTCATGAACAATTTCATTCATTTACAAATTCAGCTGCATTTTGCCAATGGGTTCACCAATCACAGTTTTGATTTTGTGTGATTTTTAAAATATTTTTACTAACACCATGTATTTTCACTGTCTTTTGTATACTATTACCTTCAGTCTACCTCTACATTGTTGTTCAGATGAAGACTACTGGAAAAAGGTGCATGCTAGAATATCAGGAACAAGGCTACAACTGCCATAACTTCATTGAAGAGTGCTCTACTGACATTGTGGGAATCAAGAATGTCAAGAATTTGTACTTGAAATATAGCAATATAAAGATTTTATGAAGATAAAAATCTTTTTGCATATCATTCTGCTTAACTCTGAATTTATAACAGACCCTAGCAATCAGAAGCATTCCTTTATCAACCACAGACTAATTTGGGAAAATAACTCTTGTGGCAAAGGCCTGCTGTATATTTATTAATAAATATAGAGACTTCAAACAATAGCAATGTGGCAGGTTATTCTGCCTTGTGAAGACGTCTGGCCTTTGGGTGAAGTAAGATTTTTAAGTTTTTATGACCATGGAAAATACATTGTTTTCCACAGTTCTGTCGCAGCCTTAATAACTATGTAAGCCATGTGAAATATAAACTCAGTTTCTGAATTTCAGTGTAATTACTGTCATGAAAAATCTTACCAACATTGTTCCTGCCTTGTTGGGTGTAAGGACACAGACTGGGATCCAGTTGCAGCCAGAAATGGTAACTTTAATAAGGAACTGAAATGGTAGACAGAAACGTGAATGGGACCAAAAACAGGGGTAGCAGCAGTCCCAAACAGATCCAAAAAAGTAAACACAAGGTCAAGCTAACAGGTTTCAAAATAGCAGTAGCCAAACACGATTACAACACAGACTAGGCAGAGTCAAATGAACAATACCTCACAAAGTGACTAGACACACAGAGTCCTTCAGTAGCCGGGAGTGAATGATCATGTGCAGGTGGACTCAGTGAGCTGGGGAGGTGGAGCAGGGCTGAAGTGGGTGTGGCTGAGCTGGCTGACTGGGAGCAGGTGTGACAGTGGGTCAGAGATGACATCTGAGGGGTAAACAGTTTGACCAGACATAAGATTGATAGAAGTTGGAACACTTTTCCTTGAGGATTATTTTTTGTGTTTTTGTTATGCAAGTTTAAGCAGACAAAAAGAAACTGTGCTCTTATAATGACCCTCCAGAAACTAAGTCCCACTTTTTCCATGATAAAAATACTGTGGAAAAAGGAAAACTTACTTGTATAGCTGGTAGATTAAAAAAAAGTCTACATCCATTTTACAGATGAAGGTCAAGTAGAAAAAGTATGTTCAATGCAAGACTTGAAAGTTCAACCTGCGACGATACTCACTAACCATGTGTAATACTTTTAAGTAATCTTTAATTAATGAAAATCAAAATTGAATATGTATCATGCAATTGTATAAATGATTTTGTACCACAAACACCTTCCAGTTGGAATGGACAATTACAAAATGCTGTCAAACAAAAGTGTTTCTCAATTACGATATAGGATATAGTCATGACACAAAAATGTAAAGTTCCTTATCTTGGTATGTTAGATAATTACAAATGTTGAGATTTGTTAAACTATATGACAATGGCTACAGTGCAACAACCAACAGGGAGCATAGTTTGAAAGAGGTGCCACACCATACCAGCAAAGACATGCTGAGGGTCATTAATATCTAGGTCATTGTCCATCAGCCGTAGGGGATCATACTTAACAAGGAATCTCGTCTCTTGTTTAAGATCACATAGTGCCAATATTCTTGGGACACAACTGTTTTACATGAAATTCAGGTTGTTTAATCTTTTATCTACACAGGTCCAAGAGGAAAACCACAGAAGTCCTAAATTGCAATTCCTCACTTTGTTTAAAGCCCAAATTAAGTGGCAATAGATTTTGCATTTTTAACCATTTTGACCATCTTTCCAATGTAACAGCAACAATTTGTGGGCATGTAGAAAAGCTTATTATACTTGTAAGATCTGATTTATTTATATTTTAATTCATAACAACATTAATGTTCATTGGAGATGCAATCTTCAGACTTAAACAGACAATAAATAATTACTAAAACTGTTGAACCTGAGGCTTGTCGCACTAATTCATCAACTTAAAAAGAAAATTGATCAATTGTGTATAAAACACTGTGTTGGGAATCATATAGCTGGATATAACTTTCCTATACTGCCAAGGATGCGAATCGATACATTTCAAGTAGAAATACATATTTATTTCGCTTTCAGAATAATTGAATGTTCTTTGAAACATCATAGCTATATTACTAATAGAGAAGAAAGAGAAGAATACTGCAAAGTGGTTTAAAAATGGTAACATTAAAATTTGTTCAGTTTTATTCATAACTGTAGGAAACTGTCAATTTAGTACAGCAGCATCTCCTGGTGTTACCACCTGAAGAAAACCAATTCACCCCAAAATGTTCTCTACAAGATCATGGAACAGGGACTGCTATGGCTAATCAGACTCATATGTGTTTCCTTCGCCACCTGCATAAAAAGTACAGTCTTTTAACTCAGTCACTTTGCAGCTTAGTAAAGGAACTACAGAGTTTGCAAGAAGAGCTAGAACTGCATCATGTTCTTTATATTAGGTGTATGCTGCAATGCACCCTAGTGCATTCATTCTGTGCATTTCACTGGTGGGATTTGTCCACATATATGATTGGGAATTTCAAACTGAACATATTTTACAAGTAAAAATATATGTTGAAATGAATTAGTTGAAAAGCAACTGCTGAAATTGCAGTAAATAAATAGTATTGAGGAAAATCCAATGTCTTATAAGATCCAAGGAATGAAATAATCAATAGAATTAAACACAGGCATGCTTTAATAAATTTGATGTGACCACCATCACTCTGTATGTCAGGATTATGTTAAATTGATTTACTGTTACTAGCTTCCTAGATTGACTTTTTGCCTTTAGATTGGTACCAAAGTGTTTATTTGAGTAGCTCTACACACAGTTTTGATCGATTATTAAAAATCACTTACCTGGACAATTGTCTCTTATTTTACTCACAGTGACATGGAACAAGGTGATTATTTATTTAGTTAGTGAGTTGTGTTCTATATGTTCTCTGTATTTGAAGAATCAATATGTGTTGGCTAGATAAATCACCATTAAAGTGTTTGTGTATCATGCATTTCTTATGTTTTGGTATTCCTCAAGTCTTTTCCTCCTGATTCAGCAAACAAGTGCACGGTAATACACAACCAGCAAGCACCCAGCTGTGGAAGCACTTCCAATATTTAGTCTTGTACTGAGAAATATTATTTCAGAGTGATTCTCTATCTTTCTTTTTTTTTTCTTCCAAGCTCTTGTGTTACTCAATTTCCCTGAGTAAAGTTTACATTTATTTATCTATTATTATCCCAGCTCTGCAAGCTTTTATGAAACGTCATTTAGGCAATGAAACTGCATACAGGAGGTAGGGGCTGGAAAAATAGCCCCTGAAGATTGTTGAGGAGTCTGAGATTATGTTGACTATACTTGGGCCCTTTTAGCCAGACTGTTTTGAAGACTTCATTTTTGAGACAATGCATGAATCTAGATGTAAATCTGAATGAAATGAAATGCTTGGAAATTGTATATCTCATATGATGAATATTACCCTTCTGTCAAGCCAACATCATTCAGAATATATTCTTTAGGCCCCCAACTCACCCAATACATACAGAACACAGAAAGAAACCTACCTCCATCTACCCATTAATGTATACTACTTGTAATATAATAAAAAATAAATGCGGGTTATATACTGTTTCAGCATTGATCATTACACATTCACAAAACTACACACACACACACACACACACACACACACACACACACACACACACACACACACACACACACACACACACACACACACACACACACACACCAAATATGAATCAAAGTTAAGAACACATGTTGATTGAATCCAGGCCTACGTATTTCTGGTGTCAGTCTGATTAATTCCTCAAGCAATATGTCATCTCCAGTTTGACAACATAATGGCCATAGATGATTAATTGTTTTAACCCATTAACCTGCTGAAAAACCACTATACTAATATGTATAAAAACAAGATTCCACAATTATGATAATTGTGGAATCTTGTTTTTATACATATTAGTATAAGGCATTGTCTTCATGCAGTAGGTATATTTGAGCCTAAACCCAATCATTGTGCTGCTGAAAGTCTGTGTTCCCAGTCAGAAATGTCTAACTTGACAAGACCTGAAAGCCAAATGAAGTCTATAAATGACAGGCAATGATCTTGGAGACTGTGCTACATCTAGGGCTCAGAGACCAGTGAGCAAATCAATAGGGGGTCTACAATGAAAATCACAAAATCATAGTGCTTGTTGCCATGGCTGACAGCAATGCAAGCTGTACATCTGTGACACATTCTTTGCACATGGTTTCAGTTGCTTTTCCTGTGGGATTCTGTCCCATTGCAATAGCTCAGCCTTGGCTTGCACGTGTCTGAGCACTGGCCCTAGGTGCCACACACTCCCCTTGTTGACCCACACGTTTGCATTACTGGTCAAATCTGCTCAGTATTGTATTTCTTTATTGTATAACTTACATTGTTATCTGACAAGAAAGCAGTTTTGTACATGAAAATTGAGAAGATGGTCTTTATCCAGCTGGAATGTTGACATGTTGGGATGTGCTCACGGAGCAGTTTTGATAGGTTCCAGCACAACCCACACCCTCACACTTACTCCTATTAACAAATTACTGTGTACAGCTGATCAAGTAGCCTGTGCTACTATTCATGTCCACCCTAAAATTCTGTACATAACTGGGAAACAAACAAAAAAATCATTTGGAGGACTTGACTCCATTGTAGTTGCATTCCCCTGTGGGGCTGCTCACATAATCTCATTTTGTTGTGTTGATTAACATTGGCAAGAAGGAAAGTTTATGCAGTTATTTAGTATTGACTCCAACATACCAATTTCACAAAGGCACTCTCCTGAGGGTCATTTGGGTTTTGTTTTGTTTTCTGTCTTAATTTCCACCTTTACAAGTGAAAAAAGATACATTGCTTCTCTAAAAAGTCACTAGAGTATAAAATAATCAGTCATGTATGATCAAAAATGATGATAAGAAAATGAAAACCAAAATATTTAAGAAAACTTGTATTTGCAATTGTTTGATATCATAGTTGAATCTTTAGGAATCCCCCTGCTGAATGGTGAGCACAAACTCAAAAAGTCGAAATAACCCCCCATGGGCGTTATAATGAGGAAGATGGACATGTATCTATAGTAGAGCCAAAACACTGTGTCTGTTACCTACAACAGCAGCATTCTATATACTCTTAACTTTAATATTGTATAATAATTAAAAAACTGATTATGAAAAAAAAAACTTCATACTAGTGTTGTTGAGCCATTCTGCCTGTTCCAAGTGTTGAGCTTGCTGCATTGTGATAATGAAACTGCACAGGCAAGCCCTTAAGATTTTTATCACCGCTTCCACCTGAAGGAAGGTTATTTGAATTAAATGTTTGTCCTTCAGGGGGTAATTGTTTCAAATAATATGTATTATCTTAAAGAGGTTTTTGTTGGCTTTTATTCATAAGTACAGTTTTTTTTCTCTCATCCATTTAATTGCATATTTTGTGCTAATAACTGAAAATCCATTAAAGTGATAGAAGTGATGAAGTCTCTGTGTTCCTAGCTTTTCTTCCCTCCATTGCTACAATAAAGAAAAACACAACCTTTTCTTTGGGAGGAAAATAACTTTGAGGAAATGATTACTGTTTTTAATCCTTTTTTGAGAAACTGCATGAATGATTTTAGCTCTCTGGTGATTAATCACGTTAGAAGAACAGGCAGATATAAAATAAGAAAAGGCACAATCAGAGATAGTTTAGAGTAAATGATTTAGTTAAAAGTAAATCGGTGAGATGGGTGATGTGTCTGTGTGAGTAATTGTGTTACAGGTATTGATGAATTCAAATAATACCCAATTAGATGGATTTTTATTTAGCGTCTTTAAGGCCTTATCCATGCATGTGTCAATACTGGTCATCTATGAAGAACTTTTAAATGAGCTGTTTTCTTTTTTAAAACTACGTATTACATATTGTTTAACAATTTATTACAAAATGAAGCAGATTTCAGACAAAACTGTTGAGGTTTTGTCACATAAAATCTTCAGCTCTGAACTACCTTTTTATAATGTGCTTCAAAAGACTATAAAACAATATGTTAGTATACTTCAGCATATTCAAATTACTTGAGAGTCTATGTAGCAAGGGTTCTGTGCCATGGTTTAATGCAAATGTGTGGGTCAGTGCAAGGCAGTGTGTGAAAAGTAGAATATGTATTCTGCCCAAGTTCCACACAAGGAACTCTGGTACTATTGAGCTTAATCTCCCATGCTCAAGAACCCCTTGGTACCATACATCTCTAATGCTACTGCCATGCATTTGTTGCATGTAGCCTAACCTGTAGTCCTGATTCTGCTGTAATGTTTGAAATGTCTTGAAGACAACAATCCCGAAGCATGTTATTCCATTCTTTAATTATTCTTTGGTAGGGCTATTTGGTGTGTAATTAAAGTCACTATAAGGACAGCCTTTCATAATTAAAATTTAATCCAGGCCAGATTGACAGATATGAGCCAGTTGAAGATGATGAGCCTAAACCTAATACTTAGGGGCTAATGGTGAGCTGCCTTTTATCAAAGTGTCAAAGAAGCCTCCAGAGGTAAATCACAGCGTATTATATATTCTGTTTATGAAGCTGCCGCAAGTACATAAAAGAATGTAACAAAGGCTAACAATCTTTTTTTCTCTCCCCTTTTCAAAGGGAATTGGACAAATTTATGTTGAGCCATGGAGGCTGGGGCTGGTTTACATTTTTTCATCTATCAGAAGATGATGAGCAAGCAATCCCTTCAGTGACCAGCCGACTCATCTCACTGCCCCTAGACTCCTCTGTGGTCAGGAAGCTGGGCCAGGGGTCTGCTGCTTATTAACTTTCAAGGCTGAAGTCATTAAATTCCTACGTCTTTTCATTTGCACTGCCCTAACCAGAAAAAAAGAATGTTTTTTTGGTGGGCTGGAGTAGGGGGTGACTTACAGCACTGGCTGTACTTACATTTTTCCTCTGTCACATTTGTCAATGCTGATTTCATTCATCAATCCCAAATGCAGTGCCGATATTGCACCTAAGATGAAATTGTGATTTGCTCTCACAAGCTCTCTTATAAATTATGTGTTCTCTCAGTATTACATATTATGCACTGTCTATTAAAATAACTACTAATTTACAACAATTTTCAACTAATCTGCACTTTCTAATGTTATGTCTTAAAATAAACTTGGGGTGGTTTGACCTCCCCATAAAAAAATCAGTAATTGTTTGAGGAAATATTTCTTTTTCATTCAATGCACTATGATTTTGTGTTTTTTTTTGTTTAATCGGTTCAAAATATATACAATTTGCACCGCAAAGTTCGTGTACTTATTTGTTTCAGTATGGCTTCAACTCTAAGTCAGTTATGTCACATGCATGTGTCTATGTGTGCATGTGTCCATATATGTGTGACCCTTGAGACAGAATTTTCACAACCTTCCGTACCTAGGAGGCAGTGACTCTTGATGGCAGAACACAGCCACGCTGTTTTATGTTGACGTGATTGACTGGCTGCTTGAATGGACAGACAGGCCTGATTGGTGTTGAAACATGAGCTTACAACCTGTGAATACACAGGGGTCAGAGCAACAGGGCCATGGTGGGTGCAGAGAGTGCAGGGGCTGGGAAGAGAAGCTCTGAGGAGCCCTGCTCGCAGCTCAGGGCGTTTGTTTGACAGTGCAGTCGTCTGACGCAGGATCTGTTTCTCATCAGACCTCCCTCCCTAATCCTCCAGGCCCATTTGAAAACCCGTCCACACCTCTTCCGTTCGGGAAAGGCAAGTGCTGTTTGTTAGAAGATGCTGCTGCGTTTCTTTTTTTTATCAATGAATGTGCCGCTCTTGACACTAAAGACTTAACATCAAATGAGCTTGGAAATCCATTTTCACACTTTTATTGCCCATTCCAGAGGCTTCATTTCAAAGGCAAGGAACTGGAATTCAGAGACATAAAATTCCCTTTGTTCTCCTGCCCTGTAGCCCTCAGTGCCCGTGCGGACGCTACTATAGGGAGACGTGGAGATCAAAAAAACACTCAAAAAGCGCTGTTACCTGGCCCCCGATGATGCCCCCTGGCATCCGCAATTAAATCAGCTAGGTTGGAAATTTCCTTGTAATGTCAATCAAAATAATTTACTTTAGCACAGCTGCTTTCTTAAAGGCACACCATTGGTTTTCTAGGGCTGTCCACTTATTCAAAGCTCGTTATTCAAATCAGGTTAAAGAGGAAGTGCTGGCAACCAAGGAGCTTATCACCCAGCATGCAGTTGTCTTCAAAAATAATGTGAAAAAAAAATGAATTGAGTCTCTGTGTTATTTAAATAACACACTGGACACTTTCAATTTCAGGGAACATAAGAGGGCGATTTTAATGCAGTAAGTGGGAGAGAGCACCATGCCCTGGTCGCCTTGACTGGATTTAGTTAAAAGAGATGCATTTAAATCAGGAAAGGTAGGAATTAACTGAAGTTGCAATGACCACGGAAGTCAGCGTGAAAGCAAAAATACAAATTACCTACAAAAGCCAGAAGATCTATTATTGAGGAAAATTTTGAGGCTGAAAAATTGGGGCTGTCTTTCTGAGGCCCAGATTAATTTAAAGGTCCTTCAGACTTAAACCAAGGACTCTCTATAGTATAGGGATACTATTATCAAGTTTGAGATCAAGTTTTTTTTAATTTTATGTAAGCTTTTGTACACATTTGTAGGTATGAGTTGACTGTTAGCGAAACTGTATTGTTCTTCATTTTACAATATTGTTAATAGTTTTATGATTTATTTGTTTTCTAAATGTCAAATTTTCTGTGAGGGTAATAAGGGATCTTAATAATTGACCAATCACAGAACCATTCTTGATGATATATCAAGGAACAATGAAATCATTATTACATGGTCCTTTTTTCTATGTTTGTTTGGCTCACACATGCAAAAGACTGCTTGCAAAAGACTACAACACAGCTTGGGAATGATAATGCCTTGATATGTGTATGTGGAATAAATTATACTTTTTAATTCATTCTTATGACCAATAACTGATAGGTTAGAATTTTAAAGTCAATCAATCAAATTTATTTGGATATGGCACTCCCAGCAAAATAATCATCACAATGTGCTTCACAAAGACATATAATTGAAGCTATTTAAATTACTGTGGAGGTAACATCAATAAGTAATGACACATTCAATAGGAGCAACAACAGCATGTTATGATATTATGGTTTAGGTAGGAGAATGTCCTTTATTTTATTATTTTAATTTTATTACTTTTTTATGTAAGTATTTCTTATTTTTGGTGATACATTTCATCACAAGTATATTGTGAGTGAATCTGACATATATTACTTGAGGGGATTTAGAATATGTCCACCCCTGAACAGCTTTGAGTTCTGAAGCACAGTAAACATGATCCTCTTAGACCTGATAGTTAGTATACATCTATATTTTCACAGCTCAAGCATTTCTGCAGTTTCGCAAAATAATAAGTCCTACATCTGCATCTCAAAATCATATTCATGCCTTTTATTCATGTCAGTTAATTGACTTTCATTGGTCCTGATCACATTTTGATGAAAGTATTGTATCATGCTGCAACAGCTTTGCAGGTGTAATGTTGGCATACATACATACCGCTTTACATATGTATTTTTAAATAATCAGCTGAGATCCAGAGATCACTGATCAATGTCTTCTCTGGAATGAAAGATTGTTGACCTATGTAGTTTGTATAAGTAATATAACAATATATGGAGAGGTTATAGCAGTCAATTTCACAGTGGTTTAGTGTCAGGTTGCATACAATGGTCAGTCCAATTTCAGGTCAGCTTATGCTTTTTGGTGTACTAAGTGTAAAAAGGCATGTAGCTTACATAAACAGCTGTTAAAATAGACATCGATGACTCTCAGGCGGAGAGAAGGATCCCTGCTCCACCCTCCATAAACAGTGCAGAGGACATTCACAGACATTCACGCTGCATGTTGCCTTTAAATTTACATGCAATGAGCATTGAAAAAAGTGCCTAATGCTGGTTAAAAGTGAACTAGCTTTGAGAGGGTGTTTCCTTCGCCCAGTTTAACAGTCATGATTGTTTGTATTGCTTTAGAAAACATTTGCCACAATTTCACATACCAGCAACATTAACCACTGACTAGTAGGGTTACTTGCAGGTTCGTTATTTTCTTTTTACAGAGCTAACACTACCAACTAATTTCTACCACATTTTTAAAGCTTTTTCAAAACACCCTTTTGTTGAGTTAACAAAAGGACTTATTGGCCCAATTTTCTTCTGATACATACCATGTACAAATGAGTTCAATTTGTTTGACTATGATGCAAAATGATAAATGTTTGTCTGAGTAAAGCTTGGCAGACTTCATCACCAATTCCAAATAATGGATGTTTATCTGATTCATCTTATCTAGACAGTGATATAACTTCAGCATGTAATTATGGCCTAAACAGGCCTTTTTAACTTCACAAAATTTGAATGATTTTTATAGATGGGGGGGATGGGCCACATAACTAAATGTGGTGGTTATATTCATCATGATTCTGAGGGACTACTGTTTACTCCATTTTGAGCATATAATGAGCCATGTATGTTGAAATCACGATTGCGAAAATTGTTTTGTTCATTAGACTTGTTATACGATTTGTATATGAACCCAGCTACTTCTAAATTCTACTCATCTTATGATAATTGTAAAATCATTTTGTCACTGATTTTATATGCAAGAGTAACTAATTGTATACACACTTTCATACACACAAATTCTCTAAAAGTAACATGGCATGAACTTCAGGTTTTGCGTACCCGGATATAAACACAAAATATGATAAGGTGAAGTGGCAAGTATGAATGGTACAGGAAAGGAATAAATTACAACACATTCCTGATCAGCACAGTATTGTGAAGGTATTTCTTATGAATGGTTTTTGTTCTGTGTCAGACTTCTGAGAAACTACATTTGTGTCTGTGCATGTGTGTGTATGTGTGTGCATGCAAATTTGTGTGCATGTGTGTCTGTATTTGAACCACTGTGGAATCAATTCATTGCATATCAGCATTAACTTTCATATTGATATTATTTTGTCCATTAAGGTCTGATAGGAGATTTATCACAATGGAGCGTCTTAAAAACCTATGAAGAGAAGGGTGTGCTACAAGTGTCCCTGTGAGTTATACAAGTCTCCTTCTCAAAAGCAAAAAAAAAAGAGGAGGAGTAGCTGTAATTGATGGGAACATTTTTGTCTTGTGGGCAAATAGCCCTGGGAAACTCAGAATGATGACCAAAATATTTTTGACATGTTAATTAAATGTCAAGCCACAATGGTGAATTCAGTGCAGATGGTATACTTTCAAAGAAGGTAATAATATTGAAAACATTCTTAAAACAAGTCCTTGACTGAGTATGGTTTCTGGAGAGAGAAATAAAGAGCGCCGCTAACAGTTTCCTTCTTGGGTGACTCACTGCACAAAAGGGACAGTCACCACTGACAGAGGAAACTAAAATCTGTCACTCAGCTGAAACTGCTATTTAAATACTTCACACACTAAAAGACTGCCGTACAGATTTTCAATAATCAAGATAAAGTAATGCCTCATACATTGATTTCAAAGTTTCAAGCTGAGAAAATAGCTTCCCCCATAAATCAAGATAATGTGTTGACTGTAAAAACAGTCATTTATAGAAAAGAAAGGGTTTTAAAAAATGTTAGCTTGGTCATCATTGTCTGAAAGCACAAACACCCACATAGGTTTTATCGTATATGTGCAATAGCCATTTTTTGGCATTGAACACCAGTCAACCTTACATTATGAGTTCCACAGATTGGCATTCACAAGATTTAGTGTCCACACATGACCCCACCCATTGTTCTTACCCCAGGGCAGTTCTGGCACACACTTCAAAACCACAGGACAAGTTGTATCAGCTGTAAAACCTGTCTTGAGCAAGAACAATATTGACTTCAATGTAAAAGTTGGGCTGTTGCAGTAGGGTTTAATTAAGTGTGCACTGCATAATTATAGATATATTGGTATTTTCAGATGTATAGAATTTCAATTCTCCAGACCCATTAACTATAATAGAAAATGATGTGTGAACAGAAGGATTCAATTTAGTAATTGATGTAGATGTACGAAGAATGGTACATGACTTTGCCTCTCTTGCGTAGAATGGAATGGGTCATGTGCAGAACCCATAACAGGCAGGGCCTTAATTTGATTACATCAGAGGACTACAGTGAAAATCAATAATAATAAAAAAGAATAAAGCCCCAGAGCATCCTATGTCCTTCAAGAGAAGTGTGGGGTCAATACATTTAATGTCTATCAATAATCACATGCATAAAATAAATCTCCCAAAAAGAGAGTTGTTTGACTGTAATGGAATGGAATGCAGAGATGGAAAGGCAGGGAACAAACCACAAACCGCACGGAGGGACTCCTCGCGCGCTGTTCGGGGCTATTTTCCCAGAGAAATGAAGCAACGTGACTCAACCCTTCCTCTGCTTCGGGAATTAGAACTTACAAGTCTTTGCTTGGGAGGGCGGGGTTTGAAAGGAACTATGATGTCATGATGCTGAATCTTATTTTGCAACACAGAATTGGACTTGATCGTGCATCTGATGCTGCCAATAAGTTGCGAGTGGAAGGAGGCTTGGAGTGCTCAGAGATCTGAGTTTGTGAGGATAGAGAGCGCGGTGGGGTGTTTTGCGTCCTTCTCTGGGTGATTTTTGCAGCTCTCAGAGGACAGCGAGAATGCTGGTTCCAAGTCTGGCTGATAGATTTGTTACATTTGGAATCCAACAGTGCAGCATAAACGAAAGGGTGTTAATTGGTCTGCATCTATCATCTACTGCTCTTGCGCTGGTTTGGTTCCAGCCCCGTAAAACAAAAGTGACAAAATAGCGTTGTGTATCTGAAATGTGCGAGACTCGCCAAGAGCTGATCTCTGTGGGCTTTTAAAAGTTAATGGAAAAGAGCTGGAACTGTTTGTTTCTCATTAGGGAAGAGTTTATATTATAAATATTTTTATTTCTAATTTCAAAAGATGATGTATCTAAATGGAATATGGGCTGCTTTGTTTTTTTACCGAAGACAAGAATCATACTGCAAAGTATGCATGAAAATGATGAAAATGGCAGATTTCAGACAGGTGTTACTCAGTTGTTGGATTAGGCATTACAGTACAAAGGGAAATGCAGCTGGTAAACAGCCACTTAATAATCAGAAATAATATGATTGGTTTTTTTATACTGTACATGTGTTTGACATATTTGTTTTGTCATAGTGCAATTCACTAGACATAAAGAATGACATGAGGCATGCTATTTTATGCTGTGGACCTTTTCAGTAGGTGTGTGTGTGTGCGTGCGTGTGTGTGTGTGTGCGCATGTGCGTGTGTGTGTGTGCGCGCGTGTGTGTGTTCATATGTGTGAAGATGTGTTAGAGTACCTGCACATGTGACTGTGTAGTTGATCTTTGTATTTTTTGCATTTTGGTTTGTGTACTCTCTGCATTTAACTCAATTGTTATACAGAATACCATTTTATTTCACGAAGCAGATATTTATATACACAAACACACAGTTTAGTTGCCAGAAATATACAAAGCAGTCCAGACACTCATCTCAAATTTTGTAGTTTTTTATACTTGTTTTAAAGACATATACAATGAGAGCTCATCAAAAGCATAATAGCTCAGACCTTAGCGATTGTCAGATTTCCCTGCAAATACACTTACAAAAACTCTGGATATGAAAAGAGGCTCAATACATTCAATTCATTGGAGAATATTTACATGCACTACACTTTGTGAATAAGATCTGACATTACAACTGTTAGCTAGGAAAAGAACACTCATTAAAGGCAGAACAGATTTGCCCTTTGTACTGTGAAAAGCTTGTGCTCACTCACTTTTATAACATGGATCACTTTAAAAATGGCCACTGTATTTGCGTTCGTTCACAAAATCAGCACTAGCCTGACGTTAAGGTGTCCTGGAGTCGACGGCGAGCCATTATCTCCTCTGACTGTGCCAGGCTTCATAATCAAAGCCTTCAGGATAATAAGCAGATTAAATCCAAGTTGCAACCCAGAATGCCTTGATGCGACCAGAAGGGCAGAGTTGCTCAACCATGTCGCTAATTAATGAAAAAAAAAACATGGCCTCAATTATTAGCATAAAAGAAATCTGATCTATTTTTACAAGAACATAATCAAAAGCATTTAAGGCTTCATGTTGCGCCAATCACACATCAATCTGTAGGCCGTTTTCTTCGTTCTGTGGGCAGCACATTACCAGTAATAACATTTCTGGTGTAATCATGCATATATATTTCTTATTCCTTCAACGGGGATGGAGTTGTAGGAGCTAATGTATTCCAAGTCAGACCAACTGCCGCTCGCAAAGGGAAAAAAAGACTTGGTTGAGTAACCGTAATAATTGGAAAATTATTTTGATAGCCTGAAACAATCTAATATATTACAGAATTTTATTAAAATAATATCAAATCAAATTAACTGCTATTCCATAATGAATTAGGTAACAAGGTAGGCAGATATTAATCGGCCTTCCCTCCCCCAGGCCAACCGAGACAGGGAGAGGGGGGTAGGGGGGTTATTAAGTTAGCTCTTGCGGCTTGTTAGAAGTCAGAATAAGGCAGTAAGGAAAGTCCTTGAGGAGATATCTTTTTTAATGTGCATGAATTCTTTTTTATGCTTTTTTGAGATGATCTGTTTACCTATGATTCTTAAAGTCTAATCTAGCAGACATAAAGTCAGCCCCACCCACATCTACGAGATGCTTTGCAATTGGTTGGTGAGACCACTCCCCATATTGGGTGGAGCCACATAATGAGCATGCCGTGCCAATACTTCATTGCATGGTGCAGCTCTTCTCTCAGTGCAAAGTAGCCAGTTATAGGGCTTGGACGTACACATCTGGATTGTTTATCCTTAATCAGGGCCATGTTCCTGCCTTTGAAATTGTAATCAGATGCTTTGCTTGGTTGTGCCAGACATATTTAATGTGACAGCCTCTTGCCAGATCCCCCTTAGCCCTTCGAAGCTCCTGTAATTTCAATATGCCAATCAATTATGCTACACATACACTACTGCAATTAAAGAACCAGTTGCAGCGCTTTACGTGCATTTTAACTGCATTCTCTATTACCAGATGATATGCTTGTTGACAGAACTTCACATGGTTTTGAAATGACCTCTTTCTGAAAGGAGAATGCGCTGATCAGTTGGGTGTGTGTGCTTGTGTGTGTTGGGGATATCTCAACTTGAAAATTGTGATCATGCTCCAAACATCAAATTGTTTTTTTTTTGTTCAGATTAAACTGTAAAATTACCTTTCTGGGGCCACAACTCCCTTTTGAGGGCAACCAAAACCCTAATCCTGACACAGCTAATAGATATGGCTTAACATAGTCCAGGGAAGGAGGTTTTGTCGATTTAGGATCACTTTACCTGGATTTGGCTGCATGCCGCTTGTGGATTAACGTTCCTGGCCTGTGGCACACTGGGGTATTTGCCCCCCAACCCAAGGATAATGGGGGTCCATTCAGAAAAGAGATAAGACTACTTATCTAAAACATTGCAGGTGTTTGGAAAGTCGATTGCTCAGAAATATTCACAACTAGTGGGATTTTAGTGCTCTAAAACGCTCCTGTTGAGCCTTCTTAAAACCAGCAGATACGAGTCCTACTTTGAACAGATTACAAAACCCCTGATGAGACCTCATATCTCACTCCTGTGTCACCATGAACATTGTTGCATTCCAGCGTACTGCAGAAAAAACTTTCATCTGCACTGAAGACATTCAGAAATGCTCTGCAAGTTTTTTCGGGGGGCCTCTCGGAATGGAAGTGTGTTTTTCGGCTGATACTGGAGCATTGAATCCCTCTTCTTCCGAGAGAATAAAGACGTGAATCGTGGAGGAAATATAGTTTCCTTTTGGCAGGAAAAGCAACACCCCTGACACCTATGCTCCCCTCCCCACCTGACTAGGGGTTGGGGGGGAAATCATTTTTTATTTTTAATTAGTAATTATTTTGGAGGTTTTATGGCTTTATTTTAGCTGTCACAGTTAGCGGGGAGAGAAGGATTAGGAACCTCAGGGGGAAGACAAGGGAGATGAGACACAGGCAGAGGGAGGACAGCTCATTTTTGATCCAAGGGGGGCTTTGCAGGCCAGGGGGGTGACAGCTGCACTGTCTTTAGCCCGGATTTGAATTTGAATTCTATCTAACGATGCAGCTATGCGCGGACTTGGCAGGGCAGTCTGGTAATCTTCTTGACACAAATGCCTGGGCTTTTCTTATGTGCCCTCACAGAGATTTGAGTAATTAAAGTTAAATTGAAGGAATAAAAAATATCCTTCTTGTACTAAGGCTGTCTTGCTAATGCCAAGTGTGAATAGTCAGGGTTGTCCTTAGAACTATAATCCCAAATGCTATTTCTCCTGTAACTGGGCTGCCAAGTTCCAGAAGCTCTAAAGACAGTGATAAGGCAAGGCCATGGTGCTTTCATCTTACAGGCATCTAAAAAGAGAGGAAAAAAGAGAAAGAAAATTCAAAGTGGAATTCATTAACCATTGATGAACATCACATACATTAGAATGGACCTGGTGAGTTTTATTCAAAGTCTCCAGCACCTATGACATTCCCAATGATGTCTAAAGCCTTCCAGAGGCCAATGGTAGCAATCATATCTTACCATGTTATCAGTTTGCTTATATGATTCTGCTTTAGAAAAGAGAAACATGTTTATATCTCTTTTGGTATCTCTGTCAGTGAATATGCGTCATGTACTATGCTGTGTTGTATGTGACACAGGCTGTATCCCCTACCTAAAGTACATATTTGATCAAAGATTAAGTGATACGGCAGAGAAGCATGGAAGTGAACCAAGTAAATAAAACAAGAGTAAGTTCTCAGATGGCCACCTGTGTGACGGTAAAAGGAGGAAAACTGCCAAGAAATGAACCTGTGACTGGGATATGGGCACCCTGAAAAAGAGTAGCAATGTACATTTTTTGTTGGGATTGGGGAGGCATATATGATAATTTTTGAGAAGAGAACAGGTCAGCACTGTAGTTTTTGGCTCTTGGTTTACTGGCTTACACAGAACGTTTTTTTTTTTCTTTCTGTGACCTAATACCTGAGGCGTAATACCTATGAAATTACTGAAGCGGCCTTTTGTAACTGGATAGATGCAAGGAGGGTGGGTGGGCAAATGAGACTGCAATCGTAGCCACTCTTTTGCGCTTTGTGAGTTGGAGCCAAACAGGTAGGAATAGAAAGAGAGAGGGAGAGAGAGAGAGAGAGAGGAAAAGGGAGAGAGAGAGAGAGAGAGAGAGAGAGGTAGGGAGAAATTGAGACAGAGAGATGGAGACAGAGAGAGGTAGAGAATGAGAGCTAGAGAGACTGGTAGAGAAAGAGTGGGGGGGAGAAAGAGAGAGAGGAGGCCCCAAGTTTACCTGGTCTGCAGTTACAGACACGGCGGCAGCCAGGAGGCTCTGCAGGCAGCCGAGCGTGACAGGCCCACATCAAAGCTGGAACGTCACACCTTGATCCTGCCTCCCTACCTGCCAGGACACACCTGACGGAGCGGCCACCCCCGTTTTCAAAGAGGGGCCAGGGAGACGCGAGACACAAATAAATGTCTAGACACTTTCTCTCCCTGTGACCTAATGGTTTGGAATCTTTTTTGTCTCCTCTCCTCTGTCTTGTTCAAACTGTCATTACAGATTCGGGGGAACAAGAAGCATTCGTTTGTATCATTGGAACAATTGAATACCAAAGGAGAGGTGGGGGTGGGGGGGCCGGGGTAAACTGAGATAGATGAAACGTAATAATTTAAAGGCTGTCAACTCTCCCAGTTGTGGGTATTAAGAGATGATTACAAAGAGGTGGTTTTAAAAAAAAAAAAAAAAACTTGTCCTTTCTTAAAGTGAATAAATAACAATATGTGGAAATCCAAAAGAACCAGGTTAAACAAACCCTTTTTCTCTGAGGACAGTTTCCAATGAACCAGATTTAAGTTTTTTTCACGCGGATTGATTAAAGCCTTTTGTGTTCTCTTAAATATATATACATGTCTGTCCCCCAAAAGAGTTGCATTTACGCTTACCATACATTGACATACTGCTTTATTCACAGGGAAAGAAAACAAATCTTAAATGTTGAATAGATGTTTGGAATAGTGGTGGGTATCAGTGGGTCTCAAATATGTTCATAAAATAAAACTCTGAATGCTCCTCTATATTTGTCTGTTACTTTGAAACTATGCAAATTTCAAGGACTGTGTGTACACTCTTTCTGTTTTGACATTCCACAATAATTCCAAAGGGATATTGTGCCATCGGGCTGTATTTAGTGTGCTATTGATTACTTCTTGCCCCTCTCAAAAATTTCTTCAGGAACATAATTGCAGTTTCTGTGGCTGGAAAGTTTGCTCTTCAATTTAACATGATTTCTCCCTTTCAGCACAGCACCTATTTTCTTTCTGTTGGGCAGTGCCTGCCTCAATACCTTCATTAGTGGTGTGGAGACGTCCAGACTTTGGATCACACAGTATTTTTAATACATACCTGTCTAGAGTAATTAATTATGTTTTTACTATCCTTTGGTATTGCCTCCAGCCATTTTTTTATTTTTTATTTTGCCTGTCTTAGCACCTCCCGCCACCCAGAGCTTGGAGACAGTTTTAATTGCTATTTCAAAACCACAAAAAAGGACCAGGTTCTCTAAAACAGATGCCACGCCTAAAAAAGGAATAGTTTCACGTTTGAAAAGATGTCCATGCCATAATTAAAGGGAAAGTGTTTTGCACTGTAATCTAACTTTATATTGCTGACTGTTTGTGGAAAGATGTTCACACAGGCATTATAATCAGAGTCTTGGCCAAGGTGATAAGCAGAGAACTTATTAAAGGCATTCATTTTCCTCCATGATAACATTCATATTGTAAAACCAACATTGAACAGTACAGGCCTTGCCAACAATTCAATGTATTGTTGCATGAGCTATTTCATAAATGCATATAATGACATGAGAGTCTGCTGCTCGATATATTAGTATATCTTTTTCATTTTAAAAATTGCTTGCACATATTTTTTGACTGACAGCTCTGTATGCAACCTTACAAGGCTGACTGATACACATCAGGTACATAAAACCAAAACACATTTCTTGGAATTATTTTGTTCACAGTTTAACCCTAGATGCCCTATCACACAATGGTTTTTGTTTCCCTTTTCCTGGAGGTTCCTGGGAGACTTGGACATGGGAAAGCAGTAATGAATGTGTGTAAGTCACTGCCTTTGCCTGGCTGCACTGGGTCAGCGAGATCCTGGATGACAAGCGAAAGCGCAGAGTGAAGGTAGAGGGCAAGGGAACATGAATGGCTCGTCTCTGCTGGGATTGGCACTGGCGGGTTCTCATGAAAAACCTGCTCGGATTAGAGGCGAGTTCCTCAGCTCCGAGGATTAGCTGATCCGCCACACTCAGGTAACCCTTTTTAAATGGGGCTTTGGCAAAATAATGGGAGACATGACTAAAGAGAGAATCTGCCTTTACAAAAGGAAAGTTAAGGTCATGCTTGAAGCAGCACATGTGAGGGCCCGCTGAAGACACATCAAACGTGTAACCTTGCCCATCGGTGACCGGGGGAAGTAACTTCGGTGAACAGATGAATGTTCTTACAATTGCAACTCTGATAGTGAGGTATGACTTATTGAGGCTTATGAGTAACTGAGAAACCCAACCCCTAGCCTCTGTCACCCAACTATACACTTTCTACGCACCCTTCTTCATGTTTTAAAGCATATCGATTTACATTGAAAACAATATTTACAGATGTTTTTACATGAATTTACTCAAATCATGTTGGTCCTTTGCATAGTAGTTGTTAAAAATATTGGCCTCTATTTTCCCCATCCCTCACATCTACCTACATGTACTGGCTGTATCTCTTTTAGCTATGCGGAAATCAGTGTGAATTGGGGAAGGGCAATAGTGCATAGGCCCAGGCCTGGAGGCGACCATGCGAGGGGAGGGCGTGGGTTGGTGAAGGGGGGCATGGTGGCTGAGGGCGGGGAGAGGGCTGGCTTGCCTGCAGGGTGAGACGGACTTATCAGTGGGAGCCATGAGTGTCCCCTTACTCCAGAGACCTCAGACAACAACAAGAGCGCTTTGCTGCATGGCTGAACACTGGCACAGGAGAGCTGCCACAGGCTTAATCTCTGTACACCTCCTGATCCACCTCCTCACTCAACACTTCAACTGTTATTGCTGTTCATTTATCATAACACTGCACCGGGGCTCCATGCAAACTTCTTTTCAGGTTGCCCAGTTGCCCCCTGGATTTTAGATGACCCAGGGTTACATTCAGTGCTAATTACGTAGAAAAAGAAAAGGAAGAGAATGGGTCAAGTTTTAAAAGTGGAGCAACCAGTCCAAAGGCTTAAGGAAACATCTCTTGGCTGTCAATCAACAACCTAAAGCTAGATGTTAATGAGGAAGTAGTTCCTCCTCCAGCAACACTTTTTCCAGAAGTGTCAAGTCATATTTCAAAGCAGGTTTTCATGACTCATTTTTGCCATGAAGCTCTACAAACTATATGGATCATATTCTCAAATCAAGACATTGTGTCAGAATCAACTACAGCCATGACGCCTAATACTTGTACCAATGCCAGAGTAAAGGTAGATATTGAGATTTCTTCCCCAAATAAACGTGGTTTATTTAACTTTGATAGATTTTGACATTTTTCATTGCTATATTACTGATTACTCTGTCAATCCAAACTGTGTGTGCTAAAAGTTGCAATACAATCTATCATTGTGTGAATTTGTGTGTTGCTTGTGTCTATGAGTGTGTGTTCTTTTCTAAATTTCTTGTTGCTGTCCTAGACTTGAAAGTCTCTAGATTTCTGTGACAAGTAATTTGCTGCTTTGCCAAAAGCTAGCAGGATCGTTTGATTCTTTTGAAACTGATCAGCACTAGTTAGGTACACAAGTAGAATTGGACACTTTTTTCAAATAAAAAGGTAAATGCAGACTGTTACAAAGAAAATAAGCACTGTTACTAACAGGCAATTTTGTGACAGGGAAAACGGTGGCTTAGGGGCTAAAATTTTCATCAGCGAAGATCGTGTTGGAATTAGTTCTGCATTGTTGTTGAAGCTAATGAGGTTTTGTATAAAGCATATACTTTACTTAATCTCTCCTAGGATGGCTTTAAAATCAGAGGTGTTTGTGTACTTTTCAGGGATTGTGTCATTACAGTCTTTGTGCTTGTTTCTTTTTTTTTTTTTTTGGAGGGGTGGGTTGGGGGTTGTTTGGAGCCTTCTAAATAAAGTTGCAGTTCACATTAAAGTATTGTTCACAAAGGATTAGCATCACTAGCATCCCGTGAGTTTTTAGCATAATCATAGATGTTGAATGCATACAATTAACACAGAACTGATATCACCACATCTTGTGAGTCACTGGAGAGGGTGTCTCTTTTTGTGGGAGGATTTAGGTGACATTGCTATAGTGGTATATGGGATTATATCACTAGCCTCTTTCATTTTATTATGATGTGCTGCTTTGCATAGGAAACTGTTTCTTGCCTGATTCCAATTGGGATCATAACACTACATCACAATATGCAGCTGGTATTCAGTGTAACGTTCTGATGACCAACATGAACAAGTGTCACAATAAACATTTTTTTGGGATAATGAAGGTCTATGGGCACTGTGCCAATAAGTTACATTACTACCCATGGTAACTGTTGGCAAAGACCAATAAACTTACAATTCAAAGTGGGATATATTAGAAGTATCTTTAAATTTAAAGAGTACATCACATCAGACCAGCTGGAGTATTCTGAAGTCTGGGTAAAAGGACATTAAGGAAGAAGCAATGTAACCATATTATATGTCACTGAGTTTTAAGTTGTTAAATTTACTTAACAATTACTTGTATTATTTGTCCTGCAACTTATGCCGACTTCTTGTCTAACCCTCTGCTCTTGCCCTCAGCACAGTAAATTTGTCCCACAACCACAAATATTCAGGTTGGCACACGTTCGTCCCAGTTGGTCCCAATGCAATTGTAAGGCTCTACTACAAACAATGGTTGTTTTTGTGTGCTACAAACACACGGTGTGTTTCCCAGTTGTTACCACGGTTGTCTGGCACCTGAAAAGATTTATTTGGCATTATCCTCTTTACCTCTTGTTACAGTCAGATGGTGAAAAATCCTCAACATGTAAATCCCTCTGTGCCTGTACAAATACGTTTGAGTTAAAATAATAGATTAAATAAATGTTTTATTCTTTGATTCTTGAGATGTAATAACAGTTTAATTTTCCTTTTACGATGGACACTAAAGATGCCATAGGACAAATTATCTGGAGCTACAAGCAAAATGATGTTTTATTCTTTTGTGCTTGATATGTGATAACAGTTTCATTTTCTCTATACTCTGTATCCTAAAATGCAAGAAGAATTATGAAGCTATGAGTTAAACAAAATCAACAGTAAATAAACACAGCCAACCAAACAGGTATTGATTATAAATACTTTAGCCTATTATGCAGCAGCAAATATTTAAATATGCTTACAAGAGATCAGTCTCCCATTTAAATATGAGTTAACGTGAGTCATCTTTCTATATGTTTTTTGTGATTTACTTAATGATGAATCCTCTTCATTTAAACAAATACTATATGCCTTTTTGTCTCAGTTGCATTCAATGATGTACATTTCCATGATGATAACAATGCAATATTTGAAGTCTGTTTTTAAAGTCAAGTTTTAAAAAGCTTTTCTCACAATAACTTGTTTAAATGAACACATGGCAAAGTATGTGTTCTATCAATGAAACAGGTATTGTAGATGTCAGTCAAAACCCATTTTCCTGGTGGCTGAAGCTGGTACAACATGCAAAGGGTAGTTGTATATGTGTGATTAGGGATGATCTCTGACATGGAGGCTTGATTTATTGATAGGGATAACTGTAGAAATTTCGTGCATTGCTATTCAATTTGATTCTGTCCGGTGGCCGAAAACAAAAGAGGCTCTCCTCTTCACTGTACGCTTTCCGACTATGTACTGTCTCCTACACATCTTCTTTTACTTTTTGTTTTTGTTAATCTTCCTATCACCAGCACCCATCCTTATCCTCTTCTCTTTATACCCCTGGCTTTATGAGTCCTCCACCTCAACTCTGTATAACCCACAATGCTTTGAGTGGGATTCTATTCACTACCTGCCAGAGAAGGTAAACACTCCAGCTCTGTTAGGTGAAAGTGCCATTCTCCAATACAGATTTCAAGGTACTGTTTATCAAGGGTTTTCTTCAAATATATATGAAAGGGTATTTCATTTTATTGGCCAGTATTTTTATCTATAGCAACCAAAAACATGTTTGATTTGGTTTTCCACATTTATCACATAATGTTTTAGCAGGTGCTTTCATATAACTGAACAGTTTCAATAAACAATACTACTATTAACATGACCAAACATCAAGGGAATGCTAATGGTAAAATATATGTTCCAAAGGTGTAATATTGATGACAAGCCGTAATTATAATTGCAGTGTTTTGAAAGCAAGCCCTATTTATGTGGGTGGAGAACAATGTGAGTACAGACTATACAGACAGGCATTATGGTAACTTCTGATCATACATATAAGAATGACAAAGAAAAATGGCTCACAAGACATATACTGTATACACAGGAACACATATGATAAAACTTTTCCTCTGGAATGTTGGCCTCCCTGGAAATGACAGCAATCTATGCTTTGCACACCTCTCTGCCTGATGCCCCCTGCCCATGTGCCATGATCTGAGAACTGTTGCGGCTGCTGCTCACATTGGGGGAGCCTTTATACCCAGCAGGGGAATTTTACAGGTGGTTACCCCTCTTCCAATGAAAACATCCTGAGGATATAAATCCACTCTCTAAATCCCTAGAATAGCTACACACAGAACTGCACTGGCCAATACTATGGACTTTCTGAGCACATCATATTTAAAACTGGAAAAAAGTCTCATATCTTTACATATGGTTTCCCACAGAATATTTATGTAAATAATTAATATGTAGAGTCTTCTTTAGATGAGTATTTCTTTTAATATCACAACTTAAAATTAATTCACAGATCATAAAAAAATAATAATAATGAAAAAAAATCAATGTTTCCCTAGAACCACAATACTGAGCAATCACAACTTACCAACCATCTGTCAAACACTGGTTACAATCTTTTTTGACGTTGTATATTTGGAGGTCTCATTGACTAGAGTTAATGGTGCTGAACCTGACACTATGCAGATGTGGACAGTCTCCATCACTACAGTAAAGAGCCTGTATAAAGAGAGAATGTCCCACTTACACTGAGGGGATATATACATGGGATATTGTCTCTTAATAATCATATTATTGCAAAGGGAAGGTCCTTTACTGTAGTGATGGAGCCATGTTTATTTCTTTCACATTCATGTTTTTTGTGTAGGGAGCCAAATATATTTGAACTGTAAAATATGAATACAATTAAAATTGAATTACAAAACAAAAAAAGATCACAATTCAGCAATTACTCAAAAAGGGGTTAGGCAGAGTGTGCTGTGTGGGTCATTCTGCGAAGTTGTGTGAATGAGCCCTGTGGCCAGGTATCAAATCTATACCATGCCATCAAAAGTGGCAGCAGCCCTGTGGGGTGACAAGTCAATGTTGTGTCACTTCAGGAGGGAGGGATCGCGCTGGTGGGGACAACCGTGTCTCATAGATTTCCAGAGAATCCTTATGATCAATCACAAAGTCTTCTGGGAAGTGTGACTCACGCCTGAGTAAGGTCAGCTTGTGGAGTTTGGTATGAGGAGAGGCAGCAGCTATCATCATGTGTTTTGTAAGACAGCGCTTTCATGCCTGTGCCCTCCTAAACTGATGGCAGAAGGGTGGTAATGAATATATCATCCTAGTCCTGAAGATCAACCCATCATTGATTCATGTGCTGTGACACAACCACATTCTGGATGTGTTGTTACATATGTTGCTGATGTGTAATTACACTTTAATAATTACACAGGAACCATAACTGGTTTCGACAGAATATGAGCTAGACAACCCAGAAAACATAGTTACACCCACATATATGTCACATTGTACCTGCCCTGTATGTACTTTTTGTTTAATTTGACAATTTTTGATTGACCACCTTACATTTTTTCTTTTGGTTTTTACAATTTTCCTTAATGTTGTCTTATTAAATTCTTCCATGACATTCAATACTGTTTTCCTCTGAATCTTCTATCATATATTTTTCTTCTATACCCAGCATTAGTGGTAAAATTATCCACTTTAGCATGCCTTTGCGTGTCCCAAGCCCATTGTGCCAACAGACTGCGAGAGTTCAAGTTTTGACATTATTGTTTTTTTTCTTTGTGTTTTTTGGCATGGGGGGGATCAACCCCTATGTCTTTTACTGTAACATCAAGACTAGAGGATCAATTAAATAATCACAAATCCCTTTTTATTGGCACTTATAAGTAGCTACACAGAAGTATGTCTTTAAGGGTGAATGGGTAAATCTGTAAATCACATAGAAGGACACAATATTGTTCTCCTTGACTTCCATTTAAGCACTGACATCTGTACTTCTATTGATATCATCTAAATCTTGGCATAAATAAAGTACCTCATGTGCACTTTATGTGTGTCTAAAATCAGTGGCTCAGGAGACATTGTTCCCCTGAGCAATTGAAAAACAATACATTTACCGACAAATTTTCAATAACAAATGACCCGGCTCTGTTTATAACTAGTCTTTAAATTAAGTAAACTTCAGTATGCAGGGTTAATAAATTCGCCAGGAGACTGTTTTCTCTGGCCACAGAATTTACTGCGGCCGTAATAACTGTCATGGCAAATGCCTGGTAAAGTGCCGGACAAGGGACCAACAGAAGGGAGTATTTATCACATTATTGACTTTCTGACTGCAGTGTCGTGAACTCTTTTGTCATAAACTGGAGCACTCAGAGCAAGCGTGGCGATCGATAAGAGGGAAAACTGCTGTCAGGTTCTCTCCGAGAGAGCATTTCTTTTGTTACAGCCACTTAGAGAGCTGATAAATGCTTTGTGGTGGATAGGATCCGGGTGCCGTCTTAAAGCTTGGGGCTACTTCAGAATCCTTTTTTTCTGCATTGGAGACATATAAAAGGACATGTGGGACCACCCGCTGGATTGTACAAGAATTGTTTGAACTCAGTCAACACACTTTAACATGTTTAAATCATGTCTACTAAAGTACACCTAGGACTTTGAAAAGAAGTTTGCTTTAACTGGATTTTTACTATTGCTTCTTATTATAAGCACCTTTTTTGTTGGCAGGCATAATCATATTATTGTAAATATTATTCCTGTCCTATTATTTTCATTTTATGATAAATACAGATCAGGGAATAATCACAGTATGTCATGACACACCCTGCTCATACAATGTAAAATAAAATAACACAGTTATTGTGGAACAGTTTAACAAAAAAGAAACACAGAAAAAGATTTCATTGGATCTATTAGCAATCCCTGAACAATTGGTTGCACTGATTATATGGGTAGACGTTTTTTCCTTTAATTATTCAAGTGGGTAATCAACTCACTGGATGAAACAGCATTTGTATGGTTTAGTGGGAACACTTTCTGTGATGAAGCACTCCTTCATTGGCTGTAGCTGTGGTCCATCTGGTCAGACGGATGTTAAATCAATAGTCTCTGTATTGACTGCTGGGCTGATAAGTGGGGCATGTAAAGCAGGATGCAGGTGATTGATGAGGGCAGGGGTGTTGAGCAGAGCCGATAAGCAGACAGACCATCTGACCGTGACCCCCAGCTCTGTCATACATCACGGGGTCAAAAGTAAGTCAAGTTTACTCCCACAGGGGGCTCCAGCCATCAGAATGCACCCAAGGTTAACTCAACCCTTGACCTCTGTCATCAGGGGGCTGGAACTTTAGAAATTACTCAGAATGGAAGACACACATAGCCACTCTCTCACAACAAAAAAGTGCTTCCACTCTGCTGTAATGCAAAAAAAAAATTGCATTGCAATTGCATCTGAAACATAACTTCACATACTATGCAGATGGATGGGGAATGGTGATGATGCATGCAGAAAGAAAGGCATGCTCTCCACCAGGGTTGCAATGGTCCCAACATGGTTCCAAAGGAAAATGTGACTGCTCCTCATAACCAAGAAAAGAGAAATAAGAGACATTATTCAAAGATCCTGTACCTTAAATGCTGATAGGACCTTCTGCCTTGTGTTGGCTAACATGATTTTTGACACAACATAGACCAGCAAAAAAGTTGTGTATGATTGCAATAAGGCAGCCTTTATGACCTAAATAACACAATGATCATGTGAGGTCATGATAAGTTCA
Source organism: Albula goreensis (assembly GCA_022829145.1). Classification (NCBI taxonomy): domain Eukaryota; kingdom Metazoa; phylum Chordata; class Actinopteri; order Albuliformes; family Albulidae; genus Albula; species Albula goreensis. The sequence continues at coordinate 14,695,631 of CM040749.1, read as the reverse complement.
TCCAAGTTTTGTGCTTTACATCTCATTGGTCACTTTGCAGCTTTGCACTCATGGAGAGTATCAGCTAATGGCAAAGAACTGAAAAGTACTTAACTGCAGGTGCTACTACACCGGTACACAGAAACACATTGAAAACTTAATAAAGTGTATTCATTGTGTAAATAGTGAAAGTGCAATTTAATCATTTAAAGTTTTATTGCAAGTTCTTATAAAATGTTATAATCCTGACTTAGGCAGGTGACTTAGGAGTAATCTCTTTCATTTATCTTTAAAAGTTCGAGTATGATGCATGCCTCATTTTAAAATGCTAACACCTACTCATCTTTGAGCACTGGATGAACATGCACTCAGCAACAGTACAGCAACTCCTGTCTGGTTTTAGATGGACAGATGATTGCAATGGCCTTACAAAAGTGTAAAGTCAGAGGTAGTTTACCGGGTATGACTCCATGCCACAAATCACCCATTACAACACGGAAAGAAGAGAGCAAGAATGCCATAAATTATCATAATGGTGCTTTAGGTGACTTTGAACTTCACAGAATATCATTTCTGCCCTAAATTCTTTCAGATTAGCAGACTTCTGAACTCATTAGTCTTTTGTTCCAGTGACACCGATATTAAGTTATGTTTAGATTTATATGACTGCATGCATAAAATGTCACATATTGCTCTTTTTTTCCTACCAAACAAAGTTAGACAAGAAGAGAACTCAAATGTAACCAAATTAAAAAGATACAGAACAGTGCATTAATACATTATTGAGTGAAATTGCCATTTCACCATTTCATTTTCAAGCAATTGTCAAAATGTACCTTGTGTATCATATACTTAGGATAAGAACTTGTATGAGTTTGTGCATATATTAGATAACATTTCATCATGTGTAACAATTCAAATGGCCATGTTACTTTTGATGTTATATAGGGGATTGATCTAAAAACTATTATTCAAAATAATTTTCATCACATCATTCCATGAGGACACAGATACCATAGGAATATTGTGCATATTGAACATTTTGCTGTACAAAGGTCATCTTTATTATAGGTAGTGGTCATGTACAGTGATTCTTCAATGGACTCTAAAGTGAGTTTTTTTTTACCATAAGGTATATTTTTCCAGGGATTATAACTGTCATGTGAAATTCTTCAAAATTTTTCATATTGTGGAATTTCAGCATCTTGCCAAAATGAATTCATTATGATCATTGTTTGATAATTACATAGTTTAAAAAGCATGTTTTACAATGTTATTTTTTATGCACTCCAGTGAAGCAAGCAGAGGTTTGTAAAAATTTTTTACACAAATCTTACAGATTAAAAGGTATTTTCATGAGACTTAAGCCAAAAGGTATATTATTAAGTGTACAGTATGGAATGAAGACCTTGGACAAACTTGGAAAAACAGAAGGTCATGTCCATGGTGCCCCTGTTCTTTTGTGAATCTAAAGCGGAATGCTAAGACTGTAGTAAAGGTGATTTCTGCCCCCAGGGTGAGTTAGAAGGTGATCCAAGCTAGTTAAAGTTAAGGTGAAAGGTCACTGAAATCCAGACAGTGGAGTGTAATGGCTGGTTTACACACTGTCTACAAGAGAAGATAGGGAGAGGGGGCTGGAGGCTGGGGTCCCACAGAGAGCTTAAAATCAGATGGAAAGCAAAGTTTTAATAAGGTGGTGGGGCTAACCCCCAAGGTGCTGTGTTTGGATATGCACTGGCCCCACAAAAGACCCAAATGGCTTACGATCACCCAGCAAACATTTTAATATTATTTTTTAATGATCAGAACTACATAATGATCTAAAAATGGTGTAATAGAAACAATTTCCAGTTTAACAATAATGTGTATTTCTGTGTCAAAGCCCACCTTCGTTGTAACACATAACTTGGCTGGGCACAGTATTGCAACTTTTAACCCATGAACAAAAAAACTGCACCTTGCAGTCAGTGGTAGGCCTCCATTGACAATAGTATCTGGCATAACAACCTGGTCTAGGCTTATATCCAACTTTTGGCATGTAGTCCCAGATTTTGATTGAATCCAATGGGAAACAAATAAATAAATAACCAAGAGACCCAGCAGCCCAGGCTACTTTCATAGCGGTGTTTTGGTTTCCAGAACATTGTTGAATTATTCTGAATTCTTGCTTGTCCCAGAGGTCAAGGCATTCTGAAGTCTGGGAAGAGTGCCTAATGCTCCTAAAGCATTGTTTTCTCAAGAGGTAGTGGTAGACCGGTGATGAATAGATGACAGATGCATTCATTTGCTACGAGCCTGGCTTTTGTGTATGCGTGTGTTGTCCGTGTGTGTGTGTGTGTGTGTGTGTGTTTCCTAAAAAGAGTGTCAAAGCAAATATTCACCCCCCAGAAAACAATGCACCCTCTATCTGGGTGAGTTTTGACATTCAACTGAAAAGGTAATAGCCATCATGAATATGCATGAAGGTCTCACCTTGAATTATGGGAATCTGTTTTAAAGTTTTGGCAAGTACATATGTGAGTCAAGCAAAAATGTATTGCCTCACTCACATATGTACTTGCCAAAACTTTAAAACAGATTTTTTTTTTTTACTCGCCTGTTATGATTGAAGTGTAGCACTTTGATCCCACTATAGTATCTAAATATTGCTGGATTAATACTTTGGTTCAACAGGACTATTGGCTCTACTTAAAAACAATTAAGGATTTGATTTGTTCCACATTTGTATTTTAAATATCAATCAAAATCTATAGAAGATTCTGGTTTTTGTGCAATATTTGGAATCTATTTTGTTTTCCAGGAAGAAAGCATTAAAAAATACTATTTTCCTTGTTGTACAGCCTAACATTGACAATAGTTTACAGACTGAACCCAGATGCAGTGCACAATTAAGATCACACTGTGTACCTATGGCATCCATCTTCCAACTCATCTTCAAACTTTTGAGGCTTGTCTGGTGTACGGGGTGCAAGGAGCCAGTCTCAACTTTGACTTCAGCTCAGACTCACTCCCAGTCTCTATCCTTATATGAACCGATAGCTTTCACATTTACTGGTACACAATGAAGATAGACCTTCCACTACAGCCCACCCAACTCCCACAAGCTCTTCCTCATCTGTGGCTGCTTAAAGCTACACAAACTCCAGCGGTCCAGGTGTGAAACAATGGAAGTAACCTCAGTTGTACCATGGTCTGATAGATGTCTCAGAAAAAAAAGTACCTGAGGAACTAAGAATATTTGACAATGCATGAAACACTTCAATTATGCACCTGCTGGCTTTGTGTAAAATCAATAAAGTAAATATTATGTAAAGAATGTATTTTGTAACATTGTGTATACACATAGGCTACACAAAATCAATCATGTTCTGCAAAGTATGCATGGTACTTGAAAGCTGAGTTTTGAAGTGTAATTGCAGACAAATGCTATGGTCCAGCAAATACTCAACCTCTTGAAACACAGTTACCTCACAGAAACAAAATGCATTTCCCTTGTTACATAATATGTGTTGAAAAACAGATGCATTTATGGGGTCAACATTAAATTATACCACCAACCGCAATGAAACACCCAGGGTTGCTGCCAGTAATCCTATGCCTCTTGAAAAGACAGTGTTGGGACTCCCTCTAGCCTAATGATAACATCATTTATGGGGCTCCTGTCCAGCCCTGACCCCCTGAATCATTCTGGGCATTCACTCCTGTATGGCTCCCATGCCCATATGAAAAATAGCCATTAAAAAGGTGGAATCATTGTGGCTACATCAGCACATTCACACATACTGTGTTTGTCCTATCTCAACATGGCTAATGTCATACTCATCTTTACTGGTTTTTAAAAAAATTCTGTTATCTTTTGTGAAGAGCACAGAAATAAAACAAACTCAACAGTTTCACACTCCCCACATGTTGCTTATAAATGACCTACAGCCTCGCAGTGAAGGGCTTTGCACGTTCATGGCCAGTTTGGAGGGGAATTATTTATTGCCACAAGCCTCTGTTTAAACCAATTAGGCAGCAAATTGCAATGCAGGGGTTAATTTTCATCACTCTGTCAGAGCTGATTTAAACACACAGCATGTTCTCACAGCACCTTAAGCAGACATTCTGCAGTCAAGACAATCTCAGACAATCTTCATCACACTGTTCAATAAATGAACTCATTTGAGATATATTGTATTTTAAAACTAACAGTAGGCATATACATTGTATTATTATTATTATTATTATTATTATTATTATTATTATTATTATTATTATTATAAGTGATTTCTTTCAGACATTCAATATTTTTAATGAATGCATTTGTTTCTCATGGACCACAAGGTCCAATGTGAATTGATCACTGTACAAAGAAAAGTGGGTAATTTAGGGAATGAGCTGCCATCAACCATTTATTTTACTGTATGAAGCAAAAAGCCTAAGCTTGTGTCATTTACTGGAGGGTGAAAATGATGCTCACTGAAAATTCACTTGTATAGTATTGTTTGAGGGTAATAGTTTAATATTAATGGGTGTTTTAAGCTAATACTGTAAGTAAATACAGTTTAACAGATTGCATATTTTGTGACTCACATTTCTTTCATATTTAATAAACTCTTTGTACAACTGCAGTTTCTAAAGGAAAAATTGAGACGCGCTTTGCTCAACTTTATAAAAGTAGTTTAAACATTCATACTTGCTCTTTATGATATGCTATCCATTTAACAAAAACATTTATGGTTGTGTTGATTGATAAAAAATGAAAAAAAAACAACTGAATGGTATGATGCATACAAATAAAGAGGGTGGGCCTGATGAGAAACAAACCATAAAAAATGACTGAACTGTGACTGCTACATGACCTCAGTGGCATCAGGTGTTACAGTCCTGGTCAGCACTGAGAACATCTTAACCGAAATCATGTAGTCTTACACTCCTTTTGCATATGTATCCACCCTCAAACTGACCCTAAGCCCGGGCTACTCAGCCAAGCAGAGCCCCTTTATTGACTGGTGTCAGGGGGTTATTGCCATGGCAACTGAGATGTCTACAGGGGTCTGATGACATCATGCAGGACCTGACCTTGACCACACACAGATCACTGAAAATAAAGGAGAAAAAATCCCTAGTTTGCATCAAGCTGATTGGCCAGTTCTCTTAATGAAAATGACAGAGACAAGTATAGAAATGAGAGGCTTTGGGTAAGCACTCAGCCATGTTAAACAGCAAATATTTCATATGCCTCCCACAACCCTAGGGACCCATAATAGAAACCTGTCAGCCTACTTAAAATTTCATCTGATCCCATTAATTACTGTCAAATTCTTTGTCAAACTCTGGTTGATGGCAGTCAAGCCTTTCCTGCCATTTTTGGGAGATAAGGTGTCAGCTATCTCTTTGGGAGGTTAATAGACCAACCAAGTAATCCTTTCCCTTCTTTAGTAGATTTTTTTGTATTTGCATTCGGTAAGCTGATATGGTCATTCACTTGAAAGTGTGACTGCATTCCTAATGAATTTCTACTCAGCCTTTTCTTTAGAGGATGGACAGGAAACATTCATTCTCCTTCATCATCTCTTTTAAAACACTTATATTTCAAACTTTCTCCCTATTCAGTAGTTGCTTTTGTAACAGTAATGGTATAAGGGAATTGTTGCCACATGTTTATGTTTACTTGTGTGTGTATATATCTGCCTAAACTGATTCTTTTTGGGAACCTTTTTTAATTCAATGGAACTATTGTAAATATGCTTAAGGGGCCCTAGAGGCAAGTAATCAATGGGACTGCATGTTCGTCCACAGTGAAAAGGTCAGTGCTATGGCAACGGGGAGCGGGGTTCAGCAATGGTCTCCTGCACTTGCAGTGACCGGCCTCTTCACATCCTTCCCGACAGCTGTGGGTCATGAAGAGGTCAAGTTTAGGTCTGGCATTTTCTGCTAGCATATGAGACATGCAGTTGATGACCTTGTTATCTTCTACGATTGCCATTCTGTTTTATTTATTTTTTTTCAACATTGCTGATGTACAGTACATATTTATATGGATTTATCCTGCATAAATGTATATCTTGAATTATATCTGCCTTACCCTGTGAATATTTCAAATAGTATATAATATTAAATAATATTTCCAACATTTTGACAGTTTCCTACAATTTGCCAGGAATTGCTTGAAAATTGCAGTAGTACAGATTAAAATGTACATAGATGCTAAATGTATTTAAGCATGTTGACACCATGCTTACACAAAGTTAACACCATCAGGCAAGATGTTGTCTGCAGTGCTTTGACTTAAAAAAACACATAATCAGGAGAAGAGTCAGCACTCCCAGGTTGAAAAATTTGTTAGAACAGTAACAACCAGAAACAAGGAGAACATTTAAGCCAAATGCTGAAAGGCTCATCTGCTTCAATACAGGCATAGGGCCTTCCTTGCCTTTTCTCAAAAGAATGTGAATTTGGGAATTCCACTCATGGGTGTCCACTTGGCATCTGAGCATGGTGAATTACCTGAGGAATGATAGGAGATGCCAGACAGTCTCTCTGGTGGGTGAGCCTGAAGACTGCAGAGTAAGCGTGTGACCCACCCATCTGCACTCATTCCTTTGAGAGTAGAGTGGACAGTGCCTTCTGTGCTCCAATAAGCTCCAGAGGATGTGAATTTGAGGGAATGAGTAGGCTCACACATAGAAATACAAAACTCTGCTCCTCACATTTTGTACTCATAGTAACATTAACAAAATTAATACAATTCAAAGATTAAATTGCAGTAATGTTAAGAATACTGAAATTTTAAAATGAATGGAAATACCTTACATGATATACAGCTGATAGCTGCGCAAATTTTTCGTTGGTGGTGAGAAATAAGGGAAACTATTACCTATTGCTTAGCAATATATTTTTTATTGTATAAAGTTCATGGATACATGTCGGGACACATACGGAGATGTTTAAAGGAGATAATGTAAAGAAGCATGCTGCTTTTATAGTCTGGGTAAGTCTGTCACCATGGCAACAGTGCACATGAATGTTGACTGGACGCTGACCTCTGGATCATGTGACTTCAATATTGAAATACCTCATGTCCCGTTCCTCTAAAGAGTCCCACATCTTCCTATGAAAAAGTCTTGTCTCTGCCACAAAGGCTGTAAAACATCATTGTAAGGTTATAACTAGCACCAAGAAAGCTGAGTAAATAAACACATTTTAGCAGTGTTTCTTCTTTATGATCAAAATTCAAAATGTCTTCTTGACTGTAAAAGCGCAACATAAATCAGAATTTGTATTTTTATTTAACAAAAATTAAAGATAGGAAAAAATAATTAAGTTAAATAAAAATTATTGCATTACTGGTCAATCAATCCATTTTAGTGCATATTTCAATAATAACAACAAACTAATAAGGCTTGGATTAGTTGGAAGTTTGTGCAGGGCATAGAAATAATGCCAACAATATCTGAAATGGTAAACTGTCCTTTCAATGTTCCATCAAAGTCTGTTTGGGATGATGTTAACCCAGCAGGCTGCCCATACTCTTCACAGACTCCTGAAATCAGTTTCATTTACCGTCGATCCATTTCAGATTCTCCTGGAGACAGTGTGAGAATTGTCATCACTGGCATGTTAGACTTTTACTTTGTCTTTTAACAAAGTGAATTGCAATACATGTGCAGAATCATGGGTCATGAAACATAGGAAAGGCTTGGGTTCAATCAACATTTCCCTTATCTTTGGCACACAATTAAATCCAAGTGCTCATTTTTATCTTCACTGGCAGTTTGAGCTCAGTAATCATGAACACGAACTCACCAAACTGTTCATGAGAACAAGCTTAACAGCCTTATTCAATTGCAGGTGAAAGTTAGAGACAAATTTTGAATGAATCCAGATGAAAAATGTTTCATTGAAACAATATAAGACATTAGCTTTATGGTTTCATGGCTGGTGATATGGTATTAATTATACCTTATATTAATATATCATTAATGAAGCTTTAGGGTTGTGCAAATTTTTCAATGTGATACAATTTCAGAATCTGCTTATTTTTTCCATTTTCTGTTGTATCCTTCTATTTGACTTTCTATGCATGACTGCATCAAAGTTTTCAGACTGTGGTTGAATCAAAGGGTCGAGGGTCTAAAAAATTGGATTGAACTTGTTTGTGCTGCAGCCCTTGCTATTGTCCTTTAAGCTCTAAAGTCACTGTCGGAAGTTCCAGGGTGGGCTACGAAGGGGACGTCCATCAGGACTCAACATGGAAAATCTCTCAGAAGTCATTATCCTGGTGGGGGATCTCATCATAGGCTATACGTTAAGCTACCTAAACATACAAAGAAAAGGATGACGATGTTAAGTCAGGAATGTATTGAAGTGATCACTCAAAAAGAGAAGCGGTTCCAGTCATTTTTTTCATGTCAGGGATAATACAAAATGCTTTGTAGGACACAGAAAGACCTTGATATCTGTCCACCTTTGAAGGCAAAGTATCTTGGAAACTAGATTGTATGTAAAAAAAAAAAAACAAAAACCTTTGCCTACAAACAGATAATAAACATTAAATTTGTCATATGTATATGAAAATCATTTGTGCCCATCTTACATGAGTGAAAAGAAGTTATGGACAATGAAATCAGCATTTCCTACCATGTATTAGCATGAAGAGAAATAGGAATGTCGCATTTCCAGTGCTCTGTCAATAACACAAACAATCAGAGCAACAATTTCATTATTTGGAGTATAATCAGTGTCTTGCTTGAAAGATGACTTCTCTCCCTTTTTGCACTTAATCAATTTAGTTGACCTTTGCAGACGGCCCCTTGCTGAGTGATTAAAACCAAGTCACAACATGGATCTGGGTGAGTCTGAAAAAACCAGCCAGATGGAGAAGTAAAGGGGATACTTTTCACCCTTTTCCTGCCTCTGATCAATCCTACCTAAAACGTGAAACCTATAGATTGCACATTTCCAAATATGTTAATGTTTTATGATTTTATATAGATATATTTATTCAATAATGGAAGAAATTACAAAACAAAAAGACAAGAAAGAAAAAACATTCTTAACAGAGAGACAACCCATCTAGTGGAATGTGTCTCTTCACTCAAGCCGGCAGTAATTCACACATCATTCTGGCTAAACCTTAAGATAATCCCCAGTGACTTTTCCTGGCCTGAGTCCAAAGAGCTCTTAACAAAAACGTCTTTGGTCGATGAATACCACGGAAGGATTGTCTTGGAGGTGAAAGATTTATAATGCGAATGGTACAGACTTCCTCGTAAATCACCACAAATGCTTTCAGGTAGCAAGGTCGGCATTTATGTAAATGAAGGTGAATGTTGGACCAGAAAAGAGTGCACATTGAAAAGTGTCAAGATGGCCCCCTGAGTCCTCGCTGAGCCTGGCTAAGATAGAGAAACCGGCCTCTAACCAAGTTAGGAATGTTGATGATTTTGCTGTATTGCATTCACTCACAAAGATATCTTTTTCACCTGCTTGTTCAGCTTGAGAACTTTTTAAATGTGATTTTTTTTGATGACTCATTTCTTGAAAGGCGTCGTCCCTTGTTTTGGCAGTTGACATTTATCTAGCAGGCGACCTCAGCGGAAACACCTCTCGCGGGATAGGTGATGTGAAGGCTCCCTCCTACGGCCCCTGGCCCATATGTCTGTGAGCTGTCCTCAGGCGAGTAACTTTGTCTCCTTGTGTTTCAGCCCTGCCCTCTCACAGAACCCGATACAGCTGCAGCAGACGGCTGCCCTCCTTAGGAAAGTATGCAGCAGCTCAAAAGCTTTCTTTATATGTTTATGACAAAAAGGGAGCTTCACCCCTGTGCTATTCCCACCATTGTGTCTGAGCCAAGGAGTCCATGCTCCCTTTGTGGCTATTCAATTTGTGGGATGCTCTTTAGATGCGACTGCCATTAGCGGTTTACTATGTCAAACCTGCGCACAAAAGATGTGTAAAAAGATTGACCAACAAAGGAAAACCTCTTCGCCTCACTGTCCCATTAGAACCTGTGAAATAATTGAAGGGGTAAATGACACCTACACATGTAATGGGAGGGAGGGAGGGAGCCTTGTGTGCTTACAGTAAATTGTTGACTTTCAGTACAAACTGCTCCCTGATGCATGCAATGCTGCTGGCACAAAACGCGTTTTGTGGGCTGACACTATCTGTCCGCTCAGATAGTATTATCTAAGTAAGTGCTGAAAACGTGCAAAGGCCCTTGTCTAAAGCCAGGCTCTCATCAGGCACTAAACTATCATATTGCTTTTGTTCATTTTGCGTCATATTCACACATTTAAACGAGGCAAACTAAATGTAAGGCAGTTCTCCCTTGGTATACATTCATGTAAGTCAAATGCAAAAGGAAATCATTGTTACGCATAAACAGTATTTATGGTCATTAATTAGACTATTAGATATTACAATACACTTAAATATTATTAATACTGAACACTAAAATATTAAACATAAAGCTTTGCAGTTTCACTTATGTTATGGCCTGAGTCGGTAAAAAGCAATATATCTCATTACTCATACAGAAATTAATTTAATTGCCATTATTATGATGACTAATTTATTTAAAATAATATAGAAAAACCTGTGAACTGCAGGCAAAGGACAGTGACAGAATTCTGTAGCTGTCATTTACAAGGAGAGCCAGTAGTTTTTAGTGTTTCAGTGCTGGCTCTGTTTTCAGTGTTAAAACTGTGTCTTTGTTGCCCAACCTATATTTCACAAAGGAAACGTGCTAATTATATTACTGTAATGAAGGCCACTGACAGAGAGGTGTGCCGTTAGGCCTCTTCAGGACAGACAGTACGCATAAATGTCATGACACTTTGTCCTAAGAGGTTAACGACACACGTCTGTGCTGAATCAGGAGATGTCTAATTTGTCGGCCTCTGCTGAAATTCAGTCACTTACACCCATTTAGCAGCTATTGCTGTCAACCCTTTGTGAACAAGGCTCAAAACTTTTCACAGGCCCCTGGGTCTCACAGAGCTGCTTAAAAAGGCCTTAATTAAAGAGTGCTGTGTGCAAATGACAAACTCCACTTATGACACACGAACAGCAGAAAAAAGGTTTTACAACCACAGAAGATAGGTATTGATGGCTCCTTCTGGATCCTTTTTTCCCTTAAAGGAGCATCTTAATTATCTAAATTATTTCTCTAAGATGCAGTGCAACTGTGAATTTGTTTTTTTAACACATATATGATCACAGTGAAGCTTAGTTTTAAAATGGATCAAATATGAATTACTCCATTATACCATTTGATAATGCTCTGTTCCATGAAAAATTGTGATCATGCAAGCATGTTCTATCAGAAATAATAATTTAAAAGAATATATCAAGCAAACAGTTTTTTTCTGATTTATACACAAGTCTAGTGTATACTGACCCAGTTCGGTTTTTCTCCAGGATCAAGTTTATCACGTAAGTGACACCAGTTGTATAAAAGCTGAATTCATGTTCTGAAGGCACGCTGTGCTTAATTTCCCACATAATCTTCACCATGACCATCATTACCTTCCTCATTGATCACTGCTGAGTCCATTTTGGAAGCCTTGTTTGCCCACAATCAAACCATGTTTTGAAACTTGCAGGTACATAAAGTGTTTTCAGAACGCAACGCCAAATCAAAACTAATTGATGCAAGTGGCCAGCTAAACTCTGTGGATTTATTCTTCCTCTTTAATTGCATGACAGACAGTTAAGCTTTTTAATGCCGTATTTTTCTTAACTTTAAGGGCAGGAGTACTGGAGGGAAAGAGGGTTCATGCTGGAATGCATTTACCATATTTTCTCCACCACAATTGAATCAGGTATCTCTTTGTAGCTGAGCATTACTTGGGCAAGTTTGGACTGGATAGTCTACAAGACCACACGGAGGATGAGCTCTTCCCCGGTCACTGTTTGGAATGAAGCAGACTTCAAATCTCTTTGGAGAGCAGCTAGTTCTGACCACAAGAAGAAACTTGTTAGCAAAAAGTCTTATCTGGACACTTGCCAGACCTCTGAGGGAGGATATCTCTTAGCAGGAGAGAAGAAAAAAAATCTCTGAGACGAACACTAATCCACTTATTAGAACAACAACTGCAAGCCTGGAACCGAAGCCAGATATTAATAGCTAATCATGAGTTAATTAAACAGGGTTTGTTAGTGAGTAATCCTTGGCGATCAGAGTGTGAGATGGTGGAGACAGAGAGTAGGGGTACGGGGGACTGACGGGTGGTCCGGGTAGCGGGAGCCCACATGGCGGAGTGTGAGTGGTCGCAGGACTGGGCAGAGGCGAGGTGAGGCGTCTAGGGTGGGGGGCTGAAACGGCAACCCTGCTCGTCTCTGTGCTGCCTGAGCTCACTTCAGTCACCACATGCTCACAATATGGGTAAGAACCAGCATGCTGTGTGTCCAGGAATGACGCCGTGCTATGAGGAGGTGGGAAGCGTTAACCCTATGTTGTCTCTGATAGCTCATAACTGTGCAACAGCATGCTGATCAGATTTGGCAGGGGAACAATATCGAGTGTTGTTTTGCCTATTCAACTATTACCTTGTTATTTTAACACCCACACTGCATGAGTTAAGAGCAATAATTATGGCAGATTGCCACTGGAAACACGTCCTTTTTATTTTATCAATCATACCTTTCATGTAAAAAAATCTAATAATTTACTAATTTTATGTGTGATACATTTAGCTCTATATATTATGGAAACAGTTTCTAGAGGTTTTTGGTGAGAAAGAAAGCCAAAATAAATTCATCACCTTTGCTATTGGAAGAAATACTGCCAGTGTAATATCCCTAGTGTCATTTTGATCTAATCTCTCATTTGACACATTCATTATTTATATCAAACTGTCTTTCTGACATTTCTGATCACACAATAAAGATATTATTTAGACCATACCACTTGAAAATGTATACCATACGTAGCTCTGTTCAGTCTGTCCTGCCATAAGCATAAAAATGTGTAGCCCTTGGATAAGCACAGCACTGCACGGGTAAACTGGAGCCTATCCAGTTAAGTGTGAGAGTGTGTGCCTTTCCTCAATTCTGAATGGGAAACCAAATAGCTGCCCTTGCCTCCCCCTTGTGGCACAATGCACCTTCATTATCCTAAACACGGAGTCGAAGCACTTCCATGTCGTAATGAGGATGTTCTGCAATAAAAAGGAATCACCTTAATATCCTCTCTGGTGAGGAGTGTACTTTTATATTTGAAGGGCTAGACTGCACATTCATTGCCAGATACCGTGAAGCAGCATGCTGTACATAAAGCCGGAAGAAAAAAGATGGATAGACAGATAAAGAGAGGTAGAGTGAATGCAGCCACTGCAAAAAGAGGAAAAGGAAAACATATTAAATGATATTTAAATGAGCGTTGTAAAATATTTTTTTTTTTCATCACACAGATTCCTCAGGGTCCCTGACAGCAAGTAATGTTTAATTTAAAACATATTTTCTAAACGAAGTTCCCTGAACCTTGTCAACTGAGTTGTTAAACATCTGAGCCTGTACAATAATGAGAGAAACAAAAAGGGAAATATTAATCCTTGGGAGAGGAAGGGGGAAGTGGCTTTACTGCAGGCTGGAGACTAAGTACAAGGGTCAGCAGACCTCAGCTGCAAAAAAAAAAAAAAAAAAAAATGAGTGGATTTAACCAGGAGAGTAAACAGATGTAAATTCTAAGATGGCAGCTGCTGGCAGCTGTCCAAAGGGCAAATGTTTTTTTTTCCCTAAAGGTTGAGATTAATTTGCCTGTTATGTCTCTCTCTCTCTCTCTCTCTCTCTCTCTCTCTCTCTCTCTCTCTCTCTCTATTTTCAAATGTGCATAACGGGCCCAGCCACGCACACAACACACACACACACACACACACACACACACACACACACACACACACACACACACACACACGCGGATAAAAAGATACACGGATACAAATGTACATACATACACACAGGGAAATAGACAGATTCACTATATACAAATTTCTCACTCTCTGCACTCTAAACTATTCAAATGGATGCCATAAAAATAATAAAAAATATTGTCTTCAATATTTATGTTCTTAATACCAGACATTGCATAAACGTATGGCATATTCATAAACTATGCAAATGTATACACATTTTCTTTTAACTAATTATACACACATAGTGTAGGTTTTTTTATTTACTAAAGGCAATTTCATATAGTTCTTAAATATTCTCATAGTTTACCATCCTCAGTCTAGTGTTCCCTCTCTCCAGGTAAGTGAGTAAGAATTAATCTTGGTTCCATCAGCAGCACAGATCTGTGATATACAGTCATTAAGAAATGGACATGGATTTGCAGCGTTAACTTGTGCTTCAGAGGCTGACTGGAGAGGATGCTGGGAGATTCTGGGAAAGAGGTAGCCTAATTAGATCTGTCTATCCACACACATCCATCTTTTCCTGCTCAAATCACGATGGCCTAATTCTTAATAAATTGCTTTTTATTATTCTATCATTCAGGTTATTGCATATGAAATAATGATCCACTCCTGATTCAACAAACCTAATTGATTTTTCAGGGAGATAGTAGTCTTTGTTGCTATAGTGAGTGTTTTTTTCTTCATATATTTCTGATAGATTGTTAATTCTGATATTGTTTTGCATTTTCTAAACTCACCCTCATCAAAAGTCTTTAAAGCTACAACTACATAAGATGTGCTGTCTGAAGACGCTATTTATTAACCTCAAATAAATAAAAAAAATTGCATAAGAAACAAAGCACACATGCTAGTGCTCTGTTCACTGTACTGGTTATGCAGTGGATTGCTTGTATATAGGTCTTCACTGTTACACACAGGCCAGAGACACAGGAAGTAATGATACTAAATCATACTTAATACACATCCTTATGACATACTGGAAAACTATAGAGCCACAACACTAAACACTGAGAAATCAAATTCCCAGCAACTTTCTTTTGGGATGGTCACAGTGGCCTTACTGGTAACACAGTACATAAAAAAGAAAAAAAAGAAATGACACATTGAATTGATTTTGAAAGCCGCTCCATAAAAGTGTCCTATGTTTCATGCCAGATCTTTCAAATGCTACTTAATTGGTGCAGACGTATCCTTGTCTGGGAGCTCCGAGAAGATCCATTGTGAGGCTTAAATAATAACTTCTCAAATATCACTGGGAAATATTCCACTGATTCCCCCTAAAATGGGGAATATAAATGTTTCATTTTGCTGAATGGCAGGTTAAGTGAGGCAGCGATAATGCCCTGACAGTAATGATAACTTTAATTTCCTTTTCTATTTCAGAGATTTATGTAAAGAAATTAAATTCCACTGAGCTTCCAGGGCTTAACAATTATTATATAGCGATGAGGGGAAAACTGTTTTCTCGGTCACACAACATAAACGGAGTAGGTTAAGCTCCAAAGAAAAAAAAGTACAGCCTAATAAACACAAAAGAAATTAATACATATGCAAAAAGCCACAGAGGCTGAATAATGATATTGCATATCAATAAAACAGCAGAAGACCATTTAGACCAGGGGGTGCTAACAGTTGAATCAAGGCATTTTCTGATCATTTCACTGAAATTCAGCAGAGTGGTTTGCCAAAGTCTAATCAGACTATGGCATGTAATATTAATATTTTTAAAGCCCCTTAAAGTAACACCTCTAACTTATTTTGTGTGTATAGAATTATTTTGTGTGTACCAATATGAGGAAAAGTATTACCAAATCAACACAAATGACATTCCTTAGATTATCTTTGTATCTGTAATTTATGATGAATGGGCAGATTAATCTTGGGATCGGACTTTCTTTGGCCGCATGCACTCTGCTTGGGTTAAGTAAACATCACAAGCAGTGTGGTGTGTCTCAGTGCAGAATAAATGAACCATAAAACACAAATGCAACTGCATCATTTATTTAAGCTGTGCCTTATCATTACAGAGCTCAAATGCATACGCCGTTGAAGTTTGACATTGATAAAATAATCAGCATTTGCAGCAGCTGGAAATGAGTTCAGGAGGACCACCAGTTTAGCAACAGTAAGACCACCAAAAATGTATTTTTAGTGAGGTTCACAGAATCACTTCTGGAGTAATGATTTAATTGCTCTGGGACTCAAAGGCTAATAAGGTTTCTAAATGGAGCTTTTTTGGTTGTTTTTGTTTGCATCTGAGGAAAAAACAGCCTGCCTTGGTGATGGCAGTGCCATTTTAACTCTGTACACTATAATATGAATCAATCCCATTGGATGTGCTTTCTAATATGGATGCTACACATTCGTATTTAAAGAAATCTTTAGAGAATGTTGTTCTCCCTTTGTTGGGGAAACTTCAAATAGGGACTAATTCCATATTATGCTGAAATAAACGGATAGTACAGGGACCACTGGACAGGTTCAGCCTCTCTTTCGTCAGTCACATGTAAGGTATTTGTGCAGCAAAATCCTTGGCTCTCTTTGATTACACTCAGAGTGATTTGCGTTAAAACAATGCAAGTTTGCAGAGTGGATATTAAATTAAAAAGGCTGTGGCATTTGGTATTAGACTTCCTTTAAAACAATAAAGAGAATAAATAAAGGGACCCTTCACTCAGGAAAATGTCCCTCTTAATATTCATTAACACTGAACGGTAGGGAGTCTATGAAAAATGCTCTCCGACATGGATATAGTCCTGAAATATTCAAGACATGATGTATCATAGTCTCTGGGGGCATGTGAAAGAGACAGTTTGGTTTTTGTATTGAACTTTTAACGAGAATTAGCCACCTTCCTCTCAATCACTGGGACAAAATCAGTTTATTTACTCCTTGTTCCTACCATTTTCTTTTCAAACTGTATCAAGAGGTATCATTACCTCTGAAAGCAAATCATTAGTACCTAAAGCTAATACTTAACATGAGCAGCCTCAACAATTGTGAGATCCCATATTCATTTTCATTTTTACATCCAATCCAATGATTGATAAACCACTCATCCAAAATATCTTATCCATATGTGAAAAGTGCCAATTCACTGAAAGATCAGAATTAAAAACTAAACACAATGTACTGAACCTACAATCCTGAAATGGCAGAGTGAGATGATACACAGACAGGGACATAATTTTTCATAAGAGTTGGACCTATTCATTGTCGACAGAGCCAATGCACATTCTTCTTTACATAAAGAGCATTGCAAAGCGAAAGCCATGGCTGTAGCTCAAATGAACAATAATCAGCAAAAGGCTTTTGACCGTAATTTTGGTTTTATATACCATGTAAAGGGGGAGGAAGTTGAATCTTTTTTTTTTTTTTTACCTTTAGCCAGAACTGTCCTCTTCTGCTACAAAACCACAATGATCAGCCCTGCTAAAAGACGACTATTAGCATTTCTTGTAAAGAGACCACAAATGGAGGGCTTAAGTGGAACCTGGAAGCTGCAACCTAACAATCTGTACCACAGCTGACCCTCCCTCTCAAAACCCTCTCCCCAAACCCCTTGGCCAGCTATGACCATCCACAGGAAGTGAAAAAGGTGTAATGAGTCTCTTCTCTTATCACTATTCTCTGAGAGAGATTACAGAGTACCAGGTTTTCTAGTACTGAATCATAGAATACACAAAAGTAGCATTCCTGAGAGTACAAACAACCAAAATATGGATATACACCTGTTGAAAAATGTATAATTCTGTGAAATCATTTTTCACATCTCCTTTACTGGATGAACAACGTTGTGACTTTATACTTAAGACAGTACTTGGGAAGATTTTGACCTTTAAAAACAGACTCTACTTTTTCTGTTTCAAGAGGCATAAACACTGATTCACTTTGAGGCTCATTTGTGGTCTGAGGCCCTTTGAGAGATCAAACCATTTTTCAACTGAAATGTCTATAAACATGTTAACACGTAGTTTTATCTAACTGACTCCGTAAAAACTTGTCATTGGCAGTCTCCCTGATCACTATAAGCCCCTTTACCCAAGCTCCGCCCCCACCCTTCACTTCACACCTGCGCTCACCACTAACAGGACGTTAACGACCAGCATTACTGATATTTATCAAGCTGAAGTAAAAACTGAAAACATCAGACGGAACAGCAAGTTGTGGAAAAAAGTATTACATAAAAAGGTTGTAAGTTAGAAGAATAGAGAAGAGTCTCTTGGCCAAATGAGTCTAGCAGAAAACACCCAGCACTTAAATTATTCACTTTTGCAGGGCCCTTCCTCTTCTCTTTGGAAAAAAAGAGGCTTGTGTGGATGCTTTAGTTCAGCTAGTTTCCAATACTTAACCAAATGAAAAATCACTAAAACATAATGTATACATCACAATGACATCAGTAAATATATTACACAATTAAATTAGCTGTTAAGACTTTGAAAGTGTTGCAGGGAACAGGCTGTCATATTCATTTGAATGACAAAAGTGAAGGAAAGCTTAATGGAACAAAATGCCTCTGAAGTGCAAGGAACTGAAGTATGCATATGTTGCTTGAAGACATATTTGCTTGAGTCTCTATGTCATGATTATATGACCAAGCTGTCTGGAAACAAACATTTTTAATGGAGATTTGAAGCCACAGACACTAATCAATAAATGCCCTCCAAGCTGAGAAGACATCCTGAGGACAGCTCATGGGTACATTAAAGATCTACACTTTCTTTGCTATTTATATGCTTCATCTTTCACTTTCTTTGGGGACACATTGTTCTTGCTAATATATTTTCATTCATATTAAATTGTTTGCCTTACACATGATTAAAAAAAATCATCTCATTTGGTGTAGACTGATATCCCATGCCACTGTCCACACATTATCTGAGAGTGGCTGGGAAATGCCACATGCTATTAACACTTTTACATCTCACATTTAAATGTGTATAACTGCTCATTTAAACCAGTTTTCTGTGCAAATTGTTAATGTTTGAAAGCAAACATACGTGCTCTTCGATTCCACACATTATAATTTCCTAATGTCTCTCAGACATGTAAGTGTATTAACATCCGGAAGGTTAATGAGGGGGGTTACTTTAAATAATTGAACTCCCTAAACTATGCAATGATAGGCTATGACTGCAATTAACTCTACAAAGCCAGAAGATGGTTGGCTGAAATGGTTAAAGTATACAATACTTGATGTGGATTTAAATATTTATGGAGCGGTCAGCTTATGCTCTAATTGGCAGCATGTACTTAACTGTAATCGCATTGTGGTTTCATTATGGCATTGTCTTGAGAATCCACTCTGCTAAATATTTAATAAATTTATATTTATAAAAGAAAATGGTTTTATTAAGATCTGAGGCCATGGATGAAGAGAAGAAAAAGCGGACTCCTTTTACCTATGTGTATCATTTATGGATTCCAAAGCTCCAGTGACAGGTCCTGTTTCTTACACTGCCATGGGTCTCTCGGATTTGTTTCAGATCCAGATGATGCCATCTTGCGTGAAAAAGGCAAACCACTTTCAGGGGATAAATCGTGTGAGAATGCAATAGTTCTTCAGGGTTGAGTGGTGAAGTTCAGACACTCAATAATTCCAACTTGATGCCCAAAAAAACGTATGTTGAGAGACATGGCTGAAAAGGAGATTGTGTTTGCTCTCGGAACGAACTTGAACGCTTGGGCTAGTTTGATGTGCAGAATTTTTTAAAGCACAACAATGGACTTTGCCACTTTCTGTCTGCATATTGCATCTACCTGCTACTAAAATCCAAATGATTACTCTTGGTAAAATACAAGTCTGCACTTTGTTGCCTGACTGAAGACATTGGGCAATCTGATGTACTATAAAGGGCTAATGCATTTGATTACAAAGGGGCTAACGGACATTTTTCATGGCTTCTGTTTTTAGAGAAACAGAATTTTACATTTCACACATTTGGTGGTGTGTTATGAGATGCTTACAATGCATATCAATCATTATTATGCTAAGAGAAAAAACAACCAGGCAGTGTCATGTTAAAATTGTCCTTTAAAAAAAACACTGCGACCTTTCAGGTAATGCAAATCAGTACGGGAGCGAGCTGTCCTTCAGGCAGGTCGTATCTGATGCTGTTCGATTCAGGTCACCTCACACACAGGTACTTGTCCCCAGCTCCTTGTCCTAGGCCTGCCTGTGATGTCTGAACCACACAAACAGAGCCCCACCAAGCAGCATGTATGCCCAGCCCTGCACCACTCTACACACAGGAGAAACGCTGTTCTATATATTCAAAATAAACACATACAAAAAGGAGGACCCAGCATCAGACCCTTCCCCCCCCATAACCCTCCCAACTTCCCTTCCTTTCTTTCTTTTGGGAACCAAACACCGGGGAGAGATACATAAAAAATAAAAAAAAATGCATAGAAGTCATTGAGGTGACAGGGGAGAGGGAAAAGTGAAAGGCGTTGGGAGTATAAAACAGGATTTTTTCCCCCATTCAGCACACAGTAAGAAAGTGATTGTCATCCAATTAGAGGCGCGAGAGCAGGTTTGATTAATCTGGTGAGAGTGAGAGGGCTCTGCCGGAGTGGCCCAGGCAGGGGACGCGCAGGTAGCGCCGCGGCCCCCCTTGGGGGTTCTGCAGCCCGTGCATTCGTCTCTGCCTGCACACCCGCGTTTCCACGCCGAGCTGGCTGCTCTGAATTATTGCATCTAATTGTGAGAGCCGAGGCAGTGTGGCATGCATGTTTCCTTGCGTACGTGTGTGCGCGTATGCACTGGCGGTGTATGGCTGACCCATGAAAATAAGACAAAGGGGAAATAATACTGCACCATATACAGTTTCATGTTGGAGAGGAGGCAACTATGTACAAAACACAAAACATACCTGAATAGGAGCTAAGGTTTTAAGTGTCAGGGACTAGAGAAAATAGCATATGATTAGTATTTCATTTAAAACAGAGGTACAGTTATATTTTTACAAAGATAAACATAACAGTTATGCCAATATAAAAATAAGGTATCCTCTTTATAACTATATGCTATGCTAATACTTTCAAGAAAGATGGTCTTATGTAGCTTTTATAATGCCTTAATAATGCATTATAGCAAATTGTAACCATGATCTATCCATCCTTGATCTATACCCAACTCATCCTACTCAGTGCTGAAACCTATTCCAGCATTCACGGGGCAAAGGGCAAGGAGACACTCTGGGCAGGTGGTCTGTCTTTTGCAGGTCTACACAAACATGTACTTACACGCACACAGCCCTATGGCCAGTCCAATCCACCAAACTGCATGTCTTTGGATTATGGGAGGAAACTGGAGAACACAGCAAAAACCCAACAAACAAGGAAAGAGAATGCATAGTCCATAAAGACTGGCCAGAACTGACCTGGCTCCTTCTGCCTGAACCAGCAGTGCTAATCACTGATCCACCATGCCACCTTGTAACCATACTCATTAGAAGAAATAAATGTTATAGTCCATGGCACATGTGCCCTATATAATGTCACTGATGTCTTGATGGTCACGTTACATATTCTATAACCTTGTTTAAGTTGTAATCAGCTGGTTATTGTGTGTCATATTCTGTCTCAATTGCTATGTAACTGTGTGCTTCGATAGTTTGTCCCAATCGGTTAAACCTTCTTAAATTGAAATTTTGCCAGCTGATATATGTTAGCTAGCTCTAGCAGAAATTGCTAGTTAATGCTCAAGCATAATGAAAGCTCAGAAAGTCAAAAGATATCTAAAATATGATTCAGGCATTATATAATTAAAACATATTTTTTCAGAGATGCTGACTAACATAGCCAAAATAAGCAACCTTGAATGGGCTTATTTGTTACTTCTTTTTGAAATAATCTTTGAAAGGACAGGTGTGCAAATGTACCGTCACTGACAGCTGCAATGTGGTTGAGATACAGCCTGTATGTATGCTTATGATGAGGGTTATGTCCATTATTTAGAACAGATAAAAATTCCATGA
Organism: Albula goreensis; assembly: GCA_022829145.1. NCBI lineage: Eukaryota > Metazoa > Chordata > Actinopteri > Albuliformes > Albulidae > Albula > Albula goreensis. The sequence continues at coordinate 14,673,763 of CM040749.1, read as the reverse complement.
AGACTGCTTTCAGGTATAGTGTCACAGTTCCTACCCCAAATAAATGAATAGGTTCATTTTTTTAAAACCTAAGCTATTTCTTGGCCACACTGTATAGTAATGAAAGCTGTTTGCTATGCATACATACATTCATGCATCCTTTTCAAGTAGAAAGGTCAGCATCATACAACATGCTTAGCACTTTCTTCAAAACCAAGAAAAGAAGCCAACAGCCTCCTTATCAGCTATGTCTGATTTCTGAGAAAACCAACAAAACCTATTTGAGTGAGAAAAGATAATCAGTAATAGGCTCCATGGAAATATTTGATTTATTTTCTTATACTTTCTCACTGGATTATATCCATCCTGCAATTCTTTCCGGGTTTCTTGTCAGCTAATAACCAAATGGCACTACCTGCATGCAGGACAAGGGGATCGGAACAGAACCCACAGGCTAGGCAGCACAGACAGAGAGCCCCATAAGTGCCTGATCAGTTGTTGGTCTCTTCTCAAATTGTTTCCCTTTAGTTCTCCATATGTAGCGACTGTTCCTGATGAATCTAAGCAGAAAATCAGAGGTTGGGAAAAAGACAGGGCTGACATTGATTGATGTCTGAGCGCTCTCCCTGATTCGCTGATTAAACCCATCAATCTATATGCAGAAGAGGTGTCTGATGCAAATAGAACCAATCAGCCCGAACAAAATGGTTTTGTCAGGATGTTATGGAAATAAGAGGAGTGTAAAAGGTAGTGGAGGAGCTGCCGATCTGATATTGGGGAGCTGTAGTGGTGTGATGTTCCAAATTATTGTGATTACATGCTTGTGTTCCTCCCTTTGGTCCTCCTGTGACAACCAAATTATTCCATAATGCTTTGCGCTCATATTATAAACCCTCACTTTGTGGTGAAAGCATTTTTAAAAACAAAATATCATTTTAAATTCTATTAAAAAATTATAGGATTAAACAAATATATTTAATAAGAATTTGGTTTGCTTTTGGAAAATAAATACATAAGACAAAATAAGCTACTGCATACAACAAAAGAGACAGAGGGAGACAGAGAGAGCATTAAAGATAAATATGAATATGATTTTATTGGATGAAACTGCATTGATAGATCACTTCAACAGCAACAACAAACATTCCTCACTTCCAAATGTGCACAGAGGATTGCAGGAGGAGTGCCATTTTTTAATTGAGCAGATTGCTTACATCACCATCTTAGGGTGTTCTCCCTAACAGGATGAAATGAAAGCCAGTGAGCTCACAGGTCCAGTGCACTGGCAGTTGCGTTAAATATGAACTCTCCAAGGCCTAGGTCAAACAAACACCTACAACACACAGAGTATAAGCATTAAAACAATAGATGGAATTGACCTTTATTTTCATTTAGCTAATGGTATTAAAGCAGTAATTCCACCCATGTAAAACAGTGTAAGTCCAGGTTTTCATATATTTTAGTCCTCCCCTAGCATCTAGAAGATCAACCATTTCAATATCTCTATGCATCACCCAGAAATAATTCCACTGGAAAACCACACTCACCAGTTCTATTCTTCTCCCCATCCCTGTGTCTCTCAGGGAACCTGTCCTCCCTCCACAAAGTGTGGCACACTCCTTCTCCCTTAAGCCAATTCTGATTTGAATCAGTTTAATTAAGTAACAAATTCTGTTGGCATAGTAACAGCCCAGCTAATTTATCATGGGAAATAGTCTGTGAGACTGACAGGTTGCTAAGCAACAACCAATGATGGCGCAAAGGCAGCCAATGACAAATTGCACGGGATGCAGATGTTATGATGTGCTGTGTGTTTGACTGGCGCCCACATGGGAGTGTGGTGGAGAGGGAGTGGGGTGGACTGGTACATGCTCCTCAGGAAAGACCAAATCACTGGGACACTCAGCACAATGCAGACCCAAGGCCCCGGATCACGAATGACAGGCTAATTGTTCTTTCACTACCTGAGACAACACAAGTAAATCTGGTCTTTTTTGTAATGAGCTGTGGTGTGTTTACACCATTCTCTACGGTATTTATTTTGAATTTCCTCAGAATAAAGTATTCCCAAATAGGCGCCAAACACAAAGGGGTTGTTGCCACAGTGGGTCACCAAGGAGATGTAAATATCCCTGCTTGTTAATCAATGTTCTTGTTTGAAGTGAGATCTCACACAGTTTTCTGTTATGTTATTCTACAGCTTGAATTATCTAAAGCTAGGAATTGTCAATGTACATGGGATTTTGGCACTGATTACGCGCATGAAATGCACTGCCTGTTTTACAGCCTCTTTACGTGTTGGGCATAACCCCCATTAACTCAAGCATCTGAAAAAGGATATGATCCATTGTTGCTAACAGATTAATAAAAGTTCAAGTACAATATTTCATCTCAGACAATATATTTCTTGTGTCATTTATTTTTGTGGGTGTTTGCTTTTCAGCAGATATTCTGCAGTATTATATTTGTAGTGGCTATGTGGTTTTCACTTCAAATTTCAACTTCTCGGCTGATAGTCTCTGACAGGAATTAGTACGCTAAGTAGGGATAATTTAATAATGTCTGTGAGCAAAGGTTCATGGCCCATTTTGCTTGCTAACCAGGCTCAACATTAAAAAATGGCATTGATACTGCTGTGTCTACATATACTTTCTGTCGTCACAAATAAAAGCCCTTTATAATTGGAACTTTAATAAGTGAAATGTTTTTCAGTGAAATATTTATCACTTGATATTCTTGTAAATTCATGCAGGTGAATTCATTCCAGTACTCCTGCAATAATGAAGTATAGAATGTAGATCATCTTTTGCATTTCATTCAAAAAGGCTCTGGTGTGCACTGACCACATTGCTTTTAGAAATGTTTATTTTGTACACCAGCAGTCTCCATGGCCAAACAATTAAGCAATCATGTGCAAGGCTAGGTCAACTTCCTATGTATATTGATGAGATATTTGAAAAATTCTGAGTTCATCTAAAACATTCAAGGATGTTTGGAGCTGTCTTTCACCCTGCATTTACTGTTAATACAGGTTAAAGACTGCCTTGTGTCAGGCAAATTCTTAAAAGGCAGAGTTGTCAGAATGTAGCGTTCATGCATTGTTCTAAGGGCTGCCCGCATTTTAATTCTCCACTCTAATGTCCTACACTGACACAGACTAGTCCTGCTATCCACCCATACAAATAACTCACTAACCATAACAGGTTCAATATTAAAATGTAAATGTAACACAAAGGACTATACTTTCACAAGCAATATTCTGCATTATTATTCCTTTCCCTTTTCACAATCATCTGTATGCAGAATGCCCACCATTTAATCACACGGTATATTTAATATGAACATGTATTAATACATGTGCAGAGCATGTATGACTTCAGAGGCGGTGCTTCCACCTCCCTCCATCGCACACCACATTTGTAATGGATGCTCAAAGTGATGCGTAATTTCAGTCAAAAGATGCTCTTGCTGGACATGGAAGACATTAGATGAAACTTATTCATCATATTTAAATTATAATAATCAATTTTCTGTCCCGCTAACTGCTGTGTTCCTTAAAATGATGCCAGTGATGGGGAACATTTGTTTCTGCACCATAATGTCTATGAAATTTATATTTTCCATAAGTAGCCATAAAACCTTCAAGGCATGACTGAAGGCAACTTTGTAACTCAACCTTGTGCCTGAAGGCACAGAGATACATATACAGCTCATGGAAAAATGTACAGAGAGACAAGTCTAATCTAAATAATTATGAACCAAATATTTCAACCATCAAAACAACTTAAAAACATACCAATGGTGTCTAAACCGTCACAGAGACAAACAAGACCACAGTTTTACTGGATAGAAGGGGGAAAAACACACTTTTTTTCTGCAGCTACCAAGGAGACAATGGTACCATTTCAATAATGGGTGAGTAAAATTTTAAAAGAGGGTAGCAAAAATATACAATTCTCTTGAAAGTTATAATTAACAAATAAATAAAATGAGCATAAGGGTGGCGGTAGGCAGCGACCATTTCTCTCATCTCCAGAGCGAGATGCAAATTCCCAGATGCTGCCCCACCATAGGTGAAATAAGATTGTCACTCTAATGTTTCTGCGAGATCCTGATGAGCTCTGAAATAAATATGCAAAAAACCCGACCAAGGAAAAAAGAGGCAATCAAGGGGAGCCGTGGCTCCGGCTGGACTATAAATCTTTGTCTGTTTCAATCGCAGCTCTGGCCGAAACAGTGTAAAATTCGAGCAGGGATGTCATCAATTTCTGTTAGCTCCTCTGTCCCTCTTTGTGTCGGCGGCAGCCGTGATGGATTGATTTTGTCACTTGTGCTCAGTTCACAGTATGTTAACACGGAAGGGCAGAGTTGGGTTATGGAGAAAGGGTTATTAGAGTCCTAGATGTGACCGGACTCTGCCTTCGTCTCTCTCTCTCTCTGTCTGTTTCTCTCTCTCCCTCCCTCTCTCTCTCTCTCTCTCTCTCTCTCTCTCTCTCTCTCTCTCTCTCTCTCTCTCCACTGGGATGGATATTGCTGGGTCTGATGGAAAATAAAAAGGAAAAAAGCACAAAAACACAGCACCTGTGTATTTTAAGGAAAAATTACAGCATAATAAATACTGTAAAGGGAGACCCTATGATGTGCGTGTGTGTAGCCAAAGCATAAAAAAAACACACTTGCAAAAGTTTAAAGGAGCAATGGCAACATGGACATGATACACTAGCACACCATTTCCTGTCACATATGTTTCACACTCCTTCATGCTGATTTTTGCTTCAGTTTTTGTTTATTATTTGCATCTATGCTCTTGATAGAAGATACCAGTGACTATGACTGGAGCACCTTTATACATCTTTGTACAGTTTTATCTGGGCAGTAATCATTAAGAGTAGTCAACTGTTATTTACGTTACTCATATTTATTAATCACTCTGAGGTGATACATTGCTGATGTCTTCCTGTTTAGATATGGCAGATGGGGAAATGGGCACACTGATAAAATCCTGTGGGACACCACAAGAGGACACTGAATTAATACAATGAACATCCAATTATCTAGGTGGAAGACTGGACCCATGTTTACCATGACCTTAGAAGTTAGGGTTGAGGGGTTCCAGAAGGCATCCATTGCAGGTTTTTTGGAATCTCCAGCACATTCTACTACAGCTTGATTTATTGATACAACAATAATCAGATGTACAATTAGTATAATCATCATAGAAGGTAGATTTGATCAAGAGCAAAATCTGCAAATAGTCCACAGCGATGTAACAGTTATCATAACATTATGTCTGTGCTTTATGTTTTGTCACACATATTGATATTGTTATTGATACGTGATGACCAAAACCCTGAAACTAATATATTTCCCCCATGTTTAACAATTTACACATCTGCATGACATACATGTTTTAAGATACCTACATTACATAGGTAGTATGTGTGAGACATAAACATATATGCCATAGACTAAGATAGCTACACACAGGCGAAAGCAATACTGATTTAATTAAATGCATATCCTAAAACAGTTTGTTGCATTATATCTATAAAGAAATATGTCAATTCTGACAATAGTCAGAGGGGGAGGAAATTTTGACTCAAAGTTCAAAAAGTCTAAACAAATGGCAGTAAAGTTTGAAAAGAACAGCATATTTCTTCCAAAATGTATCTTTGTGTAAAGACATTTCATAAACAGTGCCTGTAATTCTGATGTTAAAAAAGCCAAACGCAAGCGATGCAACATATGCTCATATGCTTTTGTGAAAGTGGTAATCCTATTAGACTGCCTTACTCACTGACTCTGCCACTGCAGCAATGCTCTTCTGTCTTTCTCTCCCGGACCCCTCCCTCTCTCCCCATGCTGAACATCATTGACTTCAGTGGGATTGTGAGCCTTTTGGACGCCCGCACTGCGGCCGTATCGAGACGCCTTGGCTGCACTTTTGTTTTTAATAAATGTCTGGCCCAGGAGCAGGGCCCGTGCACACATTTTTCAGAGACTATAGCAATGTAGCTCCCTGACTGAACCTTTCCACTGCTGAAAAATTGAGCTGGGCTCACGAGGACGGGAGGAGTCCACCGTAGTAATAGAAAAAAAAGGGAAGAAAAGTTAAAAGTGGAGTTGATGTATTTTTTCACTTGTGCTCCCAAAACGGTATCCCTGCTCGTAATTCATAGGCAGGGTTTTGCAAGGATTTTCTGCGACTGTGTCATGCTATGTGGAACCACCCTGACTAAAGCCTACGTTATTAGCTGTCAGTGCATTTATGTGGTGCAAGGTTAAAAGCTCAAAATACATTTTGGTATTTATTTCTTTCTTTATTTTATTTTCTAGGTGTATTTTGCCTGTCTGTACGACCTAACATCTGCACATAATAAAGTTGTATGATTTTGCATAAAGTAAATCACTAAATAGAAAACAAAGGTCTGGATAGTACAAGGTGACATTGCCCTATGAAGGTTATTTCAAGCTACGTACAGAACAAAAACAAGCTCTCTCACTACAACTACCACCATTGTTCTTATTATTGTTAATAATGCTACTGTTACAATTGCTGTTAAGACTAGTACAGCCAATACATCTGCTCCTCTTAATATTACAGTTAAACTACAGCAATTCCGTTTCATTATTTACCATACCACTCTTATTAGCCTTCATATTTCCAGACACAGTATACATAGTTCTGAGACAGTGCGCTGATTTAAGAACGTCCTGGGTGGATTCACTGGGACCCTTGTCAGGTCAGGGTTCAGTCCCTCAGTGGTGAGGATGAGGAGGAAGGGGAAGAAAGCCAGGAGATAAGGCCTTTTTATTTATTTCTTTTATTTATTTATTTAGTTTGCCTGGTCTTCCCTCTCCTATACACACTGGATCCTTGCCTGTACTCCATCCTCGATGCCCATTAGGTGAGGAAAAATCCTGGCAGATAATTTGTTTAGTAAATGAAACAGATGTCTTTTCAGATTTTTTGGAGTGTGTTCCCGGGAGATTTTCCTCCCTCGGTCTGGGGGTCAGGCGGAATACACCCGAGGGGTAGTTGGAGGGAAGAGAAATAACAAGGCACAGTAAGTGCCTGGGGACCACAAACATCATTCACATCTACCATAATCATCAAGGCGATGCTCGGATGCCTCTGTAATTTACATAATACCATCCTGACACTTTTACTCCAGCTATCCATCACTGGCAGGATGAGGCCTTCTCGTTTCTGTCTCTTTTCTCCCCCTGATTGTGTCTTGTGTTTATCTGCCCAAGCACAAAAGATTGATTCCCCACTGTTTCTCTCCCTTATGTTCGGCAGATATGAATTTTCGCAAAATGATGAAGCACCAAGTCAGCTAATAATAAACAGAAAACACATATTCAAAAGGACTATCTTTTTTGTCTGTCTTAGTTTGGGTTATGTGAGGAAACAAATGTCAGGTTAAGGGACTGCAGATACTCTGTGGAGAGCTAAATTAAAAATGCAATTCTTTTGCTGTCGGCTCTTTAAAATTTCATCATTTACTGGGAAGAAACGGAAGCAAAAGGGAAAAAGAGAAACAATAACAATGCAGTTTAGGGCTCTGGTCTTGATATGCGGCATATACTTGTCATATGGACATAAACAATACATAAAAAGGACACAAAGGAAATCACAGAGGTACCACAATTATCACAAATGTGCAAATCATTTTTAAACTGTGTCCTAAAATGTCTTTTAGTTGTAATTTTGAGGGTGTGACATGAGTGTAAAGCTTAACTATTCAGATATCATTTTCAAATGATAACTCTGTTTTCCAGTGCAACTATTCCTCTGAACAACTGTGTTGATTTTGAATGGATGCCACCAATGAAGCTTTAGTAGTTCAATGTTCAAATATCATAATGCGGTAATGGAATTAGCTGTTTGAATGAAGGATTTTCCAGGAAAACAGGATAATGACTTCTCCCTAAATGTTACTACAAAATAACTTAATGAAATATATTGGGGAAACAGCTGCAGCCATTAGAGAAAGAAAAAAAGAGATTTTCAAAGTTTTGCTAATTTATAAAGCAACATTACACATCACACACTGGTACTGAGTATTCTTACAATAAGGCTTCAATGTATTAAAGCAATGCATATCCATGTTTACAGAAATGATAATCATAATAACTCCTAAGTCTACAATTAAAAAGAAAATGTAAATAGTGGCATCATAGTATTTACATAGTAAATAGTGGCAGCATTGTGGGGCTATGTTGTTTTGTTTATGCACAAAAACTACACCCATTAATGTCATGGGTAATGATTTAAACATGACAATATTCCAATTTTCAGTCAAAGTACTTGGCTGCAATAAAAACTAGGATACTTTCACAAACCTGTCACATGTATGTGTTTATATTACATTGTGATTCTTCATAACTTCATAGCTGATTGTTTTCCATTGGAGAAAAGTCTCAAGCCTGTTATACAGCCACTAAAACTGTTAGATATGCCTAACCATCCATTTTCTCTGAGTGTAAAAGATGTTTTCACTGCCACACAAGTTGCAGGTATAAACTAGTGTAGATATGACAGGAATACGTGCGGTGGAAGTGGTCTCAACCCATGTTAAATGAATCTCATTTCAGGAGCCCCCCTGTTGACACTATCAACTTTATACAACCTTCAGATTCCAAAGTTGCAAATGGAGGTATTATTTCAATCGGAAAAACATCCAGGTAAATCCCACTTATTACTGAAAGGAAGTTATTCTGCCAAATTGATGGAAAATGTCAGCAATGGGACAAGCCAAAGGGGTGATAATATGTGGAACAAACCACATATTATATTTTATTGTTTCTTTGCTCCTTCCTGTACATGTAACACTTACAAACAGTCAGTATCAGATGGTTATATAGACATTTAGCTTGACTGTTAGCTAAGACATTGTCAATAGAAACATGAAAGCTGCACAGAAAGCTGTACAGCTGCAAGCTATACAGTACACAGTATATCTTTTCAAATGTGTATATTTATCAGTACAACAATGCTGTACTCTGATTTAATTTTACCAAAACTGAAAACAGTGCTCTGATGAAGTGAATGCTGATCTACACAACTGCTTCAAGCTCCACCTCCCACCCACCCCCTCCACCATCTCTGACACATCTCTGACTCAAGGATCCCCAGCAAGTTTTCAGGATTCTACAGATACAGTCCTGGCAGATGGATCGTATAATCTCCTGTTTGTCTCCAAATACCCTATTACATTGACTGATCAGGTCTTGACAACTAATACCAAGAAGAATTAGCTGGAATCTGGAATCCTTGGCAAAATGCAGAAGCAGCTTTTCATTATTCATTTCAACCTGCCTGCTGTACCACCTATGCAGGGAGCACTATGTACAAATGAATGTTTTGGTTGGTCAGTGATGGTTTGTACACAAAGCATGTGTGGACTTGCTTACTGTTGCAGTATTAATATTTGTATCATTAACCGTTCTAATATTTTATATATGTATAGGCTGGATGTTCTCTTTCTTGCATAAAATCCCCAAAACAAACAATAAGTAAAGCATTGTTTCTGGCAATGTCTGGCTTTCTGTATTTAGTTCTGTATTTAAGTTGTTAAGTTTTCATAAATATATATTATATATATTTATTTTTTTATCTTTTTATGTTTTTTGCAATGCAAAAAGGCCAGACACACTTGAAAGTTTCAGTCTGGGCCTAAGGCCTGAATTAAATACCATTTTTCCTCAGAAACGCTACTGTTTTTCTGGTCTAGTCTTATTCAGTATATTTAATCTATGTTTTCTATGTTTCTATGTGTCATGAAATACAACATTTTTTTTCTGTTGAATACCTACCTTCCATATACCTGCAATTAGCAGGTGTGAGCAGGTGTGAACATTTTTTGTCACTTGAGCAAGGAAAATAAAATACCATACATTAAAACAAGAGAAAGGTCGCACATGATAATCAGTCCAATTAACAAAACTGAAAAATAAGATTAAGTGCATCAAAATCAATTCTGAAATACTCATGTTTGAACACATTCACATCTACTTTCAGAGTCAGGTGATAGATGTTGAGAACACCCAAGAGAAAAATACACACACTCACATTGTTGCATTCTACTCCTCATATTTTACCTGTTCCTCCGTATCTTATGTATTATGAATAAGCTGGGAAAAATATACAGCTTGCTTTGCATTTTTTTGGCAGTCTCAGTCCTCAAAGTTTCCTTTACGATAACGAAAAACCATTAGCTGCTGTCAAACCCAGAAGAAGAGAGATTATTTTTTTTATTGAAATAAGATTAAAATGATAACTTTGACTGCAGCTTCCACCTGATAAAATATTTCTGCTCATAAGCATGGTGTGGGCACAGGGATTAAAGGAGGTGGAAGGGGGAGAGGGAGAGAGGAAGAAATTCATAATGTATAATAAAACAAAAGGTGTCATGGGAAATAACATTGATATTAAAATTAGAATAAGACGCGATCTATATGAAAAATGCAGATTTAAAAATGTAAATGATGACGGGGAAAAGGCAGATATAAAGATATGGTATCAGCTTATGCTGAGGCTCTTTGTTATGTTAGTTAATGGTGTGGTAGTAAGTGACCTTTGTTTGGGACTCTGTGCTGATAAGTAGTTGCTTATGGGGAATTTGTCTGCAAATGTTCTTTTATCAAAATGTGCAGAGAGAAAACATACACATTTTGTTGTGCTCGGTCATTGAAAGGAAACAAAACACAGACATTTTTCCTAATTTAAAACTAATCTACCAAAAAATCTACAAATTTCTGACACAAACTTGTTATTAGAATGAGTAGCTGTCTAAGGATGCTGAATCAGAGAAATATTTTATACAACATATCTTACATTTGGTGCTTGGTACTTTGTGGTTTTTCTCACCAAAGATACAGACTCTTACATGAGGCACCATTGCTTTTATTTTCAAATCAGCATGAAATATGTGCTCATAAAATACAATATGCATTTGGGTGTAGTTCAAGTAATGAGGTCTCCTTTTATCATCTCTTTTCAGTTAAAGTGAAAATACATGAGTTAAGAAAACAATAACAGGATTCAAAATTTCCAGCCACTTTCATGGTAAAAAGTTAATTTACACCATTAATTGAAACATTCTTCCATTCAGAACAGATGCCTTTCAACTGAACTTGTACAAAATCACACATGGTAAGTGGAGGTGAGTCTGGGAGCTCATATGCTGATGTAAGTGATTTCCTCAGACAACCAATGCATCTATAAATCATCATTAAAAAGTGGACTTGCAAAATGCGACAAAGTAAACAAAACGGCACAACATTGAGATTCAGCTAACGTGAAAGTATCATTTCTGTTCTATTTTTTATGAACTACTCAGTAAACCAACAATCTGACACAGCTAGGAAGCAGCTCGGCAAGCAAGCCCCCAAATACACTCAAAGACATCAAAAATCAAAGTAAAAGGCAGAAATGTATTCCCGGTTTCAGAGGCAGGACGCGAGCAGACATATCAGAAGGTTTTAGGCAGCGAGGACATTTAAAGCAACATGTCGCCCGCTGTTCCGAAGGGGAGTGTAACCAATGTCATGTGTGGATGTGACAGAGCCCCCTTTTTCATGCTTGTTATTTACACAACATCCACGGGAGAAAAAGGGGCTCGCGGAGACTCCCCTGGGGAGCACAACGGAAGTCGTGGCTGCTGAATATTTCACTGGCGACTGCGTTGCAGAACATCCCACGTTCTGCCAGTCAGATGCTAAGATGTGGACAGTGTCCGCTTGTGTCTTCCAACTTCGGCTGCAACTAAGCGTGAACAACTTGAACTTAATTTAGGTTTTACTGAATAGTTATGGAACTTAGCAACAGACAGCTTGAGAGGCTTGATTAGGGAAAGCTTGTTTTAAGGAAATGACATGCCTAACCCAGCACAGATGCACCTTCAAAGAAACATGCAAGCAAAATTGAAAAATATAAAATTACACATGGTTTAGTCACTAAAATAAGTTCGCAACTATCCTTCTGGAACATAGTCATGGTCATATGAACACAAAAATTAGGTCCTAAATTAACCGATGTCATATTATTTTGTGCACAACCAAACAATGGTTAAATAAATAGTGTAGTCTTAGCAAAGTACCACCATCATGCTGCAAGTGATGACAAGAGTCTATCACTTGCCTTCTTCAATGAGCCCCACCTCCAGGCTGGATGTCCCTACACCTTTTCCTGGATTTTGAACATTTTTGAGCCTAAGATGAGCAGAAAACAGCATAGATTTTTTCATTGAGTAATACCGTAAAGATGACTTGACAGTTTTGATTGAATTGAGGCCTGGGGGCATTTAGTGAGCATGTTCAATACAAATGTGGTCTGTTACAGTACATTAATGTTTATAGATGGACTACGATATTCCCTCACTTATACCCTAATCTACTTTGTATGTTGAAGTACATTACTTCTGATTTTTGCATTTTTAAAATACATTTCTACAAGTGTCATCATTGCATTCTGTGTTTTTTTTTTTTTTTTGTGACAGCAAAAAATATTTTAAAATGTCCATCTGCTTCTAAAGGCCTGACACATGTTTGACCCTATAACACATTGTTTATATCTCTTGTGTATATTCCTCACATTCTGCACAATTAACAGAAAATGTCTCAAAACTAGATGTTAAATATGGAGCTTTATACATTAATGAACAGATCATTCAAACAGTATTTGCTTTTCAATGGGGTGGATGCTTTTCTAGTTGCGTTAGTAGACCTTAAGTATGGCCTTCAGGGCCACAAAAACCACACAATAGTACTTGGAATACACATGAACACTTTGTGTTCTCTGGAGCACTGGCTTACATTGACACCTTAGCATTTCATTGGTTTTTCAAGTCTTCCATTCCATGAAAAATGGGAAAGAATTAAAAGCAAGGCAGTCTGTTCATAGGCTTGTAAGCCACCAAGGTTGTGAAGCATTTCCATGCTCCCACTCATGTTGTTCTTGACCTTTAGTGATTTCTTTCTTCTGTGGATATGTAACTGTCCCTCACTATCATGCATGGCACTTAAGAAATGGAAAATGAGGAGAGATTCACCACAGCTAGTACCTTCAAGCCCAGTTCAGCACACAATAGTACATGCATTGTATATTTTATTACAACAAGCCCTGGCATAGAAATGTGCAGCATTTCAGTCAATCGCTTGTGATATTGTATGGTTACTTATAACAGATCATTACAGAAATGTAATTTTAAGCAATAGGTCAACCCAAAATAAAACTTCCTTTTTTATTTCTACTTTGACAGTTGCATGCCAGAAGACTTTGTGAACGGGGTGGTTTGTATTCTATAACAACTGGATACAGAATAATTACAAAAAATAGACCAAACATAATCATATGATGCTTTGTGTTTCCATTATTTTGTCCTTCTAAGTATCATGTATGACTAAATTTTGGATCATCATCAGAGCCATCAGAGAAAAAACAAATATCCAGATTTTTCATGAATTAGGATTTGAATTACCATTAATTGTCAAATCTTTTAAACTGTAAACTGGTGGCATCTCTGATCTGCAATAACTTTTATACTTCAGCTAACTACATTTCCAATATCACACTGTTTATCAATGTGTGGCGTCTGCTTTGAGCAATATTAACTCATTCTTACTTACATAACTGGTTCAACTCTGTTAAGTGAGAGGGCTTACTTACATGAGCATTTTATATATACATATGTACACACACACACACACACACACACACACACACACACACACACACACACACACACACACACACACACACACACACACACACACACACACACAATATAAGCATCGTGTCAACAATTGCTATGATTATTTAAAATCAAAGCACCATAACTGCTGATTTGGGTGAGAGTGGGAAGATGCACTGAATTTAGTATGACTCTTGCTAGTAGGCTGTTTTCACTGTTCAGAAAAAATAAAATAAAGGAAACCAGGTGCAGTGCCCTGTGTGAATAGGGCAATTGACCAAAAATGCAGGACACTATGTTACGATATAATCATACAGAATGACTGAGACAGACAACCACTGAATTACACAGCTGTCATTTTGACTCTGATTTGCACTTTAAATAGGATGTGATTACAAGTATAATTTATTGGAGATTCTGATTTTCCAGGATGCATGAGAGTGTTAAAAACATAGATCTAGGAATAGAAAAATAGGAATGTCTTTCACAGCCACAGAGAAATGTAATTTTTAAAAATGCATGCTGCTAAATGGATTGCCTTGGCTGATCGTGTGTTACTGATAGATCCAGATGCAAGATACACTAATTAGGCTTTTCATATGTCACTTCCTCATGATTTGTTGGAGATACATGTGAATTTCACGAAACTACAATGGACTGAATTTCTGTAAAAAAAAAAAAATGGAACTTATTTGAGAGTGACCAGTTCAAATCAGTACGGAAAACATTGCAACGTTGGTGTTTATTTTGAGAGAAAGAAATGTGTTACAAGCTGAAATAATTTAACCAAGAGCTACCAACCTTTTTAACTATACAGATGCATTTGCATACATTATGCATTTTGTTCACAGTGTACAAGGTCATGGACAGAATATACCATATATCTTGTAGCAGGTCCTGTTTAAGAAACCAGCACAAGCAGTCACTGTCTGCCAAAGCCTGTCTGCCTGGAGGTGGTCCAGCCAATAAACAACATAAGCAGCAGTTTAAAAACCCATGACCACTGGGGGGCCCTCAGTAACATGTTGATTTGAAAATTATAATGTAAAAAACTATACATACAAAGTGAAGATAGTTTGATTAGGCTTAAAGTCATTAAAGGAAACTGATCTCTTGTCAATAAAAATAGGTATCATTTGTTTTTTAGTCAGAATCATGAATTAAATATTTTTAATATTGGCTTTATCAAAGCCCCACTTTTCCTTCATAAAGAAATTCAGGATTCATGAATATTAATTGAGAAACTTACCCACCCCTCCCCCACCAAATCATAGCCCTATATGTGTCAATCAGCAGAGTTCATCTTTTTGCAGTTAATTAGCAAAAGTATGTGAATAATGCAAAAGATGGGATAGTAATATTAACTAAATGTAGACAGAGAGTTTGCAAATAAATAAGCATATCTTTGCACCATGTTTTTTCCTCCCTTTTTTTGGTTAATGATCTGTCTATATCAATGTAAGTTGAGAAACCCAGGATACACATCAAAGAAAAATTTAACGTGTAAAAAAAGTCAGCTCATGCTAACTACTGTACCAGTTATGGTCAGTTCTAGTCAAACCAATACCATGCTTAGCTGGACAATTTCTGTGGACTAGCTAGTGACCTTAATCTACAAAACTTAGACTCTGTCATGATGAATACTTGCCCTGTTTGACCAATAAATGTTAGCTAGCAAGCGATCAGAGTAATCGCTGAATGTCTTGTAATGTCATGGTTTAAATCCATTTAAACTGAGATACTGTGGTATTTCCCATTAAAAAACATAACATTTGCAATTTTTATTGTCAAGATATTTACAATCTGTAATTGGCTAACCAGCAAAAGTTAGGTTTGTATGTTGCATGCATATTGTTGGGGAGAAGTTGAAAAAAGGACAAAATCTTATCTGATATGACATTATTGCTGCTATAACATGTTTTTAGCCCATTCTCCTCAAATCTTCAAGCTATAGGAATCTGTGATTTTCATTATATGGCATTGCATTTGGAACATGGAAGAAATGCGCTCCTTATTAATGCCTATTTGTATTGTGGTAACCAAGAGCAGAACATTACATTTCAAAGAGTAAAAAAATCTGCCTTCCTATGTGCAGTCATCAAAGTGATCAAGTGAACAAAAAATATTCAATCCCACCAACTGTTTTCCAAACTGGTGTGTAAACCATGAAAAGATAAAAAAGCAGAGATTAGTGAGATGTTTAATATTATCATTAAGAAAGGCCTTGTGTCATATAATCAGAGCTATTCAAAGAAACTATCATGCTAACAATAGAATTGTTTGCTTATCTGCTTGCAAGCTACAAGACAGCTTGTAGCTGTCTTGTAGCTAAACAGTTTGGACAACACAACTCTTAAAAGACTTACATAGATAATTATCTCTGAACCCAATGGATGCCAATTTGATCATTTTATAGCATGTATATATTTCATGTATTGCATTTGCCTCTGAGGCTACAGCTAGGTGTGCTCCACATTAAATCCTTCTAAGGCTTTGTCTGACATGGAATGTGGCATTATGAAATTTCAGAGCTTAGAAGGCTGGTTTTAGTGAAGGCATCGAATTGTGAGTATATGTATTCTGTAATAAAATAGTTAGCCATAAAGTGATTTATAGATTTTGTTCAGTTCAGATTTTGAATCTAAACTTTAGGCATAGATACAACTTTAGTAATGTTGAGCTTGTGTCATGTAAGCTCTGTAGTTCTTCATTTTAGCATCTAGCAATGGGTTAACTTTTTTATTAAAATGGCTATATTTTGTGCATAGCCATACCACCTGTTTTTATCCACTTTCAGATTCTAAGTAAAAGCATATCCAATTTGTCAGATTTTATGTAAAGTCATATTAAAAAACAAATGAAAAGTAAATCATTCTCTCTCTCTCTCTCTCTCTCTCTCTCTCTCTTTCACACACACACACACACACACACACACACACACACACACACACACACACACACACACACACACACACACACACATACGCACACACACACACACACACACACACACACACACACACACACACACACACACACACACACACACACACACACATGCACACACACACATGCAAACACACACACACACACACACACACACACACACACACACACACACACACACACACACACACACACACACACACAAACACACACACACACACGCACACACATGCACACACACACATGCAAACACACACAGTGAGAACTAATGAAAACAATGATTATATTTATAAGGCTAAAAAGAGAATGATTCTTAAAATTTGATTTAAATGATTTTATTTTTTCCTGTACCAGCCAATGAGATGTTCATAACAATAAACTCTAGAAGCAGGAACTGAAAAACCCCTACTGTGGGGAAGATTGGGAAACCTTTGGGGGGATATGGCAAAGGCAAGTTCAACTTAATTATATTGTTATATTGACATGAAGCAATATTATCTTCAGTCGATATAAAGATATTTTAATAACATTGTTAATGCATTTTTATTTTCCACAAAAAAAGATAGAGACAGCACAATTCCACAATTATACATGTTCATTGAGGTCATTGTACTTTTTGGGGAGGGGATATCTTCCTTTCAGAGTTACATAATTAGACCAATTTCACCACACTATTAAAATATAAACAAATAATTTCATAAAAATAGTGCCACTGCCAAGCCAAGACAGAATTTGTGAGGACCTCATGTGCAAAGGAGGCTGTAACATACACTCAAAGCAATTAGAATAGACAGTTATCAATTATAACTAATATTAACAAGCAATAATTACTGCATTAATAAATTCTTCAGCCTCACAAGGTTTCGGAGCACTGGCAAGTAATCTTGGGAGAGTTATTCTGCAACACTGGCAGGTTGAAAATAATGACTCAATAACTGCTGAATGGTGATGCCAAAGCTCCTATAAATGTCTATAATTTACTGCTAATGCACTCAACAACAGATCCAGAGCGACACACGTATTCTATGAAATGTCTTTCTTTTCATTTATGTTATAATTTGCCTCAATTGCAACATCAATGGGTGCTAAAAGTCATTGTCTTGTGTGATAATGCTAAGACGGTATGAAAAGCACCAAACCATTTTTTTTGTTCTAGGGATACATCTAGGCTTGGATTTCATGCTGTTTGGATACGTCCAGCACTGTTTGCATCTCTTTTCATTAAATATAAACCTTATTGAGATTATATACTTATCCCACAGCTCCAATCCCAGTAACCATTTGGCACTCTTTGCTCATAATGAATAAATTATAACTCAGAGAGTAGGCATCACCATATGGAATCATTTGAACTTGGACAAAAAGAGAGGGGCTTGCAAGCTGAGGTTGGGGGGGGGGGATCTGTGCTTCTCTATGAGGACCTTTCTAACTGTTAACTAATGGTTCAGAATGCAATGGCTTGTGTGCTAAAATACCATGCAAGGTTATGGATTTTCAGATTGTTTACCATGAATTGACATATTAATAAAACACTATGTGAGGGTTAAATTGTATACATACATGTATGGCTGGGATTAGGTCTTCAAACAGTAATTTTAAGAAAAACACTTATTTATGTGAATGTCTTATCATCTTATGCAACATTTTGTCCTTATTAATTGCAATCCAAAATTCCATATAAGTAAATCTCAAAACAATACAGTAGCATGTCTGCAGAGGTGACATGGAAAACCGTTCACTGCACAGTGACAGCCCAACATTGGACAAAAGGTCTGAGGGTTTTCCATAACATGCCTGCTATTTTTCAGTGACACACTGGTAATGTTAGGCAACACCAGTTTACTGTAGTGTCATAGGAGAATAATCATAATCAACAGATAAATGATTTAAACCTGATTTGTTATTGTTGATGATTGACAGTTTCACATGCCACTAAATAAACTGTATTAAATTGTCGTTGGCTTTAACTGATAAAGCTACATGGTGTGAAGTAATACATGATACAATGCAAAACGGGCATTACATGTACTTGTGTGTTTTTTTTACTTTTTTAATATGTTATGCACTTTTCAGTCATGGATACTTATATTAATTGTATTTCAAAATCTGACCCTTAACACACTGAATAATTACAGTCTCACTGTAAGATTTCAAAATACTTTTTAATCATTTTGATATATTTATGTATTTTTCACATTGGTGAATACCCTTCCTCATTAAATCAAATGTTATTCATAAAAAAATACATGGTATTTGTAAAACTATGTAATCAAACACTGAAAACACAAACTGAAATGATAGATGTTAGACTGTTCTTAGACATGCTCTGTTATGCCTTAAGTTACTATTTTAAAACATTTCATTGACTAAACTGATGGAACATATCAGTTCTTGTTATTAAATGATACTCATTTTATAGTGATAGATGCTACACATCAAAAACGATTTTCTGAATGAATGTCAGATAGCATTCATTGTTTGAGAAAAGCACAGAACATATGACAAATCTTGTTTTAGTTAGTGTAACAAAAAATAGAGGTAAATCCTTCAGAAGGCCATGGTACACAATTTTACTCACATCCACTTTTATAATAATTCCAGTGGAAGGCCTTTATTTTCTTTCATTTACCATTTCAATATCGTGACCTAACAGTTTTCCATGAACAGAACAGTATTGGCTCCCTGAATTCATTATAATCACAAGTTGTGATGAGTTCGTCAAACATTCACAATGTACAGATTCCTGATGCATAATTAGAGGTGTAGCAGTAGAAATACAATTTAAAGGTGTGAATACCTGTCTGTGAATATCTATCTATCTATCTATCTATCTATCTATCTATCTATCTATCTATCTATCTATCTATCTATCTATCTATCTATCTATCTATCATCTATCCATCCATCCATCCATCCATCCATCCATCCATCCATCCATCCATCCATCTCAATTAAACAAGTCACCCACTTGTACAAATGAGTATGTTTATGAAAGCAAAGTTGTTTGCTTGGATATACAGCCAGAGTGGGATTAAATTGTATTACTCAGGAAAGGAAAACATGTTGATGCTGTTATTCTGAATTGATGCACATGGTTACTATACGTAGAAACTGGTGATTTTGCTGACTTGATTCATGCGTCCTTACAGTTGACCAGGTTAGTGTGCTAGTATCACTCACATGATGTAATAAATAAATAAATAAAAAAATAAAAAAATAAATAAATACTTAAATGCATAAATAAAGACCAAGGAGCTTCTGGTCAACAGTCCTAACTGTGCACTAAAGCTTAGAGGAAGAAAACTGCAAGAGTAGAGCAGGGCTTTTCAGAAAAAGAAAATCTTTGATATGAGACTCCCTGAGGGGGTTTCCTGCTACTAAAGAATGTTAGAAGTTCAAGTTCCAGCCACTAGCCTCTGAAAGCTGACCTCGTCTTGCAGATGTCCTCTGTGACCAACAATTGAAGGGCAATCAGCAGTTAGACAAGCAGGGATGCCTGTTAAGATGGGAACCCAATCCAATGTAGAACGAAGGCTACATTCATTCAGTTACATTCATTCAAATGTGCTAAATTCTGTTATTATCTGTTTCACTGTATTTTCTTTTCACATGAGAGCAAAAAAAGACAAGATACAATTCCTCTCTGCTTATGCGAAATGTAATCATTCTTGTCTATTGTACCACAGTTTCAGTAAGCCTGATTTCCATTGCTTTGTCTTATTTTGAAAGAATAAATAGCAGAGATGAGTGCTGTCCAGGTGCATGAAGCTGCATGTTTTTTTACCATAATGCGAGGGGTCAGTAGTGAAAGACAAGTAGTCACAGAAAGAGAGAAATTGTTTAGAGCAGTACTTCAGCAGTGTCCATGATGTTTGTGATGGGTAATGGGACAGCGTTCACCGATGCGTTCCAGCCATTGAGCTGGAGCCTATGCTTTATGTTCAACTGTATTCACAGTACAGCCGTCTCACCAGGTAACTCTTTTTTGTGCAGGAGACAATGGCATTGAGGCTGTTATCACCATGGTCCCTTGGAGCTCACTGAAGAAGTGCTCTTAAATGGCCCTCTTCTTGTGAAAAAGGGAATCTATTTTTTCCCCATTAGCACTGGCATTAAAAGCCATTATTTTCCTTAACTGCACTCTCGACTCCGACGTCACCAGTCATTACTGTTATTATTCACATTGTAACTTGAAAGGACACATAGATGTTTGAAAGTGCCTGCGTTTGTTTGGTTGCTCTAAAAGGCTCCTGTTTTCCCCCAGATTTGGCATTATAATGAAAGCCATTGTGCTGGCAGAATGTCTAAGCAAAGAACGAGCACCCCAAATCTCGGTACACTTGACCTGAAATGCAGTGGATTATTATAATTCTGCTGAGCTTTAATTGTATACTATGAATATTGTTTATGAATATTCATTCCAAACCAATATAGACAGCATGTGTGCCTTGCCAAGCAACATCCCTTCCTGAGTCTGACAATGGGCAGCTACGATCTTGCGTCCCAATTATCACTTCCCATTGCCTTATTAGCGTTCAGCATAGGCTGCACGTTCACACAAAATCTCTGCTTGATAGAGAATGCTCAGGGCTGTTTTCAAAAAGGGGGCAGGATGGAACACCTGTGACAGTGGCTAGAATCATGTATTTGAGACTGGAATATCGACTGAAGCATTTGCTGAACAAAGGCCGGAATGCTTTTGCCCTGCGCTCGGACAAAGAGCTCAGCAAGCGCTTGGCAACACGGCGCTAAGACAGAATTGGGTGACATCTGTGAACCCTGGTGCCATCGCCGTGGCTTCCGCCAGACCAGTCTTCGCATTGACACATCAGATGAAGAGGTGAAGAGGAGGAGGAGGAGTAGGAGGAGGAAGCCAGCCAGGCGTCCAGCATGCCACAGCGTTTCTCACTTGGTTATCGCCTCACTCTGAGCAGGGTTCCAGCAATGTGCCGACACTCTCAGGGAGCATGGCTTTGCACAGATATCAGACTTGTTACAAGGCTTTATGAGGGTTAAGGCGGGCCTGCTTTTTTCTGCTATATTGACAAGGGTGTAACTGTATGATCAACAACATTCACATGTTTTTGTGAGTGAGTGGCACTTCCCCTAAGCCATGGAAACGTATTTATGAAGTGCATGCACAGGAAAAAAAAAAGTTGGAACCATTGTCACAGGCAGTAGTCTTATCAGTGGCGAAACAGAAATGTACATAACACGATATCGTTCTGATACTTTTGTAATCCTATAGTATTGTCTCTCATCAACCATTTTTTTCTGTTGCTGAAAAAAAAATCTTCATAAGCAGTTCTACAGTGTTTGTTTAACATCCCTTGATCATTGTGTTGGTATTTTGTCATCCTGCCCCTAATCCCTCAAATGTTGGTTTGGAGTTTTGGTGAGCTATGCTTTTGAGTTTTGTTTTTTTTTTCTTACTCCATTTCCTCAGTTATATGGCCCTGAGCCAGCCTAACAGGGTGTCCCATTGGCTCCTGTACAGAAGTGCTTAGACAAAACAACCAAACACATAGGAATTTAAACACACTCCCCTATGGGAGGTCCCGACACGGATCAAGTGTATTTATTGTTAAAAGCCCAGGTCCGATTTCTTTGAGAGGAAGGAGAACTGTTTATCCGAGATGCTCTTAACCCCTCATGTGCCAGCAGTGCATCCTGCAATTTAAAGAATCAGTAATCACTGTGCATTTCCACTTCTGCTGAAAGCCATCGCAAGTTGAATCTGCAATCAACTTTGATTTTCTGAAATCAAAGGAAATTATATTTTTATTTGCTTGTTCTTATTCTTGATTCTTCTTCTTATTATTATTACGCAGTTGTAAATGGGAATTAGGAGTTTTATAAATCCTGTAACTGTTACAAATTTCCATTTTGCTTCTGTAGAGTCTTTCTGAGTCAGGACTGAAGATCATACAGTGCAACAAGATAAAACATCGTTCAGAGCTCATTGTCTCACACTGAGCTGTAACTGGAAGTTATTTTCCAAACAGCTCCACAGACTCACTGTGTTCACTGAGGACTGCCTCTCCCTCTGCCAGCTAAAATAAAGCGCTCTATTGTTATCCATGCCCCTGCACTCCAAATACAAACATGAGAGGCGCGGTAGTGACATAACGCTAACTGCTCTTAGTACACGACTGATTACTGCCTGTTTGGAGGAGATGCTGGTTTTTCCGACCAAGGCAAGGGATGCCTGCCAGCATGGAGACACAAATTTACATACTGAGGCCTTAGAGAGCGCCCATCATCAGCGAAGAGCTTGGGTGGGCATTCAGAGTCAAATACAGCCTGGTCCTCATTACTCAGCCTCCCTGGCTCCTTATGTCCAGCAGGAATGTGCTGGACTATTTTTACAATGCTGCTGTTGCACACACAATCAAACACAATGAGGTGTGGTGAGTAAAGAGCTCTGTCCAACATTTCACACCCACTGGCCTTTCCACATTGGTCTTTCACAAAGTAAGAAAAGTATATACGAAAGTATATTTAAATACTAAAATATTTGCTATGAATCTACATTCAAACACACATTTCAAATGGTTCCACTGAAATGGAGCCATCTGAAAGGACAGCTTGGCAACTTTATCATGTAAAATCATACACATACATGTATGTCCTTATATACGTGTGCGTGTGTATGTGTGTGTGTATGAATGTGTGTGTATAACCAGTTTTTGGAGTCCTTGGTTGCATTTTCTCACATTAAATTGGGCTACTTAACGTGTACTGTAATTCTGGCCAGAGAAGTGATGGGCACTATGCTTCAGGGAATATCACGCTGTCTTAGTCATTTGGGACCCTGGAAAATCCTATCTTTCATATATATGTATTATTATTATTTCGCCAGAGTGGCACCATCTTGAGTGGCGATGTGCGAGCGAACCAGATGGGGTCTATTCACACCACTTTGAGACACCCAGAGTTTGGTGGCACCCTGCAGCCACTTCTTGTTATCTTTTGTCACCAATCAAGTGTGGCACATTTTTCCTCCTATGAGTGAATTTTCCTGTTTAGAGTCCATGTGTTTCCCAAGGTCCATCTGTAAAACAGGAACAATTTTGAATAGTGCCAAATCACCTCTGATGATACTGATAGATATGCAGATGGCAATGATTTTTATAATGTTCGCAAACATTGAATTTCATTTAATATATTTTCAGACTTCCTGAACATCTTTTTTTCGCTGTAGATTGATACAGGACAACAATAAAATAACATCCCAAAACAGCCTGGAAGTTAGTTAGTTAGTGGGTAGCACAGTAATTTACATAATCCCTATCAAGTACTGTAAAGTGACAATCTTATTATAGTTTATTATATGTATTTTGCCAGGATGTAAATACTTATGGGTTCAGTATACATGTATACAAACATGGGGAAATACCGGTGTATGAAATGTAAGTGTATAATGTGCCCACTCATTTCTGGTCTAACTGGAACATGTTTATTTGCAACATTGGTTTCACCAACATGAACTATCCATTATTCTTGTTTCTTTTTTAATTCATTTTTAATAATACATATTGTTGTAACTCCTTTTGGGTGAAATTATTCTGTTCTGTAATTGAATGTTCGTTTGTATGTATGTCCTACTTGATTTGCTTTATCAACTTGAGGACTGTGCAGTATGCTGTAGTTTCATAACGTGCCAGGTTAATCAAGAAGTTAAATCATGTTATGGATGAATTGTATACACAACTGAATTAGCTGAGTGCATTTTATTGGGTATTAGCTCATGTGCCAGATTTTTTGGGGAGACGAACTCCAAGTTGGTTGGGGATGACATGGATATGGTGTCCCAATGGAACAACGACTGAGTGAATGGTGGCAGGTAATGGTGTAAACCAATAGGTTTGAGGGAGATCTCATCAGAGGGTACACCCCCCCATCATGTTGCAGGATGGGGGCATCATTTACAGTTTTTTCATAGTATCGGTACCCTTTGCATTTTATCAATACCAAAAATAAATAAAACACATACCATTATTACAGAAATGCCATATATTATATTTAAAAGCAATAATAATGTGTGCTTGAGTTGGGTGCAAAGGACATGTACTGGGCAGAGGGAGATGGAGTGGGAGGGAGACACTCCTGTGGAGATTATCTAATGCCATCTTGGCCTTGATATTCAATTATTCAAAGCCTGCCTCATCACTCTCATTATAAATATTTCATCCCTCAGCAACTGTGAAAGCTCTTGTCTTCCACTACAACTGGGAAACAAGTCATAAAGGAGGGAGATTGTTGGGAGGAGGAGGGGTGCAGAAGACAACTAGCATGCCCATCTTTTGCTTGTGTGTGAAAGGTATGAAGGCCACCTTGGCATTCTCCCTTTCTAATCAGAACTGGGAGAAAAAAAGCACCTGAGCTCTAATTTATTTGTACTATTCAGAAGGTTTCAAAGCCTGTTTCATCCTAGATGGTAGCACTAATAGCATGAACTGAATATTTCAAGTAAGAAAAGAAAAAACCCTCCAAGTCCCAGAATTGCAACCCTGGGCCCTTTCTTCCTCTCTTTGACAAAAGACAGAGGAGCTGGCGGGCTCTTGGCCTATCAATAATGGATGAGAGTAGAATGGTGTCCACTTTTGCCAGGGGAAATGGGGCCAAGGGGGTAGGTGGGGGTAATATGGGGCTTGTGTGTGCATGCATGTGTATATGTGTGCGCGTGTGAGTATGTATGTACATGTAGGTACATATATGCATGTATGTGTGCAGGCTTTGTCAGTCTTCTTCTGTGACATTTCACAATAGCAATAAAAGCAATCTGATACAAATACTGCTACGTTAGTGCATGCCACTTCAACCTGGTAGTAATATCAGGGTATCTTAAAAGTGCTAGCAATTGTTTTTCTTTTTCTTGTGGAAGCATTATTGTTTGGCCTTAGTCTATGGCTGCAGATATCACCAATAATGATACTCACAGAGTGCAGATATTCAACTAGAAAAACATTTCCCTCTTTCAATAAACAGGAAAAGTGAAGCATGTCAAATCCTTTCAAGTAATCTTTATTGAACTGGAGCACTGCAGAGAGAGGAAGGCAGTAATTTAATCTGCTGTATTTGAACTGGCCTTTGTGGTCCACTCATGGCTCCTTTCATTCTCCTGTCTGCTTTTAGTAGCCAGCATTTGCATGTTGCTACCTGAAGAGTAGAATTGCTGAGATTAAGGGGAGTGCAGATGGAGCAGAGCTGAGCCCCCAGAAAAAAAAAAAAAAACAGCCCGGAGACACAAAGATGAGAAACGTCTTGGCTCAGTAGATGGAGATGAAGGAATTGTCGAAAAATGTATCCTCCCACTCTTTTGAATAGGTGTCAGTTCTAAGTACACTTGCAATTCAGTCATATCAGAATATTAGACAATGGCACAAACGCCGCAAGGATCTGAGAATCATTGAAGTTATTACCAAGGAATCCATGCATATAGCTTTAATGGCAGGAGAATGCTGTTTCGGAAACAACATTATAAACCCTTTTAAAAAGAATTATTACTACCCCTACGAGGTAATATTTTTAGTTGGTGCCTGTGATGGAAATTCTCGGATAAACAGCTCATCTCCGTCTTGCTGGGTTGTTGCTGTTTGCGAATATTTCATGAATTTGTCCTTTGGGAAAGAATTTCTTCCTCCCGGAGACATGCGACCCTTTTGAAAGAGTGCTGGTTCGTAAATTCGTACTGACGGTGTGTGCAAGTATTTATTTAGTGTGTGTTTACAACCCATCCATACAATGCACCCTTCACATTGGCATATTCAGACAGAGCTTGCAGACTTATGAACAATTTATATGTGCAGAAACACACCTTTGCTCACAATCCCTCCCCAAAACTCATTTTAATTAAGTGAATGAGCATGCTCAATATTTACTCTTTGGAAGACAAATACAGTCTATGGTATCCGTTCCCCTTTGAGTAGAAGTGTCTATAGCAAACATGTAGTATAGAAGTACTGTGGTCCACAGGTGTGTCCATCATTGTCACAATAGCTTGTATCTTGGGGTTACAGGGAAATTTTCTGGACCAGTCCTTCCTGTCCCTCTGATACTGTCATGTTGCCGGAGTGCTACACCACTCCAGTCCCAGCCTCTGGGTCCTCCCTTTCTGCTTAATTGTTATTAGGAACACTTTACTGTCAGCACCCCGATGCCCAGCACTTGCTCACAGTTATAAAACCTCATGTCAGCTCAAATCATTGTACCCTCTATTTGCATCAACTCATAGATCTTCAACGTACAATAACATTGTACTCTCTGTAAGCTGCTATGTGAACTTGTCTCTTGTAATCTCATAACTAAAGGTCAAAAGTGTCATCTTTTGGTGGATGTACAACTTACCAGCTGTTTTGACGTACAGTACCTACTGACACTAATTTTGTTTTCCAAATGTGCTGCGACATGTGCCAAGTGCCACAGTGCCAGAGATGGTAGCCTTGGCAGCCAGTGGGAGATACCTGATGTGCAGTTGGGTCCTCTCCCAGTGGCTTGGGTCACTGCCACTGAAACTATACTTTGGGGATGTTGATAATTATGTATACATCCATGCAAGGCACATAAACACACAGAAATATGACTTTCAATGTCACCTGGACCTAAAACAAAATAGAAGCAAAAAAAGGCCTGCATTAAAAAAGCACACATTGCCCATGTGTCTGTGAATACTGACAACAGCACTTTTACCTTGCATTTTAACTACAATTATCTCAGGATCACTAATGATAATTAGCATAAACGTTGCAAATAAAGGATGGGAAATAATCTCTGTTGCTGCTTCCATCATCATTTTTATTCTCATATCAGGCTGGTGTACTTGTAAATGTAATTGTATGTTAGTCAGGGATCTGTTTGTACACATGGTGAAATGAAACCCCACTGTCAACTAACAGCTCAGAATATTCACCTCTGGCAAGCAGTTATGATTACTTTTTTTGCATTTATACAATTAATCTCATCAAGTACTTTATCATTAAGACTTGTGACTGGCTATATGTAAGAACCGTTACATTAAATATAAAATAGTTTCATTTTGGCTTTGTTTATTCTTGCTTTGCTTATATATGTATTTTTGCTTGTTTAATAATGGGAGAGAGGCCGTTTTGAAGCCACTGGATATTATAACAATAAACATGTTTGGTGTCAAAAAAAGGAATCAGGATTTTGAACCCCCTGGGATTTGAATCGGCAGACTTTAATTGTTACATTATAATTCTGCCGCAGGCTACCTCTTTGATTTAATCAAATGAAATGTGTGAGTTTGTAAAGGCTGAGTAGTGTGAAAATGTGTGTTTTAATTTAGGGTAAAAAGAAAACAACTGTCTGCCATAAACAAATGAAGGTGGGAATTTTCAGCAGGGAATGGAATTGGAAAGTCAGGGTAAACATTATAAATGGTCAGGAGATATGCCGTTATAATATAATCTCCAGACAAATCTACAATTTATTAAAACATATGTTTTATATCAGTCTTCCAACATTTGTTTACCCTTTTGAATATATTTTTATATTGATCATATATTTACTGTTTATTTATTTTTCTTCATCTTTCTAAATTGCTGTTTGTTTTCAACAACCATGCTGCTAGTTTAAAGTATAAATGAGGTAAACATACTTTGTAAAGATGATGCATATTATTATAATTATAAGTATTATTAGAATCATTATTAATCAATAATAATATGTATTAATCATTATTACCAATAGTAGTAGAAGTGATAGCCACAAAGTTATTGCCTTTACTAACAAAACAGAACAGTGTGGCTATTTACACAGCCCTGGTAGCCAAACCTTTTTTGACATGTAATTTGTTGGACGGTTCAATTACACTTTTCAAAGTGGGGGATAAATATGAAGTGGTGCAACACAGGATAGAAACGGGCCAATAAAAACCTTCTCCTTGATTGCCATTAGTGGGGCTTGGCAGCCGTCCTCATGCTATCTACTTCAGAGGGATGGCTGTGCAGTTGCGGGGAGGCAGCATCCTAATTTGCACATATGGAAATGCTTTTTCTCGCCGTTCCGCAGCCTCTGTTGTGGCCAGATGGAATTAGAGAGCGTTCAGAAGCCGTGAAGGCAAACACATCAAAAAGAGAGGAAAAGGCTGGAGTTTCTGTGAGAGACCAGGCGGCTGGAGATAAATACAAATAAAAAAGTGGGCTCCCCGAGATTGCATTAAAGATACATCGCTATTTCTAAACCTTCCATTGAGCTGTACTGTTTGTATTTTATTTATTATTAGTAGTATTATTACTTTTGTGACAAGTCACTGGCTATGTGTTTAATATAGAGATGAAAATTCCATTGTAAAAGAAAATATGTAAACATGTGAGCAACCACCTTACAGTGCCCCATTTCCTCTGCCTATATTAATAGGTATTTATTGAGTAAAAAGTTATTTTCACTCCTCTTAGAGATTGCAAAACAGTCCATTATAACTCTAATCATTATTGCTATATTTTTATTGCTTGTCCTGTCAATTCAGTAAAAGAAATGGTGCTGTTTCAAATACAAATCTACTGTGCATTTGGTAGAGAAATGAAAAAAAAATCTTGTTAAAAAAAAAAAAACTGTTATTTAACATTTAATGGTTAAAGTTTTTTGCAGTTTAAAAAAGCAGTACTGTAAAAATTATCAATAAGCTGGAAACATTTGAGTTATATTATAAAACAATATTTACCAATGACATTAATTGCCATGTTCACAGTCTGCATAGGTTATTCGGTCAAATCAAGGGAAACAGGCCTAATGTTAGCACAAACTCAGAATTTATCTTGTAATGTTGATCTTCAATGTGCTGTGTCCTCACTCCCTCCACTAGTGCTTACATGTTTAGTCAGTATGAGCAGGTTCTGTCAGAACTTCAAACTAAGCCTCACAATTGGGAGATGTCTCTGGGACAGGGAAACCAGGGATGTAGATGTAAGCAATGCTAATTGAGGCCTCTAAACCGTGAGGCAGGGAGTCAAACCCCCATGTCACCAGTTTCTCCATGATACGCAGGGTTCAAAGAGACCCAGAAACTCCACATAGTGGCTCATAACAGGAAATCCAACTGACTCAATGAGGGAGTGCTTGAAATGTACTTGTTAAAAAAGCTTTTTTTTGTTGGAGCAAGAACCCTCTTGTGTAGGAAGTCTTCCCATGTCTAAATAGGATGATAAAAGTTAAGTCATGGCTTTGTTACTTGTAACAGACATCCATTAAATAACACTAAATCCTTGTAGTATAATAAAATAAATAATAAACAAATCCCTAAGGAAATGCATGCAAGTAGTTTTTTCCTACTGCATTTTTTCTTCAGCTAGTTTCATCACTAATACAAGGGTTGTGGTTGAAGAGCCCAAAATCCCAGATACAAACTATGCAACAATGTACTTAACCTAGTTTGGAAAACAAAACAAAAGAAAAAACTCTTTTAACCTTCTTAAAAATGGTAATTACAGAAATGACTTTTGCGTTGCCAGGGATGATGTGTGCATGGCTCTTTAATGAATATTCAGTCCAAAATCTACTGTGCATCATAATTCTGAAGTCTCAAGATATTTCATACAATGTCATGAAAGAGAACAACATTGTATACTCACACACACGCAACGGGTGGGTATTTGATCTGAAACAATCAGACTGATTACCAGATCGCACAATTATAGTAAATATTTGAATTGCGCATATCTAACCGAGGGTGGGGCTTGGGCAGGCGTGAGTGCCTGTAAAGGTTTTACGAAAGGACTTTGGCTCATTGGGGAAGCATTGTGGACCCTCATGGAGTAATGGCGGTGCTGACCCGATTCTCCTTACAGCTGCTTTTATTTATCTTCAAATTTGGTCCAATTCATGTTTCAGTTCTCCAGCCAGCACCGTAATTAGCTTTTCAACTTGTGGTAAAGGTGGTTTTTTTCTTTTCTTTCTTTTTTCTTGCTCAGAAGCCACCAACAGACTAAAGTATTCATATAAAACAATAGAAAAGAAAAAAAATTTGGATAATTAACATTGTATTTAACACTTTCCTGACATGAGCTTCACCAAAAGCAGAAGTCTGAACCTCTCAATAAAACAGGGACTCATGGTGCTGATCAAAATAACATGACTAAACCCTAACAATGTCCTGCAAAATACAAAAATTGTTTCTCATCTGCTATATATTTTGCATTTAGTTTACCTAACCTCCTGGGCCATGAACTCTATATACCAAGCAAAGACTATTGGGAGACGGACATAGTAAGTAAAAATCTAAATTATTTGTTCTGGCTGAACTTTAATTATGCACTTTGTTGGAGGTGACCTTTCCAGATTTCCTGACTGTTCTAACCCTGTACCTTTACACTGTTAGTGGTGCATGATCAGCAGTTGAGTAGGAATGTTTCTTACACAGGGGGTAGTCAGTTACTGAGCTCTGAGATTCAGTTGAGCTGAAGTTCTACACTTGTTGAAATGTCACCTTTCTGTCCATCTGCAACTGGTTGTATAACCAATAAGAACTGGTTTTGGTTCTTATACATTTTTCATGATGATGAGTGTTGTGCTGTGACACTATATTACAAGACAGAAGTAAGTCAAAACTTGACACTTTGGAAAAGCGGACAATTAGAAAAGAACAGTAGTCATACGTGGAATATCACCGAAAGGAAAAACCAAAATCAACAGGATAGTTGCTACATGCCACAAAAATGACATACACAGATCATGGAATTGAATCCACACCTCTGTGAGATGTCATTAATTTTAGAAGGCTGTTATTTATGCAGGACTGCCATCTGTAATGTGCTAAAATTCATTACCTGGACACAACAGCTGGACCTTCCCTGAGCAGTGGAAGAAAGTAATATGGTCTAATAGGTTGTCTTTTACTTTGTTTCTTACTCTGGAAGGTCTAAGGTTGGAGAAAGCCCATGGAAGCTTGCATCCCACGTGGCTGTCCCCAGCTGTTAAATGTGGTGGTGGATTTGTTTTGTTGCTAGCAGCCATCTTTTGGAAGTCACTGGTCCTGATTATTTTTCTGCATGATAAAATTATGGCTAAGGAATAAAACAGTGTTTTAGGGAACCAGGTAAACTCTATGATGAAAACATTGTCTCCTCAAAATGTTCATGAGTATCAAGACCATAATGATTTAATGAATACACATGGTGATGGCTCAAAAGTGGCTTGAACAGCAGAGGGATGAAGTCACTCACATTCCATGGCCTCCTCAGGCACCAGAGCTAAACTTAGTTGAAGTTAGAAAATGTAGAGTGTGGATAACTCCAATAGCTTCATTTCAAGACCTGGAAGCAGCTCGTCCTGCACAGAGTCATATATTATTCAGCCACCTGTTGAGCAAGAATGGATTTAACAATTATCTCTTTCATACATAAAGGGAACCTTCCTCAATTTTGGTCATACCCTGTTTATATATTTATTACATATTTTTACTGCACTACATTATTTCACTACACCACTGCAATCTGTTTGTACATTATATGATGTACCCATCATAAAAAGAAGAAAAATAGTGTGAACACATTTAACTTCTGCATTTGAATTCACTTGAATTTAAATATTTTGTTTAAAATGTCAGAAACACCATGTTGAAAGCAATCACATGAAACTAACAGTTTTTAATGTATGGTAAATATCACTCTTCTGAAATAAATCACATTTTCTTAATTTTCAAGACAAATATTGAAAACTTGATTACAGAAATCCTGAAATAACACACAAAGCAAGTAGAAATAAATGATATCATAATTGCAGGCTTTAATGATAATCTCAGTTCTTTGCATACACTTATTTGTTTTTGAATGCATTTCAAAACTAAATATTTTACTGCTGCCTGTTGAGAGATTTTTAGGAAGATAATCCAAGCCCTGAGATCTATCAAGTCCTTGCAATATAAAGAAATGAACAATGATTAAAAAATGCAAAGTCACAAAATATGCACTCAGGCATAAACATTTAAATAGTCTTAGAGCCACAATTATATATGCAAAAGGAATTTTACTGTTCGTTGCATTTATTTCCCAATGTGATGATATTTTAGCTTATTACAAAGAGATCTGAAAAAAAAAAACAAAATTAGGCAAAAAAACCCTTAGAGATGTGTATCAGCTTTATCAGCTGCCGTAATGTTTCCATATCTAACTGCATTTGTTATTAGCTGCCCCTACCACTATGGTGACCTTAAACTTCAAGAAATAAGATTCATTACTTTATTTATGTTCCATAATATAATCCTACTGAAGACATAATTAAATTAAGCATTTTACTTATTCACATAATGTATAAACATTTTCCTGGATTTGTTGAGACCAAGAGCCAATACAGTTTGATTGAATTCTTACACAATTTCATGCACATTTTCTCCATATATAAACAGTGGTTTACCATAACATATTACAATTAGGGATGACGGTGACACAAGAGGCTGTACAACTTTTCGGGCAATTTATTCAATGCATAGCAGTGAAATAATAAATAGTGTGATGACACTATCAAATAATGACAATAAAATAACATCTGAGAATGATGGAGCAAGAGAGAAAATAGAGTACAAAAGAAGAATAAAAACAATGTTTTATATTTTACCAGAAACTAATATATAAAAAATTAAGGGTTAGCATAAATCTGTTTGCATTGTTGTACATTGGTAAGAAACAACAACTATGAGCATATTTTTGGTAGAAAAACCAGGGCCCTCATCCTTGCTGTGCTATAATTATAAAGCATGACTAATTCAGTGGGGTCACAAATTGACACCATAATCATACTTTCTGTAATTACGTTTTCCTTTTCCTATTAAATGACATTTAACTTCCTTTTGAATGTTCATTAAACTGGCCTATTTAAGTTAAATAGAGGGGTATTCTCAGTTCACTTTATAGAATGGAGGAGAAAAATTAAAATCCTGATTCCTTAAAATGGTTAACAAGCTCATATGGGCTTGATGACTGAAATGAAAATATATATATCAAACACAAAATTAATTAAGTTGGACATAGTGTTTATTAATCATAAGGGGGTGTTATATGCTCACTTTAATGACAGGCTTATGGTTTTGTGTCATTGTCTCTGAATTCTTCATCTGTATTCATCTCAATTTTTATCCCTTTTTCTTGCAAGTAAATTTTCTATAGCCATTTTATGGACATTTCAGTTTGGGCCTGTGAATTCCCAAGGCAGTGCTTGCAAGGTGGTGTGTAAGGTTAATTGGAAAATGAAGTTGATAAAGTAATTAATGCATTTGTCAGCACTCTCTTTATTCTTTTTTGAAGGGATACTGCACAAAACGGGACTCTTCCTTTCCTTCCACAGGGAAGAGATTTCGGACTGATAGAGTTCCTCTGTCTTTGACTTTTGTTTTCTTATAGTGAGGAGTAAAACGGAGGGAGAGAGAGGGAGAGAGAGAGAGACAGAACCTCTTTCATTTTTTTCATGTAGTGTCTAGGATGTTGGCTCACAGTTAAGTAAACCATTAAACGTACATCATATCACTTTGATTTACATGTGGTTCTGCATTGCAAATCACTCAGAGATGTACGTATTCTTACAAACTGACAGAACGATGACATTATTCTGGTTAACCATGTACATATTTTAAGCAAAATATTTCATTTTCAGCCCAGCGTCAGACACACTTTGGACTTTACCATATTTGCACGCAGACGAGATACGGATGAAAGGATGGATAGTGTTAATTCCTAACTGTGCTGGGACTCATAATACACACTCCCCAAAGGTCCAGATTAATTATGAATGAAAGATGCAGGCTAACCCTCATCACATAAGGGAGAAGCTCTCCGTACAGCATGAAATATATATACGGCTTAACTCTTTTATTAATAACATATTTAGGAACGGATTATTGATTCTTATAATGGACAACGAGGAAGAGAACGGATTCCCACTCATCGTTATCTCTGCTCTTCTAAATGAAGCTCAAGTCCAAGAAAATGCGGCTTTCAGGAAAAAAAAAATACATAAAAAAGTTTGTGAAAAAGGGAGGGAAGGTGGGGGTGGGGGTGGGGGTGGGGGAAGAAACTTGAGGTAACATAACTGCAATGGTTCAGACTCCTCAGAAAGTTAGCACTTGGTTGACCTACTTGGCTTTCTCCTCCCCGCCTTCTCTCAACCGGGTTTTTTGTTGCAGAGTATTTATGTTTTCTCATCCAGATGACATTGAGCTCAGAGACATTGTTTGCATCGCCCTGCCCACACCCCCTCTCCCTCCACCTCCATCCCCCCCCATCCCCTCCCCCTTGCCGCATCCCACTGGGTGGGCGTAAGTGGCGTTCAGAAGTTGCAAAAGCAGGTGTTGCTGAAGTGAAGCGTGCCGCTCACAGTGAGCTCCGCTCTCCCAGGATCCCGGGATGCTGTGCTCCTGTGGAAAGCACACTGAAAAAGAAAAGAAAAAAATCTGCGCTTTTATGGAAATCAGCACGTCCGTCTCTCAGCTTTTGTCACCTCTTGATTTCTTCAGCAAATATTTGCTCTCCATCTCTGTTGTGATTGCAGGATTTTCAGCTTTCAGTACCCCTTCTTTTTAATGCTTTGCTTTTCTAATGCTCATGCAAAACAGTTCACTCTGAGGAAAGCTGAGATACATGAAGAATCCTCTATATTAATCGATTGCTCAAAGAGTGAACAAATGCATAACCACGTAATCAGGATGTGTGCAGGCCACCTTGTAGGTTTGAGATATGATTACCTTACATATACCCTTGACAAAGGCTATATGTTCAAAATAAACTACTGTGTGATAACCATTGTGATAAGATGTTTTTGTAAATTTGAAAGCAACAACCTTAATATTCTGTATAAACAATATATTAAATTGATTTTCATCTGACTGTTTCTGTACAATTTATGAATGATTTCTGGCATGTTAGTAATTACCTTCTTCGCTTTTATCAATTTGAAGCAGCCTAGTTTAAGTGTTTCCATAGATACACTGTCCACATGATATGTTACTTCTATATGTTAGGTTTAATCCTACATTTCACAACATAGTCTTGCAATGTAATGAACATAATACATTTTCACTAATAACATGTATCTGTACATGTGCAATAAATGCAAAATGACCTTTTAAACGATTACATTGCTTGGTTGTTATTTTCAGTATGAAATTCCACAGTCTCTGCAGCTTTGGGTTACAACCGGACCTTCAGTGCCAGCACATCCAAGAGGTGGTCCCTAGGGATTGATCTGAACTTGGGCGAGATCGCAAGCTGTTCTGCATCACTACGGTAACACCTGCTTTTACATGTTCCGTCTGCCACCCAGCCCGGCCCAGTGGGGGGGGCAAGGACCAGGAAAACATTTGTACCTACAACATTCCTGATTAGCAAGTCATTGAAAAAAAAAAACAGAGGGAGAGAAAGAGAGGGAAAAAACAATGGTTTTGGAGGTAACTCAGTGGCAGGTCCTGAGCAGTCTGGCCCAGTTCAGTGTAGTTCTGGCACCATCCGCATAGGTTTACACCATATGTGGTTAAGCATAATAACACAATAAGTAACCTTGTTAAAGACATAAACATATGCTTGATGAAACTATGATGGTTTAACTCTCATAAAAGCACATAAGACACAGTGAGTTGTTACACATTGCACAATATGGATGCTGCTTGCAAAAATTATGTAATTAATAAATTTAGCACAGCACAGCACATGCACACACACACACACACACACACACACACACACACACACACACACACACACACACACACACACACACACACACACACACACACACATTTATATATATATAAATGAAACAAATACAGACAGATACACCTATATGAACTGAAAATTTTGCAAAATATTTTCTTTCCCTTATTCCCTCCTGTTGAGTCCTTTATTAAGCGGACAGAAGAAAGGCTCATTGAAATGCATTTGCTCAATTTTCACATTTTATATGCTTATTCGGCTCATAAAAGTAATGAAAACACACTCAGTTTTTCAACCTTTATGTACCAATATTTTATAGCAGTTACTACTATGAAAATTGAGTGTTCTTGTACACTTTTTTGTTTAACATTTGCATTTGAATGGTAAAAGAAATAAAATAGCCTGACCTTGGGTATTTGTAACTGTATAAAAAGGTACTACTTCTCATTCTGGAAATGTGATTTTTCCCTTAGATAACAATAACAGAAAAGGAAATTCACAGAATAGGACCCTGGTATATTAATTACCTGCATTTATATGGATCTAATTTGAAATACACTGCAATAAATCTGCCTAATCAATGAATGCATATATAATAAGATAAAAGATTTGGGAAAAGAGGGAGTGCCATATGGAATTATCAGGGTTTTTTCCTATGCTTCCGAGGAGCCATTTGCAATTAGAGTTCAAAAATGGTGGCAGATGTTTGAAGAGAAGGACGAGGAGAAACAGAGACAGAAGACAGTGACGGAAAACCGGAGACGAAGGAGAGACAATGCTGTTTTTGATGTGAGAGCGGAGATGGCTGCGCCTTTTGTGGTCTTGAAGGTCTCAGGGTGGCTCCCAGGTGTGGGCAACCATTGGTGCAAGTATATGGAACCCCGTTTATTAAGGGGCACGATTAATAAACAGATACAGCTTTAAACACAAGCTCACATGTGAGGCACAGAGCCTCACGGAACTGGCAGCCTGTAAAGAAGTGAAGGATCTACGTCTTACCTGACATCAGTTGGACATACAAGACTGATCTAGTCATTAAAGTAGGGAATTCTCCCAAGACAGTAAACATTGCTGCATGCTAGAATTGAGAGTAGACGGGTGTTTTCCTCCTGCTCATTGTCTGTACTGCTGTAGAGATTTTATTGTAAGTAGCAGAGTTCATGTGCAAAGACTGAAGGGAAAGATTATGCATGAATACGTGGTTTTATGAGCAGCACGGCTGTGAGGCGAAGAGCATGTGACCGCCTTTCGCTTACAAATTGTGAGGGCTTTTTTTTCTTCCTGAATGCTTCGAAAAGTACTTAGATCATATGCAAAGCGTTTTATGCTAATGTATGTGTACACACTTGCACTGTGCTTTTAGACCAGCCTGCATAAACCACATCACAGACTTCTTACAATCGATGCACCTGCTTCTACAGTGCAGACACTTTTTTCAGTTGGTAATTTCTTTGTAAAAAAAAAAAAAAAAACATACAGACTGACTTTAATTCTAGTGCAGTGGCAAATGTATTCGGGCCTATCTCTGTTACGTGCGTGAAAAGTCAGACATACTCTCAGTTTCCATGCTAACTGACCACGGCTGGCCTGGGTTTTGGTTGCGTGAAGAATCACAACAGACCATTTCATAATCTTTTATCTTTTCAGTATTTTTTTAAAGTTCAGTTAAAAGTTCTGTTAATTCAGAATTGATAATGGGACAGTAATTACGCAACAAATTTAAGATGAAACCAACTGTCAAGACAACATACCTTTATTGAAGGAAATGTACATTTACTAAGTGTTTGGATATTTATAACATATTAATATATTAAGAAAACTATTTTGAAATTCAGTATGAGGAGGGCCCAGGTTTTAGTCCTTTCAGTTATTATAACTGACATATGACTGGCCTGCTAATTTTTTTCTGGGACACAATATTTCTTCCAAAAATACTGCATGATGTTTTTCATATGGCGACTCCACATGTCCATGGTATGATGCACAGATCTTTCTAGTTGTGCTGGGTTTGCACCAGGTGAACTGGATTGTCACCCCATCACTTACATTTCACTCCATCTTTTTTTCAGAAATGTCTGAGATTGGACATTTAGCACCATGTCACCATTTCTATAAAATACCTTCATCCTGGGACCACCATATTTCTGTACACTGGGGAATCTGGCCATGTGCAAGTGTACACAGTTTTGAATCACGGAATGCTTATATCCTTTCAATGCTCAAATCAGATACACTGATCTTCTGTTTATCCATGACTGTCCTGTAAATGTCAGGATATTGTCACTACATATGTGATATTGAGAAATAGTGCATGATAAAGCATATTATTACTGGCATTCCTACTGTCTGCATCCCAGTGGCCTCTTGTCTGTTATTTTGAAGCTGTTATTGCATTCTCTTTCTATATGCATGTTGTCCTTGGTATTTATGGATATTGTCCCTGGCCTCTACAGGGATGCATTACCACTTCAATCACAAATAATTCCATAAAAACCCTGCACATTTCCATTGATCGTACTGTGTGATTTATATTGTTTGTTCAGAACATTTGTTAGATGATCATTTGCTGGGAAATTAAGAAAATCTAATGACCTTTTTTGTGGGAAATATTTTTGGGGAAATACATATTTAAATGTCTTGATTTTTACAGTTTACAAAATTAGAAAAGGAGTAGTAGCTATATCTGAACAGGCCAATATGTCGTTAGATAGACCATCATGAATATGCTTTGTGAGACTTAGACCTTCCAAAGAAGCTTGGAGACATGTTGTAGATGTACTTCACTGTGCTTCAGGAATGAATGTATTCTAAACTCTGCAGCCAGCACCCTATGTTACTCGTTTGATTTTAAATTGGTTAAATCTGGCTTGCTGCATTAGCAACATTCCAGCAACAGTCTGCAAGAAAAACAAAACAAATGCCCTTTTTTGTTTGAGGTTTTGATGTGATGCAATTAAGGGAAAACTGTTCTAAAGTATAAGTGGAACTACATATTTCAGGCAGAGTAAAACAAGCCCATTACAACTTGGCAATTCAGCAGTGGTGGTAAACTGGTGTTCCACATTTAAAAAGTTTTCCACAAAGAATAGTGGGCAGATGTCAGAATTACCCCAGATGCCTCCACAAAATGTTTAGGATCCATTTAGACAAGCTACTGGCATTTTCTAAATGTCATTACTTTTTACATTTCCAGGGCTGGTGGCAGCTAATGTTGAAGCCCCACCAAACAAAACCACCAGTGTCAAAGAATACCCCTCTGAAAGCAACACATGCCACATGGGAAGAATGTGGCACGTTTTGGTTCAAGAAATGCAGTGGTGCAAATGTGACTTCTGTAACTATTCAGCACTTGGTTCCCACTTGGCTCCTGTTTTGCCAGGCTCTTGTTTGGTCTGAAAAGGCCTTATGACCATCCTACTGTGGGCGTGTGACATTAATGCATCATTATGAAAAGTTGCCGTCTGATGATAGAATGGCCAGTCACCCTCTCTGCTGGCTGGCTCTTTCCTGCAGCACAAGTGGACATGAGGGATCGTCCGCACGGCGGGGCGGCAGAGCCGTGAGGATTTCTCAACCCCCTCGCCTTTCTCCACTGCGCCTCCTCAGACGTGTGAGCCTGCCTCTGGCGATTCAAGGCTGAGGGCTTTCTCTTTCTTTTGACCTTCCTCACTTCCTCTGTAAACTCCCAAACAAATTTCTTCAACAATGTTGATGGGTGCTACGCTGACTAAAAATTCATTGTCAGTTCTTATAATTACTCATACCTTCATGACAAAATTAGGTCCTAAACAAGGTATGATATACGGAGAAAGGGGGTGGGGGGTGGGATCTGCTGCCAGATCTGGTCCCAGCATTTCCTTCTGCCTGTGCTCCTGCACTGCTGTGGCACGAAGGTACAGGCACAGGAAAAGAACTGAGATGGGAGTCACCACTGAAGTCCACAGACAGACAAACCCTCTTTCACTACATGTCAAAGACCACTTTCCTCCCTTGGAATTGTCCCATTTTCTGAGCAGAGAGATGTTATCACATCTGTCTCCATCTTGAAAAAACTCATACAGTACATTATGGCTGTGGGTTTGAACTCACATCGCAGAGACATAAGGCTTAAAGATGGGCCAATAGCTGAGAGAAATTTTGGTACATTGCTCCTGACCCTTGAGTTAATTAAAGTGCAGTTTCATTGCAGTTTCTTGATTTAATTAAAAATATATTTGATGTCCTTTGCCCCCCTCTTCCTCTCCCCTTCCTATAAAGCCTCCTCGCCCCCTCCCCATGGCCTTTAAGTTCTTGAAGAGAGAGTCAAATTATTTATGTCACTTGTGTGTTTTGCTTTAAGCCTGCGATCTGTTGTCCAGTGGTGAAAAGCAGATTCCAGTTCTCGGCTGGACTGAGGCACATTATCATGTCCCTTGATATAAAAGTATCCTCTCTTCTGCCGGGGAGAGTGAGGAAAAATGATCCCTGTCCATCAGATATGCTCTTTCTTCAAGAAGGACGTGTTGAGTTGTCGGGGGTGGGGTGGGGTGGGGAGGAGGGTTTGGGGAGTGGGGTGGGGGGCTAGAGGGGGAACTGCATGGAGTGGGAGTGAGGATCTTACAGAACACCAAGGCCTTAAGGCAATTAAAAAGCTCCGTGGCAGACTAAATGGGGCTGTGTGTTTGCACATATCAGATACACGCGCGCCACATCATTCATTCTGCACGGCGTTAATCCCCTGAAAATAAACACATTTTACATGTTGTAAAGTGATACACAAAATGCACTTAAATTAATTTTTCATGCAATAGAAAACATGTGCACAGTAACACACGCCTTACAAAAGATCAAAACACAGAGTGAAGGGAGGATTGCGCTTTCACAGTTATTAACTAGCACAGGCCCTCGTAATTGTGAGAAGAATATTCTGTGCAGGAGCTTTTCACTGCTTTTAATCTTTGTTCAAATGCTGCAGACACATTCAATTTAATACTCACAGTAAGTAAAAATAAATACAATATATGAGAGAGAGAAAAGTGAACTAGTGATCAGACAGCACACATAGTACATATAAATTGATGATGCTGTGGCTTCTCACCTCTGGAACATTTTTTTTGTTTATATTATTGTTATTTATTCTTTTTTGTCAAACATACATTATGCAAAGTATATTTTTGCCCATATTCCTCCTGCTTTTCTTCAAACAAAAGGACAGGTTTGCACTGAACTTTTGCAGGCTTTTTTATATGGTGCGGGCAGAGAGCAGCTGTGACAGGGACAATTTTCGTGGGAGGGTGGCATTTTATCATCTATTAAATGCTGAGGACCTCTTAGGGGGCTAATGAGGACATTTTTACTGATCAATAAATCATGAGTTATTGATTTTTTAAGCCTTTTGTTCTTTGAAAGTCAGTGACTCCCTAGGAAGGTGTATCCAAGAAGGCAGGTGCAAGGATAACATAAACAGCTGCTTTTGACCAGAGGACGGCTGACCCACAATGTATTACAGGACACAAGTGGACAATCACAAGCCCTTTCAAATATTGTTGTGTTTTTCTCAGTGTTCAGTAAGTCCAGGGAAAGATAAATCCAGCAAACAGAAAGAAAATCATTCCTGTTTGAGAACCTACACTATTTATGCCCGTAGTGTCAGAGATTTTATATTTGATGCACTATGCATAAAGCAGTATTCTTTTGTATTTTCTTTCAAAGGCATCCAAGGTAATCTGGGACTAAACCAGAGTGGCATTTTGAAGTGATCTGCCTGAACAAACCAGAATAGCCTGTACATGTGTGTACAGTATGTCCTCTTGGTATATAATATTAGGTTACATTCTTTAAAATGATGAAAGGATTAAGTAGGATTCAGAAGGAGAATTGAGTACTTTCATAACTCCAAGTTAAAAATAAGTTGGCCATTCAGGATCCTTTATTGATTGGAGTTGTTGCATACTATTTTGTATGGAGTTGTCTGCATGTGTACTGCTTTTTTAAAATAGGTCTCACATTAAAGCTATAAGCCTTCATTGAAATGAAATAGACTCATTTTGCAATGATAAATCTTTGTTTAAATTCAGCAACAATCTAACCACATAGCAGTGGGGCCATCCTGTCAGATAAAACAGCACATACCATTGCATACACACCAGTACACATATGTATCTTCCTCTATGCCATGCATGAGTAGGTACCATTGTTTGTTGTTTGCATAATGCCACTCCTTTAAAAACATGCTGTTGTTGAATGGATCATCACACATACAAATTAATGAAGCTTGTGTGTGTGTGTGTGTGTGTGTGTTTGGGGGGTATTTTTAACTTTATTGTCATTATTTAAAGTTTAGTACTCATATTTTGCATAAAAGATAATGGTCATAAGGTGTTACTTGCTGTTTTTATTTTTCCATTTATTTGTCTATTACCTAATAAATTTGCTTTTACTTTTATTATCTAGCTATTTTCCCCAGTACTATTGATTACTTGCTAGCTTGTTAATTCCCCATAGTAGTATTCTTTATTTGTGGTTCTGAGATTTGTCCCTTTGTCTAATTTTCATGGCGTTTTTAGATTTTTTGAGGTGCTACTTTATTGTATTTGGTCCTCAAATGTCCACTGAAAGGCCTCCTCAGGTGTCTTTTCAAGGGCAGTCCACTTGTGCACACATAGTAGTGCTCTTTACATCTCATTTCTTTGTATATTTGTTTAGCCCTTTATTACTCGGTAGCAGTCACCCCCAACCTGAAATAATTTTGACAGATATAGCAATGTATTTCATTTAGATAAGATTTAAATAAATTCCAGATAGATCCACAACTAAGAAAAGACTTCATATTTTGTGGTTCACTAAACAAAAATTCAAGGTTTTGATGAAGGGTGGGCTGAGTAATTCAAGGGTGGAGTGATCACTTACACCAACTGGTCCTGTATAGGATGCAACTTACAAAATTATGTTACTTTTTTTCTCATTTGGTATGTGGACATAATGATAAACAAGAGGCATAATACCATTAATCCACTTAACATAAATAACAGATGGCAACATTTTTTTCCTCTCTAACTTCATGGAATGGTTAAAGAGGAAGTGAATATGTGTTTTGGTTCTGCTTCAGATGTTTAAGGATGTTTTATTGTATCTCAGGTTGACACAATTATACTATAGCTCTATGCTCACTCTTCAGTAAGACATGGACTTCAGTAATGCTGTGCATTCACTGAGAGTACTCACTTCATGTTAAGGTGAGTATTCATATAGTTGTTTCCTTTAATATGCATAACTCCTTCCGTATTAACAGACAGTTTTCTTCACTGATGTAATCCCTCAGTTGATATGACGATTAGAGCATTGTGTAAGTGAAAGCGATGTAACTCAGGGACTTAAAGGCTTCTACACCACCTCCCCCCACTCAGATGATTTCCTGTACATAGCTGCACTTTACAGTGTTTACTGCTCTGCTCTGTACCTAAAGGGTGAGTTTATACTTGTCTTGTCATATAGATTCATGCTGATGTCAAATGCAGACCTCTGGTTATAGCATAATTTGTTAAATGTAAAAG
Organism: Albula goreensis; assembly: GCA_022829145.1. NCBI lineage: Eukaryota > Metazoa > Chordata > Actinopteri > Albuliformes > Albulidae > Albula > Albula goreensis. The sequence continues at coordinate 14,629,951 of CM040749.1, read as the reverse complement.
TTGAGAAAGATCCCCAAGCATGTCATGTACTGTAGCACAATGGGTTTTATTTCAATTTATGATAGTAAGGACTTCTGTTGACATAATGCATATTAGTCAACCGTCAACTACTTAAAGAAATAGCTTTACGTATTAAAACATAAGTGCACTAAATCAGACTTTCAAAATTTCATGAGTAAATAAAGTCTACATAAACTGTTTTTATCACTGCCTGCCACAGCCAGATATTGTTTTTGCTTGAATATCAAACTTTAATTAAAAAAAACATTCTGTTTCATTTTGTGACCTTTTAACCACATATAAAAAATGCAACAAGCTGCAATATTACAAGCAAATCCTGTACAAAGTATCAAATAAGGCCCTAAAATATTGTTTTAAGGAACATAGGTGGTAAGAATAATCTAATTTCTTTGAGATGAATACAGATTCCCATTCTACAAATTATCAGTATGAAGGGTCTTATCTAATGAATACTGTACACTTTTGTGGATATTATCCATAGACTACATTGTAATCATTTCATTTTTTTCCCAGTATTCACATATATTCTAGTGGGAATCTGCAAGTCTTTAAAATGCCTCAAAAAGAATACCTTATGTATTCCAATGAAGCTGGCTTCAACACTGTAATATTGTGCTGGTGCTGTCAGTACAAGTTCAATTAGAGCCATGCAGCTTGCTCAGTTCAAAAGAGAACAGTTGCTACTCTATAGCTGAGGGGCATCTTTCAGAGTATTTCCTATGCACACTTTCCTGCTTGAAAACATTGACACTGTTTGGGGCTGTATTTAATAGTCCAAACTCATGGTGCAATGGTCAAAATAGAGGATATTAACTTGAGTAATTGCTTTCTTGTTTATTTCAAACTGTGGCACCAACTTAGCACAAGTAGAATTTACAGTTACAAAGCTACATCACTTTCTTTCTAGCCTATTTACCATTATGTAGCTAACTGGAAACCTATTTAGGCAGATTTAAACAAATACAATGAGCTTTTGCAAAAGAAAATACAAGTCCCTAAATTTGTGGCTCCTTTACTTATTAAACTGTGTGGGGTTGTTGAGAAGTTACTTTGTATGTATTTAACAGGTAAGGAAGAGATTTGCTCATATTATCACCTTCGGTGTGATGGGCTGCAGAATTTTCTGAGACGTTGATGCAACATGAAAACTCCACAGCTTGAAGAAGAAAGTCTTTAAACATGTAGTGCTATAGACATCAGTCTTTCATTAAGTGTGAAGTGGTTTGTGTTTAGAATTGCGCATGAGCTCAATTCAGTCACTGATTTTGACATTAGCGATAATTCGTTTGAGTTATCAGCATTGCATAATCAGTTCAGGGAGCGCAGAATAACACGCAATCTAAACGTGGAGGAAACTGCACCCCACTTTGAACTTGCAAATGTTCATTATGATGATTGAATTGTGAAAGAAACACAGAATGAGAAATAAATATATTGATGACCCCCATCTTGCACTTTTCACAATAAATATTTAAAATTGATGTCTCCATTATCTTAGGAGGTGATGCATTCATTACATTTTTCTTCTTCAAAACTTCAAAAGAACAGAAAAGGAAAATGCTAAAAGTTTAGACGATTATTGTGGAATAGGCCTCATAACTTTAAATGCCCATTTTGTTTTGTATGCATTTGATATATAAATATGAAACGCAGAGCACGGTGCCTTGTAGGTAAGCTGTGGCAGGGTAATTAAGATGGTGTGGCAGAAGCAGACATCTGCTCCCAGACAGATATAGTTTCACTGATGCTATCTATAGTCACCATCCTTCAGAGAGATAAAGAGTGCCAGGGTGCAGCTGGGGGAGGAAGTGGCACACTGTGGAGGCACTGATCACAAACCGGGGCGTGTGGCCCCTGTGGTCGCACTCACAGAGAGTGAGAGAGAGAGATATAGAGACAGGGGGTGAGAGACAGAGAGAGAGGGGAAAGAGGGCAAAGACATGGGCAACAGGACAAACACTGATGGGATTGCTTATGAGACCTTGGAGAGGGAAAAAGACTTGTTAGAAACCTGGTAGACCCTAGAGATTGAGAGAGAGAGAGAGAAGAGAAGAGAGAGAGAGAGAGAGAGAGAGAGAGAGAGAGAGAGAGAGACTAGTTAACTTGGCTGTAAGGTGACCTAAAGTCCATGAATGATGTCCAATGTTAGATTCAGGATAAAAATCATAATTTACCTTTTTAATCAAGGTGGAGGAGGTAAATGACGATGTGTCTCTTACAATCTAATTGAGCACCAGTAAGGCTGCATGCTTCTTTTTTACTCTCAAACACGAGGAGCGGATGTGCACGTCTGTTGTACACAGACAGCAAGAGTGCTTTGGGCGCAAGGAGTGACACATTCTTCTCATTGCTACGCAACTCAAAGCTGCTACAATTTAGCAAATGAACATTAAAAACAATGACTCAAAATGAAAAAGACAAAGCTAGCGATTGCTCTGCTTGCTGTTGAAGAGGATGTGGAGCCCATTCCAGAACAGAGTATTTGGGTGCATCATATCCTCTGTGGGAGGAAAGAGCAAGGAGAGCTTTATCAGCTGATCCCAGACCTCTGTCTAGATAGTGCCCATTTCAAAGGCTGTTCTCACCTCACAGTGGAGCAGTTCGACCGGCTTGTTCAGCTTGTTAAACCGCACATTTACAAGATGACTACGAACTTCAAGAAGCCAACAAATATGCGAAAATGTTGACCACACCACTAACGTCAGCTAACTATCAACAAGCTTGCTAGTGATAGCTAAATAGGTAATGTTAACATTACTGATTAGGAATCTGCCTCACACTGCTCACTTCCCTCCAGGCGACATTAGTTTTAGATCGAATAAATCAAATAAACATGGATTTTCAGATACTGGCAAAATAAGTTTTTCCTCCATAGTGGATAACATTTTTTGTTGACAGCTGACATGTTCACCTTCTCGTTAGCACCAGGATCGCTAACAGCTTCTCCTCAGCACCAGACTCCTCACGGTTGTTTTGATTGGTCAATTGACCAGAAGGTTACAATGACGTAACGTTCTCGGTGGCTAAAGCTGAAACCTTTTCAACTTGAGAGCGCCTCAAAAAAGACCACATCAAAACGTGAGGTGCGCAGTCTGGAGGAGACGTGCATCTGTCGCAAGAAAACCATTGAAAACAATGGGAAAAAAGACAATTTCAAAAATGCATGCAGTGTGAACACAGCCTTAAGCGGCAGCAATAGGAACGAGTGCCATAGTATCAAGACAGCACTGGCATGTACTTTCATTGGAGCTGTGAAACATGTATGGGGAGTCTAAAATTCTGGTTTGATGCTTGCTCAGAGTCTAAACTGTCAATTTTTTAGTGTAAATGTTAATTGATAGTTGTGTGTGTGCGTGCGTGTGTGCGTGTGTGTGTGTACAAAAATAATGTCAGTCATTCATTCCCTGAAGCTGTATTCCTTCCCTTTTGACAAAACTTTAAATGATACACAACTCTGCAGATAATATTTATGCTGGCAGCTCCATGGGTGCAAATCAGGTTTGAATTGGTATTAATACACTGACCCAAACATACAGCACATTAAATTAGTTATACTAGCGGAAAGGACCAAATATTACACGAAAGTTCAGATTATTTCTCCATCCATTCAATTATATTCTTTTTTTTTTTTTTTTCAAAAGGCATAACAGTGAGGTCTGACTCTCTTTACCATCTATTATTATCAAGACTGGTAAGAAAAGTGTCTTAAGTGTAAAGTAGGGTTGATGTTTACATTTATTTTCTACCCTGAGCTTCAAAGCTGAGAATGCTTCTATGGAGTACACCACTGCTTAAAACAGCTGAGACAAATAAACCAGTGTAAAAAAAGTAACCTGTTCAGTAATTAGAAATATTTCACATTAAGAAATGGACTATATTACACTGTGCAGATAAGTGAGATGTTCTTTAGCAGAGCATGCTGCCATACGACATAATTACTTTGAAGCAGGACCAGCATTGCCCTGTGCAGTTAAGTGGAGAGGAAGAGTGTTGTTCTCCGATCTGTACTGAGACTGAATCAACTGTATGTGATATCTACACAGCCTAGCCATAAAATTGCCCTGGCAAAATAAAGTATTGCCATCAATATTTCAAGCTCACCCAGTGATAAACATGTGCACCAAGGGGAAAACAAACAGCCATTGAATGCCATTGCATATTAAATTAAGTGCATTGTCAGTTTTCTATAGGAAGTATTGAGAAACAATTGCCTTATCTTTAACCAACTGAAAAATGTGCTTGGAAAAGTTTTCAATTAGTGTTTGTGTTTTGATCACTTTAAGACTTTGTTTGATTTTATTTGCATTCAGTTTTAGTCTATAAGTAAAAATTCTAATCTCAACTGTAATTCAAACAGTATGATAAAGAGGGACATGACTGAATGGTGACAAAGCATCAACATTCTTAGCTTATTCCTGTCACATTAAAAGAGGACAATAAAGAGGAAAAAGTGTTCTGCCCTTGGTGAAATATGCATGTTACATAACAAGGATCCCATTGAAAGCAATATCACCACTCCTGCTTACAAATGTAAGGACACCTTTTAGCATTTAACACGCACAATCCTCAGTGATTAGAGTGAGAGGAGTTATGAAATTATAGAACGGGTCTTTTTCAGAGGTTATCCTCTCATTAATATTCAACCTACGATGCTGCAGGGCTCACTCAATGAAAATAGCCCCAAGTTCAGACTTTTGGAGTTGATCTCCCAGAGGAGAAATCTCTCTACCCTGAGGTGGATAAATACCAGCACAAGTTAGTTTGTGTCGGCACTCTCTGTTTATTGAGCTGGGCAGGGATTAAATATTCAAAATTCAGAGAGCATTGCTGGGGGCCCCGCATTGTTCTAATCATATTTTTATGTGCTTCAGCCCCTCAGCTATTCAAAAAGGCACAACAAAGTCTGTGGGTGAAAAACAATGAAAAAAAACACAAACCAATAATGATATTAAATAAAATTAATTTGAACCCAGTAATAATATTGCCTTGATTAAGAACTGAAAGCTAAGAAACACAGTCCCATTTCTTTTTTAAATAAAACATTTGAACATGATTAAACCACAGGCTATTTCTTTGGGTTGGCAGAAATAACTTTACTGTAATGTAAAGGAGATTTTGCTTAAGTCAGATAATAGACATCTATATCCCACAACCAATTTTTCACAGGAAAATATCTTAGCCTCAAAAAAGAACCAGAATATAAGAATCAAAATATAGCTGTATTTGTTGTCAGAACCAAGTGATCCAACTGCAAAAGGCTAAAAGTATTATTTTGAGGGGCAAGGTTCGTAGATTTTACACAGGTATATGAGGTGGACTATTAGTGAACAAAGGAGAAAAAAATATTTTCCCAGGAGACACCAAGTCAACCCTCTTAAGATTTTTGAGGTGGACTGTACTTATTCAGCATGTATTAGAATGACCACAAGTCTGGGCAGGTAACAGTTATTAAGCTACGGATGCCAAACCTGGTTTATGCTTTTGTAAAACCATCTTCTCTTCTAAGTAGATATTTTAAACTTAGTGTGGAGACTGTAGTGTAAGCCTTAATGACAGGCTTTCTCCACACTGTTAAGTCAAGGAACTGCTTGGGAAGAATTAGATACAGAATGAGATGAAAAGGGTTTCTGAAGGGATTGGGTAGAATTAAAATGTAAAGAAAAAAAAAATAAAGGCAAGCTTAGGCTCCATATTTCTAAAGCAATGTAAAGAAAGCTAAATATTTTAAATGATATCCCCCACTCCCTTACTGACTAATAACATTCAAAGCCTTTCATGTGACTCCATGCATCTGTCTTACTTTATATTATATATTTATTATTAATAATAATAATAATAATAATAATAGGAAGAAGAAGAAGAAGAAGAAGAAGAGGAAAAAGAAGAAGAAGAAAAAAGAAGAAGAAGAAGAAGAAGAAGAAGAAGAAGAAGAAGAAGAAGAAGAAGAAGAAGAAGAAGAAGAAGAAGAAGAAGGGGAATTCTGTCAATTGTGCCCACTTCTGGTAATGGAATGGTGATGATTAACTTTATGTCCCTCCTCTGAATAAACTTCCATCATTTTAGATGTCTGGAATACCATGTGTCCTTCAAACTTTTACATGAAGCTCTGTGAACCACTGTGGAGATTCGCTCATTGGCACATTTAGCCATAGCATGGATACCAAGATGTGACCCTGATCTCATGCTTTACTTTCCTTTGTATTAGAAGAATAATAGGCCTTATCACCCAGAGAACAGCCACAGTCACATAAGTGGTTATTTTTGAGTACTCAACACACTCCTCTGCATTAACAAACCATAACTGATAAAAACTGTACTATGTGCAACAGGATGATTTATAACTTACAGTCACCTTTAATCTGGAATGGCTCCAGAGACAGCCCATAATTACATCATCCACACTACTGGGAAAGTCAAATCCCCTTGTATTCTGAGTCACCTCTAAGCTACGCTTAAGCAGCTATGTTCAGGTACATTTATAGAGCGATTTGCAATTTTCTAAGTCCATTTCTCTTCCATTGGAATGGTAGTTTTAATATTGAATTTTATGGTAAATTCTAATAACCCCCAATGGAATTTTCCTTTAGAAGTACTCTTTCAGTCACCAATTTTCCCCATGTGCTAAAAATGAATGACTGGACACAGTCAACGCACTGTCTATGAGAAAGAGAATTCACCAAGGAGCTACCAGCCGAGACAATGGCCCCAGATATGTCGCCTCCTTTGGCCCTCGTGTTCAGAACAAAGGGAGGACTTGTCGAGTCAAACAGCATGCTCTAATCATATCCTCAATTAACAGCACTGTGAAAAGATAAGATGCCCTTTCCTTAAAAAAAATGTTAAACATTTATGAACAGATAGAATTCAAATCACACCTGTGAGTCTCCGGGGGTGGCCAGTACATTATGAGCGTGAGCTGGGCAGTTAGGGAGTATAAGTGCTCTCCTCTGGACTCTGCCTGGCGTCCCCCTTCCTGTCCTGCAGAGAGCCCCCTTGCGCGCGTCTAATTATCTTCTTAAATTTATATCTGTAACCACAGGCGGCCTCCTGGGATTAGCCAGAGTGTGTTTTGCAAATTGAAAAGATGATTGCTGTTAGGAAACTGAAATCTTTCCTTTTTGTGAGCTAGCACACACAGTATCGAACTATGAATTTTCATCCACCGAAAAGTCGTTTTTTTTTTTTTTTTTTGCAAATATAAAGGAGAAAGAAAACAACGAACGCAACAACAACAACAGCATGACACACACACAAAAAAAGAGAGTAAGGCTTTTGTTCTGTTGTCCCAGTGAAAGCCGGAGATTTCCAAGGTCAGCTCGAAAATGTTGAAAGCTCTCCTGTCAGTTGCCTCTTAAACAAAAATAAATGTTGCTTTTTGACAAAAAGATTTTAAAAGACTGTAAGCAATTACTGTTCCACAATGTCCATTGGAGAAGAAATTAGTTGGCATAATGATATCTTATAAAATTACTATTTCACTTTTCCTTATTGGTTATATCAGGCATTATTACAATAGATTGTGGAAGTCCTTGAGTTCACTTCTATATGTTATTTTTATTTTTATTTTATTTTATTTCCTCTGCTAATGATTTTCAGCTTTTTCAACACATATCATACATATATAGCCACATTTTTTGTCCTCAATACCCTAAACATACCATTTCTGCTACCTTTTTCATAAATACAGTTGTTGTTTTAAATGACAAATTTGAAACAACAATATTTACAAATGAATCATATGTACTAATGCATTTTTGAGTCTAAGATCAACAATAATCAAACTCATAAGTTTTGTTTATGTGTTGGCCCCATCTCATTGTAAATTACAAGCATTCGCCAAACTTTGAATTAAAACATACCAAACGATATGGAATTTGTGTTTTGCTGTTAGACATCAATTAAATAAAGCTGTCAATTTAAAATTGACACCTTTGCATGCAGTAGTTGCAATAAAGCTTTTGGAACCTAAAAACTGGCTTGAAATCATATTAAGAAATGTCATACAGATTTATTTTAGCTAGCTAACCATGTGTACCAGAAAAAAGTTACATGGTAGTCTTAAAATCAGTTGCTTACTCATAATAAATATTTTTCCAAAATAACTGTTGATGGATTATATCCAAAGGTAAGCACTGAATATGCATGATGCATACATATTTCAGCATAACATATAGAATCCCCTGTTCAAAGGGATCTCTATTTTGAAAAGTTGTAACGGAGTTGTGCTAATATTAATTTATTGATTGGTTATTCATTTGAGCTATATATGAAAAATATACGATGGAAAACAAACTAATTGAATTGATGCTGCACCTGCATTATTTGAAAAAAAAAATAGTTATCTAAATAACTAATTAGCTCGATGCTAATCAAATGTTCACCGTTTAATGAAAGTTTGTTTGTAACAAGTATGAGACACGTCAGAATGAAAAATATTTTTCTGAGTTGTATTTGGTTGACTTTATAAAAACTTCTTCTGGCAATGTCCTACAATGGACACCATAAACAGACTTTTAGAATAGTAAAATGTGTGAGTCCTGAGAGTTTGACCGAAAATCCAACCTGTCCCGATGCCTGTAACATTATCTTATTTACTACTGATGCATACAGCTGCTCCGTCCATGAAGTTAGTTGTATCTTGTTGTTGGTACAATGAGTAGTAATTAAATCTGAAATGTTCTCAGATTCATTGGCTGCACAAGATATCTGCTATTGTGACTTTGCAATATCTCATGTGATGGACCTAACTGTATGTATTACAGGTTCACTATAGTTTTAGGCCTCTGAGTGAACCTGGCCTGTGTTGTACTCCAACCCTGTTTGTGTGTGTTTATGTCTGTGAATGTGTTTAAATGGATGTGGGTAGAACACTATTCTGATGCCGCATAAGTCTCACACAAGCAAAGCTAAAATCCGAACTTACATGACAATGGATTTGGAATGAAACCAAGAACTATTACTGATAAAACATTTTGTTCCCTCCCCCCTCCACAAATAAACACAAGGCCCAATGGATATCAGTTAATAACTAATATTTTATGGTTTTGGTTGGATACAGACAAGTAGAATTTTCATAATGGAGTTCTTTAACTTTTAATTGGATATGGAAATTAAGGCATATTTCTTACCAACATGAGTTTATGACAAGCAAACATGAAGAAATGTAAAATATTCTAATGGTTAGCTGTTTTGGAAGTGGTGAATGGGGGTTCTGGCACTCCTGTCAGTTTTTTTGGAATTGAGAATAATCCGGCACAGGCTGTAGCCAGTCAACAAGCAGTTCTGCTTTCTTAAAATAAGGGACTCAAATAGGATTATCAGGTTCAGAGGTTGCTTAATGGATCTTTATTTGCCTCTTTGTGGGAAAGAAATCCATGTATTGGGGTTGAACATTGTAAAATAATAAAACTAATATCTAAGGCTCTATTTTAATGGGTTGAAATGCAGGGTACAACAGTAAAAACAGAGCATATTATCTTGAATAATTTCAGATGTACTTGTGTCAAAATGAGTTGGCGTCAATTTCTCAAATAGAATGTAAAAGTTACATGGATACATGATTACATATAACAAACCCTAACATCTTACTAGATGAATTTTGCCCTGACAGAAGATATCACACAAATCTATATTTTCAGATACATGGTGCACCAAATATAACATATACATCTTTTTGAAATCATTGCATTGACTGTCAAAGCAGAACCTGCATTTCAATGTCCACATGACTGTTTGATTCAGTAGCATATTACATACACATTACTCGGTCTCCTACAATGATGATGGAAACGTGGGGCTGGTGGTCTTAGCTGTGATGGGAGATTGCAGCAAGAGTCCACAACCGACCTTGTCCTGCATAGCAGAGTGTGGGTTTACCTGAGGCTTTTTCTCAGGTTACTGCTGCTTTAAGTCCCCCCAATCACATGTCGAGAAACCACAGGCCATCCGGCAGTTATCTGTCAGTGAGAAATACACATCTATACTCCTCCAACCAGGAGTATGGCAGTTGTGTACATAGTAGCATGCATAGTATAGATGTTTATACAGCTTTAAAGTGATTCATTGTTTCCTTAGATGTTTGATATTAAAATATCTGCACATATACTGTATTTTCATTTGTGGTACGCATTATTTCAATATTTACCTTTTATATTGTCATTGCTGCTCTTTTGTGGCCATTCATTCTAATCTTACTGCATGGTGCTGGAGTTTTTCCATTTATTTGTATAATCAGATAAAATGTTCCATCCAGCATAGTTTTGCCCACTGTCTGCGCAACATTATTGAGGACTTGCAGGAGTATCATTCAATTCCAAAATGTATATACGTACAGATCCAACAATGCGAAGGAATGTCCTTCCCATACATAGCATGGCTGTGGTTGTGCTGTGTCACACATTGTGCCCAATTAGCCAGCACAGGTTTATTGCCATCCAACGGTTACATGAAACACTGTGTTAACATTCCTTATATTTGTTTCATAATTTAACCACATCTATTAACATCTAAAAATAACATTTACTGCAATATATTTATCATATTTATACACAAATGAAAAGTTTTAACAAAATAAAATTGAATACAGTCGCAGAATTAAAGACATGCCTTGTATTTGCTTTCAATCTGGTATCATCTTATACAAACACTGCTTAAATTCTATGATGTGAAGTATGGTACAAAACATGCATTCCACATTGACACAATCACAGAAGCATTCATGTATTAGCTGGAGCAACACAGTTACATGACAGATAATGACTCTAAATCATAATCCATAAATCCATGACAATTAAAATAACATGATTAGTTTGCATGGACATATTAACAAGTTAACTAGTGTTCTGTTCTGAACAGACTGTGATCCATTATATCAAGGTAAAAAAGCAATGACAGATCATCTTCTCCATTCACATTATCATTATCTTCATGAAACCTTTACTGTTGTAGGATATGGGACATTTATTTTAAAAAAAGATCTTTGCCAAATGCTTCCAGCATTTATACTAGACTATATATTTGAGTGTATTTTAAATAGCTCTAAATTCTAGAAAACAATTATCTAACATCTATCCCTTCTGTTTAAGAGGCTCAGTTTCAAGGTGGAATGACACAGTATGTATTTATTTGCAGAATGTCCAGGTGCTGCTTATTGAACATTCTCAACATGAACTTAGGTTTTGGTACCATACACATTATGTTGCAGTATAGGGAAAATTCCCCACTGGCACAATTGCCTCTTAAACATGTAAGGTAGCTATTATGTGATTCTGCAATACTCAGGCTCAAACCCATTGTAGTAGTATTTGAATCTGTGTCTTGAGGAGGCCAAGGAAGAATAATGGTGGTCTCGTCACAATGAGTAATTCATCAAAGGGTGGAGTTCACTCAGGGATAAAAGGAACTAACCTCCTGGTATATCCACTGTTTTGAGATATGTTCAACATTTGTAACCACCTGCCCACCTCTCAAGATCTCACCCTCCTCCCATCTTAACAATAATATTCCGTTCTGTTTAGGCGTGTACCAATATTGGTTCACATGGGTTGCTCTCCTCTTTTTAATTAACTTAAGAAAAAAAAATCACATTAAGCTGAATCTAATTAACAGCATGTATATTAGAAGCAGGGCACCATCAAAATTGTATCTAAATTAATCAGGTTTTGATTTAAGATATTAAATTCAAATTAATCATGTAAAAATGGAAATGATCCTTGACGCTGCTCCAGCTGTGAACTGGCTCTCCCTCTCTCTCTCTTTTTCACTATGTGTACCACTTTCAGGATGTCTTGGGGGGACATTATGTGAATTCGCGCCTGTGTTATTTCAATTACACTTATTTAATAGGACAGATGTATAGAATATTTGGCAATTAGGGGAAATGGGGGGGCAGTGTGTTCTAATGCATGAAAAATGAGTGTCAAATACCATAAATGCTACACAAATGTTCTTTGGTTTGACATGATGTATAATTTCTTTCTTCTTTATTTGAATTACAAGTTATGCACAATATGTTAATAAAACACAATTGGTTTTTTGTGTTCAATGGAAGTAGATATTCGAGGGTGATGGTATGCACTTTGCATGCCCTACATGCCTTCTGTGCAGTGTGTTCTGGTATTTAAAGTACAGCAGACAGGTCCATTCAGATCCTCCCTGTCTGCAGTGAAATTTATCCAGTTTTCAGATGCAGTGTAAAATTCAAGGTGACTTAATACAGTGATTAGCATTTGGCGCTCACTCTGCTCCTTTTTTGGGCTTAACAATGAAATCACCTGACATAATATCTCAAAGAAAACTCAGTCATACACTCTCGCACCCAACTTCTGTGCGAAAATTGCCTAGTGTCTCAGGCTCAGAAATTCAGGAATAAAACAGACAACTAAAAAACTATGGCACAAGGAGTTATTCTCCATGACACAAAGCAAATAATCATAACTAAGTGCTTACCACTATATATGTTTCAATATTACCTGATGAGATTTCATTAATTGCTCCCAATGTATTATATAAAAGTTTAAAATTTAACCAGGATAAGATTTTTTTATATTTTTACAATGGCAATTGACATTTTCCGTACAGAGACTGACATTAACCCAAAAGTTAAATTAAAGACTAAATAATGTTCTGACCACAAAAATAGTTATTTATCCAGATCATGGAAGTTTGTAAAATGGACAAAAGACAAAGGATTGGAAAGATGGATGGATGTACAAATGAAGAAAAGGGGAAAAATAGATGGATGAACAAATGATATAGTGCATTCTGCTTTAACCCACTCAGTCCCTTTGTGGTGATTAGTAGATTCCCACAGGACGGGTGAGTTAGCAGAAGCAAAGACTCTCTAATGAGCTCAGCTCTTGCTCCGTCCCATAGAGTACCCAGTGGCTGCACGGGTCCCAGGAGAGCACCGTGGCGCACCTGTTCTCCTCTGTAATCAGCGCATATCTGCACTTTGTGTCCAAGCACATGGAGAACCTCCGATCAGGGATACCACTGCCTACTCGGAACACATTGTCTTCTCTTTTTCCTCCCAGTTTAAATGGCGTCCCTTTTTTATTTACAGCTTCTGCAGGAATACTTGAACGCCATTACTTTCAGAGGCCATTTTGCAAGCCATGGTTGCATTCGCACAATTTCCAATTCATCAAAACAACAGCACAATTTGACGAAGTGACAATGGAGTTTCTTTGAGGGATGAATGCTCCTTCATGGTAAACAATGCCAGTGCATCCTTCCTACATGTGAGCAACTGTCTTTTTTTTCCTGGCGTGCACATGACAAAGAGTGCCTTTGTCCAAATCTATTCCCTTGGCTTCAAGAAATCATTGTCAGAACATTATTTTCACCATTAGTTAAAGCCAATCAAGATAAAATAAACAACTAAATAAATAAATAAATAAACACCAGAACGTAAACCTTTGTGTTTTCTTAAATGAATGACTGCACTATGACGTTAAACAGAATATTTTCAGAGGAATATAAGACAACAGAAAAAAAAGAATGTTGGCAGATGGAGGGGGCATCGACAAAGGCCCTGTGTCAAGCAGACGTTCTCTCTGTGCACAATTCCCACCTCACCGTTTGACAAAAGGTCTACCTGCGTTCATCGTGCACATGCTCCGTCTCTGGAGAAAGAGCCCACTCTGGGGGAAACGCGGTGCGGTGGAGTAACCAGGCGAGTGGGAGCAGGCATTTCTCCAGATTATTATCCGGCGGTAGTCTGATAACAAATAAACAAACGGCTGGCTGGTCTCCTGAGTCCAGGTCGGCCAGATCACATAACGGCCTCCCCCCACCCTTCACTGCTCCTCCACTGAAAGCCTGTATGACTCCACCTGCAACTGCCACTCCCATGGGAACCCCCCAAAACCAGTTACATGATGCCAAAAAACTGACTTTTTTCCACCTGTCCACAGAATAGATGCACTTTTGTGACTGTCCCACATCTCTGAAATTGTTTACCTAAGTGCTGCAAGTGTTTTTTGCATTGAGTGTGACATGAGGTCATGAATGGTCATGTAGTCATATGGAATGGACTGGGAACCATAATCAATGAAGATTAGGCTGAAATTGAAATTGTAATGAAAAAAATGGAAAATGAAAACATTGTAAATCAACATTCATTTGAGTATATTAGGGCAGTTCCTTTTCATGGAACCACTTCACTGTGGAACTTTCATCTTAGTACCATTTGTTTTAAGTTTGGAATGCTGGACCCATAAGTATTCATGTACCCATGGTTAAACTTTAACCACTTGCTTTTTTATCTTCAATCAGGTCTGAAGCCCATGGAGGGAGTTTCCCTTGTATCCTCCCACTTAAAGTATGTAGATGGGCAAAGTGGGGGTTAGCGGTAAATCTGATAAAAGGGCAAGCGTTGCCAGCGAGCTGTCCATCAGGCTTGGTGTAAACATGACAGCATGGTGCAATAATCTGGGGAAGTGCCCTACTGAGCCTGACATCTTTCTGTTGTTTTTCTCCTCCCACCATGGGGGGTGTTTGGACCACATTGCGCGACCTGGCAGCCCGGGGAAGGCCCTGGGAGGGATCCTGGGCCACAGGTGAGGCCTCAGTGCAATCTGCCCACGCCCAGCAGGCCAATCAAGCCCTCCCTGCACGCGGAAACCTGCAGCCCGGCCCCCATGCGGACCTGTGTCCCTCTGAAACCTCACCAGATCCATGTCACCACCACTTTTAATTACCTCTGCGCTCGTCATTAATTCATGGGCTTTTTTTTTTTTTTTTTAATGCCCCGCAGGCCAGAGAGCCATTTCTCCAAAACAACAACAGCAGAGTCGCCAGGGTTTCCAGGGACACTGGGGCTTGTGTGGCGCCAGCCTTTACGGGCACAAAACATATTGAGACAAGGCTCAGGGGTCAGTGCCCGGGCGACGCATCTCTCTCCCTTTGAGAGCCAACAGCAAACGAGTCCCTCATGTACAGCCCACGGCCACCTTGCCGTATGGCCAAAGCCCACCGATGGTGCTCTCTGTCCTTTAGGAACCACAAAACATGTTCAATTGATTTGAGACCCATGCAGACCAAATGACCATAAAGACCGTGGAGATTATCGCTTAATCACCAGAGACGAGGCTTAGACCATGTCTGTGTGAGGAGCAGCACACACAGTTCTTGTGTTTTATGTTCACAATATCCAACTGTTGACACAAAATTGTGTTAAAGACCTTTCATTTATTAAAGCTTTATATCTGTCAATGTACTTTTACTAAAAGGCATTGAACACGTTTGCACTTCTTTACTAATATGTATCACTCTCCTCAAAATCTGTCCATTAGCTCTAGGAAGCCCTCTGGAGTCACTTTTTACCATAAACATTATTCTGATGTTATTTCTTCACTGCACAAGATCACCTTCTGCCTCCATATATTGCAATTTCTTGACCAAATGTAGAACTTAAATATTTAAACTTCCAGCCACTTGTCTCCAACAATCGATGCTGTTTCAATGCACCCCACAAGAGAAAATAACACGTGATGCTTCTGATACAAAAACATGTATTTTCCTCTTAAACAATAAATATGACTTTATAAGGGTATCACAGTCCTGTGATGAAGGTCCTGCAGGTGTTGTTAAGCCCACAATCAGCATAATTGTTCTCCCGTTTTAGACAGCAAAGAGAATCTCCCATCCACAGCCAAAAATGTGGCCTCCCTCCAACACCTTGGTCCCAGAGAGCAGGAAGTTAATACTGTGACAGATGTGTGCCTCGGTCCTGCCTCCCGGCCACGCCATGGCAGCCAGCGCTCCTGTGTTTCCCGCTCCTCCTCCTCCTCCTCCGGAGGCAGGCGGACGGCGGCGCGCAGCAAGCTGAGCGCTCAGGAGAGTCCCCCGAGCCGAGGCGCGCAGCGGTGCCTCTCTACCCCCGCCGACGTCGTCACGTGACTCCCGAGATTGACAGCCTCCCTAAAGTGTGAGAGCTGGAACAGATGGAATATGAATGGTTCACTCGTGTATGAAAAAAGGTGTCTGAGTAAAAAAATACAATAAATAAATAAATAAATAAATAAATAAAAATAAATAAAGTGTAGAAGGGACACCCTCAATCTCATGTTAAGTGTGATGATATTTATTGCTGCTTTTCTCTTCTCTTGTACAGCATATATGTTAGATGGAGACATTTTTGAGGTTGGATCCTGAAACCTGTTTTTAGTAACATGTCTGGACTCCTCAGTCCATAATTATTGAATATGTTGAACATTGTCAACATATTTTAATACAATGCAAAGGCCTGCAATCTTAAAACTCTTGCCAAGCAATTGGAGTAGTTGTTGTACACAAAATATTTCAAACAAATAACCAGCGGTCAGCCATTTAACCACAGTGGCTATTAGGCCTCAAAGCAAGACAGTTAAGATCTAACTTTTTTATTATTATTTGTATCACGTTTTGTCATCAAACTCCTCCACAGTTTGACCAGGATATCTAGTCATCATATAAACTGATACCTGCTAGCAAGCCACAGTAGGGCTTCAAAGAAACCAGTAATTGCCTTAACTTGAGATGACATGCACATTACCCTATTCAATGATTATATTGATGCTTATCACTGTTTTCCACTACTCGAGTTTTTCTAAAGGCAATCATGGATTTGGTAGATGTTCCACAGCTTTCCTAAATAGCTACATATTTCCACATACTGCAATTAAAAAGATTATACTTAACATGATTACCATTATGAACAAGCTGCATCTGTTTTTGAGTATAAGTATTAATATTTAAATCTTAATCAGAAAATTATGCAGAATCTCCCATATGACAAGAGACCTGGAAGATGTCCAAAGCATGTTGTATCATTTGGAGTTGAATTGTGTTCTCTGAACTTTTTTTCTGTATGCAGATGTATAGATCAATTTACGGTTTTAATATTTTACTAATTATTCTACATGAGCTTCGCTGTGTTTTCCTGTTTCGTGTGCATTTCAAAACAAATGGAAGGATAGATAAATAGATAAAATGAGATGCTCTTTCTGAGCTGACTGCTTCTCGTAAATCCGCATGGCACACAGGGGCTGTTTTTGAATTTGTGATCAAAAGTGGTATGTGAGACCACCACAAAATTGCAAGCATCCAACATCTAAACATCTGCTGTCATTTTGCTGTGAATAATTTATTTGTTGATTTGACTGCTTATTTCCTCCTCTCCCTTGCTTAAACATGTTTGTATTTCCTTAAAAATAAAATGCTACAAACAAACAAAAATATATTTACAGTTAACAAAAATGAAACTGAGTGGACAGTCTAATATACTTCAGGTGTAAACACAACAATAATATTTTTGTAGATACTGTAGTTAATAAAATAAAGTAAAAATAAATAATTGACTATATTTTATAATATAGAACAACAATGAAATTAAATTTTATGGTATGCATTTTTGAAAATATAAATATGTTTATGAAAACACATTTTCAAATCATTGTATTCAGAATTTTGCTATAATATGCAAATCAAAATATGCATCACCCTTTAGAGAGATTAAACAAGTTATATCTCTAATGGGGATATAGCTGGTATGAAATGCTATTTCAAGCCTTATTCAGCACAGCAAGGGAGGTACTTGCATTTCTTGAAAATTGTCTCATAAAAAGGTAAAGGTATGATGCAGAGACATTAACATCAAAGAAACTGCCATTTTTGTCCCTACCCCTGCACCACCCCTGCTTCCACATAATTGACTATTTAAACTTGCTTTGATGGAGCTGCTACAACTGTGTTCAGAGTAAAAATCACAACTGCACATATATTGCTCTGAGAGTATCAGATTTAAAATTGTTTAGCACATATTCCCTTACTGATGGTAATGTTTTATGTATCTTTTTCCATATATATGTAGTATTTGTAATCAATTTACTAATTCAGTAAACATCATTAAATGTGGAAAATGGCTACAGAATCACAAAACTGGTAGTATTGTTTTTGTTATTGTTTTTTTTTTTTTAAGTAGATCTTTACTCAAAATTTTTGCAGACATTTATTTATTTGAAATTTATGGCAAATGGCTGTAAAATAGGAGCCAACAAACAGCAGCAGGTGATGTCACAAGGGACAAGGCCACTAGACCTTCACTAATGAGAACACAGTAAAATCCATTGTTATTGCTTGTTAATCTCCCCCTCCCATTTTTAGTGTGCTTAATATCATTTGTGATGCGCTAACAAACTTTCACTCGTGCTTCTTCCCCTTGGGGGAGCGCCACAATTTCTGATAACAGACGCCCCAACATTTAATATGATTGATAGGCCTCTCTTCTCCTCTTTCAGCTCTCGATTTATCTTGAGTAGCCAGAGTCGGGTGCAGGCGGCTGTCGGGGGTCCCTTGGCATCTATTTGCTTTTAACCGCTAAGTCATTACGACCTAATACATGTAGATTGTGTTGGGAGGGAATGATGTGTAATGAAATGAGCGAAAAAATTAGTGGAGTGTTATGGAGGAAAGCAGATGTTCAGCTGGAATTATTACTAGCAGAGATGATTAGTAGGAAAATGCTTTGTGATGGGGTTTTAGCTCCTAGGCTGAGAAAACAGGAATTCCATTTTGAGGCTATATATATATATATATATATATATATATATATATATATACACACACACACACACACACACACACACACACACACACATACAAATTGAACGACTGTAGAGTCTTCACATATACATTAGGGACAGGGACGAGTTGACTACAATCTTATGCCAACATTGTTTCAAACCACAAAGTTCTGTGAAATTCAGTGTGTTAATGGTCACAGTTAGCATTACTAATTATACTACTAAGCTTTAAAAAACAATCATAGTTATTCTGTTCATGATTCAGCTAAAGCTGCTTTATCCACTCCAGACTCATGCACTTGATCTGCGTAAAATTTACATCAGCATGTGAGGATAGCTCCTGGTATTGCCTCTCTCTTTGAACAGACAGACACCAGCAGAGAGAACCCCATCAAATTTGAAGCCACCATTTAATTTGTTCACTAAAAAAAAAGTTCACTCAAATTACTTGGAAGTATCCATGCTCTTAACTTCCCTTGGAGTGAGCAACAGAGAAACTTATTTTAGCTTTTAAACCATGGAGAGTTGGTCTTTCCCGGCAAAGCGTCTTAGTTTACACATAAGGCATGATTACATTATGCCTTCTCAACCACAAAGATTCTCCTTTTTCTGTCAATTACATTCAGCTAGAACAGTACAAAAAGAGGGAAATTTAAGCACCTCCAACAACTTCCTGTAATTGCAATTTATTGAGAGGGAAACAGAAGATAAAGATTTTGAAATTATAAGCTATTATGCACCAGAGAGAGAGAAACAGAGAGAGAGAGAGAGAGGAGCATGTATAAGGGGGGGACTTGGCTTCATAAAGTACAGCTGACAAGCTCAAGCAAATTACCCCAAGACCATTACAAAAAATCACTTAATTGCCAACCATTCTGTCAGGTCAATTGACTCTAATTGAAAAAATAACAAAAAGCATATTATGCCACGAGAGGCAGGCGCAGAAAATGAGGTGAGCGTTCAGGAAGAAGCAATGATTTGAAATTCCAACCATCAAATGGTACTGGTACTGGTTTCCTCTTGTCCCTTTCTTATATATGATTTGTTTTATGCTTTTCTTTACATGAGTATAATTGCAGGAAAATCAACACATTTCAATCGTATAGAAATAGGAAATTATTCTGTATTAAAATATAAAATTCACTCAGGCCTGGACATTCATCAGCTTTGAATAGTCTTAATTGTGGTTATTATTATTATTATTATTATTATTACTAATTATTTTTATTGTTGTAATAACAGTTTTAATAAGATTTTTTAATGTGTAAAGTGTGTTTAAAGTAAGCATGTAGAAACTGTATGGCAGTAGTTTATTCCCCTTACCTACCACAGGATCTGAGAGAAAGAGTCATGATTGAAAACATGGCCCACTCTGACTACCCTTCTCTGGTATGTGACGCATAATAAATAAGGATCTGCTGATTAGTAGATTAAAAGTGATTAATAGCCGTGCTGATTATCGAATCAAGCGCGAGCTGGAATAATCAGTTAATTGATCATTTCTGCAAAGGAGCCTTCATGGCTGTTGCAGTGGTCTGTGGGGAGCACTACAACTCGTGTTTATTTACATTGTCAAGGGAGAAACAACAAAGATGAATGTCTCACTTTTAGCGTGCCTGCGACAGCACAGTATCACTAACTAATAACAATATGCTTAGCTTCAAGAGGCTCATAAAAAAGTTAAAAATAATTACATAAAAATATTACAGGATCCATCAAATGCAAATCATATTCCCATCCCCTGCATAAGTAAGTTAATATCTCTCAACGCATAGAACTGGCAGGTAGAGTTATAATATATTCCAGAGAAATCTCATATTTCCAAACTATTCTGAAATCTTTAGAAAGGCTGAAGGGAAATTAGCTGTAAGTTTAGATGAAAATGAACCCATGTTGAGAGGAAGTGTCCACAAGCAAGTGTATGTTTTGGAGCATGTTTTTTTTTTTTTTTTTTGCAGTTCCCTGGGAAGTTTATTTTGGGCCAGTATGTGCATTAACACTTTTGTTTGAGTTATATTCATTCTCCTTCACTTGTTTTTATAAATTTCCATAGAAAATATTATATTCTCTTGCCATCTTGTAAAAGTGTACTCTACATTTATAGAAAACCTTTCATCTACAACTGTTTTGGATTCAATGAGTGAGAACTTATTATCTACCAATGTGCAACACCAGCCTGAGTGATGCACAGAACCCATTTTTTGCTCATATACTCAGCTCAGAGGCAGTGGACACCTCTTGGCGGAAACTGCCACAGGGTCTTCACCAGCCATTAGGAGAAGATCCTTTCTACTTCAAATTCTGGTTTAACCGTAGTATGCAATCTACTTTCCATTAAATAGCAAAATACAACAAATGCAAAATAAAACATTCAAAAACATCATTATATGAAAAATTCAGTAAACCCAATGAAACTGACATTTTACATGGCAGTTGAGTTGACACAGGTATTAACACCCTAGGTGATAAGTCTATTGTGAAGTATAGAAACAATTCTTAATAATGCATCCTTACAATGACACTACTTCTAATCTTCAGAATGCACAATTTGATAGCTTTATTTAAAATACATAAGCTTGAAATATCATCAATATCAATTATCTTCAAAGTCTGCCATCAGTAACTCCTTTGTCATAGTGATATGTGCCAGGTAATCATTACTTCACTCTCCAGGATGTAAATACGAGACTTGGTCAATCTGAACACTACCCCTATGGCCATTCCCGTGTATCATTTCTTTAATTGCATGCAAACCAGATTTATGAGGTTATCATTAGTGATATGGTTTTTATTGCAAATTCCAAAAAGCCAAGAAAAGTTGTAGATGCACATATTTACTCACCCTTAAAGAGTATACTTGTGCATGTCGGAGTTAACATCACAAAAAAAAATTCTAAGGCTATGCTCAAACATATATTCTCTGCACTTGTCTGAGGCAATTGTTTGCCCTTGACTCCTGCTTAAAATTGAAATGAAAAAAATATTACACTATTATATTCACATATTTTTTTATTACTTTTACTTCTACCAATTCATTCATATTTTTTTCATCAGTTTCAGTTCAAGGAACTGGACATTCACTATAATTATGTGAATCTAAACTATCTGTTTTAAGATACACTAAACAAGACTGTTTTGTGTCTGTGTGGACTGAAAAACCGCAAAGCATATTGCACCTGGCAATTAAAATAGAGAAAAAAATGATAATAATAAAAGAAAATAAAAGCCTTGCCCTGGTAGGAAATGGATTGGATTAAGGCTAGGATTATTGGATTACAGAATTCGGCACAAGGTCGAATAAAACTGCTATTCTACTGGACGTTTTTTTTTTCTGAATCACTAGGGCAAAACATACAGCACATCCCTTAAACATCCCTCTGAAAATGCAGGTCTTAAGCTATTGTTCACAGGAAATCACAGATAATTTCTTTGGCCTCAGCGTCCCATGTGTCCTCTTACCCGTGTCCTGTGTAGGTGGCCTTACCCTCGTCACACATTTTAAGGTGTTCATGAAGGTACATCAACTACTGGGTTGTTCAATCATTCATTCAGTCTATCTGTATTCCTCTGAGGTCATTGATGGAGATAGAGATGAGAGTAATTACCAAATGCTGTACTATATGTACTGTACAACTCATGTAATGTTCCTGAGTGAATCTAGAATGTAAAATTTTAATTTGAATCTTTCTTGTGAAGACGATGATCAGATTTCGTAGCTGATCTGCTGAAAGCGCCAGGGTGTTTGATGGGCTGTGGAGAGCAGAATGGGAGATCTCCATCTTATCACTGCATCTGTGGCTCTTTTTTTCTATCAGTGCCTGATGATATGCTTGTAGCTGTGGTTCCATTGTGATGCACTGTATTCCCACTCTCTACATATGCTTGACTATTAAAAGGAAGCCACTGAAGCCATTGTACATGCAGGCACCTTTGGGAATCAAATATGAACAAAGGACATGAACAGACTCCTGCAGGAATACTGTGGGGGTGGGGAGGCATACTGTACTGAAGGGGACTGGGGCATGGGGGGGTGCAGTGGGGACATCTTCAGTTCAAAGTCTACACTTCGCTCTGTCTTGTAACAGTGTGGAGTTCTGGTGCCAGCAGCTCAGAAAACCCAGACGTGGTTGAGAACAAAGCATGACTTATTTTTGTTTTTATTTTTCATCATTATTTTATTTAGTCTCCTTCCCTAAACCTGTGTACTACAGGACCCAATTGTTGATGAAAACGTATATCACAAAGATAACATGGTTAGGTAGTGGAGGAGAGATAAAAAAAGGAAAAAAATGGGTCTTAACCATTTTGAGCTCTGGGCTCCATGTCATCTATAAATTGTTACAATGTCACAAAAGGAGCAAGCACTGCCTGTTCTGTGTGTTCCTTGCCACGTACAAGCCCTGGAAGAGGGCTATTAACATTTGAAGAGAGAGGAAAAAAAACCCTAATTGGTGCACTGGTGATACTACAGGGTTGATATTCTGTGAAAATCCTGGAGACTGAGGGCCATTAATTAACCTTAGTGCAGTGATTACTACTTACATTAAAGAAGAATACATTAAAGATGGCAGGGGCCTTTTTCTCTCACTTCAGAGGGGCTTGCCGATCGCCCTGCCCCCGTGAGCTGCGATATGTTAACTGGGAAGCAACTAATTAGATGTCAAAAATTCATAAGGCCCCTCTTTAATATTGCATATCTATCCCGGGCTGTCACTTCAAAACAACGGATTGCATAAACAGAGCGACCGCAACACAAAAACCCAGCAGGAACGTTGAATGGGATGAAGAAGAAGAGGAAGAGAAGAGGAAAAAAGAGGGGAGGGAGAAGGGGGGAAAAAAGAGGAAACAATCAAAGAAAGTTCCTTGATAAACCCCAGAGAACGGCACCTGTGGAAATGTAATCTTACAAATTCTGAAAGAGAAAAAAAAAATAACGCTCATCTTAATATGATTGTGGGCAAAGGAGAGGAGCACAGAGGCACAGGCTCACTGAGGCCGGGGGGGGGGGTGTAGGAGGTTGGGGCATGGGGGTGGGCGGGGGGGTATGGTGGCAGGGGGAACGGGAGCGAGGAGACTGACTTATCAAAGGCACTGGCAGGTAAATAGTCATTTACTATGCATGCACAATGAACGTTACACAGTGCCTTGACACGAGCGGCAGGGCGATAATGAAAGGCAGTGCTATTGTGGCATCCGTCAGGGGACTTTTTTTAATATCGCTTCCCTCTCTCAAGTGAAGGAGAGCTGATGCTTGTTGGCGGCAGCCTCCTGTTGTAAGTCACTTTGCATAAGATGTGAAGGAACTGAAGTGCGATGCATTATCTGAGCTTCGGCTGCTCAAAATTACTTTTTTCTCTTTTTCTTTTTCTCCTCCAGAAAAGAAAACTGTTAGGATTTGCAGCTTATGTTTACTAACCGTTTTACTCCTCCCACTAAAAGAAAAAAGAGAAAGTTGTCATTTTTCTGATATTCTGATTCCTGTTGTTTCCGAGGCACAATCACCTCAGTTGGCATATTATTATTATTATTATTATTATTATTATTATTATTATTATTATTATTATTATTATTATTATTATTATTATTATTATTATTATTATGCTGTGCTACGTGTAGCATCATGTATAGCACAGTCCTTGATTACTGATAATAACAATTATAGTAACTTCACTCTTGCCCTTGAAGGAAACCTGCATTTCAGAGGTCATGTAGAAAAAGATTATGTTTTTGTCAATAGTCTGCTGTTCTTAGTATACATGTTCTGTCACTGATGATAATTACTGACATTGACAATTGTCAAAATACGCATTGATAAGTTCACCATCAGCTTATTGTATAAAAATATTTTTAAGCAAAAGGGCACCAGGATAAAAAGTAAAAGTATTGTAACATAAACTCTCATATTTCAATTACAATACATTTTGAGTAGGCAGAATTATTACAAAATAGGCTTGACAAGAAAAAAAAAACATCAGTATCTGTAATTATTGTTCTTACTCATGAATCTTTTGAAAGAAAGGTAAACACAAATTAAGGTATTGGATTTTTCAAGCTTGTCAAGTTGCTGAATCTTGCTTTTGAGGTTAAAACATTCATCTTGAAAGAGAAATCCCATGAGAACTATCAGGTATGCTGATATCATTGGCCTATGCCAAGTTATGGGAGTTAGACTTCACATTTTAGTTATATTTCACATTTTTTCCTTTAAGGAATATCCTTCGCTCAGCCAGCCAGTATACTTCCTGAATTCTATGATGTCATAAGTCATTGAATACACACACATATACACGGGCACACACCCACACAACAGTGAGACAATTTTAATTTAAATCAGCCTTTATAACATAATATCCTGCACTACAGATCAAAACCAAGACTGTTAAATCCAACCAATTGTGTCATGCATACCTGTATTCATTCCAGTTTGAATTAAGTGACATGTTCTCATTCTTGGTCATTGAAGCAAAAAATTAGCCTGCTACCCTAGCTAAAGGTCAGCATGCATGGGAAAAAAGAATAAGAAAAGGGTCACATTTCTCACACCCTGGGTGTCACTGGCATATCTATACAAAAAATGCATCTAATCGTAATCTTGGCAAAGAAAAAGAAAAATCAGCATTATTTTGTCATAGGACAAGGCAAAGATTCTCTTACATAAAATACTTATTTTGAATGGTAGTTTCGATGACATTGTGGTCATTATAGTCCTTGGGTGCCTCTTAATTATCAAGGTCACTTTTCCATTCTGCTATCCTGTTTTATTTTTTATAGAATGATCATTTAACAGAAAGAGGGCAACATTCACTTTTGGCTTAAGTTCATGCTTAATATTGCATTTGTGCAAGAGCTTACTGAGTCAGACATGATGTTGTTGGCTGCAATACTCGGCCTGTCTTCTCACCTGTCCATTTTGATCACCATGGATGATCAGGCCTGGGCTGTGGAAGTGGAACAGCCACTGAAACTTCAGAAGCAGTTGGACCTTCCCTGCCAGTGCTTCTGTACAGAGCAGTCTCCCCAGCATCACTTCAACTGGACTGGAAAAACAAGTACGGAATTGTGTCACGGAAGGCTTCTATTAAATCTACCACCATAACGCTTCGTCCAAGACCTTCAGTAAATATTCAGCAAATCTTTCAATAGACAAGTTACAGTTTAAGGTTCGTTTCAGTCACAATGATGTACAATGATGTATGGATATTACTCAAGTAAAGACATTATTGTATTGTTGTGAGACTGAATACAAACCATAGGTTAAAGGACAATACTTAACAAATTGGACATAAAGCAGACATCACAGGTACTTTGACCTTTTGAATGCTGGTACTGCTCTGTGTCAGGCAGGGACCATCTGGATACCAGCATATAAGTTATGAGAATGGCAATAGTTTATAGAGGGTGATAGATTCCCAATGTCTGGAAGAGCATGCCAGTGTTAAATGGAATTTCCAACCGAAGATTTGTTACTTATAATAATAACAATTACTTTTTAAATGTTTATGCTTAAGAAAATTTGAAGTTATTCTTTGACAGAGATTCAAAACTTCAGCTTTCATTCTGAAAACTCCATTCCTACCAACGCTACAAGATTACTTATTGTCTCATACTGCAGATGCAACACAAATCACATATTGCCTATGCCTTTGGAGGAATACAGAGTCAACATACAGTTCACCAGTATGCAAGCTCTGGGCTGGCAAGCTTCAGGACTCTAAAGAGTGAGCAGACTGCAGTGGTTTATCCATTGTTTTTCCTTGGTGAGGCTGAGCTCATTGTTTGCTTTCCAGTGTGGGCATCTGACTGCAACTGGTGATAGCATGGCAGGATTTGAGCTCCAAGCCGGTAAGAGAGCCGATGCAGTGGACTGACATAAAACATAAATGTAGAGACTTGAAGACAATTCATTTTAGATGAACAAAAATGGTTCCCATTAATTGGTTAGTGTAAGAACTTATCAATATTTTGATATCATTAATGAATGATAAATGAATTTTATCATTAATTACCTTTATGAGGCACAAAAGTTTGTAACAGTTGAATATCTGTTCTAGAATCAGAATAAACTGCACAGCCTACCACCTCACTAAAAGCAGGGAGGTGTTTGCAAGCAAGAATGGGAATGTTGAGGGACTTCTGGGAATCTAATTTCACTTAGTAGCCCAGAGTTAGTAAGCCCCATAGCTTAATGTTTTCTGTTTACCAGCATACCTCACTCTACATAAAAAATGCCAGTATTGCTACAGATGTTCAGTGACACAAGCAACCATTTTAAAGCAGTTGAGAGATCAACATAATAAAGGAAACTCCTAGGAAGCTTACTTCGTTACAATAAGGGTAACCTGCTGATCTACACATACCATAATAAAAGCATCAGTGTGAGAAGATAATCATCACCTTTACTTGCTAAAGCTGTTTAATACTACAATTTTTTTTCTCATTCGTGTACACACTTGGGTATCTCTGTAGCTTCACTTGAATTTTCCTCAGAATATTGATAACATCTACATTGATTTTTTATTTTTTTTATTTTTTTTTTTTTATCAGGTGTTCCTTTCTTCCTTTACCTGCAACACCTGTAAGATAATTAACTAGCTATTGGAGACCAGTCTTTATGTTTTTGTCCCTGGCTTTGAAAATAGATATTCTCTTGCCAGGGCAGGGTGTCTGGTGGCTATTTATGGTAGCTAGTTGCCTGCATGAACATGTCTGAAGTTGTCTAAATTAGAAATAGCCAGAAATGCTGGGATTTTACTCTGTGCCGGGTAGTCCAAACTGCAAGGCAGCTGGGTCCTAAGGAATTGTAGATCATCTTGGACTGCAAGGGGATAAAAACACAATGCAAACAGCAATTAGCAGTATTCTGAATACAGTTGTTTGATATAAAAATGCAACATACATGGCAAGTCTGTAGCCAGTACGTCACTGTGGCAACCATGACTCAGACATGATGTTGCATTCCTCGCTGTCCTGAGAGAAAAGAACTCCTCACAATCCAAGTCACCATGTAGCTAGCAACTAAGCTTGTTGAGTGTAAGACCTGTAATGTATTTCCATTATCTCAAATTTAATAAAGCTAAACAAGCAAACTGCTCACCACATGGTCCTCAACAATATTTAAGTTATATGGTTCATGGACCTGAAATTATTCTTTATTGATTTGCATTTGAATTGAACTGAATTGAATTGCAATTGAATGCACACAGTGGCCGCATTTATCAATAGTTTCGTAAAACTGTGTGTAAATTTACGCATTAACGGATACGAACTAACAAATTCAGCCGAATTTATCTAACATGCGTGAACACAGCATTTGTTCGTATTCTGTGCGTATGTTGATAAATAACAATCAAACGTAAATGAGATGCGCGTTCACAGAATTTTCGATTAGCATAAATCGACACCCCTGAAATACCCAATAAGGAGCTTGGAATCCCATTGTTGGCAATGTAAGGAGATGGCAGAGAAAAGGCAAAAGAAAAAAAACGTTCTGAAGCGATGAGTGAAGTTTTGTAAATAGAAATAAAATTAAAAAATACTTTGTTAATTAGCGTAAGTAGTGGAGTGTTGGGACCAGGGAAGACCAAAGCCTGGCATGAAATAACTGTTGCAGTAAATTCATTGGCAAAAGTACACTACAAAAAGTTAAAAGAAAATGATTCAACATGAAACTTGAGGCGAATTATTGGAGAGACATTGTTGGCTGGAATTACTGTGGAGGGTGACAGCGATCTGTTTTCCCTGGTCTTGGATCAATCACCCTCCTACTCTGAAGGTAAGTTTTTGTATTCCAGCCTTATCCTGTGCCGTAAATCTTGGGGGCAGCTGCACACGGGCCCGCGAGGGGGCATGGTTGGCTAAAGTGGTAATGACACAGGCAATACAACGTTTGGATTGTCATGTTTTTCCAAAATCAACTTGGAACGAATCCCAAGTAAAATAATTTGTTAAAATGAGAACTATTACGTATTTAGGATCCTCCATAATAGTGTGCCCTCCCTAGCCTTTCCCTTCACTATGCAGTCCGTCTCCTTTTCAAACGCAAACTCTAACGTCATTTTACCTTGTATAAAAATAACGACAACAATTGTAATATTTAGACTTATTTTATATAAATCTAAATCTGAAGATTATTTATCATAGTTCAAACACAGAAGAAAATTAGATCGCAAATTCCGAAGCAAATGGCCCCATAAGCTGGCTATATTAGCCCAAAAGCATAAGAACGTATGTTTATTACTTAAGAACGTGGTGACTGCATAAATTTCGTTAACGTGTTTTGTGGAATTCACATAAAATTTCAAACAAGAACTAGATATAGAGTTCCAGAAGAAACTTTGCTTGCCGAGGGCTTGAAGAGTATTATTCAGTTTAAAACGGAATACTTATTATTAGTATATTAAAACATTTAGTAGGTACAGTAAGCACTGAAGTAGTAGCAGCAGGAACACTAGAAGCAGTCAAAGAATAGCAAAACGTTCTGTTCAAAACCTGAAATAGTCATTTAAGATCACTATACCTGAACAGCATTGCAGTGTCATTATATCCAGCAATTTATTTCAAAATATGAAGTCCGGTAAGGTAGCTAACCGGCAAGCATGCTGTATTCTTTGGATAATTTGTTCAACTACCTCAAAATTGCAGCGGCAGTTATAATTGTCGCTCAGTAATGTTAGCCACATTAACATGCTCAACATTCTACCAATGTGAAGTCAATGGAGGCCATTTTTTAAAAAGCATTAGAGTTTAAAAAGTATGAATCTTATAGCTTAGAAAAATACGAGCAACCTGACCAGTGTATTCACGCCAAGTTCGGTATGTCTAGCTTAAACACTGTTGGAAGAGATACATCCACAATAACAAGGAATAATAATAATAATAATAATAATAATAATAATAAGAAGAAGAAGAAGAAGAAGAAGAAGAAGAAGAAGTAAAGATTCTACAGAAGAACAGTAGTTTGCGCCTTCGGCAAGCAAACAATTTAATTTTATTAGTCAGGATTACACAAATGAAGCATCACCTGTTTTAATGTTGAATCCAATCGTGATTTTATGTAACACTTTGAACCGTTATAATATTACTATATTACTACCTTTTATTTTGCTTCTCATTTTTAATCCAATAAAAAAATGAGTGAATGTAAAAATAAATGCAACAACATGAAAAACACCCTTTACAGCCGTGTTTTTCCATTTACGCACACAAACAGTTTAGAGCACTCCTGAAATTTCTTCTGATCCTATGACCAAACTGATATACAAAAACTTTGATAAATCCCACATTTTTGGCATAAATGCATTTACGAACGATTTTTGATCAAATTCATTTGGCTCACGTTTGATAAATGAGGCCCAGTGAGTCTATGCATTGGGGAGTCATGTTATTATACCTACTGTTACCTTCCCTGAATGAGCTTTTCCTGTGGTTGAAAGCATTGGGAGACTGCTTCCACTGTTTTCCAATGGATACCACAAACAGAATGCAGCGATGCTTTGCTCTGAAAGCTGTTGGGTACCTCAGGACTTTTCCATTGATTTTGCTTTCACTTGAGTGAATATAAATATGACCTTGTCTAACCACTATGGATATCTTGATTGTGTAGATTAAAAGGAATATTGGTAATTTTGTGAATGCAGAAGTATAACAATTTGCTAGGTCTTTACACTCTAGTGATTGTTGGAAGTGTTGTGAAGAGTAATATTTGCCAATATTTGATTTAAAAGCTGCTGATTTTGAAAAATAACTAATGGATTGAAAAGATATTTTCACATGCTAACAGCTATTAATGCTATTAAGGTCAACACTGGGAAGTATTCAGAGTAAATGATCTGAGCAGAACTTCACACAAAGTGTAAATGGATGTCTACATAATTCAATAAAACAAGAAGCATGCATTATGACTTGTTCATGATGGATAGCATGTGTTGAGTCATATTAAAGTTAAAATCTTTTCCAAATGGCCAAAACTGAAAAATATAAGACACCCATCACCTGACTAATAGACACCTGACTAATAAATGATTGGAAATGAGGGTTTAAATGATTTGTGAAAAAAATGAAAATATGGTTCAACCTTTTACTTAAAAAGAAAGTCATTTTATTCCAGCCAGGAGTATTCCATTAGAACATGTAGGAATTAAGTTTTGAAGTGATTATTGTCCTGTACCTTTTCTTGACTGCTTTTCATGACCAGGAAGTAGCCAAGTCATAGGGTATAATGTAATAGCTTAACAATTACATATCATAAAATAAATTGCCGCTAAAAAGTTTGAGTCGTATAAAATAGTGATTGTTTTAAAGAAATCCATTTTAAAAGGCCCCATTTTTTTGGCTTGTTCATCAATAAAATAAAGTGATTAAAGTTCTCCATATTTTCCAGAATGCAATTTATCAAACCATTTTTAACATCCTGGGAACTTAAAAATCTACCTTTGCTTACACTTTGGGAACTCTTTCAGACAAATAACATTGGGAACTTTGTAAATATTTTGTAAGTAAACTTCTGAAAAATATAAATAAATAAATGTTTTTCGTCATGGTTAAGCAGACATGGCTGTCCATATTTGTTTATTTGGGAGATAATCAATCCTTCTGAGCATAAACTCTTATCTCTCCCTCCGGAAAACTGGAAAGATAACAGAGATGCTAAACTTTCAATTTGAAAGCATGATTAGCAGTTGAATCTCGCTCTGTCACTCCAGTTACCTCTTAGTTCTTGTGACCACAGTTATCTGTGCGGTGTTTATGCAAGCGCTTCTGGGGTCAGGGACCAAAAGCAAATTGCGTACTGTGGATTCAACGTGTCACGTATCTCTTTCAAATTTGGGTAAGGATTTTAAACTTCTGAAATATTAACCATTCGTAAAGTTTAAAGGATATAATAAAGTTAGAAGTCCACCGATAACAGGTAAACGGGAAGCTTTCTTTGAATGGAAATCATAATTTAATTTAACCATTTAATGGTTATAGTGTTATGTACAAGTGCATCAGGCTTGAGAGGCAGGCAGTTAACTCTCAAACCAGAACACGATGACCTATTTAGAGTCATTGCTAAGAAAAACATTTCACACAATGCTCTAATGATACTTACAGGGTGCAAGATAGGAATAGATCCAATGTGGATAAATGATAAACAGCATGTTTCAATGCCATCAATTTGACATAGAATGCTTGATATTGGGGATTTGAATAAGATATTATCAAAATAAATCCTATTTAATCATTACCCAATTCTCCCACACATGGTCTATTCCCATCCATTTAATGCTGGGAGATTTTTTTTTTTGAACAGTAAAGAACTCCCCACTCAAAGTGATTTGATGTCTATCTCTCCCTCGACACACCCAAACGTCCGGGACCCTTATTCTCATTAGGGGAACCGATGAGAGCTTCACCCTCAAATGCTCCACCTCATTATGAGCCACTCACAGCATAATGAACAACAGTGTGTACACTTGGGTTGAATAGCTAAATAATTCAGTAAACTGTCAACTTCCTGGGCCGGATTATTGTATGGATTTAGATCAAGGGGAGTCATTGGGCCACTGAAGAGTCGCTCAGTGTGCCGGTGACACTGTAACATGGCGCTTGGAATCCAGGAGTTGCCCGCCACACTCCCCCCCCCCTTCCCCACCCCCTGCCCCCCATCGAGTGCCATCCTCGCTTTTCCCCACCTGTCAAGGTGTAAGAGAGGGGATACTGCCTCCATTTCATTATCAACCTCTCACTCGGAGATTTCAAACAGGTTTAAACTAATGAGGGAACGTTTAAAAGCTCCGGGATGCCAATGGGCTGATGTATGTCGGCAAGTGCGAAAAACAAGAAATACACACACACACACACACACACACACACACACGTACGCACACACACACACACACACACACACACACACACGTACATATGAAGCCCAGGATTGTCAGTGCAGGTGAACAAAGTGAATAGGATATGTGACTGACAATAAAGATTTCTTTTAACATCAGTGAAAGGAGGCTCTGGAGACAGGCAGACGGGACAGATGCAGAACTTCGTATTACTCTGAGGGCGACGGATGTTTCACTGAGACCTGGAGATGCCAGCTTTAATGATGAGCCCAGGAAGTTGCAGGCAGGCAAGATGCCAGCCTCAAATCTATTATTTCAGTCTGCTTTAAAGAGGATCTTTAATAGACACCCTAAATTTCAGCTGGTGTCACGGTGTGCTTAAAGTTTAATTCTCTCTCCATTTCATTCCCCATTAACAGGCCACATGAAGAGCGAAAACAACACATTATTTTTTAATATTATGAAAATATTTTTCTTAAGAAATAACCTGGTTGCATTTTTATTTTGCTTACACTGAATGCCAGTCTGAGGAGGGAAAAAGTGAAAGGCTTTAGTATGATATTTATTTTGTTTCCTGCAACTTGCATTCAGGAGGTATTCTTATAACACATACCTACTAAATATACTAAACAGAGCTGCTTTTGGCCTACGTGTATTTAAGCAAGCAACTATACTTTGTGAGTAAAATAGTGGAAATATAATAAAAATTGTATGAGTATGAAAGGTAAATATGATATTTAAACTTTTGTTTAGTCGATGATGATCAGTATGTGTGCATGTGCTTGCAAGCTTGTGCATATGTGTGAGTGAGCATGTGCATAAGTCTGCTAATAACCATGCAGAAGTAATCTGAGCAAATATATAAATAACTGTTTTATTCTGAGATCAAAATCTTTATGCTTGTCCTTCTCAGGGGTCCTACCATGTAACAATCCTTTTGGCCTATCATCAAAAGAAAATTTGTGCTACAACTGTAAAGGGAAAACATTTCCAGTCTTTAGATTTCGGCATTAGATTTTGTTTTGTGTTAGCAGTGCCACAATGATGCAGACATCTACATTTGCCTTCCAGAACTCCAGTGCCTGCTCTGTGCCATTCTCTGTATAATTAGTAATTAACACATTCTTTTGTGTAGACTTTTTTTTATTTATAGCGAAAGGCTTGCCAAATCCTACATTCCGCAGCCTGGATCAGATTAATTTAGCCGAGTAAAGAATATTGAGAAACCAGGCCAGGCCCCTCCAGTAATAATGGGACTTTAAAACAAATACAGCAAAGGCCACATGATAAGATCCCCCAGCAGCTCCAATCAGCACGACAGCAGATTTGATAAAAATAGAGTGAGCTCAAGTGCAGTCCAATGTTAAATTCACACAGAAACATTAATAGCAATTCATAATACCCACTGAGGTCCATACAAGTATTTAATCTACATATCTTTGGCCAAAAAATATATTAAGAGTATTTACAAGGTTCACAGTGCAAATCTTTGCTAATCAAAGATTTACAGTCCTAATACTGGCAAAAAAGTGATGTATTGAATATTATTTTTTTGAGCAGACATCCTCTTTGATAAAATGCTATCCCCATCCAGCATGAGAAATTGATTGTACAAGTGTCTACTACAAAGCACAAAATAAAATATACATATTATATAAGGCATTCCCAATGCTGGAATGTGATAGTAAGATATCACAGACCAAAGTGGATTTGGTTGTAAAAAAGGTTTTATTTTTCCACAGTGTTCAAGTAGTCTGTCAGGATTTGGCAAATTGTATGTATATGTTTAATGTTTTTAATGAGTATTGAAAATGAATCACAGTTAATTAAGATGTCTTCATGATCACCTCTGCATCTGAGCCAGTCAGTGGATGGAAAATGGAACATAAAATCAATATATTCATCTTCCCATTAACTTAGACTTTATGTGACCATGGTCAGACATGGAAGAGTTTTTAAGGATTCTGTGACATTATATTTTAATAACAAATGAAACCATACATATAAATGTATGCAGATAGCAAGTAGAATGCATGATATTTCCTGATGACTGAATCACTGATGTTGGAAAACAAACAGGCACCAAATGCGTTACAGATGGTTACGAGGTATGTCAGAAATCTGTGCCAGTTTTTGTTCCTAGCATTTGACAATGTCCTTTACCAGAAAATGTGACTTGCAGGAGAGCTGTTCCACTGTCTGATGTAGAGGAAAATGAAGTGAGATCTGACCAACAGTGACACACACATGATTACTATCTTTAATATCAGGCTTAGTGATTTTTTTCCTCCTGTAAATTCATAATCAGGAGAGGTGGAAGATTATTTTCATAAATTTTAGTATTACTTTATTTCAAGGTTTGCTGCTCCACAGCTGCCATTAAACCTTGGGAACATATCCCATCTTCCAAATATATAATTTTTATTGCATTTGCATTCACTCAAGCACTCACTACATTACAAGCTGACATGCAGCAGGTGAAGCAGAGCTGCAGGTATGCATTTGCACAAAATAATTTATTTTGTGACAGTAACCATATTTTACGATAGTGTAAAGACCACACTCAGAAAAAAATGTAAACAATTTAATAATTTAATTCTCTATTAATAAAAAAGCATAGACCTCAAGTGTATTATTATTATTATTATTATTATCATCATCATCATCATCATCATCATCATCATCACAGGCAAATAAGGATAGAAAAATCCATTGTGTTTTATGCCATCATTATTTATTTGTGAAAGATGGGCATTTTGGGTATTTGGATAGCAACAATGGCACAGGTACCTTTCAGTGACTGTGACTACTTTGCCTGCTTTTTTACCATCTAGTGGTAAACTGATCTAACTGCCAGAGGAACTAAATCAGTGGGTGAGTCAGGGAGTGAGTCAGTAAGTGAAGAAGGGACACTGTCATATGCATTGCTGTTTTCTCCATTTGGAGCTAAAAACAAATCAATCACATCATTTTGAACTACTCAGAAAACCGTAACTGTGTAATGCAAGCTATGGGAGGTATACATTCCCTGCTTTACTCTGCAATGCAAATTCCTGCTTCCCTGACTCACCCTTAAAATGTAATAGTACAAAAGCTGAGGGTTTGAGGTGGGGAGGTGGGGGAGGGTATATGTGTGTGTTGGTATGTAACCGCAGCCAAGCATCCCTGTTCTAAAAGGATTCCTTCTTTAAACATCTAATTATTAGCGTCTGTTGTGAAGAGTTATGAGGGGTTATGTCTAATTTTACGGTTCTGAGTTTTGCGGTATAACTGAATTATTGTGCCGGTGAATGTGCACCATTAGAGTGGATTTATATCGTAAAGTGGCTACATTCCAAAGCTGCCAGGTAAGCACAGGATTTCAGACAGACTCCAGCAAGGTGTGAGGTGGGACGCATGGCCTGGGGTACTGCAGTCACACACAAACAACACTGCCCTGTGTTCAGCACAACTGGTTAATTACTATAAACACATAAATCATACCTTCTGCCTTCACAATGAACATTAAAATATTAACAATCAAATCACACAAAATCATTATAAATCATTTGGTGGAATCAATTATTAGCTCCTCTGAAGTCTATGTCATACAGTGTCTATTGAGTGTCATGATTTAGCAATTCTCCATTTCTTATTATTGGAAGGACCCTTTTTCAATTAAAGGGCATAATTTCACTGGTTCTAACCCCCAGAGAGACAAGTAAAATTCTGATAATTTTCTCACCTTTTAAAGAAGCTTCATCAATGCAACCCTGCAGCTTAACTTCACAACTTTATAAGCAGACTGGATGGCGTGGTGCGGTAGGTGTGAAGGATAGGAGGACTGTTGCACCGGGTGCTGCCCTGCGGACAGGATGCAGAGGGCCCACTCATTATTAACAGTATTGTATAATGCTCTCACCTGTTTCAAAACACTTTTTCAGGGACATGTGATAAAACAGGTGTTTAATTTCAAAATGAAGATGGTGTGAAAGTTCATAAGTATGCTAATGGGACCCTGGTTCTCAGTTATTGCAGCAAATGAAGTCTTAACTTCAGGATAAGTATGAAAAAAAAACATCTTGATAAAAATTATGGAATTATTACAGCATGGATAGCTGGAATTTAATTACTCAGTGGGGTTGCACCTACATTAGTTTAGGAATATGTACAAACAATACCTGTAGAATGACAATATGACCATTATGCATATAAAGACAATTTATTACCTACCCATAAACAAATGCAATTCAAACTTGGCAAATTTGAAATCACATGCTAATGAGGCAAGCATGTATCCATTGGGAGATAATCTCTCTCTCTCTCTCTCTCTCT
This sequence comes from Albula goreensis, assembly GCA_022829145.1. Taxonomy (NCBI): domain Eukaryota; kingdom Metazoa; phylum Chordata; class Actinopteri; order Albuliformes; family Albulidae; genus Albula; species Albula goreensis. Next base: position 14,593,227 of record CM040749.1, on the reverse strand, counting down.
CTCTCTCTCTCTCTCTCTCCGAGCAGATGGTGATAAACAAAGTCTGAAGATGTCTAATGCATACCTATTGGTGACATGAATTGATTACAAAAATCCAATATGACCACTATGTACAAATTTTTTAAAACAATACATTGACCAGTATTGTATAAAAATTTAAAATTCTACACACCATCTATGGATTCAATGACATTACATAATAATATCATAGTCATATTCACATAATTTTTAAATAAGGGCCTTTCTTTTTATTCAAAATAATACAAGTGTATTCCATAACAATATACCCTCTTTTTATTTTACATTTTAAAAACTAATGGAGCCCTGTGACATGATTTTACATATATGTATCATGTGTGTACAAAATGTATCAATATTATATAATTCAGTAGAACTATTTTTTTATTGGTATCTGGTAAATGGGGCCAGACTTTAAATGAAAACTTTCCAGGGGTAGAGGACAACTCCATAGGATTTATTATAAGACTTTTTTATTTGAAAATAATTAGAATATGAATATTGTATCATTCATCTACTTTCCGATGTGTAGAATTATAAACATCATGAATGGAAGGGCATAAACCATTCCTCCACATTCTCAGTAACTTGTAATGGGACCGGCAAATCATTAAGCCATTAAATCTGAAATGAAAAGTTGCTGTGTTGTGGCCTGAATGTAATGTAATAAGCAAGAAATTTTCATTTTAGGTAATCATTTTCCCAGTCAGAACTCTCAATAATAAATAATAATAATATTATTATTATTATTATTATTATTATTATTATTATTATTATTATTATTATTATTATTATTATTATTATTACATATTCCTCTGTGAGGAAATATAAAACAGATGGATGTGAAAAACTGTTTGGGTAGGACTTCAATAAGTAGTTAATTCCATGTGATTGAGAAGCTAAGCAAAAATTAAACATAAACAAAGCCACACTTGAGAGGTCTTTAAGCAGGAGGCATGTTGTGTGTTTGTGCATTCCTATGTGGAGAGTGAAAACACGGGAAGGAGGATTACCTGAGGAGGTAGACTGAGAGGAGGCCTTCGACTGTGGCCAAGCCCTGCAGTTGAGCTGGCTGTCTGGAGACCCAAGTGGGAGATTATGATTTATGGAAGAACTCACCTAGAAGGGACAATTTCTGCAGTCTGCGTCTGAAGCCAGGCTCAAGTAGAAAGGCTTCTGCATAACACTGGGAGGTCTGGGGACCTGGCCCTGTTTGTGGGGTGTGGGGTGTGGGGTGCCGGCCTGTCATCGCACGAGATTTATGAACTTCAATAAGGATCTCTGCATTTGGTGCCAAGTTAAGTCACTGCATAATTAAAACCTTTCTGTGGAATCTTTTAGAAGTAGACCCTGAGAAATGCTTAGAGTCGTGTCGGAGCAGCATTCTTTTTGCCACGCGCAAACACATATGCACGCACACACATGTCCCCTCTCTGCTTAACTTGCACACACACACACACACACACACACACACACACACACACACACACACACACACACACACACACACACACACACACACACACACACATACAGACTTACACATAAAAACACACACAAGGCCTACCTAAACATGAAACCTCGTATCTTACACAACAATTGCTTAAGTCAAACATATGTACAGATCATGTGTATAAACATGTGGCTCTCGGGCTCTGTCAATTAAATATGACCCCATATTCACAAATTCATGTAAATAGGTGTCTACCGAGTATTAGCCATCCAGATGTTTGGCAGATTATACAATGCAGCGGAAAAATATGTTCCATACTGCTTTTATCACAGAGGAAATGCGCAGTATCAAGACCAGTAATATTTTTGTTTCCAGCTCTACATATGCCACTATGTACAGTTGTAATGAATGTATTCTCTGACCCTACCAGCTTTCCTCTGAGGCTTTCTGTAGGACAGCAGAGTGCATGTTAGCTTTGCACCAGCTATTTAAATATACCAGTGACATCAGTCTCCTCTGGCACAGAGTGCCTCCCTGCATCGCCTGTGGCAAAGCCTGGGCTCTCCTTCCTTCTAATTGGACCTCATATTCTTTTGTTCTTATTCAAGCTAACCTCGCATGAAGCTTGGAAATCTTCCCATGTCAACTTGAAGAAGCCAGGCTCACTTAGACATAAAATATCACACCCCTTTAGAACATGCGTATGCCCCTGCCTGAAACTATGTTGAAAACAGGGAGTAAGAATTTGTTATTAAAGGTTGTTGTTCAAAGGGTTTACATTACACCACATTATTTCTGTACAGTGTTAAAGCCCAATGTAGACATGCATTAGTAAAGAGCCTTGTTCAGTAAATTTTAATGAGTTTTAGAGACTGACTCAATCTAAACACAAGGCACTTTGTAATTGACTGAGTGAAGAAGGTAAGTGCTCATTTCTTATAAAGAGATTGAAAATGGGTTTAAAGCTGTCTGAAGAAAAACAAAAACATTTTCATACAAAGGTCAAAGAAATGCCCTCCATTTTTATATGGGTGATGATACAGCTCTTGTTCTCTATCGCAATGTCCAGAGATAAGATGCATTTAATTATGCACTTCCTTCTGCATACTCTTACTGTATTTGCAAAATGTAAAATACACAGAATATGAATGCTGAGAATCCTCGCAAGTCCTATTTTCATCATTATCACATACAGTACATTAAAAAGTATTTTGGCAGTATGTTTACATTCCCTTTGTTAATGCAGATGTATGCGATCTCAAAATATTTGTGTGTCATCAGAATTTAAAATCAAAGCTAGGCTTTATAGATCCACAGCAACAGTTCATGTTATGCGCTCAATTGCACAAAGTACTACTATGGATATCCCACACTGTGTATAGATAGGTGTTCTATGCGTCAGTCTGCTTTATCCTTGTTGATCACAACTATTTGTGAAGATCTTGAAAATAGAAATATTTCAGAAGTACAAAGGAGAAATTGGATAGGGAACATAATGAAGAGAATAATGTAAAAGAATGTCCTTCAGATCAGGAACTTTGCTGTATCTGACTTACCATCAGAGCAGTAGAATATTGTGAGACAATTCTTTGTTTATAACACTTGAGACTCTCTTTGAAATGACTGATGAATCATATTTCAGACATATCTTCCGCTTACAATGAAATTGCAGAGAGAGAAACATGTCTTCTGCTTTCAGGTTTTATGACACTTGTAAAATTATTGAAGATGAAATGTAAAGGCAAACAAAAACTGCGTTGTGCTTAGATTTAAAGGATTTATTGGGTTGAATCACAGCCAGGGTGTAAATGATAGCTTTCAACAATGCTTTTAAAATGTTTAAATATTTCAAATAAATATATTTATTTTTTACATTTATTCTGAAATCTGTTAATGTTTTATAAGAGAACCTTAAATAGTACAGCAAACTGTTTGTCTCTGGAACACTTTCCGGGCCTTATTTAGGACATTGTTTAGTGTATTTATTTCATTCATATTTTTGTGTAGCTCTACATATTTCCATCTCACAGCAAAGGCTGTTTAAGGTTAAATATTGTAAGTGCAAAGTCTTTTAGCCAAAGGCATATGCTAAAAGATTTATAGAAAGAAAATCTGCCAGGGGTGAGATTCTCAATTTGCTCAGGACAGCATCTTTTAAAACGGAAACAGCCTTCAAAATATGTTTACATATAGGAGTGTCAGGAAGATAAAACCTGGGTGTGCTTAAATATGCAGTAACATGCATAAGGGATAAAATTGACCTATCATGAACATTGTCACTATTTTACATTTAAGGGTTGTTATGCTTGTTTTGGTTATGGCAACATGTATATCTCCACCTGAAGCAAAGCAGAAAATGATACAGAAAAGAGCAAGGCTTTGGAAAATAACCCAGTGAAAATTTTTGCCCATGATCTCTATAGGTTATTTGATTTTTTTTTTCAATACTTGATGCTATCGCTGACTGCTGTCAGAGAAGTTTGTGCTTTGCAATAAGACATATGTGAATCTGTATGAGGCCCAACGGTATAAGGATACCAGGCTCAACTCATCATGACACTCAGTTAGTACATATCTGCCCATTTCTGCACTGTACATTGTGAACAGCATTTAATGATATGCAATTTCAAAAGATTTAGTTTATAAGCAGATTATAAGAGGTGATAGTTCACTCAAAATGGATGGATTTGTTATTTCATAATACATGTTGATGTACTATTATTTTTACTATGATGCACTATATCTCCAAGGAAGCATTTCGGGTGAAATTTCTGCATATATAAACAGAGAAGTAACCAACAACTAGCATCGGTGTCCAGAGATATTTGGAGTCCATTTACCTGTAGGTAGCATGCTTGAAATGCATGGAAAATGACCTTCCCCATCCAGCACTCAGTTAAGTGAGTTGGTTGTATATAACAAGGGGTAATATTGACATGCAATTTTGAGCATGATACCTGTGGGTAACCACACTGTTTTTGGACATGCTAAAATGCAAACCACTGGATAATTTGATGTTAATTTAGACAAATGTGCCAAAAAGTCCCCTTTTGTGAATTGTACAAGGGAAAAAATGGGAATGATTTTAGGTGAACTATCTTTTTAACATGCTATTACAATCCTTTCAGAATAGACCAACAGTGTTATGAAGGGCAAATTCACTTCACAACAAGAGCCTGTTAAAGGCATTCAACAGATAAGTGAAGTAGCAGAGGTCGTGGAGTGGAGGGGCTTTTTTTCTGGGGGAGGGAGGGTTGTTGCGTGAACATGTCGGAGTCAGCCTTAATGTTTACTTCCTCAGAGTGACACTTTGTTTGTCGAGATGCAGCCTGCTTATTATATATTTAAAAGACCTTTTGAAATGATTATGAGCTCTTGGCCCACAAGCTTGAGAGAGGGGAAAAGAAAGCTCCTCTGGAACAAAACAAAAGAACAAACACATGCCTTCATTGAAGAGAACCAAGATAATAAGAAAGCACATTTTTGTGCCATCAGTTTTTTCACTTTTTTTTTTTGTTTTGTTGACAAAGTTGAAACTCAAAGAATATTTGAAGTCTGAAAAGTATATACAGTTTAGCAATATAGCAGGCTGCCGGATAGGGTGTCAGGATGGCAGATAAATGCATTTGATGTCCTTTGTGGAAAACATTGGGAGCTATATATTTAGTATAATGATGAATTATAAACACATTGAGAAGTGGATCTGTCCGGAAAGGCGTGTGCTCTTTGTGATGTGTTCTGTTGGGTGATATAGTTTACAGTGATCACACTGAAATACTGGGGATGAATCAGATAAGCCACAGAAGGTTAAAACTGCTTTAAAAAAGGTTTGAGAGGGCAAAAATGCCTCCAGTGAAGTGGATTTAATGATATAATGGCAACATCTTAAAGCAGGAATATCAGTACATGAACATCCTGACTCCACTTCAGCTTGGAATGGACATATCAGCCAGGCTAATTGACTCGTAACAAACTATAATAAGGTTTATATGCCCATAAACTTGTTTTCCTCTGGTACAAAAGCCCTAAAAATCAATCATTTTAACTTTTGGATTTATAGGGGATATTTTATATACATTGCTAAACAATGGCAATACTGCAGCCTTGTATCTTGTGAACAAGCCAACGTGGATAAGTTATGATAATATCAGTTCAATTTTTATCTTGGTGGTTGGAAAATTGCCACTTTGTCACATACTGTAAGTGTCATGTCTTTGAGAAATGAGAAAAGCAGTAGTTAAGTAATTATTTGAGATTTGTACTGCTTCACAAAGAGGACAGTGGAAAATAGTCAATGGCATCTAAAATTGTTCCGCATTGTTGCAATTTTCATTCATATTCGTTGATTGTTCAAAAAGAGAATAGAAATAAGCATGATTATGAATTTTTACTTCCTTTAAAGGAATTTTTACTCAGGAAATTACAAAATAGCATCCTGTCCATTGTTTTGAAACTCATCTTGGCTAGCTAGTAAAATATATCCCATATTATTTTTAGTAACAGGAGAAGATCTAATTAATTGGAAGTCATTGTACTTTCTAAGGAAATATGCTAACATCTAAACAATAAAATGTGTATGCTATATGCATTATATACATCCTAAAATTGGCATATCTGAAACAATGGTTTATCTGAACAAAAACATAGAGGACGGCAAAGTTTTCTTAAATGGGGAAGAGGCAACACCCACATTATTGGTCAGTGGTATTTACTGTACAATTGTAACAAAATACAAGAGAAAACATTGTCTTGACTCATGTAAGTCACAAAGATAGCATGCCTACAACAGGGCTTAAGTCAAGTCATTATGCTTGGAATGGCACCAAAGAAAGTATGTGTAACAATGCAAACAATTTAAAGAACATACATCTACCTGGATGTTATTTATTATGTGAAATAAAAATGGTACTACAATGACTCTGATCAAGGGGAAAATGGAATTATGCTTTAGTATAAGCACAAACATAGCAGAATGCCAGACAAAACAGAATGAAATCTACCGGCTGGATGTCAGTTATTTCAGAAAGTCTCCACCCTGGGGCTACTTGTCGGCCGCTGTGCCAAGTTAGTGCCAGCACTGCACACCAAGCGATGCTCATACCTCTCGGCAGCCTTTGGCTTTGGTGCCTGATATGGCTTGTTTCACTGCGGCTGGGGTTCCAATGAATTACCATATTACAGTAGCTTATTCCCACACTGTACATGACAGGATATTAACTTCACATTGTTTCACTTGATTGGACCTTTTTGTTAGAAGTTGATACATCTAGAATAGTCTATATATTTACAGAAATCCCACATCTATCAAAGGAGGACATAAACTGGAGGCATGATTTAAGGCCATCCATGAGATGACTGCTTAAAAGGGAATGAATCAGTCCATATGGTGAAAGCAATCTATTGGAGAGGGAAAAAACATAGTGAATTTCATTTCTGTATATCTCTGTATGTGGTTATTGAACACCCATTTTGAATACAAAAAAAAAAAAAAAAACTCTACAGCTGAAGGGATCATGAAAGGGATCATGGGGAGTTTGCATTTAGCAGAGCCTTAATATGCAATGATGAAATACCTGTGTTTTATATTTTTTTATTAGTACATACCTTATATTCTAGTTGTTTATTTTCTTTGAGGGAGAGCCCTTTCATCTGCACCCCTCCTTTTTCCATGCATTCTTCCATCTTGAAAACTTCAGAAGGAGCCTTTTCATTGACTACAAAACGACACAAAGCAGTGTTAGACCAGATGCCCCACAATTCACTGCGGCCCTGGCAATAATTCAGGGCAGGACTAAACAGCTGGCTGGCTGACAGCAGAGCTGCCAAGAGCTGGCAACAAGAGACTCACAGGGAAGCAGCAGGCTGCTAACCCCTTTCACATTTTTAATTAGATCCACACACCCATGTCTTTGAGCCATCGTAAATATACTGATGACATGCAGAGCATCATTTGTTTAGAAATATTTGCTTACAAAATAGTTTCTAAGTTCTTATTGCATTAAGCTTTCAGGAATTGTTTGGTGGGGGAGGGAAATACCTCAGCTGGTAGCTGCATACCTGGTGATTCAGGTCATTTTTTTGCAAAATGTAACATTATAAATACTAACATGCTTTTCTCCAGGCACTGAATAAACAAAAGTAGATAAACTATCTGTAACACCATTACTGTTTTATCAATCCATGCACTTTTTAATTTATAGTTCTGAGAACAAATCTCCAGCTTCCAAGAAAGAGTAAACTTGATTCCATGGTATTATCACAGTACAGAAAAGAGGTTAAAGTTTTTTTTTTTTTTTTTAACTATTGTTTTCTCATTTCGAGATTCAGTATAAGATTAAGTATTTGTGAGGAAGGTTCTGGCTCTGCTTTGTTATTTTCTGCCAGAGTTCAATCCTAAAGTTGTTTTTTCCCTTTCGTTTCAGGATGCTATTCATTTAGTTACACCAAACAACAAAGCCATTCTTTTGGTTATTAAAGGGTGAAATCTATGAGTCAGCAAGTCTCAGTTAGTCATAAGCCGCACTGGCTCATAAGCAGGCTATTGTTAAGTAAGCCAATAAGCTTTCGCTTTTTGGACACCAAGTGACATACATTGGTATACATCCAATTCATCCAATATGTACAGGATATCTTGTCATGGCCCTACAATATATTTTAATAGGTATTAATACAGATTTCAATTAAATTTTTTGGGCCTGCAACTGCAAATGACTACCCAAAAGGGCATGCTGAGTGTAACTCCACAAAGCACAGTTACTGCACAAGAAATATCAGGCATAATTACTACACACTTAGGTCTCTTAAAAACTGAAAACTATCATGACACATTGTGCATCTCCAGTGCACAGAATCTCTGCTTGTATGTTACCACATCCAGACTGAATAGTCAAATGTAAATGAAATTAAAATTTTGGAAAAAATAATATTAGCTGAAAGTATGTGTGCATTCCAAGGCTTGTTAGACTTAGAGCTGTCAGCGGAAATCTGGAAAACTGACATCCTCAACCAAACTAGTGTTTCCTGTGTATTAATCTGTGTCAGTGTTAAAGCTATGCAACCATTATCGCTTGGGTTCTAATCATGTTAGTCTATTGTTTGCCATAGAGTATGCACATGTTGTCATATCTCTGTATGCAATCTCTACAAGGCAGGCCATGACTAGGAAATAGATGACTGGGCAGAATATGAGGAGGAATCAGCCATTCAGTGTGGGATGGTAGAAGCATCAGAGAGCACAGAAGTGGCTGTTCCCATAGTGAATGGAGTCATAGAGAGGAGACACTGCAGTGACAACAGTGAGAGAATTTACTAGGCAGAGGGCACCATGTGCAAAGAGGATTATTGTGGCATTATCATTCTGAGACGCCTTGCCATCTGGTCAACTTTGGGAAAAGAAAGAGTAAATGAGTTTGTAAAACAAATAACCAAATAACTTATCTGCTGCTATAATGGAATATATTCATTGAGGAATATAGCTGCCCACTTTTAAAAAAAAAAAAAAAAAAAGGCTTTATCTGCAGAAATGAAAGGAAATATTCTGATGCATTACTTAAAGAATGATATAAAAACGTCAATTGTCTTCAAAACCTGCCGTCTTTCTTGCAAAAAAAAGAAGCTATTAAGCTATTAAGACAGAGACGGTTTCATTAATTAATCAATATTGGACAAGAAGTGGGTGTCCTGTCAGTTGTAACTGCACATGTAAGGGGAGTGGGAAGAAAATGATTGCTGAACGTGCTTCTAATTGACCAGGAGTGCCTTACTTGTATAAAGTCCATTACAGGAATATTGCCCTTTGTGTGCAAGATAATTATTTGCTTTCGCTCTTCCTCACTCTGTCTTTCTCCCCCACTCCTTCTCTCTAGAGCAACAATGGAAGTCCAAACTAACCACAAGTCCTCTGTGTGCACAAGCCAATAGGTGAGCAAGTCAAATTCTTTAATCATATTTTGCTATACAGCATGAGAATGATAAGTGCAGACTGCAGCCACTGTGTGCAATACTAATCATGAAGCATTCAAGTGGAGAAAAAATACACATTCAACATGGTGTAGGGTTCAGAATAAATGATCCCAGTAATCGCAATCTACCACCAATACAACACTGTTCAACAATCAGCTCTTAATTTTCCCCACAGATATATGACCCATAACATGAGAGCAGAGCTTGTGTTCTAAATAAAACAGGCCTAATCACATCTGCTTTGAGACTGGACCAAACCTGAGACCCAAGACAGTCCACTCATATTACAAGCTGGGCCATGTCTGATTCTGATTGTCTATATTTAGCCCTCTCCATACAATTGTTCCACCTGCCCAAACCCTCATGAATACCAAGATATGTGATCATTGGAAAGACCACCTGACATTCAAAGAGGTATGATATCTGAAAATCTTTGACTCTTTCTCCATATAATGTTTGTTATATTGTCACTGTAAAATATGTAAATCAATCTAACAATTGTGAGGCTTTTTAGTAAGACTACATCCTTCCTCTCTGCTGGAGGAAAATATCCACAATGTTACTGACATTTGAAAGACCAGATATTCAATAACATATTTATGATGCCAATGGCATGTTCCCTTTATGAATTATTGAGCCCCCTGAATTCATCTCTAATCCAAGCGATAATTAATTACGAAGACAAGGTGTTGATGATAGGCCATCTTTTCTGTGCTTTGTTTTTAGTCGTTTATCATAAGCCAAATAAACAGCATTAACAGACAGCAGACGGAGGGTGGAACTGCAGAGAATGGGGATGAGAGCAGCCTGCTTTGGTTTTGTGTGGTAATATTCTGCATTCTACCTCCTGACAGACACAAATGACACCACACTGAGAGATCTATCCTAACAAACAGTGCATGATCGGGAGTGAAATATGGGCCATCTGTGGCCGGTCCGTACAGGAGGGCCTCGACCCGCGAGTGGGAGGTCACTTGGCATGTCTGCCCAGGTTTGTCAGATTGCAGTGATATCACTGGATGGACGGTCGCTCCATGCTGAGGAGCATCTGGACCTAGGGGAGGCTTAGGCCTTTTTTTATCAGGGGAATAAAGAGCACTTGCAGCTCACATATTTTCATTCCATTATATACAAAAGTGGATTTGAAAAACTGCTTTGAATACAGAGTCTACCCTGCATAAATGGTTGAAAAATTACATAGGATGGAAACTGCATTACATTTGCAAATGTCATTCAAATGCTCAAACATTTGAATGTCTCAAAGAAATACTTGCTGAACCACTTCTAAGATATTGAATTTCATAAGTTTTTTTTTTTCCCCAGCATTGTAGTGAAACAGAAAAGGGACACTACATACACACACAGACACACACACACACACACACACACACATGCAGAAACACACACAGGAAACACACACATGCTCACACACATGCTCACACACATACACATGTTGTAGTACAGTTATGTCCAAAATGTAGCCATACAATGTGGGTGGACCTCTATGACTCATTTTATTGTTTTCTCCAGATCACCAGGCCTTAAAACATAAGACAGGCTGCTTTAAGATTTGTAAAGATGACTGGCAGAAAATAAATGAAAGAAAACAAATGCTGATGAAAGATAGCACTTTTTAAATGGTGGGGTTTGTTTATTTGACTGGAAAGGGATCTGTTGGCTTTTCTTCCAGCAGCCGCTCCTCTCTCTGGGGTTGGTGTTGGTTCACAGGGGCCTGTCGTGGCGGGGATGGGCCTCTGAGGCCTTTGGCACCAGGCCCGGGCAGCCGAGGCCACTGGAGAGATGGGGAGCTGAGAGCAGACAGAGCTCCAGGGCAGGTGTTAAAATACTGTTCCTGGCTCTTTGGTGGTTATCACTGCAAAACAAGCCTGTCTGCTACAGTCACAGCAACATGCTAGCTTGTTGCTGTGAGACAGTCTTTTGTTTACAAGCTTTCTGTGCTCAGACTTTCAAAAATAATAATGTGTCTCCCTTACAGTGGCAACGTCCAAACTTGTATAAGCTTGGTTACCACCATTGACTGAACAACCTAAAAGCAAAAAAGTATGTACCATTGATGTGGTATAAAAGGTGCACACCTTAGTTGTTTAGAAATTGCATGCAAATAAAATAAAGGCATGATTCATACTATATCCCCAGAGTATCTCTGGTGATGTTGCACTGGTTGATGCACTGTTCCATTCAGATTGCATGCAGAGATCTGAAGACATTTTCTTAAACAATGATAAACACAACAGTGTTTGTATTACTTTTACTCTATCATTTACTCTGACTATTTGGAAAAATGTTCATAGGTTGTCATAATGTGTTAGTGCCCCTATGTTTTCTTGTTTGTATACATCCAATCCCGTGTGGTTGTGTTTTTTTATTATTATTTTTATTGTGTCTAAATAATGTTTATGAAATTTGAGTGACTCAGTAGCATATTCTGAGAGACATATTTTTACACAGCATATAAATATGTACACATTTTTAAAATTATTATAAGCTGTGAAAGAAATCATCCTCTTACATGTTGAATACTTTCTGTACATCATCCCTATGTGATATCATGCTGTCCAACACACAAGAATAATAACGACAAAAAATATAAATATATTACTGAATGATGTTTTTTTAAGTCGTCCTGCTGTCTCCATATTGTACATCTCCTACTCTGTTCATCATGCCCTTTTCACGGTGGGATAACAGAGCGACCACACAAATCATCTGACCTGTAACCTACTCATCGTCTCCCTGATGGCTAATGCTATGTTAAATCTGTTCCATGCCATGGTTTGTGACTTCAACGATAGCCCTAACAATCAGTTCCTTGTGCCAAACCTTTGATTCAGACATGCTCTTTACCCAAGATCCCCGTTTCCCAGGTTTCCTGATCTTTCCCACCACTGAGACACTTATGTTCCATCTCTTGATCTTAAAGTCAATTTAAACCTTTTAACACTGGTCTGGCTCTTTGCTAATCGTATTTCATTAATATTAAAAGCGGAAATCTGCTGGAGGTGTCTTATCTTTGAAGAATGATAATCATCTTAACCATAGTCATTATGATTTTAATTATCAAACTTTGATTTTTGACTTTGTACAATAGGTTATCTTTGGTTCCAGGACAGCCTGTGCATTTCAGGTCTGCTAGAGGGGATTATACCTTTAGACCTTTAAGATGGAGGCCTCATTCATATAAGGGCCTAATATGTTAGAGGTGGTTGTTAAAGCCTTCTGATGTTTTAAAGCTCCAAAGTCTCCAAATTCCAGCTACACACCAATTCGATTGACTGACACTCAAACCCCAAACAAGGATGTTTTAATTACAGGTACACACCACGTTTTGTACGATGAAAATTATTATATTTTTGGCCAAACAGTGACATTTGTGTTGTTGGGGACATGCCATCACAAGCCATATGCTTCAGGTGTTTGAAAGGATCCCATTATCATGCAAAAATATATTTCATCTTTGGACACACTGGGGTCGCCAAAGGTATTTTAGGAAAGCACTGAGATTAAATTGGAGCCCTGTAATTTCCTTAATACTCCATTCCTTAAAATCAGTCACTTTGCCTCTTAAAACATATTCCTTTCTAGATATTAGACACCACTGTAATCCAAGTGAATCAATGGTGTATTATGTAATTATACATTTTAATTGATTGTATTATTATGATTGGAAAATGAATTCAACAACTTGGCAAGCAGAGAACTCTGCTATTTAAGCATGTCCTTTCTTTGTTTTTTTCCTGTTGATACGTAGTGCAATACTGCGTTGTTCTGCATCTTATCCAGGCAGATTACAGACCATTCTGTCCATTCCACAATTAATGCACTGCAGTTAAATCCAAAGCTTTGGATGAAAGACAATAGTCTTTTGCTTTTTAAGATGTGTAAATTGACTGCTGATTTTGTCCACTCAGTGATTCAGTGTTGTTTGGCATATACATGCTGCCAGTATATATATATATATATAAAAAAACATACAAACAAAACCAAATGATGGAAATAAAGCATATGGTCCTGGAGAAAAAAAAAGATGTTTGCTTACTTTTCTGATCACGTTCACGAAGCGTTCTCCAGATTTTTTCAGGAATACTTCCTACACAAATACACTCAAAGTAGCAGATAAAAAACAGGTCTCACAGTTATTCATACCATCAATCAACACAGTTTTGTAATTTGACGACTGGTAAATCTAGTTACCAAAAAAGCTCTGTTAAAATAAATAGATAGATAGATAGATAGATAGATAGATAGATAGATAGATAGATAGATAGATAGATAGATAGATAGATAGATAGATAGATAGATAGATAGATAGACAGATAGATAGATAGACAGATAGATAGATAGACTTGTAACTGCATCCCACAACCATTAATAGTGTGCCCATGATTATAGATTGAAAAAACTGGGCTATAGATTGCAGTAAACGTCATATCTAAATTAATTTGTATGACCCACATTTGTGATGTAATAATTAGACAAAGAGGGAGTTGATTTCAAGGGTGGCTGATACAGCAACACAGAGTTGCTGTATCAACCACTTTGGTGCCAAAATCTGGGTGCCAAATTTAAATTAGATTTGCATCCCTGTCTATCATATGCCAATGGATGGATTAATTTGGTCCTCACATTTAGGCAAGGTTTGATGGCGAGACTCTTATTTCTTGGCGTTCCTGACCTCCCGATGCAAAATGTCCTTAAGCCCTGTTCCCTGCAGCTGAAGGTTCTGAAAAGCTGTGGGGATTTATTGCAGTTATTTATTTCATTCTGCAAGCTTTGCCGCTTGCCTGATGTAAAACACAGGAACATGTTTTCCATGCATGGAACCTGCCTCTGTAAAGCGCTTGGCTTTGTTTTGTTCACGTTATCGCTTTGAAATGGCGAGGCAGTGACAAAATAACTGTGGAAATGAGAGCCCATAATAAGCCACGAAAGAGACGAGCTGTGCTCCCCATTAAAAAGAAAAAGAAACAGGTCTCCTTGGCACCGGGTTTTAATATGAAGCGCCTATAATAACGTCTGGAAAAATTAACTTTAAATCCACTTCTTTTTATGTTTGCCCACATGCTGAACAGGCCTCTTACTTTTTTTACTGCCAGCTTGTTAAGTGTCTTTTGGCAGAGGGAGGGCCTGGACTGCGGCCACACTTCAGCTCCTCTCCAACAAACTTGTCCCTGGAGACACAATTCCGTCCTCACTGCATGTTGGCGCCCGAGAGCCTTTCGGGAGGAGGGTATCACCTGCATCGGCTCCAGTCCGCACTGCTGCACCAGCACAGGGGCCAGCTGTCTTTGAAGTCAGGTCAAGATGAACATGTTACATGGCACTATCCCCCACCAGCCCACCACCCGTCTCCCTCATTCTCAACCAGCTCTCAGCATCTTAAGAGGAACCACTCTCTCCACTCACACTTTGACATTAATTGCCCACAGAATTCTTACAACTTTTTAAATGCTGGGGGAAATCTGCCAGTCAGTTGTCTGAATGAAAACATCTGACATGCAGGGCTTGCTTTGACTGGAATGTTAGCCATGTTTCTTTGCAAAGTCAAATGCATATTAAAATCAATACTTCCCCAAGCAGTCTTGATTACTTCCGGAGCAAGGATGTCCTATTTTTGTGTACAGAATTTATAAGCAAAATCTACATCCCATGTGGTGTTAGCTGGCCCAGCTGTCACAATAAACCCATCCAAACCACAATCTTCATTGTGATTAGGTTGCGAGCATTGGCAAGGGGCGTCCTCCTAATAGTCATTTAGCTGATTCAAATGAGGAGATATTGGGAGAAAGTTGGTGCTGGAGAGCTTTCATGCAGACTGCCAGCAGTGGGGGAGGCTTGCTTCCATTTCCAAAATTAGACTAAAATTATACGGAATCATTTGGGAGAGCGGGGAGCACAGCCCCTTTTTTGGATGCATTAACACTGTTCGCAATCGCTTTGTTGGCTGCATCAAAAAGGTATTCTTGCCAAGGATTAGTTGTATAAATTGCTTAATTGATCCATTCACTTTTTAACAAACAGTTTGATTAAAAGCAAAGCAGCACAACCGCATTAAGGTAGATGTGCTGTGAAAGTGGCCTTACATATGCATAGTTACAAACCCTTGTTGCTACACTGTACATACAGCAACTTTTCTATCATGCTATTCATGCACACATTTTGAACGCAATTAATAAAAAAAAATATGTTATTACACAATATTGCAATTTTAATTGATATTTTTCTAGTTATTTTTGCCACTTGCTGTACCTGTTATTAAGGACATTAATAAGGCACCTGTTTCACATATGTATTTGATAGCATACTTGAAAATATATATTTTTTAATCTTTATGGATTTAAGTATTTAAATATGAATAGACAGCAATCTTACAAATTCTGTCATCAATTAAGTCTTCTCATTCTCCTCCTTGGAGACACCCCATGACTGAATACTGTTGATATTAAGCCACTCCATCTTAATCATTCTCATAAACTGTTAGTGTATTAAGCTACATTAATCCCCACATAAACATTGGCCTCATAATATTATTACAGTGAAGAATGCACCTTCCGGAAACCCAACATTATTGAATTGCATGATAATAGTAGGAGACAAAAGCAAACAACTGATTCATGCACTTTGTTCACAGTGGCAGAGAGGAATGTCATGAATCTGCATCTGTAAACTCATAAACAAACCACAATTATTAAACCATCAAGTTATCTCCTCTAGCACATCACATTTAACCCAGCCTTGGGCTTATCGTCCATTCTGTAAAAAATAAATTCCACATTGCCTTCATTACTACGACAAAAATGAGTTGGAAGAAAGAATAACTGTACAGGGAAAATACCTTAATTTTTTAGTCTGCTTATCAATTCCCGAATTACATGAACAGAATGTTAAAATAATATACAATACATGCCAATAATGAATAGGGATAAAAAAAAAGGCCCGCATAGAAAGTAGTACACTGTATAATTAATTCTGGGAGCTCAGTCTGGGTCAGTACACAGTATGAGATTTATTAGTGGAAAATATATCATTCTCTTCTGCCTCTTTGCTAGTTTCAAAAGAGCAGATGACAAAATTTCATGTTCACCTGTGACTGCAAGCCTCATAAACGCCCAAACGTCATGTTCCTTGACTCACAAGTGTCTGGAAGCTGACCTTACTCAATTACAATTCCCTCTTAAACTGACATAACAACTTCTGTATGCAATTACAACATGTAGAAAGATCCTTATTTGAAATGAGCCACATTTTGGGAGGGTTGGGGGTAGGATAGAGGCATGCCAAATTGTTATAGTTATAATTGTGTTGTATCCATTATCTGCAATATCATAGTCAGATATATTTATAGTGAGTTTTGAAAACCTGTAGGTATATGAAAATACAATAAAATGTACAAAGAAAGGAATCCTTGTTTCTTTAACGTCATATCTAAAAGCTTCCCATGTCTTTCCATGCAAAATATGATACACTAGATATATGGGAAAAAATCCAGGTTGAAGTGCAAGAGCTAAGTATAATTCTCCCTTGAAGTGATGTACATATATTTTACCCAATTCCAAATGTTAAAGTTAGGAACTGTCCGATCACAGTACAAAATGGCACAATACTGTACATCCTGTAAGTGATGTCACCTCACCCCATGGCTTTGAGCTTGTTCAGCTCATGCAGATTCTAGCTGGACCTGTTGGGAATAAACTTTAAACATTTTTTTTCCCTTACTGATAATAATGTGTAAAAAAAACCATTGAGATATGTGCTTCATATTAATTTATAAAAGTAAATAATGTATGTATGAAAAATGTTGGTGCTCGCTACTGTCATAAGGTACTCATTCTCATTATTTTGTAAATATTAACAGTGTCAATACAGTGATACACCGAGCACATAGTAAACCCAGAGAGATGGTCATGTATTCACTAACACCGTAACATCAAGTTAAAATGTAATTAAAATTGATTAATTTACCTTTAGAATGCTGGGCCAACAAAAAGATATCTTAAATAGCTGTTTGGTGCTGTAGTTGGATAATCTAATTCCTTAAATGACATGAAAAAATATTCCATTTCATTATTTAAATTTAGAATTTGACTAGTACTTTTCAAAACTTATTTCATTTCATTTAGTGTGTGGGAATGTCAAGGTCACGTCAGGTATAAGATCAGGTCAATGTAAATTATTCGAAAATATGAATGTATCGCAAATCAGTATGCAAACACCTGCACTGACAAGTTAGCACATTTATGACACTGTCTCTGATCCTCTGATACATATACTTTTAACCCCATGGGTCCTAATTACTCACCAGCCTGACACATTTGTGATTACCTCTGCTATGTCACATGCAATTGTTTTCTCTTAAAGTGTTCTCAAAGATTGATATGATATTAAAATGGTGTATTTAGCCCTAAGTGTTTAAAAGTTGCAGTCTAAGAATAAGAAACACCCTGCTCCCCCTCAGTTTTTGTTTCATTTATTTACACAGCTGCTGATAGTTTGTAAGCTTTCTTATAGGAAAAAAAAAAAATCTCTGAGAGGTCAGTTTTAGGAAAGCATGTTTCTTTCTTTATACTGTATAATCTCAACAGACCCAAACAAATATAGAAAGAAAAAGGAGAGATGGAAAAAATGGTATATTTGATTATTTTACAATTACTTTTAAATAAACATGCAATAATAAAACAAATTATTAGAATGACAAATAACTAGATTTGTCAGTTTTTATGAATTGCACCATGTGTTTGTAATGGTAGAATCATGAGGGACTGAGCCTCCTGAATCCAATGCATTATAAACCTTTCATTTACTATATAGGTACTATATAACACTGTACAGAAACTATATTGGTGAATAGGAATGAGTACATTCACATAACATAGCATTTCTCATAACGTTGTGAAAATCCAGGGACCCATAGGGTAACTATATCCGTTATCACCTGCTGCAAGGATTGAATAAAGTTTAAAGTGAATCTTTGGCTTTGAGCTCCCTTTTGGTTTTGGTTCTGCCCACATACCAGTTTTTCAGTATAGCGCTGGTTTTTGCAGTTGATATTGTTTTTGTTGTTACTCTGCACTGTTCCCAGAAGGATCTAGAAGGCAGGTCCTGGTGTGGTATTGCATTCCAAGACCTCACACAGCCAGACTGTGCCCAATGAAGAATAGGAGACCCCGCCAGGATGAATTCCTGGTGACAATGCTGCAGCTCTCCCTGCTCTGGTTCCTATTATCCCTGCGGCCTGCCAGACTTTCATGGGGCAGCGACTGACTGCCAGTGTTCTGGCTCCCTTTGTGTGTCTGGCTGCAAGGAGGGAATCAGCAGTGTTCCAGACTTTCTTCCGTCCATGAGCCCATGGGAATGCTGCAGTAGGTATTTCTAACATTAGACTTCTCTGTTTTGAGCACTCTTCAGCGAACTATGGACAGTTGCTTGCTTGTTCGGCTGTTCACAGTGTAAGTGCAGAAAACATGGTACTGAAATTCCTATGCAGCCACAGAAACTCTTTGCCCTTTTTACCTCACTGAAGACTGTCTGAATTGATTGTCTTTTTGAATTCAACAAAATTGAGCAGAACTTATTTTACTTATGCCAAAAGAATGAGATCTCAGAAAACCTAGGAAGTGTGCTGCCATCCACTGATGATGAGTCAAAATAGACTGAGTAAATTTATGAGAACATATTCACATAATGTCGGCTTGGACGATAATAGTATGATAAGAGACACTGCATGTATAATTTGGCAATTTACAGTAATTTGTAATTAAAATTTTAGAATTTATCCATGATTATTAACCATTATTTCCCATTTATGATGCATAATGGTTAAATTCTCATGAGCTAAAACTCTTTTGTTGGCCATTAGGGAACCTCCAGCGATATGTGTGGATTTTTAACAGGCAGCTATCCCCAGGTCCTGCCATCACCTGATCAGCAATCCCTCTGGAATGTTCTGTGGCAAACAGTCCTTTGAAGGACACTAAAGTTCACAGCTGAGGACTGGATCTCCTGTAAGGCACCCGCGTTTTAGATTACAACTTGAGTCTGAATGGCTGCAGGATCAGACAGCAGCCATGTCACTGCTCTGCAATGGTTGCATCTCCTCTCTTTGCGGAAGGTCAAGGTCCAGTATTTTGAGAGCTTTGTCCCCCCAAGCTCTTATCCATTTCTGTCAGTGTCCACTGACGACTTCCTCTGAAGCAAGTACCCCGAGCCACGCTCTGTGACTGCCACCTGATACACGAGCCTAAAAACAAACAAAAAAATAGGAACGCTGAAACTAAAGGCACTTAACAAATAGCCGGACCACATATTGACTTTGTCCTGGTCACTACTAACCAGTAGCATAATCAACAGCTGCCCCATTTTTTGTTTACTTTGTGTACAGAGGGCACATTATAAGTAAAGTCTTTAGAGAATAGCCTTTCAATGTGTTGTACTTGACTGCAGATGTTGCAAAGTTCATGTAAAAAAAGGTGGATTTAGATAGTGTCGCAGATCAGGCTTGTTTTATCATCTAGAAATAAAAAATCAAACTTCTCATGGGCATGGTAGTTGATGCGTATTTCCCCTCTAACTGAATGGTTTAGCATGGCCTAAACAAAAGTGAAAGGTCAAATGCGTCTAATATAATAAAATATAATAATACAATAATATAATAAAAATGCATGCTAATATAACAATATATTTTTGATAAAAAGCTAAATTGAATAAATGCCCAGTTTTCTTTATCATGAAAGTCAGTTGTACTAAAACACCATTTGTGTTTTTAACATTTCTGTTTTACATATTGGGGTGATTGGAGGTGCCTGGAAAAATGCAACTATGTTAAAAGCTGTTTCAGTTACAGACCTCCACAGGAATCACAAATCATTCAATATCTCCAGTGTGCATCCATGCTTTTAACCTCTGCAGCTTACAAGAGAAATATATCCGAACCAGCAAAGATTTTAAGCACAAAGTCAAAACACGGGAGGGTGTACTCAGAATGACAATCAGAATAAATCCACAGGTCAAGCTGAGCTTTCTCAAGACAGGCATTGTCTACAGTGGAACTGACCTGTGTGAAAGACAAGTTATTGAAAGAGGCATGTATGCAAGCTTGTCAAGAAGGTGTGGACCTCCACAGAACAGATTTAAAAGCAAAAAAAAAAAAAACATGTTGGGGTTCATCTCAACATTTAAACATGGATGAACAAAAAAGACAGTTTGGGGGTAAAGTTCAGTATATGAAATTGCACCCAATTCTGTTTTATTTGTATTTTTATTTTACAAATGTGTTTCTGAAAGCACTTACATGTTTTGAAAGGTGATGTCTGTAAAAGTGGGAATGGTCAGTGAGAGAGGGAGAATATTTTCTCAGTGTCAGTTTTGCCTCAGGAATAGGTAGGGTTGATTCAGTAAAATAAGCTTTGTTCATGAATCATTTGGCACGGAACAAAATCAAGATGTTTGCTTGACACTGGCAAGGTTTTATATTTATCCTGCCAGGAGCCAACTTCTCTAAAACTGACTCTTGAATTCCACTGTTTGTGCTTCTGGGCATTTTATACTGCCTAACTATATGAAACACATTGGATATGTTATTTTGATATTTTACATGGTCTGGTGTTATGGAATAACACATGCATTTCTTGGATACAATGCGGTACAGTTTATATGTGAGACAGATATACAATTTATCCTGGACCATTACATTTATGAATTTGGGAGAAACTGCCTAATGTGCTTTTAGACAGGTACAAAAATATATAAGAATATTTTAAGGATTTGGAACAAAACCACCATGAACTGTCATAAAGAAATTCACAAATTGTCACAATTAAATGCATTGATTCACTTTTGACTTTTGTAAGATGATTTTTTTTTACCACTTCCTAAACTCTGCTCCATTCATCTTACTTGGCTCTGAATAATTAGTCTGGCCACTTTTTTTCTAAGGTTCATAATACTGATTATTCTGATCTGATGAAGCCAGTGAAAACAGATTTAATCTGATTTACTCTACTACCGCAAACCCTCAAAACACTAATAATACCCATTAATGAAGCTATAGATCTTTGCTATTGAACTGCTGAGGTGTGTGCTTTCAGATGGATCACACATGGATTTGACAGTATGTGTCTTAAAATACAACAAATATAATTTACAATTATACATTAATGCTGTGTTTGACATTTAGTCCTAACTATACAAGGTTTGGCTGTTGATCAACAACAGTTAGCCATACACAAGTTCAGTGCTTGGAAACATACATGTGTGCACACACACCCACATGCTCACACGCACACACCTGCACTGCCACATGCATACACGCTGTATAAAGCGTAAAGCGGGAGCGTAAACTCCCATTAATATCAGGCTCATTGAAATGCTGAGACAGTTTCTTGGCTGCTGCTTCAGTGTGCTTGACAGTCGTGGTCACCCCATACCAGACCTCACCTATACTCGGGGCGAAGATAAATCCTGTGTGATTGATTGGAGTAGCTTTATATTCATTCATTAGCCAAGGCCCTGTCAAACAAGCCCTGGCAGGTACCTTCATGTACGCAGACTTTTCATCCTGGTGTGGTCTGGGGCTCCAAGTCTGGAGCTTATTAATGACATTTTAGACATTAATATTGCAGGGATTAGGGATATCCTATCTCCTTTGTTCTCCTGACAAACCCAATACTCTATTAAAGAAACAGTTTTTTCTCCCCACCCCTAAAGACAGGCCCTTAATACAGTTTGAGCAGTGTGAAAAGTGGCCATCATCATGTGTAATCTATTATTACTTTTTTTTATCTTGGTCTCCACAGTAACATTTATGGTCTTTCTTATCCCTTGTTAATGCACCTCAAAATCCCAGAGCAGATGAGTCCCAAAGCGAGACCCAATCCTGCAGAGAGGACTTGGGGGCCCGCTATTCTCGTAGCGGTGTCGTAGACTTATCCTGGATCAGTCCCGGATCCCTTTTACCTCTGATTTTCTCATTTTGCCCGTGCTGTCGGACAACATTATGATTCAGTGGCATTTGGAATTCCATGAGTCGGACCGTGTCGAAGCGAGCTGTCTGATCCCCAGCCCTCTGTGGAAGAGGAAGGCCATGTGATTGAGGAAACAACCCCTGGGTCTTGTGTTGACATTTTTCAAACTCATGGGAGTTGTAGTGAGCCCTGATCTAATGGTCTGTTTATGCAAGACAGGGCACATGCCTTACATCCATCCTCAGATCTGCCGTCCTCGCTGCCTGTCGGTAAGCGAGCCCAACCTTTACTAAGAGTCACCATTAAAGTTGAGTTTTTCATAGTGTTTGCATTCTGTCTTGCTTTTTATATTGCAGTGCTTTGTGTGCCACTAACAGAACATCTTGAAAAAACTAAGAAAAAGATTTTTGCATAAGTAAAGCATTATTCTTTAATTATTTGGCAGATTTAGTTTATCATTAATCTTTTTTTATGGAGCACGGTGGGACATTCGGAGTATGGGGGATGGAATGGAGGTTGAGGTTTGCACAAGCACTGTTCTTGGCTGGGAAGCCCATGAACAAGTCTCTTCTGCAGAGCTCAGCAAAGCACACTTGACAACACAACGTCCCTCTTGAGGAAAGACAGGACTGATGTAGCTGCAAGTTCCCCTGATGGCAACCACTTGCCAATACTCTGTTTATTAGCAGAAACTCCTCGACTTCGCAGCCAAAGATTAGTGGCGCTTTTCCAGGTATTCTTCCTTCATCTCCATATGGAAACGGTTCTCTTTATCCCAGAACCCCTTCCACAACCATCTCCCCCTTTCCAGTTTGCGATTCCCTTTATAGATTACTGGCATAGCAGCTTCAAAATGACTTAAGATCCCTGTGCTCATGGCGACACTACAATGTCTGCTTGTAACTCGGTGCAATGTCTCAGCACTGGGAGCACTTGCCACTGCATGTGGCATGTGGAAATTCATTTCTTATGAAAATCATGAGGGAAAAGGAGCTAAAAAGATGCATCTCTGTGTTTGGAGAGAGGCTTGCTATTGTGCAGAGGACCAGGACAGTAGTCCATGTAACTTCCTTTGAGAAACTGCTTGAAAGAGTCAAAGAGATGCGCAAGCAGCTATGCAGCTGAAAATAGCATTACCGATGCACAAGAATGCCCAGTGTGACATGCCTGTATGGAGCTGAGAGGTGTTCCGCACACTTCTGAGGCCTCTGTTCCATCAAGATGCAAAATCTACTTTATTTTTGGAGATAGATGTGCCTATTTGCTGAACAAAGGGGTTCAATATGGAATTCTTTTGAAAGACCCCATATTTAAACGCATGTGTTTATTTATTTGTTTGTTTGTTTGTTTGTTTGTTCGTTTAAAAACATATACTGATTTCTGATCTCTGAAATTAATTATATTTTCATCATTTGGGGGAAAGATTGAGTCACATTCTTCAGGAGAAGATGGATTTCAGTTAAGAATATTACATTTACAATATGTTCTTCCTGCTTACTGTACAACCACAATATCAATAGGACAGATTGGTCTTTTCCAACACCCCCCTCCCCACCAACCATCTTGAGTTCAACGGTTAAGGATGCCTTCTTCCTGACATTGCACTGCTATATGCTGGTTTGCAGCCTCCAGTGTGTGTGGTATAACTTTAGTGTAGTCTGAGCACATTAAATATGCAACATCATAAAAGGAGGCTTTCACTGGAGCTACAAAATGTCTTAAGGCCAACAGCAATAAATAACTCATTCGCTCGAACCCCAGGCCTATTAATTACCTGGGATGTGCTCTGCCTCCACTACCTGTGTGTGAAGTTGCTAATGTCTCCCCTTTGACCGGGGCTGAATCCTCTAACGTTTCCATCGGGACGCTCTCTAATTAATCCTCTGTTACTGTTGTAATTGTGCCTTCCTGGGGGAGCCCTGGTACGCTCAGAAATATTATTTCATACTTGCATTGTAAACAACAGCATGTCTCTTGGGGGAGAGGGAACTACAGTAACCACCTGATAAGTAGAACCTGCTTAATATGACTACCTATGACTCTGAATTAGTGATGAACGACATGCCATTTTCTGCAGCGAGTTGTGGTAGTTAATCTTGCAGTCGTAGTCATTTTCAGTTAAGGGCCTCCTTCATGAATACCGAAGACATATTTTAAATTGACACAATGTAAGCAAACACAACAGAATACAAGCTTTTACCTGAGCTTTGCCTTCTGAGGAATTATGCACGCCTGGGTGAAGGGCAATAACAGAGCCAGAGCTAAAGTTAAAATATAAAGGTGAAGATATGGCAATTTTAAACATTTTTGTGTCTACATAATGTAGCAGCAAGGTGACAGGGATATGTGTTTGTCTTTTTAAAAGCAAAACTCAGCTGCAGAGGATTACAGCTGGGAGGCCCTATGTTTACTGCACTGCTCTGTGAACACTCCCTTTACAGTTGAGTGGGCATTTCACATTAAGGAGCAGGAGCTGGCTATGTGCACTGGAGGTACAGTGAGGGTCCTGAACACAGAAATAACACACTAGCCATTTGGATGCATTTTTGTGACAGTAAAGCATCATTCTTACAAGTATAAAACTAAGGGAAATTACGGCAATGTGTTTGCTTCCCTGACAGACTTCCTGAAAGATATGATGTTAAAGAAGACAAATGCTGCACCTTGCCTCTGTGAACTGCAAATCGATTCAGTTTTGCCATCTTGTGAATTTTATCGATGACAGCTGGATCAAACCACACAAATTGTCCTCTATCACTTTTTCTAAGGCACCGAGCAAGAGCATTTTCCTGAGATCTGTAATAACTCATTATTTTTCTGTCTTCTGTCTATTAGATATAATAATGCTTGAATATGACCCATTGTTGCAGCCATTGCATTTTATAGAGACCATGGCGCATGTCTTTGTCCAATAAGGAGCTAACAACCCTGTTAGCTTCCTCAGATCCCATGTACTTCACACACTGATCCACCCCTACATTTATTGCTGTCCATCTATGAGTGACCTTCACAATAAATAGCTCTGAAATAGGACTGTATGTCATATCGGCACAAAGAATTACGCACACAAACATGAATATGAACACACACACACGCGCACGCACGCACGCACGCACATACACACACACACAGGGCATGCAATAATCTTGCCTGCAATATTGCTCAGTCTTTAAGATGGTTGGATAGACAAACTGCAATATTTTACCAGCCAGAGTATACTGTACACTATGTTTCAAATAACATATTGCCCAGTCTTGTTGACAGGCAATTATATAATACACCCAAAACAGAAAGATGTATACCCATAGTATTGATGGCAGTTCACTTCGCAGGGTAAAATGGACAGCTTAAAGGCAAGACCTGAATGATCTCCCAGGAGATCTCACTCACATGTTATGTCCCATTGCTGTATACTGTGTATGTTTAACTGGAGCTACATGTATGAAATAAAACAGGACATTACATTCTCTGAATATTTGCATATGACAGGGGTAGTAATGTAGCACTATACTGGAATCCGGGTGCCTGTGCCATCCCAGAAATATGTTTATGTCCAAAGATCTGATAGATAGGTTTATTATGCAAGTACCTTGCTACTTCCCTCAAATTATTAATTAAAAAAATCCAACCCTTGCCCTTTAAAATCATATGTATAGTATGTAAAATCCACCACTAATTCAGCTATATTTCCGACACAGTGGATGGAACAAGCTGAAAGAAGAAGTAAGTGATTTACATAAAATAACTTGCCCAGTCTTTCATTTTAATTCCAGCTATGAAGAGCACAGACAAAATGATTGCAAAAGCGTTTCTTTGAGTAGAGGTTAGTTTAAACTAGAAAAGACAAAATTAAAAAGATGTATTGTGGGAAAGGCAGCAAAATAATATTTAAAAAATGAATAAATAAATAAATAAATAAATAAATAAATAAAAGTGTGGCAAGATAAAAGTAAAAACCCAGATCATTCAATTTAGTCAGGCATCAGAAATAAAGTCACAACTATAATTGTAGCATTTTGTGAAATGGAAAGCAATGATAAAGACAGATTAAATGCCAAATAATCTTAGGAGTGTGCTTGTCAGGGTAATTGCACATAAGGCTGGCTGCTACTTTCTTTGTCAACACCATCATTATTGGTAGCATCAACAGCAGCGGGCAAAATTAGCTAGCTACATATCTAAGTTCTTCCTGAAGACCTTCTGAACTGATGATGGGGAAAGCCACAGCCTCCTTTGGTTTGTGATTTGATTTTTCAGGCTTGGCATTGACATTGTGTCCCCTCTTATTTATTTTTCTTTATTTTGTTTCCATGTACTTCTGCCACTACTCCACCACTTATGTTTCGGTTTCACAACTTGACTATCACTCCATGGTACAGAAATCTAACAGTGTAACTTCACTACCAGATGTTTAAGTGCAATTATATTCAACTAAGCTGCAAAAAAGAGGGAAAGGTCAGGTAAGAATGAAATGCATGTCAAATAGATGTGAATATACAAGGTGACTACACATAACAACAACAAAAACAAGGCAGGACTTGTAGTGAGTAAAGTAATGCGGTGAGAGCAGCAGCTGTGAATGTGCTGTGAACAAAATGAACATGAAGTGATATTTGGCCATTTGACTGCACACAACATGGACCCAGAGCTGTCGCGTCCTGGATGCAGGGCAGTCCCCGGCCGGGGTTCGAGGTCCCGCAGCTGGCAGGCGGCAGGCCAGAGAGGCAGCGGTATGGAGGGCTCAGAGGCGTCTCCTATGTGTATTATTTGCTCTTGTGTGCTCAGCTTGGCCAGGCTGTCGCTTGTATAGCCTCAGGCTGCGGGGCAGTGGGGATGCTGTCAGATTGGCCATTATGCTCTTTCAAGTATAAACCAAAATCACATTTGTGGTGTCTGCTTATCAATAAAATGTAAACAAGAGTGAGGAGATAAATATGATTTGCAAACATGTATAAATACATAACTGCGAAGCACAATGGTATGTGTGAACAGATACGCTGTCATCCATTCAGTATGGAGATTTATATTTTGCTATAGCTTAATGTACAAGGAATGATTGTTCACTGACAATGTTCAGGGATTCTTACCTCTAACAGAGAGACAATATATTCACTAGCTATGAGGGACTGACCCTAAATGACAGTGAGATCACATTTGCAGCAAAGGTGTTGGAAAATTAGCAGCAGGAAGTATCTCAGGGTTGTACATGTGGACACACACAATGTGCTAATGTGAACAAATGGTATCACTCAAAGCCTTACACGACCACAAGTTTCACTTGGGTCGTTTAGCGCTGAGAATGGCTGCAGCGTGTTATGATATGCCATTAGTGTATAATTCAGAGGAAGAGTGAAATCACTACAGCTGTTGACATGAAAAAGGAGATTGCCCTGTAAACCGTTTGGTACTGTGGAGCTGTTCACAATGTAATCAACGTGTTAGAAACTATGCAAACCAATCCAAGGACAAGGGCTGGCCATACAGTCTTTGTTTCCCCTTCTCCTTTACTCCCACCCTTCTGCAATTACATTCGCTTGACTATAAGGAAACTTTTCTCACAGTCTAAAGATTTGGCTGGAAACAAGCATCTGTCCCACTCACCCACTCTGCCTTCTTCCACTGGGAGGGGGTGAAAGGGGCCATGCCAGCCACACAAAGGGGGGAGTGGTTGCCCCTTTTGTGCATCTGCGCCAAGAAGCAGTGTGAATCCACAGGGGTGTGCATGTAGGGAGGAGGAGGAAGTGCAATCATCGCTGGGATGCTAGTCAAAGCAATGGATCTCACCTATTAAGTTTGAAGGTAGGGGGTTGCACGTTGTAATTGATATCATTTCCTTGTTATAATTATGGAGCACATCAAACGTGACAGGGTATAGATTGATGTCATCATCTATGTTTGTGTGAAGGGAAAGGGGCTGAGATGGGAAAAGATCCCCTCTCCCGCATCATTTCTACATCACCCCTCCCACTCTTCAACGGCAACATTTCTGTTCTGTATATTTCGGTCAGATAATAAAAGATTTTCGTTACCATGCAATGATAACTGTGTCAGGGTAAATATCAGTAATATGAAATCCGACAATACAATGTAGGAAACTGATAAACTGTATATTCACAATTGGTCAACATTAACCACAACATGAACTGGTCATGAGACCATTTGATGACATTACGGAAAACTTGATACATGGCATATTCATTTTTATACCAGAGAATATATTACAGGTTAAAATGGCTAAATGCAAACCTGCTAGCCTTTTTTTAAATAATAACAAGATACATATGCATAATATTACACATATACCTAAAATCCAACATTTCTGTATATAGCAATCAGTATTCAGGAATCAGACATTGATTGGCATATCTTGAACATTGTGTTTAATCTTCTAAAAGGAGGAGGAGCCATTTATTTGTGGTGGCCTCGGAGATGCTGCTATTGATAGGAAACTTGCTCCAGGGCTCCTGTAATCTTTCCAGACCATCCAATTAGCGTTTGTCCGATTAAAAGCTGCCCCCATGTTTTTAGTTTGCAGTCACCTGGG
The DNA here is from genome assembly GCA_022829145.1 of Albula goreensis. NCBI lineage: Eukaryota > Metazoa > Chordata > Actinopteri > Albuliformes > Albulidae > Albula > Albula goreensis. The sequence continues at coordinate 14,564,273 of CM040749.1, read as the reverse complement.
CCTGGCGGACAGCTGTGGATGATGAATTGTTCATTTGTTCTCACTGCGTCGGGGGCCCCCAGGCCATTACACAAGCAACATATGCACTGTAATTTTAAGCAGGGCCAGAGTGGCCCATCTCGGATTCAGATCAGAGCCAGCTCCTGATTTGATCTGCGGGGTCAGTCTGGGTCAGCTGGGAGGCCCAGGAAACGAGAAGATGAATCCAGAACACAGCCAGGGAAGTGCTTGGCCTTTCTCACAAACCCACCCCCGCCCCCACTATTCATTGCCTGCTCTGATGTGCCCATTACCATAAGACAAATAATCATAAAAGCCATTCATTAATAATTAGGGTCACATAAAAGCGAGACCACAGGTCAGCCTTGAAGTCAGGAAAGACCCAGAATCTCAGCTCAAGCACACACAGCAATCTTTTGCATTTTAGTTTCAGTACTTTAATATACATGTCACAAAAATAAAAGCAAGCACTACAATTTCAGACTTGATAAACATGATACATCGTTTGAAACAGCTCAGGGTATATATGATGTTGTTTTTGTGCATTGGTGTAGTCTATTAGTATGTAGTGAACACAAACCTTTCCAAATCAAGCTGGATTTATCAACTGTAATCGATCCTTGTGTCTTTGAACATGACTTTCTCATAACTAACCAGGGCAGATGGGCTTGTAATCCAGTTCTAGACACAAAAGACCCTTTGATCTTTCTAGTAGATTCTTAGTATTTCTTTGTCTCCACATTATTATTTTTATATATATATATATATATGTATATATTGTTTGTTTTTGTTTTGCTGTTGCTTTGTTTGCAGACGCACAATGTTCAAATCACTTTGTCTTAATAGTGATGCTAATACTTTGTACTTATCAACATGGTCTATGTTTATAACATAAAAAATAAGTAAGGAAACATGTATTTGCATTCGAAAAAGAAACAAAAACTTGTGGCAGTGACAGCATAACAGAGGAAGATGAAAAGTCTTGTTTTAGGAGTATAAAATTCATAAACAAATATGAAATAGTAGTTTTACTCTTTAAAGACATAAAGACAAAAAAGGGCCAGATAGGCTATTGGTACAGTAAGTCTTAATATTAATAAGTCTTAATATTCTTTAATCCTATGGGTCTGAAATACAACTGCTATCAATGCGTAGCTTCTGTGGTTTCTCTCCAACTGACATCCTACTACATTTACGCCAGATTCAAAGCCTCATCTTCAGCACATATTGTCCCAAAAAAAAAAAAAAATAAATGAAAAGCAAGATGGCGTTAGGCTCCTCCTGTAGATGTATGTGAATTTGATTCCAATATGGTGCATATTTTTGTAGTGTTTGCTGTTGTAAGCAATCTCTTGAGGGGGGCATTAGAGGAAGGAGAACTCCCAGGTTGTTCACTCTTACACTAAAAGCTGTTGCATTTTGGCTCACTTGGTAGGTTGAGTTCCTTTGAGTCGTTACAAGGAAGATTAATTCCTTGCGTGTTTGTAAATACAATTTGTTCACCCCAGCCTGCTGGCCCCAGCCGACCTCCTAAGGTTTCGGACTCATATGCCAACATCTGCCAGAGACCAGGAAGCAAAGCACAAGAGAGTCGAGGGTAGAATGGGATCCCTTTCAAAATGCAGGCTTTTATCACAACCCTGGCAGGAAGGAGGGTACTATACATGAGTCACATGTGCATGCGTGTGTATAAGTGTGAGACAGACAGAGAGACAGAGTCAAAGGGATAGGAAAGGAACATATCGTAGATTTAATGCCCAAATCATGAGTGTGTTTCTTTGAGTTTGTGTGTGTGTGTGTGTGTGTGTGTGTGTGTGTGTGTGTGTGTGTGTGTGTAGGGTTACTTATATTTCCCAACCTTTAAAACCCACAAACTAATTACACATTAATGCGGTGCTACAAATTTAAAGTTAGAGGAGCTTTTGCATTTACATATTTTAAAGTGTCATAATTCACTAATGTGGCCACTAATACTTTGTACAACTAACAAATAATGGGGGAAATAAATTCAATATTCACATTTTCTCGCACCCACTGAATAACAGACTACATTACAATTCTTAAAATTGATTGTTTTAAACTCAAAACTAGATGTCTGTGTATGTGAAGAACTATTTTTAAAGCTTTCAGTTGCTGGGAATCTTGAACAAGCTAATAACAATATACACAGAAAAAAAGAAAATGGAGGTGAAAAAAACTTCCCTGCCTGATCTGCAGGAGCAGTTGTCAAGAGGCTAGGGTGAAGGCCAATCCAGCTAGAGAAGAGGTTGGATTAAAGTCTTTGAGATATGGATCTCCGGCTCTCTACCTCTGAGTATCAGGCTTAAGTATCATATCCGTGGACAGACAGATCAATACATGCTTCCCCCCACCCCCCCTACATCTTCAAGGAGATTTCAGGAGTGCTTTCATTGTGTCCTCTTCTGTGCCCTAATGACACGGTGGGAGCAAGATCATTTAGACACCAGCTCGATCCCTCCACTCTTGATGGACTGCTAAGCACTGCACACTGGGTATTTTGCCATGATCCTGAATACAAATACTGTATTTCATAACTCCATCAAGTAGTCACAGCACTTTATTTGTTTGTACAACTCTTGTTCCCGATATTAGTTTAGTATATCCAATAGTTACGTAGACTTTTTCACTGATAATTTCTTCTGATAAACACACAAACATACACACACACACACACACACACACACACACACACACACACACACACACACACACACACACACACACACACACACACACACACACACACACACACAGATTTAATTTGAGCCAATGTGAGGTGACATGCATTTTAACATGCATTTAATAGCTGGCACATGTGCTTTTGGCACAGGTGCACAGAAATGCATACAAGTGCATAAAATATGCATTGCAGCTGAAGTAATGGCACCATGCAAAATGCACAATCCTAATGAAACATCAAGGCAACAACATGACAACAGTATTTATTTATTTCATTTACTTATTTATTTACATAGAGGTGGGAGTGAGGGAAAGACTGAGCTGTGAAAAGCTGCCAGGTTTTCATGCACAAAACCTCTCAGAAAAAAAAAAAAAAAAGAAACCAATCTGCACAAAATCCATGGCAGCATGTCTCCAATAGAACCAGGTATTTGAAACGACCTTTTGTAATGCCAAAGGCCTTTTTGATCACAGATTGAGACACAACATGAATCAAACAATCGATTGGCCCATAAGTCCAATGGAAGCACATGAGAAAGAAACAATGGAATTCATTCCACATGGGTCCCTGTCATAAAAACTGTGATATTTGTGGAGATGTTTCAGTTCCTGAACCACACACAATGACTGTTTTAATATTGCACATTTCACAGCACACAATAATAAAAATTACTCCAATGGCTGTAATGTAGCAGAATGTCCATATCATTTTCAAGTCAAATTTTTTCTAATGTAAAAGGGCTGTAGAGTTTCAGAAATAGATTCTTCACATTATTTGAAGGCACTGAAATAAATACCCAGAGCTGAGAGGTGCACAGACAAAGGTTTAAAACAATCTGAATAATGATTTCCTTCAACCTTAGGGCATAGCAGTAATATAATCAATGTTCCTATTGCATTTCAATCAATTATTTGTACTGGAAGAGAGAGGCTGATTCTAAAACATAAGATATAGTTGTCTGGAAGAATACCTATGGGTTGGGGACCATTCAAATTTAATCTGACTCAAAGATCTTCAGCTGCCACTGTGCAAAATACAGGTGATCCTCATACTATGTCATCATATGCAACCCTTACTGCTGACCTAACTGAAACAAAATGGGTCCTTTGCCAACATGTACTGCATAATTATGCATATTTTTCAGCTACTTATATTTACTTAACAATAAATACTAGTTTCTAATTAATCAACACTGATGGAGTGATGTCATTTGAGATGTATTCTGCTCTAACCAAATCAAAGCTTGTAACAGCTGCTTTAAATAGACACAATTAGGAAAGGCTTTTACTGCCATATTGTATCACAATGCTTTCATTAGTTTGTCATTTTGAATTTCCAGCAACGATCGCCAAGAGATTATTGCTGACACATTCCTGTAAACTGTAAAGATGCAATGTTCTCCTTTCCAGTGCTGCCAGTATGTCCTGGCAAGTTAGACATACACATGGTGCCAGAAATTAAATATGGGTGTCCCAGTGTCTGGGCAAGGGCTTAACTAACATTGCAAAGAAGAGGGAAACCTAAACTGTATGTACTGGAGACTGAAAAGGAAAATAATAGAAGGGAAAAAATAAAATATAAATCTGTGAGACAGTTGAACAAATTTTGTATTCAAACACAGTTATACAAAAATGTGTCGAAACAAACAAGAGCACAGAGTTAGTTGCCTGGATGACTTCAACAAATGAACTATAATAACTGAAGACGATACTTTTTTCAGATTGATGGAAGAATGCTACACTGTAAGGTGTTTAAAGCACTCAAACCTATACAAATGTTGTCTTGCCTTGTTGCTACATTAGAACAATACACATGTTGCACTCTATTTCAATGCTTCTAAACTAATGGTGCAATGGTCAAGTTAAGCAACTTTGATAAATCACTGCTGTGTATGTTTCAAAACTATGAGGTGTCAGTTTCACACAATAACAATGCTGTAATCATGTTGTAATCATAGAATGTCACACTATTAATACTTTCCAGTGTGGCACAAATAAACATTGATATTACGCAAATCTAGATTTTGAGGTACATTATGAGCCTTGGGAAAAAAAAAAAAAAATTATGCCAGATTTTTTTATGTAGTACCATTTACATTTTTAAAACAAATAAATACAACTGCATACAAATACAAGTTGCATATATAAATAAACCATTTGATTCATAACTTATTTTTAAGTTCCTCTGAAGTTGAAAAAAGTATTTCTCTTCCCAAAATAAGCCTTTAAATAATGCCTTTGTTGTTCTGTACAAAGCTTTTACTAATGGAAGGTTAGAGTTTCAGGGATGCCGGACTAGGATAAACCATTAGTAATTTTGGAAGGTGAATTTAGTCAAGCCAAAGTAGGCTTAATACAGCTTTGAATGGTTTCCCATATATACAAATCTTTTATAAATGGGAGCACAGTTAGAAATCATTTTAAGAAATATCCTTGGCAACTTGTGTGCACTTTAAAATCTATTGCATTGTGCTCCTAAAAAAGCAAAAGCATTTAACCAAGCTATAATTATGCTTTTACGCAAGGAGAGCTACATTCTGTGATGTGGTATTTTAATATGAAAACACGGCACAAAATATTAAAACAATTGCTTTACTGCATGCTGTGTATCATGTGTTGTTAATTCAGAGCAACTGTTTCTCCTCCTTTCTTCTGAGGTAGAGGTTTACAAAACAAAGCTTCTCCAGTGCCTAAAAGGAGTCAAATGTTGCATGAACTTTAGGTTAAGACACTTGGATGTATCTGGCTAAGGCACTGGATACTGGTGCAATGAAGTGCCCCCTACATTCACAATTGAATCATAGAAGGGAACTGAAGAGACATGTCATCTTCCATAATAAAACTGAAAAAAGCTGAAAAATTGAGAATACTGCCATTTTTCCCAGATTTTAACATCATCTTGTTCTTCCAGGAATCACCTACTCTTACAATATATCAAGCACAGACACCCTCCTCCTTACCTATCTGTTCACATCAATGTCACTCTAAAATACTGGACAGAGTATCTGCTGGAGAAGGGTTTTAAACTGTTATAGCACTGTACCTTGTAAACAAAAAAGGATATTAAATGTGTGTTCAAAATACTTCCTGAATATTACATACTAAAATACATGACTTTTCTAACACATTTCATAGTCATTTCTTAAGAGACTCATAATATATTTCAGATGTTGTTGTATTGGTGGGTTTTAGGGGATGATAAACAATTGAGAGAGGATAGGTATTTTCATAGAAAAACATAATTTGACCATTTCTTCTCCTTTAAATAAAAAATAAGACAGTATATAGGACACACCTAGATACCTAGCTATAGCTTATTGCTGTATTCTTGGATAGATAGAATTACTAAAATGTAGAACCAGTAACATAATTTCACAATATACAGTATATTTTCACTGGATGGCTATACAGCTGCCTGGTTGACGAGATCATTTTAGCTAGCTTTGCTTCAGGCATTTAAAAACAGCATACAAGTTCATAATGAAATATCTGCAGTTACATTTAGCTACAGCAGGTAACCCCTAACACCCATACAGGTTAACTAGCTATTGAGCATGTCTTGCTATATGTAGTGCTGTTACACGGGTGGCTCCTTAAAAATTCAAATGACATTATTTATTATTATGTGCAAATGTATGTATGACTGCATCCATATTTGCATACATGTAATATGATGTGTTTCAGGACATCAGCTCTTGCCATGTGAGGTGTGTATTCTTCAGCAGTATGGGGTGCATCCGTATCTGTCTTAAGGATAGCATACACATTATGTGGAGAAACCAAACATGAATGAAGATGAAGATGAAGAAACACAAGAGCCAGCTGAAAAAAAGAAAATATGGGTAGCATTGCTTTGAAATTTCACGTGTTTAGTGTCTGTGAAACATACTGAAATATAATGCTGGCAACATAACTTGCCAGAATTTTTATATCCACAATTTGGCAGCCGCCAGAATTTTAAGGAACTTTTGAATGTACAGAGAATATATAGTTTTTTTTTTTGGTGTAAATAGCATTCTGGGATTTGGGTGGGAAAAAATGTATGTAAAGAAGGTCAGCTAATGAATGAAAAGTGTTGTTTGATTTTAAAAGAATTTTCTAGTTCAAAAATGTTACAAAAATGTTTAAATCAGAGATATGTCTTACCGGAGAATAATTATATCGCTAAAAAATATTATTGGGTAAACCAGTCAGTGGAGCATTGACACTTTGCCAATAAAATTTTGTTCTTGGGCTGAGACAGAGACCAACAGCTTATTTGGGTATCTGTTTATTTCAGCATCTTTGGTGGTTGGGGCCATGCAATAGGTATGACTGTACAGCAAGTCACTGCTTTTACCATTTTGTCCTTTTTCTGCAAAGAATGTCTGAGTTTAGTTTATCAGATTACCATCAACGAATATAAACAAATATTAAGAAACTAATGATGAAAAGAAACTTGTTTTTTTCATGTATTTTAAATGAAGCAAGTTCAAAATACATTTAAATGAGAGGACACAACATGAACATTAGAAGATGTGTCTCAAGGGTTATTTTCATCACTCTGATCTGTGTACAAAAAAAAAAACCTCTCAACTTAAAAACTACATATTATACAAGTGATGGTACTCATCCTTCTTCAGCTTGAAGGGACTTCTTTATACTTATTCATTTTGGCCAAACATACATAGCACACATACAATTTGTCTTTAGGTTCCAATGGGATTTTGCCATTAGATGATTAGATTCATTAAGTAGCTTATTACCATGCAGCTCATTTTTGAAACGTAGATTTATACTCTTTTTTAGATACATCAACAAATGCACACATCCCTGTCTGCATTTGGTATGGGTTGCTCACACATTTATTAAAAATAATCTCAAAAATGGTATGCAGATGGCAGAGTGCTATCATTCTAAATGGATAAACATGCACATACCTACTCTTTGAGCCACAACAGGCACTTTCATGTAGGGGAAATGAAAGCTTTGGGAATGATCAGTATAACTCTGAGGCCCACAAAAATGGGAATCACACCAACCAGTTTGCAGCGGTTTTGCAGCAATGATTCTGTGGTGAAAGCCACTTTGTCCCTTTGGTTGTAATTTACAAGTGCTCTAAGTGAACAGAATACCAAAGACCTGCTATGACTAGGAAAGATGGATTTGATCATGATCATGTGAGAGTCAATAAGGATGCTGTATTGTCACTCCCCATGCATGTTCAAACCAGTTATCTTGAAGTTATGGACCCACTGTGCTCCAACATCAATGACTGACATTTGGAGCTACACCTAAGTTTTCTTACATATATATTTTATATTTATTTTTCTTGTCAATAGAAAAACCAAACATGTATGTATCATTGATGTACATAATTTTAGGGTGTCTTAGATGCACAAACAGGTAAATTGTTTAGCCTCAGCAGCACTTCAATAATGAAATCAAGTAAAAAAAAAAATGTATGCAGTTATGTTGTGCAAGATGGGCAATTGCATTTGGCTGTAGGTTATATTATGTAAAATCCAAAATCTTCCCCTGCTAGGTCTTTTCACTGCAGACCTGCAAGTGGAGTACAATTGCTCTTTAAAGGCCTAGCATGATTAAGGTACCATTCTGGTCAATAATTTATTCTTACTATGAAAGGATGATACTGTCTTTTCAAAATGTGAACTATTATTATTATTATTATTATTATTATTATTATTATTATTATCATCATCATCATCATCATCATCATCATTATTATTATTTATGAAGGAATACAGCATCAAAACATCATTGCAGGTTAACTACAGTAATTGCATGCTGAAAGGTATTTTTTCCACCAAACAGCGCAGGCGACAGACGTTAGAGCCACTCTATTGACCCATAACCTTTTACACTTCACTATCTTCAGATGTATATACAATTACTTCAGTCATCCTCATTGTGATTGCTGTCAGTCTCTGACAGTTTTTAGAAACTGGTGAGGTATACAATGGGAGATTACCGAAAGGGAATTAAGAAGGAAACTAACTGGGTAGTCAAGTTAATTAAGGACTTAACCATATGGTCTGTCATTGCAAATGTGTTTTTCAAGACGGTTCTGTCCATGACTAACAATGGAGGGTTGGTGATTTCAGACACTGTTGCAATGTGGCTACCAGGAGGAAAACACTTTGATTCTACCTGTGCTGACCTTAGTTACGGGCCTAAAGAGGTGATAGTTTGGGCCTGGGTAAGGGGAATAAGCAGTTTGTGACATGAGCCAGAGAAGGAAAAGTTCCATCAGCAGAATGGCATTACTCAATTATCCCACTTTGATGTTCAAGTAGGACCAATACCTGCTGCATATCCAGTTTGACTGAACACCACCCCTTCAAAAAAGGCCCATTTAATTTCCACCCCTCCCCACAATCATATACTTTTTGTTATTTAGTTATATTTAGTTGAGTTACACATAAATATTCAGTTTCCAGCAATGGGGCATTAAGCGGGGATGAACAGTGCTAATGTCTCTTATCCACTGCTAACTGATATTCTCTGAAGAGTTTATGCTGGAAAGAAAAAAAAAACACACCTTCAATTTCAATATTCTAAAGCCTGAGTGTGAAACATGGTCCTGATGTGCATTTTTTGTGTATGCAGTGGTAAATGATTGGCAAAAGAAGATAATTCACAAATTGTAGTTCCACAGGAGTGTTAGCCTGACATTGAGATCCATGGTACATGAATACTTACATTTATTTTTTCAAAGTTCTGTGGCTGATTTGGAAATTAATAAATGATAAGTGATAGATTTGCCACTAAATGTCTTTCTCTCAGGCCCCTGTGCTATATGCGGAGTCTGAAGTTACTCCTCCTGAAAATATGTACAAGAACCATACATATTGATTTAAAAACTGAGGAGGTCTCCATCAGTGATTTTTTGTCTGATAATTGCACAAGTAAAAGAGCAAACACATCCAGGCTCAGCCAATCTCTGCCAGTTGTCCCACAAACAAAAACCCACACTACCGATGAACACTGAGGAGCAACTGTCAAACCATCATCCAACCTCAACTGGTTTCAAACTTCTTCCCTCAACGCCAAATTGTGCACACTTGTATAACAGCGTTTCATTTAGTGGAGGTGGTTGGGGGGGTGTTCAGCCCATGTCCTCTGAGGGAGGAGGATATTGAACACATCTGCACTTGCATACTTCAAACTTATCAGGGCCTGCCATCTCACTGGTCGTTAACCTCAGATGTAGGCCAGGTTGCCTCTCTGTTGGCTTCTCGTTATGCAGCTCTTAAAGCTTATTACACAATTAAGCAGAGCCTGAAACCTGTAGGATAGGTAATAACTATGTTTTCACTTCATTGAAACCCAGGAGCCATTCAGCAAAACAAACCTCAGGCCACTCCCCCTTCCTTGAGAACAGCCCTATCAGTGTTCATCAGCAAATTGTGTGAGAAGTCTAGCAGTCTTGGTCATATTCCAGTTAAGCGCTATTTGGCAGTTGTTGTAACGACCTCCCTCATCTGTACCCCGCTACATTTCTTCAAACACATACTTGTAATATTCACTTAAGGAAATTCAACAAGGGGTGCAGCAGAGAGGCCTACTGTCAACACAGAAACCAGACTACTGATGGTGACTGGCTATTATAAATCTGTTATCAAACGCACTGTGAAGTGTTCCTAGAGTGCAGAAACTGTCCAATACTTGAAAGTGCAGTTTCAAGGATCTTAACCAAGCACTGCTCCATCAGTTTTTTTGTCCAAGTATTTAAAGCATTTAGTATGAATTGGTCATACAACTAGGTGCAAATATGTTCGTGTGAATGCGAGAGTGCCAACATCACTTAAAAATTAGGCAGGAAGCAATTGACAACACTCTTAATAATATATCCTGATCAAATAAGCAAATACACAGCTGTAAAAGTAACACATTACTGTATTTTATTTAATGTTGACATTACGGCTCAATGGCAACACCATTTGAGCTGGTAAATATTTGTCTTAAGATTGTAATTTAGGCCTGAGAACATAACCTTCCCACCTGCTAATAAAACATTACAAAGATATAAATTGTTGCAATATTACTGTTTGGAGGGCTCAGTTATAACCTAAATACCACATGTCCATGTGTCACTTCATTTCTGTCCTGTCTGATATCTAATTTTACTTTAAAGCTCACAAATTTACAACATGCAATATGCCATAAAATTGTGGAAACAAAGCAAAATGCAAATGTGTAAGTTTAAGAATTCATTTGAAGATGGGGCCAATAGGGGGACAATATATCCCTGAACTGCAGTTCATCCCTAGTAACACTTCACTATTAAGAGTTTTGAGTGGAATATGTGGAACAAGGGTGGTCAAGAAGGGCAATAACTATATCTGTATTGCAGTTTATTGATAAACATCATCTGGCTTGCTATCTTGCAGGGGTAGGTAGTAATGAGTTACAAGTAATGCATTAGTAACCGAGTACATATTTTCATTAAAGAGCACTGCCCACAGAATTTTGAAGGTCTGAGCTTTTTACTCCTACACACGTTTTTAGAATGAGAAACTTACTTTTATTTTGTTACATTTCACCAACGTGTACTGTATGCGTTTTTTGAGGATTCTCCAGTTCAGTTCCCAAAGTCACCGAAGACCCATAAAACAAAGGCTCATTGAACTTGTGCAAGCATATAAAGGTGAAGGCTAAGTTAGAAGCAATAGCTAAGGGCTAATAATACAACACAAATCCAAATGTGTTTTAATATTTAATATTGTAATTATAATTGTTAGCAAGAACTAGCTAGCTAAAAGTGGGCTGAGTGGCTTGCTTTCAGCTATTGTAAGTGTACTACTACATTACCACCAAGCTACATAGATAGCTAGTAAATTGATTGTAATGACTAGTACATTTGGGTAACATGAACTACTTATCATTCAGAAAATGTTAGCAGCTTTGAACAAATATGCCTGATGAGACAGTATAGTTGGAGTGTTTTATTATTATTTGCCAAGTTTTAAAGCTATTCTGTATTCTGTAGCCATGCACCATCATTATATAGGTGCATGCAGAGGTTCCACTACAAAAACATAAAAAATACAATAAATAAAACATAAGCTGTAACAAATAAAGTTGAAAAAAAACCTGTCCATGTGTACCTGTCATATCTGTGCAGCAAGAAATGGCTGGAGCCATAATGAACTGTAATGGCTGAGTAAATGTAATAGCTATCGAGTGCAAAAGCTAAGTTGGCTATTGCAAGCAAAGTCTGAGTGAATTTTTGAACAGAAATGCTGCTCACAGTTATTAGCTATTGGGATGACTGGCCTTCAGTGCTTAGCAGAACAGAAATGTTCCAAAATGTAAAAGCTTGCTAGCTAACAATATGGGGTAACCACAATTTTTTAAGCAAGACTAAATCATTTCAAGGACATTTTGTATTTAAAATGGTATTTTATTAAAAAGAAAAAAACACCTGCATTAGCTTGTTAGACTAGCTCAGAATCATAGTCTTACTCAAGTGACAGATGCTTCCATGCAACAGGAAAAAAAATATACATTACTGCTTTTAGCTGAGGACAAGTCAAAAAAAAGAAAAAAAGAAAAAGTATATAAATAAATAAATTAAAGTATATTACATTGAGAGGATCTACGGCGATAGATAGATAGGTAGACATCATTAGCATTTAGGGGGTGTGTTGCACATTATAGATTTAAATGGAAATGCTGTGTACTGTAAAATGCGGAAATAAAATTGCAGATTTGTCAGGTACATTTTACTGATACTTGAGAAGAGTAACTGTGTTCTTTCTTCAGTACAGTTTTTTGGTACTCTACCCACCTCTGGTAAGCACACACACACATACATATACAGAGCCAGGTGAGGAAATGATATCACAGATTAAGAGGTGCATACCAAATGAACTGCTAGAGAATATAACTGATTTGGGAACATGTTTCTAAGAGAAATGACATAATAGGCCATCTATATCAAAAGTCTTCATTTGTAATTGTGGCTTATAACACATGGACCCCTGGTGGTAAAAAGAGCAAAATAACATTACTTTTGGGTTTAAAAAAAAAAAAATAATAATAAAACGTTTTTGGGCACACGTTGTTATAAAAATAAACTAGGGCTGCCGTGGTACACTGCAAAACAGACCATGTGCATTTTATCAGACTTGAACAAACTGTGGCTGTAAACATTCCGACGCCAGTTAAATTGTAGGTTTGTTTGAAGATTGTCTCTCTCGTTCTCTTTTCATACACACAGATATATATGTATTAAAGAAAGGGGGACAAGATTGCCCCTTCTGCCAACAAAGAAATTGGTGTAGGCTCTAAGTGTGGGAAAAAACAAAGTCAGTTGTACAAGCATGGTGGTAGCGTATGGCACCCATTATCTCGTTGATTAAAAGCGAGTTTTTCCCCCACCCCCAGTCCCTCCCTCCTCCTTAGCCACGAACCACAGATATTTCTAGGGTCCCTGCCTCCTGTTTATTCGTACTATATGTGCACATATAACTGTTGTGGTCAGGGCATTTTGCATATGGAGTAGATAGAGGAGCATGAGAAAAGGAAAGGTGGAGAGGGATAAAAATGAAGATGGTATGCATTTAGAAAAAATGAACCATTGAGTCTTTAACTCTTTGATAACTTGAGCGATCAAAAATAGTTTCTGACCAGAAGGCTGTGGGTGTTCGCTGTCTCTGCTGGAGAATACAGTGATATCAGCCTGCCTCTTTTATGGCTGTTCTTTTTTTGCATCTCTCTCACACTGAAATGTAAAAAGGATTTTTTTTTTTCCAAACAGTTTCACACATTTCCTTTTCAATGTCACATACTGTGCTCGAGATGCTCATCTTGCAAATTCACTGCAGTGTTGCAATCTGACAAGAAAGATGAATAGTACACCATGATCTCTTGGTACAGCTTCAGGGGTTGCTAAATAGATGCTTGCACAATTTGTGTTTGCATGTTATTTTCTCATTTTCTCCTTAACACCTTTTCGGGAGAAGGGTGAGCTTGGTTTGCTTTTGGGCACCATTGCATTGGTGGGACTGACAGGAGGTCTTTGCCCAGGAGGTAAATGCAGCGGCTGATCTGACACGAGTCAATGACAGCAACCTTTCTCAGAGGATATCGACATGTTTATAGCAGCACTTTGCCTAAAACTCTCACCAGCTGCATGCTCAAATAAACACATTTGACCTGAACTAACAAGACAATAGGTCTTGTCTCCCGTAGCCAGCTTACTCTCAGAGCCACAGATACATAAACTGACTGACCATCTTCTATTAATCATACGGTCTGAGCCTCACAAACCTGATTTTTGAACTTCCTTGTGGCTAATAACATGATGAACAATGCTGATTATTTTTAAAAGGTATGAACATAGAAATTGGCTGTCCTACTTTTTAATCACTACTTATTAATTAAAGTAAAACACTCATGAGTACATTTTGATGAAAAGTGATTTGAGACCTGCCAGTTCAGTGATTAAAACATATGGATGTAAATAATTTGATCCTTAGGTACCAATTCTTGCTGGGACAATAAAAATGTAAAATACCATTAATGTGTAAATGTTTGCTCTTTTATTTGTAGTTGGTCTAGGAAACCCCCACCCCAGAAATTTTCCTCTTGATACATCTTTTGAGTTGCGTTTTGACCACATGACAGAAGTGATATGACACTGACAATAATCAGGCAATAGCTGGAGATTCCAATGCAATAGCTAAATAATACAATTCTGCATACTGGTTTGACCACCCTAAACCCTATAGAAATCCATTTTGATAAAATCATTGTTCTGATATATGTCCAGCTGTAAAAGTTAAACAAAAGTATAATATATGATAACTACTACCAGTTTTGAGTAATTTATAGTATGGTAGAATTAGTAAACTAAAACATGTCAAAAAGACTGCACATTTAAAACAAACGTGACAGGAAATCTATGTTAGGCAACTAACTACTATCTCTCTAAGTCACCAATTTGACACCACGAGTCTGGTGCATAGTCAAAGGGAAAGTCCTTACTGTGCATTTCCATTACATATTTATTGATTTAGAGTCCTGCATTTGTTAAGGGGTACTGGTTTAAAAGCCTATCATTGTGCATAAGCTTTACATGTTCTGTATCCTAAAGTTGCAGCATGGCAACTGTATTCATGTTGAACATCTTCTTTAATTAATCAGCGGATCCCATCAGTTTCTGTAACTTATTTAAATCGCTTGCAAATCCAGAATTGGTAAGTGGGTCACTTTCAGTCACTGCCATGCCACCTACACCCATACAAGTAACACTGATGTATTTATAGTCTTTTCCTCAGAGACTCCTTCCTGTGATCTTGTGAGTATTTTTGCACCGTAACAACTAAGTTGCACTGAAGATGATCCAGAGGAGGCCTGTCTCACACTGGCAGTGTGTGGGTGCTAGTGCAAAATTAAGAGCTAATGCAGTTGTAACCCTGGGACCCCAGGGCAATATAAATCCACATGTATCCTGCTGTTCGTGTACTGGTAATGTCATAGCCTAGCCTTGTGTTCTCAACTACATGGTCAATATTGAGTGCTTTCAGGGACTCATAATCCATCATTCAGTAATTTTCATTCCAACATGCTAGTCTTAGTTTGATTATTAGTACCACTGTTATTTCTGTTTCTATTCTAAGCTCTCCACGTTGCATTGGGTCCTGTCTGACCATGCCAGGGGTTATTTTGCATATTTATATATTGTATTGTATTTATATTTGTTATAAATGACTGGCTCACTGTACCATATCCTCTTACTGAAATCATTTATAACCAGAAGTTACTGTTATTAAAAATCACATGTTTGTTATGCATTCAGTTTATTTTTGTAATATTTAATTAGGTCAATAATTATTTATCCAAACTACCTATGCATCAACAATAATGACTGAGTTTTGATTCTCAAAAACTTTTAGAATATTTTTTTCAAACAGCTAATGCAAATACTTGATAAATAAAACCAAACAATAAAGGTGCTCCTCCACTATCCTCCTGTTATGTAACATGAATATTGTTGATTCATACACACAAAGATTTCCACTTTGAATTACTTTGAATGCTTTGTCTTCATTTTAACAGACAGTGAGAATTTGGACTCCTTCATTGCAGAGACAGATAAGAAATGAGGCGTCCACATGACTTCCACATGAAGTTCCTTTCAGCTTTACACACGAGCAGAACAGCTGCTCATCTCTAAGGCTGTCCATGGTATTCCTGGAATAACCAATGTGGCAATCTTTCTTTTTAAATGCAGAAAGTTTGCTTGCTTTGGCTTTAGTAGAAAAGACTATTCATTACTTCTGTAAATTTGAAGAATTTGTAATGTTCATAAAGACAACCAGCAGGGATTCAATTACACCAGGCTATCAGAGGTCATACATACACAGATGCACTCCAGAATGTGAAATCCACCTCCAGAATCACGGGCAGAAATGATGACCCAGATGTCATAGCAGACCCCCTGGAGATATGTGATTCCACAAGACGCATTAAATGAGGGCAGCACTAAAGACGTCCATGGACATTACATACTCACATGGAGTCATGCTATGCCATCATGGTAGAGAATTGCCCTCAGGAAACCAAACTACAAACACAGCTCAAAGCTCCACTGGTCCTCAAGAATTCAAAATTAACTTGCAGTCAACAACAACATCAGCATTGTGGTGTAAAACTAGCTAGGAGGGATACATTTTCTTACACTGATCAAAATACTGTCAAGAGTAGCATCCCTTGGATGAAATGACCATTGCACTGACAACAAGAGTAGTCAGTAATGTCATTAGAACATTTGGGGTCTGTTGAATACTAGCTGTGTGAATGAAACATGTATTTATATATTTTTAAATGTTCACGAACAGCAAGCTAGTGGATGAAAAAAAAAAAAAATATATATATATATATATTTATTAATGTTCACCATCTTCAGGCTGGTAGACTCCAGAGAGTATCACAAGTCATTATGCTTCACAACCAGGGAAACCTCTCAGTGACCCTTACACGGACCAATCTATGTATACCTGCTTTGCAAAGTCAACAACATTGGACAGATTTTTTTTCTTGTTCCTGGAAGCTGTCACGCCACTTGTGGTACCACCTTGGTTTTAGCCAAGTAAAAGCTGCTGTGGCCAGGTTCTCTGCCTGACAACCTACAATGAAGCCAATTTCCAGCATAATAATAAAACAAGGGCTGCTGTTGTAGACCCATCATCTGCTCATGTCACAATCTTACACCTCTGCATTCTCCTAAATCTGGACACCGCCACCACCAAGTGAAAAATAAAATAAAGCAGTCATGCTCAAAGAAGCATGCTCAATGAATACAAATTTGGGTTCTCCTCTTAAACCATCTTAGCCACCCAAGGGCCCTTTACAATAACTAGTTTCAATGTTCAACGCCTGCCTCCAACATTTGAGGCATGCCAACCATGATAAACCACAAATTTTTCTGTGTGGTGTTAATTAGTCAAGAAAAACTTTCAATGACGTTGAACTTTCAGACATCTTGAAAGCAGATCTTTGAAAAAAAAAGTACTGAAGCATTTCCGGCACCCCTGGCTGCATGAAACCAATCCCAATATAGACAGATTCAATAGTTTACAGTGTAGAATCTTGAAGCTTGAATTTAGTAGATAAATTTGCAACTCACACTAGAAGCACCTTGAAGCACTACCTAAACAAAGCTTTACTTCTTCACCAAGTCTTCACAAATGCTGTGTGTGGCTCAATGACTGTACATATAGACACACACATGAACTGTCATGCAATTTTGGTTCAGCTGAACTTAATGTCAAACCAGTAACACTTACTCTTACCCTCTGTGTGCCTTAGAACTACACTACAAGTATCAACAAATATTAATCAATGCATGTCTACCAGACCAATACCATCTACATAGTAGGTTATACTTGCTAAGCAATCTTAGCTATCCTACGGTGTGTGCTACATATTATTTAAATGCATAAACTGAAGAACAAATACATGCTGCATGACAAAATTATAAAGTCTTTGCTGCAGTAATTTGCTGATCTATAATTTGAGGCATCCAGAGGGTTACATTTCTGAAGTAAGCAAGGTATCCTTTAATTCAAGGAAAATTAAACATTTTTACTGAGTTACCAAGCTGAAAAGTTGTGCTGTTTTTAGAGGCATATGTACTAAAAAAAAAACTGTATATTGTGTGGGAGAAACCATCTCTCTTAATTTTGAGAGGTTTGGTCGTCCAATTTATAGAGCTTAAAAAAGGCCAACATTAGAGGGCCTGTAATGATTACATTTGGAATGCAGCCAGTAAAAAATGATAATCAACAAAGCAAACAAATATGTGTACTTGAATATTTGAGTAAACATTTCAATCTTGCCTATCTATTAGCTTGGAATAAAAAAAAAAACAACAAGAAAAAAAGGAAAAGCAGGTAACTTGTTTACAGGTCATGTGGCACTTTATTTATCAAGGTTATTGGGAGCTAAAAAGGCCTGAGAAATGTAGATCAAATGAACAAAAAAACATAAAATCATAAATATGATTTTTCTTGAGTTAAAAAGCAGAACAATTTTTACAACAATAAAAAACCTAAATTTTAAATAAATTCATGGCATACTACATTACTCTGGGATTCCTTTATCCCAGATGCTTTGAATTTCAATTTTCTGGTTTGATTCCAAACTATGATATCGAAACTGAAACAGGTTTAATCCAAGTCAAAATCAACATGGCAACCACAAAGAATTACAGAGCAGGCTAGCCTTGACCTAAATTCTAATGACCAGGGCTTTGATTGAAAAACACAGCACTTGAGAACATCAGCGCCTTGTACCCATTGAAATAATAAGCTGACCCAAACCATCCACTCTCTTTGAGCTACGGCCAACCATCTGAATCCACTTTATCACAAATGAGGGCTTATTTTTTCAAAGCGTCTCTCATTTGTGCAAAGTCTGCGCCCTTACTTGTGAACCAAAGCAACGGTGCCATCGGAGACCATTAGATTACCCGTCTGGTTTGACAATTCTTTGGTGGGTCAGAAACTTTCCGACTCAGGCAAGTTTCAGGAAAATAAGTGCATGTGTGGGGAGTATAAGGGGAACATTCTGCAGAAAGCCCACTTTTCCATCCAGTGTCTAAGTATCACATCTTTTCCACATGTTTTTAAACCTGTTATGATACAGTTGATATGTGGCTTTTTTTAAGGCCTCAAAAAAGTAGTACGCAACAGAAGACTCCTTACATACTCCAAAACCTGCTGTCAGTATCATCACTCACTGTGCACAGGCTTACCTCACAAGGATGATTGATGTGTTGGAATAAGAGAGTTTGCCTGGATTAGCATAGTTCCCCAGCTGCTGTGCAGTAGTCTGCCATGACAAAGAGAAAAAATAAACTTGTGCAGATTAAATCAATGTGCAGCATACCCTATCTGCAGTAATGCAAATCAACTGAATGACACACATACTGTACAGTCATCCTCCATGTTTTTAATGTTGAAATATTCATTCTTGTTTTCTTTTCACTTGCACAAATACAAATTAACCTGTTTTTAAATACATCTGTAGCCTTCAGACAATGGGTTGGGAGGAATTAACTAAAATTCATGAACATTATTAGCTATTTGTTGATATGCAAGAGGATATTAGCTGTTTCACAAGCATTAAAACAGTCTGAATGTTTCAGCATATTTTCTATATTTATCCTTTCAAATATTTTGTATAAGCCGTAAAAAATAATCAAATCTTTCAAAATCAGTCAAGCAGGTACATACCGCTATGCCATTGGAAAGCTACCCCACACTGCATTACAGCAGCAAATGGCCAGAAAGCCATAAAGAGGCCGACAGTGTGATTACTGGTCTGTCACTGACTTAACCATATTCAATCATACAATATTTTCTGTCCCAGAGTGCATTCTTTTTTGCATCTATACAATATGTGTGAAAGGATATTTGAAACCAAACACCAGAGCAGGAATGGTTAACAAGATGATAACAGTTTGTTTCCTTTTTCAACATTTTGAGGTTTCAGTACATCAATGAAATATTGAAAAAGTAAAAAACGAAGCTTTTTATGTGTGTGTGTGCGTGCATGCATGCGTGCATGTGTGTGTGTGTGTGTGTAAGACCTGAATCAAACACATATTTATCGTATTTTAAGTACTTCAACTGAAATTTAAAGAGAATAAGAAACTAGTGCTGATGACTTGGTGAAAGTATTTACTTTCATGTGATTAAAAAGTTTTAAGTGTTAATGAGGTGATTCAGGTAATGCATGTCTGTTACATGCAGTGTGGACTTAATGTATCAACTTAATGTATCAAACTTCCTTACTTAAAATATCACTTGTAGGTTGATAAGTATTGGGCAGTTGCATGAACAACATTCATGAGTATAAGGTCAGAGTGTGAGAAGTATTGCAGCTATGAGCCCAGGGAAACTGACTACAAGTAGGTTAGAATTTTGTCAGAGCCTGCAGAGGCCGGAAGTGCCATAGGCAGGGAGAGAGAGCGTTGGAGAGAGAAACATGTTGCAGGGCACTCTGCAAACTCAGCATGTCCTCTGATGTGGTCTGGCATCTAGTTCACAAAGTCAACCAGATCTACACATTGTATTCATATATCTCAAGATGAGGAGGAGAGAAGATGAGGACTAAAAAAAAAAATTAAAATTGTATTTACTCCAGTGCTGCCAAAAATCCGCTCCATGAGCAATTAACTTTCGTCATACTGCTGATTTAGCTGAATCTCAACAAAGTGATTAATGGCAAATAACGTTCAACACAACTGATTTCAAAATCGACTGTCCATTCCCATTGCATTTAGGCTTAAGGAGTGGGGCCCTCTCCAGAAAAAACAAATTTATCTCTCAAGAAATATGCTAGTGATTACTGATGCAGGAATATTCAGGGCCTGTCTGTCTAGATTGGATTTCGGAACATGCCGCATGTGTTAACAAGAACAAGTATGTCTTGTGGGTGACATAATAACATTCTTATTTCTTAGCAACCTACTATTGACATTGTACTGCACATATAATGAGGTCAGTTTTAAAAATCATGGAGATCAATCAGTAACATTTTTTGAAGTTCCGTGCTAACTCACAGCCCAATTAGTGACCCCTTTGGACAGCTGTAGTAATAGGGATGTCTGCTCTGTGAGTTTGAAGAGGTCTACCATTTTGGGTGGTTTCACTGGTCTCAGTGTTGCCCCACTAACAGAGACTTCTTGTGAAGACAAATGGAAGGCACTAACCCAGTGTTCAATCCTCAGTGCTGTTTCCTGGTGATACCTGCTGATCCCTGACAGCTTTGCAGTGAGATCAAAGGACATTCATCCTTCTTCACCCATTCAACCTTGCGTTCAGGGTGCAACTAGGAAAGAAACACAAATACAGGCGTGAAAAAATCAAAGGTAGATGAATTCCCAACATTAATGGTGTAGTATATAAAAGTAGGTGGGTAATTTACAGCACCTCTGCAAGGTGCAGAGCAGAAAAGATATGGATGCTCAAGCCAAATCAGCACATTGACCCCCTCCATAATTAAAATTTATTTTGGCGCTTTTATCATCAAATTATATGTTTTTTTTTTTTTTTTTTTTCATAACCCTTGGTGACCCTGCCTAATTTAAGAGACTGATATACAACATATATGTAATGATAAAACCACAGTTCCCTCTTAGGTACCATCTGTAGAAAGTCAAAGACTCAAATCTTCTTTCATAGAAATTGACAGTCATGTTGAATTTCATATGGAATGTGTTTCCCACTCGTCCATCTCTGTCTGTCCCTTTGACTTCCACTCCTATCCATATGCACTGCTTTGGTATAGTTGTATCTGCATGCTTACTGTATATATAGATGCAGCATATTAATAAACATGCTCTGTGTGTATGTGTGTGTGTATGTGTGTTAGAAAGAGAGTGTGCATGTGTCTGTGTGTTTCTAATTAAAACACTTGCACTAGCAGTTAGGTTGAACAACAAAAGAATAGGTTCAGTTTTTCTACAACTGTTGTCCATACAGTGCATTGAAAGTATTCATAATCACTCATTGTAACGTGTATAGAATATATTGCTGTGTGTGATCAAGGTGTCGTTCACACTTTCAATTCAGAACAAGTCAGTCTCATCCTTTGGGACATGTTTTAACTTTTTGACGGAGACAGAGAAGTCAAGTAGGCAGTTTTAGGAATAACAAAGACAGAGATGGATGATTTGAGTTCACACGTACATTAAAGAGAAATCCAATGATACATGGAGGAGATTAGAAAAGTCAGAAGTGATCACGTGTAATTGGTTATTTCACCTCAAGCACCTGAGAAGGTCTTATCCCTATAAGCTTCGGTATATTTTTAAATTGACTACCACTGGAGAGAGTGAAACTTTTCAGCCTTTGAAACAGCAACCTGAGAAACTTCAAAATTCCTCCAAAGAAAACTGAAAAAGGACAGTGAAAGGTAGATAGGTGCTGTAAAATTCTTTGTGTTTTGATTTTAATTTAGCTCAACTAAAATGACTTAAACAGCTGGTGTATATGGGAGTTTACAACAAAATTATAATATAATAAATTATTTAATAATAATAAACAACATTGCATGAGTTGCTTTGCAAAATTAAAAGAATATTATTTGCTTCTTCCACATTTTTTGTTTTGCTGAATGTAAAGGAACACAGATGAACATAGTGTTAATCCAAAACACATGAGTTCATAGAGAGAATGATCTGAATTATGGTATCAGTGAAGATTTAATGAAAGAGTGTTGTGTGCCTAATTTAATCAATATTAGAATATCTGCCAATTAGCACCATTATTTTACTTGCATGTGAAAATCAGGACCCTCCTAATTTATCAGACCTCCATCTTTCTTACTGGTTGCATTACAAATGTGATAACAATGGTTAATTTTTGATTTTCCCATTTTAAATTATAGGGAGAGTCTAGATTCTAATTAAGCTCCAATGGATGTGTTGATGAGGTTTAACTAGCAAAATTAATTAAAAGTTTTGTAAAGATTAGAATCATGACGTTTTGAGTATTTAATCAAAATACATTTCGCAATTAATTAAAATCTAATTTGCATATATATGTTAATTTGAGAAAATAATTATAATCTGCAGACAAAACTTCATATCTGGAGCAAGTCTCATGTACATATGTCTGTACATGTGTTTTTCACCTTCTGCTATACATTCCAAATGTTCAGAATAAAGACAGTGTCCCCGCTTATTAAAAAAATGCAGTTGGGTGTTTTAATTCATAATCTAATTTGTCCCCTTCAACCTATTTTATAACTGCAGATTAGTTCCGAATATCCAGTTTCATATTCTTCCCAGATTTGCATACTTATCATCCAAGCCTCTTAATTCAAGATATAGAATGTACTGTACATATATTTTGTGAATTAGTATAACAGTCTTTAATAAGGATTATCATGCATATTTACAGCCACTTCCATATCATATTACCAATACCAAAGTTACATGATTTAAATGAAATGCTGATAATGCATAATGCTATGTTGTATATGTTACTGACTGTGAAAGTTGTTTTTGTCTCCAAGGGATAGCTAGTTTATTATACACTGACCAACCAGAAGCTTGTGAAGTCTTACAGAAGCAGGTTAATTATAAATTACTGCATCAGGACAAATCAGTGAACATTGCTTCATTACTCCTTCTGCTATTTTACTCTTGGCATTCTATGGGGCTCAAGTGCACCTACGGTGAATCCATTTAAAATGGATTTCTGCACAAACTCACTCATCTTAATTTAACAGTTGTTTAGCATATAGCTGCGAGTGAATGAGCCCAGACTGAGATGTGCTAAATTAGAGTATGTATGTTGCACTCTAACTAAATCAAGCTAACCAAATTATTATTACTATTAGTGTTAGTACATATTACGCATCATGTATCTATAGAAGAATTTGATATTTGACAACCAAAAATGAAGTAGCCAATCAAATACAAGGTAATGTTGCCAAGTGTGCTGTAACAGCACAGAAACAATTTCTATACAACAAGCATCTTACTTTTTAAAATTTTCTAAAATAAAATATACAAATCACAAAAGAGGAAGCGAAGTTGTTTGACAGCTGGAAATTTCTGGTGCCGTGCATACAATGAAGTCTGACATACGGAGGATACAGATGTGCTGGATTTCTGTGTCAGTGAGGGTGACTCAGGACTCTGTGTGCAGCACGATGTCAGATCACACTCTTAAGTGCACTGTGTTTACAGGGGCTCAGTTCAGCACCCCTGCTCTCACACAGCAGAAAGACAGGGCGAGAACACAAGGAGGGAATGGCGGAAAACAATAGACGAGCTAAAGGAGAGGAGCCAACAAGAGCACCAGTCTCCTAAACCCAGGGTCCAGCTGTTAGGCTTCAGATTGCACATCTGTTCAGCAGTGGCTACTGTGCTCAGTGGAGAGTGAACAGGATCGGGGGTCCCCAGTGGCTCCGAGATGTTTTAGCGAAATTGACACAATACCAAGGGAGGAGCGGTATCATTCTATAGCATAGTATTGTGTAATTCCTGCTGGATTGAAACTTAATTGGTGCAGAAATCGTGTCCTAGGCAAGATAATAGCACCATTTGTGAATGAGCTATTACCTAATGAAATCTGAAGAATGCCTGGCTCCACGGCGAGAGAATTGGCTTTGTACTTTTTCATCCTCCTTCAATAACAATATGAATAGCATATTTAGGAGCAGATTTATGAGAAAGGATAATGTCAAAAATATAAAAGATTATATCAATTGTTCACACATATTAATTTCTGAAACAAGTCATATTAGTTATCAGTATACAATATATATGACACATTAATAAGCATACTATAATTTGAATTATATAGTATTTACTATTAGATTCCTACACAGTGTCATTGCAATATCAAATAAAAAAGTATAGGAATGAAACAGAGTATACATGCCAGTCTATCAGGACAATAAATTGAATTAATTTGTGTTTAATCAAACTTTCCAAATGAATCGTACTTTGACATCTTTCTGTCTCAAAGCTTTGTCTTAACAGGCAACACATTTGCACCTGTTGCCGAGCCATGGGGTGCAAAGTTTCCAGCAGGAGTTCAGGGCAGAACACCAGATGAAAAGCATTTAATTACTCTCATAAAGAGAAACTTCTGTCTTTTTCCACATGAAAACATACTTTCATTTTTTTATTAAAAGCAGAACTAAAAAAGAAAACATTGTAACGTGTGCATGGCAATTTCAGTTGGAGTGAATTCAACTCAGGTTGTACTTCTGCAGTAACAGAACATTCCCCTACCCCTACCCCTCCCCCTCCCCCCCCCCCTCCCCCACTTCACCACCACAACCACCACAAAGACTTTTCATAATTCTGAAGGGAGAATTTAACGTCTTTTCCTCAGATGGCCATTCGTGGCACTCTGTTTCAGACCATGTGAACACTTCCCTCCCTCTCTCTGTGTGAAGAGAATCGGTTGAGAAAAGTTTGTCCACTTTGTCAATGTCATCATACTGCCCTCTTTTGTCAGTAAGAGTCTAGCAATGAAATGAGAGCATTTTTCTCCCCCCCCTTTTCCAACGAGAGTCTTTCATTTAAACTACCATTTAATGCTTGAATGGATGAATTCCTGTGTTTATCCCAACATGGGATTGTTTCAGCCTATCTTATTTATTTATTTGTTAATATGTCCATAGGGGGAGTGGGGTTAGGAGGAGGAATAAGGAAGAGAAAGAGATACTGAGAGAGTGGGTGAGAGAGAGAAAATGCCTCTGATAATTGCACATATTATATGGATGAGAAATATTTCTTTCAGCAATTTAAATATAAGCTTTTATGACATACTGCATTCCAGTAATTGCCAGCCCTTTAAAATGCCAAATGTTGCATTCTGCATCACATTCCTTTACTGATTTTTTCTGCCTGAAGAATGAATGGAGGTCATGGGGATTTTACTGGTGTCATGTTTTTGATGTTTTTTCCTCTTCTTCTTCATAATTAAAATAAATGCACATTCATTACAAACTGCATACAGTACTCATGAAATGTAACCTAAAAAGACATGTTATTAAATGAATAATATCAAAATGTATGAAAAGATCTGTTACAATGTATTGTAATTATAAATCCCATGGAAACATAGCTGGTTGTTCAGTGATGCATAAAAAGTACCTCGGTATGATACATGTGTGAATTCAGAACATGTGTTCCATGAATTTTGTAATCAATGACAATAAGACAGTATGTCTACCCAAATGTGGTGCCCTTTAGTTCATTAAGGAGAGAAAAAACAGTCTTCTTGTATCTGTCCTGTAAAGAGGCCAGCTATTTTCTGCATCCTACTGTCTATGTCACTATGATGTGGAATGCAATCAATTCTGGCATATGACAGTTTCTCACTTAACGAGAGGAGATGACAATTAATGATAAGGCAAGGCATACCAACTGAAGTCGGTGACACTGTGGCCGCCCATATATCACCTCACAGGACTTGTGCTATTGGCCTTAGCATAACCACGGCTCAAACTGAGCAATAGGGAACATCCCTGTACCATACCGTCTTAACCTGGTGAACCAACTGGGTAATCAATTCTGAAAAAATTCAGATGTCTGACATAATAAGTTATATTCAAGTTCATTCTTAAGGTGATACACAATGCCACACTGCGACTCTCCCTTCTGCAACTGGCCAGACTGAGGATGGATTTAAAAACTAAATAAACATACTTATTAGCCCAGTAACAGATACAGCTGGGCAGAAATTTTATACATGTACTTTAATAGCTTTCAATTTAACACAGACTTCATTTAAATGTGTTTATGAGAAAGGGATGCATTTTACTTTATGGTTAAATATGATTAACTGTTTCCAGACAACAGACGCTCAGAGGCCAGGCCAAGGAAAGATTTTTATAAATGACTCATTATGAAGTGACAACCAGTTATGGTCAGACACTCCGCACTTTTATGCATACACCTTCAAAACTCTTAACACATGCTTCATTTACAGTGTGTTTGGGGAAGGGAATTTCTTTTTCCCTTTTTAAATGTGATTAACTTTGCACTGAACACATGAAGAAGAAAAAAATGTTTCACCTTTTGATCTTAAATGTTATGATACATTAATATAAAGTCACTTGAAACTGTTTTCTCTCATTACCTTGAAACATTTGCAGGTGAAATGTGTCTTTATTCTAATTATGCTTTCCTAAAATGACTGTGAAATTTCTCTTTCCACATTGAAATCAGTGACATATGAGCATGTGACTAAGATAACGTTGGCATGCACATTTCAGTGAGATGTGTGTGATCTCTATTCAAGAGATCTGTGTTTGGTTGATGATCTGGCTTCCTATTCTGTCCTGAGCAGAACAAAAGGGAAGTGGCTGACAATTCATAGATGGCAGCTCCCCCTGTGGACTCAGGGGGAACACAAACATGTGCCAAATGTCGATTTTACAGGTGGAGAGAACTAGATACCATGTTCCATCTTATGCATTACAATATCTTAAGGAAAAGCATAACAGTTTAAAGGAATGCATATCCTTTGGAGCATCAGTGTGTTCCCTCTGTATATCCACATCAGAAAATTAATTTGTGTACACTGCATGTCTCTTGTACATTTATGATACCAGATCAATATTTAGGTTGGCAAGTGCAGTCTTTGAGCAGGTTTTGTTCTTGCAGTTTATGCTAATAAACATATCATTACTGAAGGCGTTCTTTGACACAATTATTCACTATCCTTGAATCCCTACATTACTATGGTTATTTGAATTATATTATCTAATCTGGTGGCCAGGCTGTGTGAGGGGATTACAAAAGTATACATTCATATTTATCTATTTTATGCCACCCATTGGTGGTAGAAAGTAAAGGGACATCAAATAAAACACTGGTCTACACATGGAGATACAGAGAACAAAACCGACAATGGAATATGATCAGAAGTGGATAAAGGATGGTGAAAATCATGCTAAACTACCTTGTGCATGTAAACAGGACAGCATACGGTTTGACAATGCACAGTTAATGGCACCCAACTAGACCGAAAATAACCCTCTATTAAGAGAAAAATAAGGGATTTAGAAAATGGGGTGGCAATATACTAATTGACTAAAATATCCAGCTGTAAAAAATTAAAAGTGTGTAAAACTATAAGCTATTTGGGTCTTTCTGGGTATGAGCATGAGATAAAGGCCTAAAATGCAATAATACCCTTATCTGACCTTTTGCTAAATTAAAGGGAATTCTAACTTTAATGTTATGTTGATGAATGTACAACATTCTTGTGCAACACAGCAACTAGTATTTCTAGTTTCTGTTTGCCCTCAGTTTCTCATGGCCCTGAGGAATTCCTATTTCATACCCCAAAACCATGGCCTTTCTCTAATGGCCTGTAATAGGTTATTTTACTGCGAAGTCGAAAAAGGAAATGGGGAAGACAGAAGCACTAGAGAGGGCGATGACATGCAGGAGCCTGGAGCTGTCTAAAGAGGCATTACCGCTGTCGTTAGCTGCAAAGGTTCACGTAATGTCAAAATCCTCTTACTGGACATTTATGCTTAGAATGTTCAACACATCCATAATGCCATTAAATATTTCAATCTCTGAGGTGTTATCCACTTATAAATGCATCACTCAGTATAAGGTGACCATGGGATTAAAGGCAAAATTCAAATCAATATCCGATTTCAAAGAAAGATTCATCTGAGGTCTAAGGCCTCCTGCTACTGCACAGCATGTGTGTGCTCTTGTTATGTAGCCTGACCCAATCTAACATTTTGTTCATCAGCATCACATCCACAGATATCATCTGTGAACAGATTTACAGTGGAATACCGATGAATTTCTGTCAGATTGCCATACTATTTTTTATGACTGATCCACTCTCTGTCAATGGCAGCTGGAGAAAACCTGAAGTTATACATTTTTTTTCATATGTTCCTTATATCTATAGGACACCATGCAATGTATGAACCAGCATACATTAACAATAACAATCCATTGTTAAACCACTGCAGGGGTAATTATGTTTTTTTCTTCTTTTAAATATCAGAATATAGTAGTGTCATTTCATGGCATAGCATACACCCCTCAGGCACGTCCCCTGATGCACTTCCCTCATCCCCATGGCTACAGTAACTGTCCTTGGTGAAAGATGCTGACCTCCATCTTGTGTACAAGCCTTGACTGTCATAGTGTCTCTCCAAAAGCTGTCCCTCACCAGGACAAGAAGGAGACATGGAGGTGAGGAGCTGTACAGACGGTTCAAGGACTCAAACTCAGAGGACATTCCTCCCAACATAATACAATGACCTTTTAAGTGATGGATACACATGCATTACAGTCTGCTGCTGACTACATTTAATAGGGCCTTCCTAGATACCTTTTCAGAAGTACACACAGCACTCTTGACAACAATACACTTCGTGACAATGGGACTTTTCCATCCTTGTCAAGATAAGACTCTGAGTCTATTGTAAATGTGCAGACTATTCAAATCGTCTGGTGGACTGTTCTGTGTTTATGGTCCATCACATGCACAATTGCCTGGGGAAATATGATGGAAAAGCATGGTGTACCAGGAGGATATCACTTTCTCCACTTTGTTATAGCAGTAAGCATGTGATTTTTAACAATGTACATGGTGCATATTGTATACATAAAATAAGCTAAATCAGGCATTCCTTAATTCAGACAAGGTCCTTGACACAAGAACTGTACATACAGTTAGCAACAGAAGCGAATAAGATGTGCACGTGCTCAGGTCTTAATCTGGTCAAAACATAGTTGACTCTTAGGCGTTAAACAGAAAAGGAGGTTTTCTCATCTGAGAATCGCCTTTTTTGGAGAGGGCTAGCAGGTGTTTGTGTCACAGAGAGGCCGCTCATCATAGCAGAGGCAGCTGGATAGTGTGAAGAGATAACGGCACAAAAACAAGCGCCCTTTTCCTGAGTGGGGTTTGGCTCACGACGGCGCAATACAAAACAGCAAAACCGCACCAACTCGCCTTCATCTCGACTGCACCAAAGGTATGCATGTGGTTACAGCTCCAGGTCCTTTACAGTAAAGGGAACCTGAGAAGGTTGTCTCCTTTCAGTCTTAAGTTCATGCCTGTACCCATATTCAATTATGTCAAAAATGGTGACATTTGTGGCCGTTAAGACAGTGGTTTTTGTAACTATTTCCGCTCCCACCCGCCCCAGCTAGGTGACCTTAAGTATCTCTATTAGAGCAGGAAACCATTTTAATAGGGCATGCAGATTTGTTTTCAGCAATCAAGAACCATTATCATTTTAAGTGTGGAATATCTGTCCTATAGACATATACTTGTTTGGACTATCATTGCAGGTCTGACTCATGATCGACTTGACCATCAATATGACTGCCACTTAAATTACAGATAGATTTTTGTATTACATACTCATGCAGGAAACTGAAACTGCATTAGTGCAAGTGCAGATGAATAGCTATGTTGCTTAATGGTTTGTTTTTTTCAGTTCATGGTGTTCTGTCTTGCAGGATCTGCAAAGTGCAGGTGTGTGTGTGTGTTTGTGGTTTTTCTACAAATATATGTCACCATCTGTTGGTTTACATTTGAAAAGTCCAAACACCCTTAACCAGGTTATGTCACGGTGTCTTCTTGGCTCTCTGAAATGTACACACTGTTTTAATGTTCCGATTTTTAAGCAGTGGCATGCTCTTATCATATTCAGTAGTAATGTTTTTTAACTTACCTGTCCAGTCCAGTACTGTGTGCAAACTCGGTATTAGTTTACAAGTACACTTTCAGATTTTTTAAAAAATATATATTTACCATGAGTAATGATGCAATAAAGTCAAGCTCTTGCAAGAAACTATAACCAAACATTTATCCAATTCATACAATAGCAATTTACCAGCACCTTGAATGATAATGCATGTATTTGTAGGCAATATAATCTTTGATGTTTTACTTTGATAACTTCTCTGTATTCTACTTCCACTATATTTTCTAGTTTTCATATTTTTAGGTGATAAGGGTATAAGGTACAAATAATTACACAAACAATATCAGAAAAGAAAGGCAATGATTATTGCTGACTCCAAAATGATATTGGTGTATGAGAGGGAAACATTCCTCCCCTGACCCCTTGCAGTTGTGCAGAGGTAATGGAACCTTTTTTGGCCTGACACCAAATTGTGGTAAAATCCCGTCTACAGCTCATCAGACCAGTTCACTCGTTGCAGCAGTTGCACTTTGCAGCCTCGGCCTTCCCTGCACGGTCCATTTGCACTTTGCAGGAGTGAAAAAAACACTTCTCCACCTTTGAATTATGACCAGAAATGACGCATAAATGAGAGTGAACCGAAAAGAGGACTGCACATTTACAGGAAACGTTGACCTGTCATCATTGCTTGAATCCGTTGATCATCTGCAGGGAAAATCCCCATTCCACTTATCGTTCAGTACACACATGAGCGACCAGTCAACGTAATACTTGAGATGACAAGAAGACGAATCACTGAAGTTGATTCTCTTTCACATGCATTTGTTTTTCCTTTATTGGGAGCTAGCTGTCGCATCGTTTAACATATTGCTTCTCTACACAGAAACTTAAAAGAAAGTATTGCTAGTGAAATATGTACAAACTCCAGTTGTAATATTGAATTAATTGATTTCTGTTGGGTCGTATGGGTTGTTGTTTGCTTCGCTTTATCATTGGTATTTAAATACACCTGCGAACACCCACCTACCCCAGGGTAATACTAATCAGTAAAATATTGAGTTAGAATGGCATAGGTGCCTCTGTGTGTGTGAGTGTATGTGTGTGTGTCATGATTGCATAGTAATGTGAAACTGTGTGGAAAATAGCCACTGGAAAATTCAAATGAACACATTACATTTTAATTGACATGTTTTAATTCAACATTGAATACATTGAACCTAAAGAACTACCGAAGAAAAAAAAACCCAGTTAAAATTTCTCTTTTCTGTTAATATCGGATTTAGTATCTATACCACACATCTAAACATTTAAATGCTCAAAAAGTGTTTGAATGCATGTTTCTCATCTCATTACTAAAAATATTCTATGTATTTTCCATGCATTGCCTGGAGTATAAAAAAGAGGTCTCAGTGAGGTGTACAGCATCAGTTCCTTTTCTCAGGGATTTCTGAGCTGTGAACAAGTACAGAGCAGACTGGAGGCTAAAGCTTGCATTACATAATGCTCTGTGCGGCCCACTGCCAGCAGTCTCCTGTGTTAAGTGTGAAAAAAGACAGAATGGCACAAAGCGCTGAGGAAAAGTGTTACTTAGTTATTAGCGTATATATGTGCTCTCTATTTCCTTTCATTAAGCATTATGCAGATACATCTACTGATGGAATTACAGCCAGAAAGGGATTAGAGACTGCAGAGGGGAATGACTGCAGCAACCGCTAACAAATACCAGCAGTTAATAATCAGGTACCATAAACAGTTTTCACACAATTTAACAATTTCAAATTCAAATGAGCCTGTTTTTTAGGAGTCCTTAAATGGCCCTCAGATACAAATTGGCAATGCTGGCAGAGGAGATAGTTTGAAACGGTCCCTCTGCCTGTTGAGGTTTCAGAGAGAAAAAGCGGCAATGCACGATTCCAGCACAATTAAAACCTGCTGTGACTCATCAGGCATGTATCATAGACGCCTTTCTTTGCATATCGATTTGGTACAGAGTTCTGTGGAACGGGTCTATCGGTATGCAGCTCTTTTGTGCTCTGTTTGTGTTCTTCTCTATGACATTTGTAAGCTAAATTATTTCTTGCTTCCTTTCAGAATAACAAATCCACATTTATTAACACATGGTGATTTGACTTTAAGTTGACAATTATTCACAGAAAGTGGACAAAGTGTGTATGTATAAAATGGGACATCAGTGCACTCAACAGAGTATTTACACATTTTAAGGAACCAAAAACTTAATTTGGACATGGCACAATAACACATTTCATGTTAACCACATTTACTTAAGTGTAATTATTCAGTATATTTACAAAAAGCACACTTTCATGCATACACGTACAGAAGTGTGTTGTTCAGATTTCAGTAGGAACAAGCCACCATTGTCAATTTTATCAGGAAAAATAATCTTAAGTATGGTTGGTAATGTAATGTTTAAAGCAGATAAAAAGTGTAATATGATTTCTTTTTTTGTTAACATGGTGATCTACAATGATGTTATGTGGCATGGTATTTTCCATTAAGGTATGAAATGAGAAAGCAGTAGGATGCCCTCTCTTGGCTGAGAGGGTGGTTCTGTCTGCTTTTTGTTTGTGGCGAAAAAAAGGTAAGGCAAAGCAAAATGGAGATGAGTGGGTAAACAGGATGTGTTCATGGAGCCACCTAAGCCATCATTTACGTATAAACATGCCATTAGTCACGGATGTGACCTGATAGTGCGTTATTTTGAGGTTGTGTGTGTGGTTTTTTTTTTTGTTACATTCTCCTTTGACTACTTGAGGGTAAATCAGAAGCACTATGCTTTCTACAATATGAGAACATACAAACTTTAAGAAGGGCTCACTTAAACCAAAAGGTCAAGTCAAATCGCTAGAAAGCAAAGTATGCTTTATCATGTCCCAACATTTTTCATTATTACTGGAACTATCACACATGCCTGTGCATAGGACAGAGAGTTGCTCATAATGAACAGCTAGGATTATCTTATTAAATTGGCTACAGTAGAAAAATGCAGTGATTGCTGTAGAGATTTCAACGTGGTTGGAGATGCCTATATCTTTTTGCACCCCACAGAAACCATTATACACATATACTTGTCATTATCATGTAATCAGAAGACCAGAATAGAGTAATGTTAGTGTATTGACAGGTTTTTCTTTTTGTTGGAGAACCAAATGTCAACAGGACAAATAACAGGAGGTGCTGTGCCAGAAGAGGAAATGCAGAGAGACAAGCACAATCGTTC
This sequence comes from Albula goreensis, assembly GCA_022829145.1. Classification (NCBI taxonomy): domain Eukaryota; kingdom Metazoa; phylum Chordata; class Actinopteri; order Albuliformes; family Albulidae; genus Albula; species Albula goreensis. The sequence continues at coordinate 14,530,651 of CM040749.1, read as the reverse complement.
AGTCAAAAGTTTCCTGCCATAATTACAGTTGCTGGTTTATGGCTTGTGGTGAAATGGATCATTTTAACTGGTGGTGGGTGGCGATTGAAAGCGTGTTTAATGAGATTTTCCTTAGAAATTTGAAACTGCAAATTGACATCTGTGAGATATAGAGATATGGTGGAGAAAATTTTACTACAGATTATCTTTTTTTTATTATTTATTTCTTTTGAAAGCTGCTGTACATCTGCAAAGTCTTAAGTCTGACTGTTTTTGTCACTAGAGATTATTTCCTGTGTTGTGGTACTATTTTAATCGTTGTGTCTCTTTACACACTTACTTACACAAACTGTGCCTATGGCCATTTCTTGTTTTATTTAACTGGTCGAAATGTCAAATGTGCCATTGACAAATGTTTCTTTTTGAAAGGGAAGAACTTTATAAATCTGTACTTCCTGCATTGAACATGAAATATGATTACTGTTCCCAAAAGGCAGGTATTCTGATGCTCTGCACACCTCGATGATGCACAATGGCTCATTAATGTATTATGGAGGAACCCGAATATTGAATATAGAAAACATCATGGGATCATCAAATGATCAGGTTTACATTTTTACTGTTTCCCAAATCAGAGATATGCATCTTCGATCAGTGAGCCACAGAAACATACAAATTTACCAGGTAAATGGATATATCCCCAACAAACAATTTTGATCATAGTGGTACCAATGAGCTCTGAAACAGTATGTTGTTTAAATAAATAAAACTTACTTTAAGAGTGTTGCATGACTGGTGGGTGCCTAGCTGGGACACAAAAGGAGAGTTGAAGGATATTAGTGACCATATTACGAAGCAGCTAGTGCTTAAGAAAGGTGCAGGGGATTGCACAACTCATGTGGAGGAAGCCTATCACATCGCACAGGTGACCACCCCCAATGAGATAGGAGATTCAGGCCTGGGACCCATGCTGCAGCCTTGATCTGCACATGTGGCAACAGTGTGTCCAGGCAACAGGCCAGTCTTCTCATGGGATGCTTACACTGGCCAGATACTCCACCAGCCCCGCCCTGGTGAGCTGGGCACCAGCAGTTCAAACAGCTTCCCAGTTGTCAAGGCTTCAGAATGAATAAGCCTCTCAAAAACGCCATCTGAGTGTTCCCCTGCCAAGAGGCCTGTCCTTAGGTTGGAGATCACCACTGACCAGGTGTCTAGTACTGTACCAGGGTGTCAGTACTGCTGTAGCATCCAGGAACAATCCAAGTGCTGTGCCGTAATGGCTGTGCAACATCTGAAATATAAACATGAGTTTGTGGAAATACAATGGCCGTAAAGCTCACTACTCTTTGTAAAAGCTGAGTGTGAATACCACATTAAGGCTAAGCAACAGTAAGTGGCCTGGAAAACAAAAAGTAGATCCGTGTTCCCCCCAACCCACCAAAAAAAGTTCTGGGCAGCAGGCAATCATTGCTTAGTTCCTGTAGCAGGTGCACAACCACCTGTCAATTTGACCAAGATTGTGGACGATGGTGCAGGGGTCAACCCATCCAGATGGCAGCAACTTCCTTTCTGACAGTTGCGTGTATACTGCAAAGCCTGGGTAGACTAACAGTGTCTAGAGGAGTCTAAAGTTTTGAAACAATGACTGGGAGAGTTGATGTATAGTCAATTGATGCAGAGTTCCAGTATAGTCATTCTCCAAGCAAACTACCCTAGAGCCTGAAAATATTAACGCATCTCCACCTCTTGAACAGTGGCAGAGAGCTGCAGAGAGATTTTGAGTTTTCTGAAAACGTACTGTGTATGCATTAGTTATTGGACATGCAGGAGAAGATGGTCCAAACCAAAGATGTAGCTCATCAAGTTGAATCCCTTTAAGCTATTGCTTATCATGCTCAGAGGGTACCCACTGAAACCCCACATCCCTTGGACATTGGAACAAAGACAACAGCAGTTCACCTTCTGTAATATTTACTGATGTAAGAATGCTCTGTCACAGGTATCAGTGGGTGATAATGATGGCAACCAAGATCATTTTTAACCACATAATCTTTCTTCTATTTTGTTTTTTTAAATTTATGTATTTCTGGCTAAGAAACATGCTCTGTTAAATATTCATTGAAAGGATAGAACTAGTTCTTTCTCTGATCTTGCAAAGTAGACTTCACTGTTGACAAACTCCTTGCCAAAGCATTTTTCTTGTTCTTAATGTTCCATTAACTCAATCACATCAATTGATTGTAAGGTGAAACCAGGGTGGAGGGCATTTAGGTGTTGGGAGTTTTGAGAGAACTTTGTCCAGATTCTAGGGTTAACAATGATACTCATCTGAAAAGTATGACTTAAAAAATTTCAAGGAAGTAATTTGAAAGGCTACCCCTTTGACACGTGCAAACTATGTATCATGGTAAATGTATTCTTAATACATTTTATTTTTCCTGAAGAATATGAATATGAATCTTAAGAATGTCAATAAAATTCTGATATCATAAGACCACGTTAAAAACATTGAAATGTGTGCTTTTGCATATTACCAAGAGTAATGAGAAAGAGACAAGAGGTGTTAGTTTCCTTGTATATTGCTTTGTTTTATGGGGGTGGCATAGATTGTTGCCATGATTTTAAGCTTGCATACTTTGAAGGAAGTGCATATCACAATATTACACTGTGATTCATCTGTGAATCAAAGCACCTCTTTAAATAAAAGAAAAGTCTGAATTTTTAAATACTTATTTCTACTTTTCAAAACATTGCTGGTGATTTTGTGAAGTTGCACATAATTGAATTAAAGGAAAAAGAAACTTGTGTATGTTACACAGGTCCTCAAAACACTATTTTTAAATGGCAGAAAGAGGAGAGGTATCCTTTAATTTAGGCCCATGGAGGGGGATTCCATATTGAAACTTGCAAGAGATGATTGGATCCTTTCAAATAAAACTCAAATGATTGTACATTCTCTTTGAAGCTCTGAATGAGTGCCTCTCCAGAATGTGACTGTATAACTGTACTGCAACATACACTGTCACAGTTAATGAAAAAGGCTTTCAAATATTTTGTGAAAACACAAAATGTGCTGATGTGTCCATGCCAATTTAGGGTACTGATGGGAAAGGAATGAAGCAATGTCTTAATATCAAGTCAGGCATTTTTAAGAACATATTCACATTGTCCAAATATTTAAAGCACATCCTTCAAAAAGAAGGGGGGAAAAATGAAGTATGAAACATAAATAGTGGCACTGGCAGTACCCAGACATTTCCAGGATATTGAAAAATAGAAACCTCTAATGAAGCACTTAAAACTTTTCTCTATATTATTCATTTAATACCTCATTTAGAACTGTGAACAAAGTTAAAAGAACATGGGCAATTTAAAATACATGGAATTAGGTAAGATTTATTAAGACCTCCTTCAGCTCTTTATGGACAAATACATTACTTTGTGTTTGACACCATATACCTATGCACAGTCTCAGTATGTTGTAACAAATGTGAGTGTGTTTAACGTTTTATATCAGTGCGCTTTCAGCACACAAGTTTAAATTCAGTACATCAGTCAATATAACATTCATTTACATTCATATCCATGATAACACCTATTTCTCATATGCATGTGCCAGCTTTATGCACATGCATTATATAATGTATATGATGATACATGATCTCCTATTGAAAAATACAGTCCTGAAACAACAGAAATAATGCCCATCATCACTTCACATTATAATTAATCATTCATAATACAGTTTCAAAGTATAACAATTATCACCTTTTTTTTCCTCACTGCATGTAACATATAAAATAAATATATAAATAAGACCTCAGAAGAAGCTAATTAAAGAAACATAGAAAAATAACAGTCCTGTGTAAAAGCTAACGTACTTTCCACAGTGAGATAACAACATATGTGGATAGGGAAAATGTATGTTTTGAAAATGAAATAAAATGAATATGATGACATTTTCTGTTCCATTGAAATCAGTGATGCCTTGATTGTATTGAGTACTCTTGAAGAAAATGTAATTGCACTAAAAACAACTAACTTAAAATGAACACATTGCAACATAAAAAATACAACGATTTTGTTACTCACAGAAAAGTTTAAAAACATAGGAGAACAATATACTAACTACATAGACTTTCTCAAAATAGTTTCACATTTTCCTTTCAATAGGAGAATTACATTG